>OW240915.1:272196945-272282811 GCA_933207985.1 Pelobates cultripes | reverse complement strand
TGGCCTGAGCTATCCCAATTTGCGTTAGAACTTCTGGCCTGCCCCGCTTCAAGTGTCCTGTCAGAAAGGACCTTCAGTGCAGCAGGAGGTATTGTCACTGAGAAGAGAAGTCGCCTAGGTCAAAAAGTCTAGATTACCTCACCTTTATTAAGATGAATGAGGGATGGATCCCGAAGGGACTGACACTGGGCGATACATTAGATTAAAAAAAGCCTGATGAGATGAGCTGCCTTGGGCTAAAAATGGTCCACACGCTGCTGTATTTTAGCTCTGAATGCCTGTTGACTTGCGTGACTGATCCGCCACCAACTAGGTTTCAAGCCGCCATCTTTTAGGGCAATTTCTGCCTGTGAAACAAACATCAGTTATAGATTGAATAGCAGTTAGTTGTCTCAAAGCGGGTGTGTCAGGCTCACAGTGGATACTGTGCCCAGTGCCACCACTCACTCACTGGTGTCACAATAGCTTGGATTTAAAAACAAAAAACTTTTTCCTGTTATAGATTGAATAGCAGTTAGTATCTTCTTCAAGCAGGTGTGTCAGCCCTGGCGTGTACTCTGCCAGTCGCGCTGCCACCTCCTCTACTCCTCCTACTCCCATCCTCTTCCATAACCTCCTACGGCTGAGTCTCTTCTGCTGCTGCGTCTTGCTCCACATCAACGGATAGGGGACGTAACAGTGATTAAACTGATAACAATGGTACTAAACACACCACTCCTATCGGTGGCACATTAGATTCTGCCAGCAGTGCCCAAATTTATTTGTGATCTGAGTAAGGTAAGCGGTTGTGTCATACAAGAGTAGGTTGCAGCTTTTGAGGGGCCCACACCACGCTATGCACTCCTTTTCAATGGCAGTGAATATACTTCACTGTGCAAAGTTGCGGCTTAAGATAAGCCCGGGTTTTCGCCACCATCTGCTCCGACTTGGCTCAGTACTTGCTCCCAATCCAAGCATAGAAGCGTCTGTATGGACGAGAAAGTGTTTAGTTGGATCGGGAGAAGAAAGTACAGGTGATTTAATGAGCGCCGTCTTGAGCTGTTGGAAGGCCTGTTCACACTCTGGGGCCCATACTACTATCTTGGGGAGGTTTTTACACGTTCCTATATGGCACTTACTGGGCTTTAGGGTCAGTCCGGACTCCCTAATCCGGTCTATTACGGCTCCTATGTAGGTCAGGTGTTCGGGCCAGGAGCTGCTAAAAATGTCTATACCATCCAAGTAGGTGTGTATCGGTGTGTATCAGGGATCCTTAGGACAGGTGTCAATCCATATCTGCCAAGTGACCCTATGTTGGGGTAACATTCCCTATTCTGCTCTGTGTCAGTGTGTATCAGGGATCCTTAGGACAGGTGTCAATCCATATCTGCCAAGTGACCCGATGTAGGAGGAACAGTCCCTATTCTGCTCTGTGTCGGTGTGTATCAGGGAACCTTAGGACAGGTGTCAATCCATATCTGCCAAGTGACCCTATGTTGGGGTAACATTCCCTATTCTGATCTGTGTCAGTGTGTATCAGGGGCTCTGGGACAGGTGTCAATCCATATCTGCCAAGTGACCCTATGTTGGGGTAACATTCCCTATTCTGCTCTGTGTCAGTGTGTATCAGGGATCCTTAGGACGGAGTGTCGATCCATATCTGCCAAGTGACCCTATGTAAGGCCTGATGAGATAGGCTGCTTGGGCTAAAATGGTCAACAGCTGTATTTCAGCTCTGAATGCCTGTTGACTTGCGTGACTTATCTGCCACCAACTAGGGTTCGGCTTAGCCAGTGTGTACTTTATAAATGGCTTTATAAAGCTTGAGTGTGTACTTTATAAATGGCTCCACCTGCCACCCGGTACAGCAACACAGTCTCCCAGTTTAGGAGGACCAACCAAGCATCTTCTTCCATCTGCCTGTTACAGAAATTACTGCCGTGTACCACGTACTGATAGGAGGCAGCGGAAGGTATTAAACTGATAAAAAATAGTACTAAACACACCACTCCTATCTGGTGTCACATTAGCTTGACGCATTTACAAATTTGCAGTAAGAGGACCGACCAAGCCTCTTCTTCCATCTACCTGTTACAAAAATCAATGCCGTGTACACGACCACTGATAGGAGACGTGGAAGGTATTAAACTGATCAGAACAATACTAAACACACCACTCCTATCTGGTATCACATTAGCTTGACCGCGCAGTGCCCCAAATTTGCAGTAAGAGGACCGACCAAGCCTCTTCTTCCATCTCCCTGTTACAAAAATCAATGCCGTGTACACGTCCACTGATAGGAGACGCGGAAGGTATTAAACTGATAAAAACAGTACTAAACACACCACTCCTATCTGGTGTCACGTTAGCTTGACCGCGCAGTGCTAAATTGCAGTAAGGACCGACCAAGCCTCTTCTTCCATCTCCCTGTTACAAAATCAATGCGTGTACACGTCCACTGATAGGAGGCGGAAGGTATTAAAACTGATAAAATAGTACTAAACACTCCCCTCCTATCTGGTGTCACATTAGCTTGACCGCGCAGTGCCCCAAATTTGCAGTAAGAGGACCGACCAAGCCTCTTCTTCCATCTCCCTGTTACAAAAATCAATGCCGTGTACACGTCCACTGATAGGAGACGCGGAAGGTATTAAGCTGATAAAAATAGTACTAAACACACCACTCCTATCTGGTGTCACATTAGCTTGACCGCGCAGTGCCCCAAATTTGCAGTAAGCCTCTTCTTCCATCTCCCTGTTACAAAAATCAATGCCGTGTACACGTCCACTGATAGGAGACGCGGAAGGTATTAAACTGATAACAATAGTACTAAACACACCACTCCTATCTGGTGGCACATTAGATTGCACGCGCAGTGCCCCAAATTTGATGTGATCTGTGAGTAAGGTAAACGGTTGTCCATACAAGTAGGTTGCAGCTTTTTGAGGGCCCACACCACCGCCATGCACTCCTTTTCAATGGCGGTGAATATACTTCGCTGTGCAAAAGTTTACGGCTTAGATAAAAATCAATGCCGTGTACACGTCCACTGATAGGAGACGCGGAAGGTATTAAACTGATCAGAACAATACTAAACACACCACTCCTTTTTTTTGGTGAGGCTTTACAGGACAGAGTGCTTCTCCACGGGACATGTTAACTCACGGGCAGCTGGCTCATCAAGGAACCACAGCAGCTTTCCATGTACAGGTAAGACACGTGCAGCCGGTAAGGGTTCAGGCTCTTCTTCCTGGAGGATACGCTGCAAGCCTGTTGAACGAGGTGACCTTGCTCGGGTCCCAGGTGTACGGTTCCTAAAATGGCTGCCATATACACGTCCACTGATAGGAGACGCGGAAGGTATTAAACTGATCAGAACAATACTAAACACACCACAAATAAGGTTTCTCTCCTGTATGGCTCCTCAAATGATGCTTAAGATTAGAAGCGGCTGAAAAGCATTTCTCACACTCCGAACAAAAATATATTTTTTTAACATTCTCTCCACTTTGAACGAAATGACGTTTGGGAAGAGATTAACATAATTAAACACAGGCAGTAAAAATACAGTTTTTAGCCATACCCTGTAACTTTAAAACTACACATCCCATCTTCATAATTACATATTTGGAATCAGCACACTTAAAACATAAACATAACCAAAAATCAGCCAAATCCATCCAGGGGTTAAAAAGTTAGCTGGAGGTCCCTTTATGACCGACCGCAAGCACATTTTCCTGCCCAAAACAGTTCCATAGATTTGGGCTGTGAGGTCGGTCTATTTCAGGCTGAAAAAACGACTAAGTCCCATCGCGAATGGGACTTAGTCTCTGCAGCTGAAATAAGGCTGAAGAAAACGGCTGAAAAAAAGACTAAGTCCCATCGCCGAATGGGACTTAGTCTCTGCAGCTGAAATAATTTCCCATTTACTGAACCAAGTGGGAAATAGCAAGGCAGGCACAAAGGGTTTGCACCAGGTCTGGGGACACAGGGGACACCGTCTTAAAGGGGCCGTGTCCCCAACAAGTCTGGGGACACGGCCTTAAAGGGGCAGTGTCCCAATCTTCCTGATGTCCCAAGGTGTTTAAAGGGCCAGCACCAGTCACATAAAGAGTCCATAAGCCCCAATATGCCCACCGACAGTCTTAAAGGGCCATACACACCAAATAAAAGTGCATACATTTTCACAATCTCCCAGGGGCCATAGTCATGCGGGAGGAGGCTGGCAAGTAGGCTTCTCCACAACCCAGGGAAGCAGGGCAATTTGCCATTTAAAGGGCCCGTTACAAATAGCAGTTTGTAACAAGGTGTCAATCCATATCTGCCAAGTGACCCGATGTAGGGGGACCAGTCCCTATTCTGCTCTGTGTCAGTGTGTACCAGGGAACCTTAGGACAGGTGTCAATCCATATCTGCCAAGTGACCCGATGTAGGGGGAACAGTCCCTATTCTGCTCTGTGTCAGTGTGTATCAGGGATCCTTAGGACAGGTGTCAATCCATATCTGCCAAGTGACCCTATGTAGGGGGACCAGTCTCTATTCTGCTCTGTGTCCGTGTGCATCAGGGCTCTGAGGACAGGTGTCAATCCATATGTCAAGGTGTCAATATGTCATATGTCAGGTGTCAATCCATATTCATTGTGATTTAGAAATGTTAGGTGATTTCTGCCCTTTATGGATTAAAACCAGACTCTGCATCAACTGTGTAATTTTCCATGGGAGTTTGGCATGGATCCCCCTCCGGCATGCCACAGTCCAGGTGTTAGTCCCCTTGAAACAACTTTTCCATCCCTATTGTGGCCAGAAAGAGTCCCTGTGTGTTTTAAAATTCGCCTCCCCATTGAAGTCAATGGCGTTTCAGGCGGTTCGCCGGTTCGCTAACACTTGCGGAAGTTCGCGTTCGCCATTCGCGAACCGAAAATTTCGGGTTCGCGACATCACTACACGTGATTGAAATGAGTCAGGTTATGGTCTATACATGTAACACAATTACTGAGACCAAACATACAATTACCTTTCCCATAGATGACCTATGGAGTTAAGTAATCTCTAGTAATTTGTAGACATGTTCAAAAACTGCATTTATTGGGATTGTTTGATAAGCTCGGGTACAAACATATCTTGGGAAGGCATGAAGAATGAAAGTATGGTTCATAGAGTAACTAATTGTTAGATACCATAATGATTTATTTGAACACTAATTGGAGCTGACAGCTCAGTTCAGTTATAAATCCCATTTGCCCATAGGTTAGGCAACTATGTATCCCTGCTGTGTGTACTAACACAATGAATGTGTAACAATGGATAACACATTATCTAGAACGCTGCAATGGGCATTAAGGCTGGACACATTTTCTATAGCTATCATTTACATTTTTTCCTTTCATACCCTCAATTTTTGCAAAGAAATCAATTATCTGTGTAAGATTCTCTAATTTTTAAATGCTCCCTCAAATGATTTTAGCATAATGCAAAGAAATGATTAGCAGACAAGTGATATTTCATGCCTTTTAATACGAATGCACACAGAGCATGTCTGGAATGAGGGAATCAATGCTAATTAATGGTGTAGTGTTTCATATGCATGTACTATGTTACAGACACATATTCGATGGACAAAAACAGGGATCCAATCAGATTATGTTAAAGTGGAAATTACAAGAAAAGCATTGCCAATACCTGTCTAACCAAAACATTAATTGGCAAGCAATGTTTAGCAGGGCTAATTGTACTTAGTGATCCCACAGAACAGAACTGTATTTGCTGTATATACCCGGACATTTATAGAAGCATCACATTACTTCCTTTAAGGCGTTTTCCCAGTATGCCTCGGGTCCTGGGAAACTATAATTTGGAAAATATCAACCTTTTCTAACTCCTGGGTCTTTTTCCTTGATTTTATACTGCACAAATGTGAGTGGGCAGAGATATGTAGATATGTGCATTTCTATAAATATAGATTTGCCCTGCCCACCCCTCCCCCCCATTAACCATTACCCTCACTTCTCTTCTCTTCTCACCTTCATCCCTCTGCCCCCTCCTCTTAACTGCCCCACAAGAGGTGGGAGGGTCTGGGAGGGAGGGTCTGCTGCTGATTGGCTGGAATGTGTCTGCTGACTGTGAGGTACAGGGTCAAAGTTTACTCAATGATGAGTCCGCGGCGAACCGTTCATATTTTTCACTTTAGTTTTTCTGTTAAATAGTGCAGATATACCAGGAACAGACAGCATTAATCTGTAGTAATCTATTATAAATCACTTTTAATTAGGTGTAAACAGAGAAGCAATGGACGATAATAATGAACAACAAGATATTCAGCATCCAAGAGAAAGGAGAGCAGCATACTGTCACGGGTGGCGGTGTGGAAACCGGGACCCCTGTATCCCTGATGATGGTAGGAGTTACAGTGTGGAAATGAGCAATCAGGGTCTGGTGCAGGGTAACCACACACCCCCTTGGTGTTGAGCACCTGGGTTTGTGCGGCCACATAATAGGGCCCTGATGCAGCTTCTGCAGATATGTATCTAGTACTAGAAACAAGGCAAGACTAGAATAGGCACCAAACAAGACTAGAAGAACCCAGAACCGGAGCAGGACAGAATGCAGAACCCAGTGAACATGTACACCAGATATAAGGGAAACAAGAACAGGACATGGCTGTACATCAGGGGTGTCCAAACCTTTTTCAAAGAGGGTCAGATTTGATGAAGTGAACATGCGTGAGGGCCAACCATTTTGCCTGACATTCTTTGAACCATTAAAATTGAATGTAAATTAACTATTTTATGCAAAATTTATTGCAAATGGCATACTTTTTATTTCATCTCTTCATTCTGTCCCTTCTCTCTTTATTCCGTCTCTTCTCTCTTTATTCTGTCACTTCTCTCTTTATTCTGTCCCTTCACTCTTTATTCTGTCTCTTCTCTCTTTATTCTGTCCCTTCACTCTTTATTCTGTCTCTTCTCTCTTTATTCTGTCCCTTCACTCTTTATTCTGTCTCTTCTCTCTTTATTCTGTACCTTCACTCTCTATTCTGTCCCTTCTCTCTTTATTCTGTCTCTTCTCTCTTTATTCTATCTTCTCTCTTTATTCTGTCCCTTCTCTCTTTATTCTGTCTCTTCTCTCTTTATTCTATCTTCTCTCTTTATTCTGTCCCTTCTCTCTTTATTCTGTCTCCCCTCTCTTTGTTCTGTCCCTTCTCTCTTTGTTCTGTCCCCTCTCTCTTTATTCTATTTATTCAGTCTCTTCTTTCTTTGTTTTGTCCCTTCTCTCTTTATTCTCTTTATTCTCTCTCTTCTCTCTTTATTCTGTCTATTCTCTTTCTCTTTATTCTGTCCCTTCTCTCTTTTTCTGACTCTTCTCCCTTTATTCTGTCCCTTCTCTCTTTAATTGTGTCCCTTTTCTCTTTATTCAGTCCCTCTTTATTCTGTCTCTCTTTATTCAGTCTCTCTTTATTCTGTCCTTCTGTCTCTCTTTATTCTGTCTCTCTTTATTCTGTCTCTCTTTATTATGTCCCTCTTTATTCTGTACCTTTTTATTCTGTCCATTCTCGGTTTTTCTGTCCCAGCAGGGAGAAGGAACCAAGGTCACTGCATGTCTGTCTGCGTTCTCACAATCTCTTGGCCCCCAGTGAATCCCAGAGCACCGCTCAGGACCACAGCGTTTAAATATCCCAGGAGTCCTAAGCGGCGCTTAGGGATTCACTGGGGGCCACAACAGATAGATTAGCCAAACTACCTGTGGGGCCGTATTAAACCGGAACGTGGGCCAATTGCAAGACTTTGGACATGACTGCTGTACATGAACTAGGAATATAAGACAAAATAAAACAAGACAATACAAGGCAAAACAAGAGGAGAAATAACTAAGTACTATATATATGTAATAAACATTGGAGATTTAGACATACATAAATGGTCACATTGGCAGATCCAGAGGGGGAGGCAACAGGGCAAGTGTCACCCCCCCCCTCCCCCAGCCCTCCTGAGAAAATAGTAAAGAGCCAAAGCTCTACCTCTCCCATGCTGTGTTCCTTCACGGACCGGAGGGGAGATCAGAGATCTCCCTCACCAGTCCGCAGGCACTTTGCTAGCGACCAGCGACGGATGGAGAGAGGAGCTGATAGCTCAGCCTGCAGCGCCTCCTGGTGCTCTTTTCGCAAGAACGAAGCATTGCCGCGATTACCGTGGCAACGCTCCGGATCTCGCGAGAGTGAACGCTAGCCTGAGCTGCAGGTTAGAGTTCACTCTAACCACTAGGACCACCAGGGTTCTCCACCGAACCACCACGGATTGCAGGAAATATCCCCCCTCCCTCAGCAAAGGTAAGAAGGGAGGGGGGATATAAAGTATATTTATTTTTAATAATAAAAAAAAAAATATATATATATATATATATATATATAAATATATATATATATATACCCCACACAATAACTCCCTACACATTTACATACCGCACCTCCATACACACACATTGCACCCACATACACACACTGCACTCCATACACACACACTGCACCCCCATACACACCCTGCACCCATATACACACTGCACCCCCATACACACACTGCACCCCTATACACACACACTGCACCCCATACACTTACTGCACCCGCATACACACACAGCAACCCTATACATACACACTGCACCCCATACACACACACTGCACCCCCATACACGCATAATGCACCCTATATACTTTCTGCACCCCATACACACACTGCACCCCCATACACACACACTGCACCCCCATTCACAAACACTGCACCTTTCACACACACAAACACTGCACCCCTCACACACACTACACCCCTCACACATTACACCCTTCACATACTGCAGACTATCACACACACTGTACCCCTCACACATACTGCACCCCTCACTCACACACTGCACCCTTCATTTACACACACTGCACCCTTCACTCAAACACACTGCACCCAGTGCACATACTTACTGCACCCCTCACATACACACCACACCCCTCACATACACACATTGCACCCCTCACACACACACACTGCACCCTTCTCAAAAACACTCACACTGCATCCCTCACACACACCACACCCCTCATACACACATTGCACCCCACACATGGCACACACTACTACCCCAATCCCCTACTATAGTCTCTTTCCCTTACTACAGCTCCTACCCTGGCAGACCCTAGGTAAGGTGTCAAACTGTTCTTAAATGGTTTGACTACTTACTTTGGTAGTGTTCCACAGCACTCCTGGCACCATAACCTCTACAAAGAGCTGTAGTGGTTATAATGCCTGAATTGTTCCTACCAGTGCCCCTCCCGAGATTAGGTTCTGGATCCGCCCCTGAATGGCCAAGATGTATGCAGCCCACCACTGTGCCAAAGTACTCCAATTACGGTGGGTCCTAACTGCCTAGATATGCGTGACTAAAATTACAACAATAAAACACACAGTACTTACCTGCAAGGAAAGGAGCAGACAAATGAGACCACTGCTAGCATTAACACACTGAAACAAAGGGATAAATGTCAAAGGATCGGGTGTGGCAACAAAAAAACAAACATTTAAAGGAATCCAGGAGACTGGCAATTCCAGGAATGGAGTAAAGGAATGAACCCAGAAAATCCATCATTAAGAAAACCAGACATGGAACACAGAACCAGAAAAACCAAGAAAAACTAAACTAAGAATTGTAAAAAGAATACTGGATACCAGAAGCCAAGACAGAAATAATATGCAGAATGTAACAGGACGTGACATATACAATGTAACCTTAGTCCATATAAAGAGTTTATTGGTGCAATAGATTTTTAGATATTTACATGCAATGATGACAGGACAGCACTACTAAATTTGGATTTATTTGTAGCCTCCATGGTCATCCATGTTTGACAACGTTCCAAACAGTAAATCCCCTGTGGACTGAACAAATAAACCACATGAAGCTTGGTTGGGAAAGCACTTTCTAGTGGTGCTTACGAAGGTCCAAATAGTGGCCAGGAAATCTGAGACAATGTTAGTGTTCTAGAGTCAAAAATGGGTCGCAAGAGAATACTGAGGACGGGCAGCAGCTGAAATAGCCTGCCCTTCGGTCGGTCCCCGCTCAGTTCTCAAGCTGATGTTTGCTCATCTTGTGCCATTACAGAGAGAACATATCTGAAGCATATCAGACTGGTCCCACCCATACGGGCAGTCCAGATCCAAAATGCCAGCAAGTTCTCTCTGCACGAGAGATACAGCAACCCCAGACGATCGTTTCAGCCTTGTTAGGCATCATCAGTGAGGCATAGCTGATATCTCCCTAGGCACCGTGAGCAAGGGGTCCAAGTCTGGATTATCCCTTTAAACTTGTAGAGAGTCAAAAATGGGTCGCAAGAGAATACTGAGGACGGGCAGCAGCTGAAATAGCCTGCCCTTCGGTCGGTCCCCGCTCAGTTCTCAAGCTGATTTTTGCTCATCTTGTGCCATTACAGAGAGAACATATCTGAAGCATATCAGACTGGTCCCACCCATACGGGCAGTCCAGATCCAAAATGCCAGCAAGTTCTCTCTGCACGAGAGATACAGCAACCCCAGACGATAGTTTCAGCCTTGTTAGGTATCATCAGTGAGGCATAGCTGATATCTCCCTAGGCACCGTGAGCAAGGGGTCCACGTCTGGATTATCCCTTTAAACTTGTGGAGAGTCTAAAAATGGGTCGCAAGAGAATACTGAGGACGGGCAGCAGCTGAAATAGCCTGCCCTTCGGTCGGTCCCCGCTCAGTTCTCAAGCTGATGTTTGCTCATCTTGTGCCATTACAGAGAGAACATATCTGAAGCATATCAGACTGGTCCCACCCATACGGGCAGTCCAGATCCGAAATGCCAGCAAGTTCTCTCTGCACGAGAGATACAGCAACCCCAGACGATAGTTTCAGCCTTGTTAGGCATCATCAGTGAGGCATAGCTGGTACCCTAGGCACGTGAGCAAGGGGTCCACGTCTGGATTACCCTTTAAACTTATGGGAAGCAAAAAATGAGTCACGAGTATTCTGAGAACGGACAGCAGCTGAAATAGCCTGCCCTTGAGTAGGTCCCCACTCAGAACTCAAGCTGGTTTTAGCTCATCTTGTGCCATTACAGAGAGAACATATCTGAAGCATATCAGACTGGTCCCACCCATATGGGCAGTCCAGATCCGAAATGCCAGCAAGTTCTCTCTGCACGAGAGATACAGCAACCCCAGGCGATCGTTTCAGCTTTGTGCGGGCATATCAATTGAGCATAGCTGATACACACTCCCTAAGGCACCCGTGAGCAAAGGGGTCCCGCGTCTGGATTATCCCTTTAAACTTGTAGAGAGTCAAAAATAGATTGCGCCAAAGAGAGAGAATACTGAGGGGCAGACAGCAGCTGAAATAGCCTGCCCTTGATTGAGTCCAGCTCAGTTCTCAAGCTGATGTTTGCTCATCTTGTGTGCCATTACAGAGGAGGAGAACATATCACAGGAAGCATATCAGACTGGTCCCACCATACGGGCAGTCCAGATCCAAAATACCAAGTTCTCTCTGCAGAATACAGCCTTGTTAGGCATCATCAGTGAGGCATAGCTGATATCTTCCTAGGCACCGTGAGCAAGGGGTCCACGTCTGGATTATCCCTTTAAATTTGTAGAGAGTCAAAAATGGGTCGCAAGAGAATACTGAGGACAGGCAGCAGCTGAAATAGCCTGCCCTTCGGTCGGTCCCCGCTCAGTTCTCAAGCTGATTTTTGCTCATCTTGTGCCATTACAGAGAGAACATATCTGAAGCATATCAGATTGGTCCCACCCATATGGGCAGTCCAGATCCGAAATACCAGCAAGTTCTCTCTGCACGAGAGATACAGCAACCCCAGACGATCGCTTCAGCCTTGTTAGGCATCATCAGTGAGGCATAGCTGATATCTCCCTAGGCACCGTGAGCAAGGGGTCCACGTCTGGATTATCCCTTTAAACTTGTAGAGAGTCAAAAAATGGGTCGCAAGAGAATACTGAGGACGGGCAGCAGCTGAAATAGCCTGCCCTTCGGTCGGTCCCCGCTCAGTTCTCAAGCTGATTTTTGCTCATCTTGTGCCATTACAGAGAGAACATATCTGGAGACATCAGACTGGTCCCACCCATACCGGCAGTCCAGGATCCAAAATGTAGCGCAAGTTCTCTCTCTGCACCCAGAGATACAGCAACCCCAGATCTATCGTTTTTCAGCCTTAGCTAGGCATCATCAGTGAGGTATAGCTGCTGATACCCCTAGGCACCGTGGAGGAAGGGGTCCACGTCTGATTATCCCTTTAAACTAGAGAGTCAAAAATGGGTCGCAAGAGAATACTGAGAACGGGCAGCAGCTGAAATAGCCTGCCCTTCGGTGGTCCCCGCTCAGTTCTCAAGCTGATTTTTGCTCATCTTGTGCCATTACAGAGAACATATCTGAAGCATATCAGACTGGTCCCACCCATACGGGCAGTCAGATCCGAAATGCCAGCAAGTTCTCTCTGCACGAGAGATACAGCAACCCCAGACGATCGTTTCAGCCTTGTTAGGCATCATCAGTGAGGCATAGCTGATATCTCCCTAGGCACCGTGAGCAAGGGGTCCACGTCTGGATTATCCCTTTAAACTTGTAGAGAGTCAAAAATGGGTCGCAAGAGAATACTGAGGACGGGCAGCAGCTGAAATAGCCTGCCCTTCGGTCGGTCCCCGCTCAGTTCTCAAGCTGATGTTTGCTCATCTTGTGCCATTACAGAGAGAACATATCTGAAGCATATCAGACTGGTCCCACCATACGGCAGTCCAGATCCAAAATGCCAGCAAGTTCTCTCTGCACGAGAGATACAGCAACCCCAGACGATCGCTTCAGCCTTGTTAGGCATCGTCAGTGAGGCATAGCTGATATCTCTCTAGGCACCGTGAGCAAGGGGTCCACGTCTGGATTATCCTTTAAACTTGTAGAGAGTCAAAAATGGGTCCAAGAGAATACTGAGGACGGGCAGCAGCTGAAATAGCCTGCCCTTCGGTCGGTCCCCGCTCAGTTCTCAAGCTGATGTTTGCTCATCTTGTGCCATTACAGAGAGAACATATCTGAAGCATATCAGACTGGTCCCACCCATACGGGCAGTCCAGATCCAAAATGCCAGCAAGTTCTCTCTGCACGAGAGATACAGCAACCCCAGATGATCGTTTCTGCCTTGTTAGGCATCATCAGTGAGGCATAGCTGATATCTCCCTAGGCACCGTGAGCAAGGGGTCCACATCTGGATTATCCCTTTAAACTTGTGGAGAGTCAAAAATGGGTCGCAAGACAATACTGAGAACGGGCAGCAGCTGAAATAGCCTGCCCTTCGGTTGGTCCCTGCTCAGTTCTCAAGCTGATTTTTGCTCATCTTGTGCCATTACATAGAGAACATATCTGAAGCATATCAGACTGGTCCCACCCATACAGGCAGTCCAGATCCGAAATGCCAGTAAGTTCTCTCTGCACGAGAGATACAGCAACCCCAGACGATCGTTTCAGCCTTGTTAGGCATCATCAGTGAGGCATAGCTGATATCTCCCTAGGCACCGTGAGCAAGGGGTCCACGTCTGGATTATCCCTTTAAACTTGTAGAGAGTCAAAAAATGGGTCGCAAGAGAATACTGAGGACGGGCAGCAGCTGAAATAGCCTGCCCTTCGGTCGGTCCCCGCTCAGTTCTCAAGCTGATGTTTGCTCATCTTGTGCCATTACAGAGAGAACATATCTGAAACATATCAGACTGGTCCCACCCATACGGGCAGTCCAGATCCAAAATGCCAGCAAGTTCTCTCTGCACGAGAGATACAGCAACCCCAGACGATCGTTTCAGCCTTGTTAGGCAATGTTAGTGTTCTAAGTTATGTATCAGAAATAATTCCTTTCGTAGAAATGGATTAGCCTGCAAATGAATGGCTATAAATCAAAAGACACTTTCTGCCCAATAACATGTTTAAGACCCTGTTGAATATTAAGATCTCTATTTATCATTGTGCATTTAAAGATGCTATCTCCATGTTTAGAAAGTAGCTTTACCACGGAAATAGATATACATCAGTTTTGGCACTCAGTCTGAAAGATTTCTATGGCTCCCATCCAAATGTGTATATATATTCACAAAATCTATATAGTGCCACATACAAGCATGCTCTGTGAGTTGGTGACTTAGTATTTTAAAACTCCCAAAAGCTTCATGTTTAATGCATATTTGTAGGCATTCCTCAAGGCAGTATGATAGAATTCTATCAGCACCTCCCTGCAACGTGCAAGCTATATATACATGCCACAGTGATTACACATGGGATACACTGAATATAGTTAAATAAGACAGGTGTCCTTAAAGCCTTCATATGGAAAAAGCTTTCAACACCCAGAAGAAATTGATGGATTAGAGTTACTCTCATGGCTGTAGGTTAACAGTATAGTCTATTTTGGGAAAAATAAAATGGCAGCTCCTTGTAAAGGTTGCATTACTAAAGAAATAGCTGCAAATAGTTGAATTGATGCAACGCTGGATGCTCAGCAAATTCTGTGGACATATCGATAACAGGAGAGCCAGACAAGCCTGACCTTTACGCTACGTTTATCGTCTATCCATTGTGGATTCCCTATTGTACCTTTTTGTACGGAAAATAGCCTACTTTTGTGAAATCGTTTTAAGGGTACATATTAAATTGTAGTACATTAATTTCGAGATTTATGATTATACTTTTGATTTCTATATTTAAATCATGCTATTGTGAACCAGATCCCTTCATAATCTCTCCCATCATTCCATATCAAATAATTCCTTTTACTCGATTACATGCAATCATCTGAGCCACCCATCCTTAACCATTACCAACATTTTAATTGTTCTCACCCACTTTACCAACTCTACAACAACTAACGAGGCTTCATTATTTTTTAGTTCTCTTTTTTATTTATTTATTTTAAATCGTAACAAGTTGTCAAGGCGGATACTGACATAAAATAAATCTTATTGGTAACTTGTAAAGGAGTGCAAAGAAGCCCATGAGAATGAATGCATGAATCGGGGGACAAAGCTATAAGTGTACATGGAATAAAATATCCAAATATATATTTGTGCGGGGCAACACAGAAAGACACAATTGCTCAGACTTGGACATGCTTTAGAGTTTAAATTTTTTTTAATATTTTTTTTAATTCTTTATTTTTGTCATGCAGGTAGGTACATTGCAAGGTCAGACGCCACAACAGTGTATACATCATATGCATGTTAAGCAGTGGCATGAGTATAGGCACAATATTTGTGTTTTGTGGTACATAAACATAAACAGGCTTAGCTTAGCGTTTAAGTATGCACGATAAAGTATAGTACACCTATAAAGTGAAGAGTAAAATGCAAGAAAGTTATGTAATGTTGCATTTATGTTAGGCGGGTTGGTTAGGTGTGCTTTGCAGTGTTCCTCGAGTGATTAACCCCCCCCCCCCCGGTCGCCCCATAGGAGTTTAGTGTGTGAGTATAGAATTGCACGCCATCTGAAAAAACAATATAAACGATAAAAACATAACCAATTGTAGCATAAGGTAGATGCCAACGTTAACAGGGTGGTAAGTTAACATACAGTATCTCTAACTAGAGACGTGGAGCTTATCAGTGGGACATATGTGTGCTCTTGGCTAGTATGCACGGGTGAGTGGCTTACGCCTTTCTAGCCCAATTAACCCCTAGGCCAGAGAAGGGGGAGGAGAGGGGGGAACGATGGAGAATATTTATATCCTGTCTGAGAAGGGTTAGGGTACTTATTCTACTCTGTGTGTAAGTGAGGACATGGGATTTTGTGCCTTACATGGAGAGGGTCGCCCAAGTACTTGAGTCCCGAACTGGGCCTGTAATAGGCAGTCCCGTTTGAAGTCAGGTCTTGGCTCTGACCTGTGTGCCCGGAGCAACCTGTCTGGGCACAAATTCCACAGAAGTTCCCGGGTTCCATCTGTGGGTTGGTTGAGGTGCTGTACCTGGTGCGTCAATGCTGAGGGAGTGTTGGGGGATTCCCAAGCGCTGCAGGATCGTTGCAGCTTCCTGGAGGTCTCAGACGATTTGGGTTGAAGTCCAATGGAGGATTGACAAGGAACGAGAAGGGCGCCATCTAGTTGATTTTGTGCTGCTGTAGGAGGGTAGTAAGCGGCCTCAGTTCCCGGCGCCATGCCAAAGTGCTACCGCTGAGGTCTGCATAGAATGTCAGTGGTATGTCTTCAAAGGAGTATGACAAATTGCCCTGCAGTGCGTTCAGGAGAGCTGCCTTATCTTTTCCTTTTTGGATTTGTATGATTAGATCCCTCGTTGATGTAGGTGGTGCTTAGGCGGGTTTGGGCACCCAGAATATTCCTTCTGTCTCTATTGTTCTATTGGGTGTTAGCAAGGCTGTCAGCAATCTCCTCAGCACGTGTGGAAGCTCCGCGTCGGGTATGTTTTCAGAGTGTCCCCTAA
Organism: Pelobates cultripes; assembly: GCA_933207985.1. Lineage (NCBI taxonomy): Eukaryota > Metazoa > Chordata > Amphibia > Anura > Pelobatidae > Pelobates > Pelobates cultripes. Next base: position 272,266,361 of record OW240915.1, on the reverse strand, counting down.
CTTTTAGATTGTTCCGGCGGCGGGAGTCATCAAGGGCGGCAAGAAGGTGGTTACCTGCTGCTTGCAGGAGTGTGAGGTGGTTTTCAGTGCTCCAATTCAGCCTGCCAGGCCCTGCAGGTCCTGGCGTATCGTGGCCATGTCTGCCTGAAGGTTTTTTGTAAGTCCACCAGTAGCTCTTTCAATAGTGTGGCCATCACCGGAGCCGGGTCTGGCTTTGTCAGGGGGGTTGGCGGTGGAGGAAGTGCCTGAACCGGTAGGTATCGTCCGAGAGGTACGACCAGTCCCCAGTATTGGACACCATTTTGGGCCCGTGAGCGCCATGAGCCTGCCACCACAAATCCCCAATGTTCATGGCCATTCGGGGCGCATCTTGTCTCAGTTTTTTTGTTTTTTCCCCGTCTGGCTGCAGCACTCCGGGTAGAGTTACAGGGCACTGTAAGTCCGGTCTGGGTATCAAAAATAGGGTTATTATGACTCCCGTGGTCCAGAGCTCCATACACATGCGACCATTCGCTTTGGCTGTCAGACTGCGCCCCCCTGCTTTAGAGTTTAGTATCTCTAACATTTACCTCTGCTGTACTATTGACTGCTCTGCTCATTTGCATGTTAAACTGGGAACTCTGGGATAATTGTTGAAAGATGACAAATTTCAGCTTGAGATATGCAGATGATGTACAACAGTAATTTCTGTATTTGCGCTGTGTGGAATTATATCTTGTTTAGTCTTACCACAATCTCTTTGGCGCCTAACTATATTTTCTAATAAAAAGACTTCAACTTTCAGACCAGAACCAGTGCCATGCTGATGACAACCACATGGTTGAAACTGCAGTTCAAGGCTGGCCTCTGGCTGCTCATCCTTTTCGATCATAGCATAAGCTTTTTAAAAAAAATAAAAACAAACGGAAAAAAATAACTAAACTGTGTTTAAAATGGTGTCCATTGCTAAGGGTATCTGCAGAAATGCAGTATGAAGTGTGAAAAATGATGACTGTCTGCGCTCATTTGCATGTCAAGCTGGGAACTCTGGGATAGTTGTGGAAGCATGACTTGAGTTTCTATGTCCAAGAAGGGCTTCTCAAACTCCAATTTGAGATATGTAGATGATTTATAATAGTATTTTGTATTAGGACTGTGAGGAGTTGTATCATGTTTGGTCTCACCACAATCGTTTTGGCAACATGCTATATGCCCCTGGCTTCCACAGATAAGGTTTCAGAAGAAATTACTGAATGGCAGTTCCACTTCAATAAATGTTTTGTTTACAACTAAAAATAGAGAGGTATGATTAACCAAGATCAGGGTTCTCAACCAATGGGAAATACTACCAATCCTCTGTTCAATACTCAGAAAATTTGAAGGTAAGCATTTGTCATGTCTGTACCATTACTCTTTTATCTGACTAGACTCTTTCATAGGTAGCTTTATCCAGAGGATTGGTAGTATTTGTAAATATTGTCAAAAAAATAAGTCTTAACAAATCAGAGCATTAAATATATTCAAATGCTAAAGAAGAGTTTCCATTTCCTCTTGTATAAAACGGAGATGGCTTGGTAATTAAAAGTGTAGCTATTTTGCAGGCAACCTTAGAGGACTTCAATTACTACTTTACAGAAGTTGGTCTATGATGTCATATGATGTACATACATAATCGCTGAAAAACAGAAAGGATTTTTTAACCGTTTGATTGACTAAATAGAAGGATCAACGTTAATCCCTTCCTGACAATGGATTAAGCAAATTCCTTTATATCTTAACAGTCCAGAAAAGGCATCTGTCATGAGAGGCAAAAAGAAAAAATCAAGGAGAAAGTTCAATTGTTGGTGCAAATTTCTGAAAAGGGGAATTTTATTCTAATAGATTATTCAATAAATGCATTTATTTATTAAACACACATAAAGAATATGACATGAAATTGCATAGGTTAATTTCCTATCTGTCCATGAAGTATTCTTTGGAGAATTAATGACCTGAAATTGCTGCTTGTGTGCACACACTTAAAGGAACACTCCAATTACTTTAGCTAAATAAAGCAGTTTTAGTGTATAGATCATTCCCCTGCTATTTCACTGCTCAATTCACTGTCATTTAGGAGTTAAATCACTTTGTTTCTGTTTATGCAGCCCTAGCCACACCTCCCCTGGCTATGATTGACAGAACCTGCATGGAAAAAAACTGGTTTCACTTTCAAACAGATGTAATTTACCTTAAATAATTGTATCTCAATCTCTAAATTGAACTTTAATCACATACAGGAGGCTCTTGCAGGGTCTAGCAAGCTATTAACATAGCAGGGGATAAGAAAATCTTAATTAAACAGAACTTGCAATAAAGAAAGCCTAAATAGGGCTCTCTTTACAGGAAGTGTTTATGGAAGGCTGTGCAAGTCACATGCAGGGAGGTAATCTTGCTGGAGCTTTCAATGCTTTAGTTGCTTGTTACCCCCCACCTCCTCCCCCGACTTCAGTGTATTTTGGGGGGCGGGAGGGGGATACTGCTCATTGGTTTACAAACACAGAAATGTGCACAGACTCAGGAACTAAAGTAAGACAGTGGAATTTTGTGATCTTTATTAAAGGATCACTATAGTGTCAGGAAAACAAAGCGGTTTTCCTGACACTATAGTGCCCTGAGGGTTAAAACCCCTTCAGTTACTTACTTTAATCCAGCACCGTGCTCCCTCGGTGCTGGTGACCTCTCCTTCCCGTCCAATGTCAGCTCCCCTGTGCGACGTCAGTGGAGTCGAATGCGCATGCGCGGCCCTGCGCGCATTCAAAGTGTCCATAGGAAATTTGCATCCAGCGTCGCAGATGCACCTCTTGTGGCTGTCCGGAAGACAGCCACTAGAGGCTGGATTAACCCCAAATGTAAACATAGCAGTTTCTCTGAAACTACTATGTTTACATCTGAAGGGTAAAAACCTGAGGGACATTGCACCCAGACCACTTCATTGAGCTGAAGTGGTTTGGGTGACTATAGTGTCCCTTTAACTTTTTTTGTTTATTTGTAAAGAATGTACTAATCTAGTAAAGAAATGCATTTTGCTGTCGTACGTACTGCTTAAAAAGGTCACTTGAGTCAGATGTGTCATACATACAGGGTTCTTTACTAAAGTGAGAATTGTAGATTATGCTAGGTTTAGTGTACATATTATCTTAATTTTATTAATAACAGGAGGCAAATATTTTGCTTAACTCTCTTTACTAAACTCCACAGCAGCACAAGTTTGCTTAGCAACACATTAACCAATCAGAAAAAACAACAAAACTTCCTTCCTCTGTTGTCACTTCCTCTTTCAAGCTGCAAAATAATCCAAACAGGAACAGAGTAGAGATAGGCAACTGAAGAGACCAGAACGGAACAGTCAATGACGATAAGGTGAAAGGAAAAACCATAACCAGACTAATAATTCGCTTCAAGCTCGGCGTCTGTAGGAAACTTTAAACTGAAATGAGAGAACAGTCGAAAAAAGGAATTAATCTAGGAAAATGGAGTAGTAAAAGTTATGCATACCTTACAGGAATAAACAACTCATTATGTTCATAATTAAGGCTACCTTGCTAGTTAATAGACAAGAAATACAAATGCAAGATTAAACGATCAGAGAATAACCTTGCTATAGATACCCACCTTATCCTGACAGTCAACTCCCTATTGAAAGAAGGGAAGGGAAATAAAATGGGTGGGAAAATATTCACCTCCTGTCATTAAGAAAATTAAGATTATATTTACACTAAAGCTAGCATAATCTACAATTTTATTACATGGCAGGAGGCTTCATATTTTGCTGTTTTAATGCTTCTCAATCAATGCCAGAGAAGCATGCGGAGGAGGACGAAAATAGAATCGATGAAAGGTGTCCTCCCGTGACCAGTCCGCAGAACATAGAATATCAGAAAGTGAAGCAACCGCCAGAAAGGCTCCCGATGCTGCTGCGCTTCTAACTGAGTGTGCACCAAAGAAGGTGTCGACAACTGCTTACTATAGCAACCACCGGATCCATCGTGCCAAGGTGGCGGTAGAGACTGGTTTGTAAGGGCACACATAGGAAATTAAAAGTTGACCTGATGAGGAGTGGCGGAGGGGAGAAGTAATCTCCGAATAGCAGGAGAGAGTAGAAACCACACAAAGTTTGGGAAGGTCATAGAAGTACGAGTAAAAAAACGTAGCAGAGTCAGATTTCGTCTGTTTTGAGATGGAGAAGGTAACTCCATCTGGCGAAATGGAAAAGGCATCAGAGTCAAAAGCGAGGACATCAGAGACCCTACAGATGGAAACAAGGCATAGCAGAAGAGTAAGTTTCGCTAAGCGTTGTCAAAGGGAAAGATCCTCATTATTCGGCCAATTCCGAAGGAAAGAAAGCACCAGATTCACGTACCAGAGGTGTGAAGGCGAGATAATTTAATGCCCCGTAGGAGCCTGAAGACAAAGGGATCCTGTCCTCTATATGATCCCTGTATCAGGACATGAGCTGCCGAAATTGCTAAGCAAACCACATTGATAGACCGATAGGATCTTCCTAACTCAAAATGTGCAAAAGGAAAGTTAAGACTCCGGAAACAGGGGCTGTAAGGGGATCAGTGTCCCATTCCAGGCATCACCCATGAGTCCAAGAGTAGGTCTCTAGCCATCTGCAATAGACTGCTGATATTCCAGATTCCCCGGAAAGATTCCATGGTACTAGGCAGAGATGGTCTTCCAATACCAGCAGATATGGTTGGCCTTTTCAATCCAGTAGAAGGTCTGGTATAGATGGGAGCAGAAGGGGATCCTGCCAAGTGATGTCCAGCAGGTCCGTGAACCAGGCCTGGCTGTGCCAGAGCGGTGTTTTCAACACCAGGGTAACCTATTGCCGACGGATCTGCAGAAGCACCCTGGAAATCATAGCAGACGGAGGAAAGACGTAGGCGCTCCGTGAAGGTCACTCTTGAAGGAAAGCGTCCACGGCCGAGCACTCGGAAACAGGTAGCCAGCTGAAGAAATTTGTCCGGGAAGCAAATAGATCCACCACAAATGATCCTCTCAACTGTTCGATGTGAAGGAAAATCGAGTGGTGAAGGCGCCAGTCACTGGTTTCCCTCCAATACCTGGAAAACCAATCTGCTGTCAGGTTCGTAACCCCTGGCAGATATTCTGCTTGCAGTGTAATGTTGCGGAGGAAACAAAAACCGTAGATCTCCTTGTTCACTTCTGATAGCAGCCGTGACCGAGCCCTGCCTAAATGATTGATATATTGCACCGCCAAAATGTTGTCCTTTCTCAAGAGGATACAACAATCTGACAGGTGGCTGACCAGACTGCAGATCGAGAACGAGCCTGCGATCAACTCCAATCTGTTGATATGGAAATCGGCTTCCACGATTGTCCATGGTCCACCCGTGGACGAGGTCGAGGATGTAGCACTCCAGCCCCAGAGACTCTCATCTGACTCTATGATAACATCCAGAGTTGGTCCGAAGATTGCTTTGCCGTTCCAAGCAAACATGTTTAAGAACCACCATCAAAGTTCCTCCTTGACATCTGGGGTGACCAGGATTACCTGATTGTAGGAAGGTTGTTGCCTGAGGAATCTTGCCTTCAGGCATTGCATGGCCCAATAGTGAAGAGGTCCTGGAAAAATCGCCTGTATAGAGGCGGTGTCACGGCTTATCTTGGTTGGATTCTGTAGCGCAGATATGTTCGCTCACCCTTGCAGATAAACATAGTCCAAGGTGACCAGGTAAGAAGCCACCTGAACCATGAATCTTTGCACGGGGCTATGCAGGAAAGGTGCTCCAATACACAGTACAGACAAGGTCACAAGCAGAAGGATAGTCAAGGGTAAGCCGAAGCCAGAGGTCAGGATAAATGGAAAGTGGAGCCAAGGTCAGAAACCAGGGTCAATCTGGAGAACAAGTTCAGGAGACAGAATGATGGAGCATTAGGAACCTGGGCAAGTAACCGGCTGAAAAGCAGGCAGTTATGATATATTCAAAGTAAATTTAGACTGAGCACTAGTAATTAATAATAATAATGGGAATATATTAATTATGAGTAATAATAATAGGCAATAATATTAATGAAAATAGTAACCGAGGCTCACCCGGTAGTATAAACCTTGGACTATACCTTTGTGGAGGCAGAGTGGGTACAAACAAAGTGGGCCAATCAATATGCTGTATCAAAGACAGCAAATCAAGTAATCAATCCACCAATATAAGGCACAAAACCTGTGAAATCTAATTAAGTTTCCAGGGGGGCTCAAAATAACCATAACGCGTTTCACCTCTAGGGCTTTATCAAATGGGCTTGATAAACCCCTAGAGGTGAAACGCATTATGGTCTAACCCATTTGATAAAGCCTTAGAGGTGAAACGTGTTATGGTTATTTTGATTGTGTATTTTTTTTAAATAAAAGGCTTTTTGGTTACAATTTTGTGCCAATCATCTTTTTAATACACTTTTTTGTTTGGAATTTTTATCCTGGCTTCCTTTTTTCTTTGTGTGACTCCAAGTATATCCGAGGATCATACCACCAACGCTGACATCAAAGTGCAGTTTTCCTGCATCTCACTTGTGAGTACATTTTTATTTATGTTTACTGCATATTTTATTCTACTGAGAACACTATTGGCTGTCTTCTATATATAAAACCAGAATGAGTAAGCGCTAAATAACACAAGGTAGCAGCAACCCTTATAAGGGAATCCCTCAAGAACCCTTAAACAAAACACAGAAAGGTAAAAATAAATACAAGTAAGGGCTGCGCTTGAATAAAACTCTGTATAATACGAATAGTCCAGATAAAATAAGTGGATAAAAGGAGAAAGTCTTATCTGGAAACGTCTGTTGGAGTCGTATTATATGGTGGTACTTGGTCCAGAACAATAGTCCTTATTTGTATCTTCCTTGTAGGTCGTCTCATATACAAGAGATAAAAACAAATACAGAACCAAATAGTGTAGTATATTTTGATAGTAGAGGCAGTAGAAATATAAATCTTGATTGCAAACTCACATTTAAAAGAGCTAGAACCCGCTCTGGTGTAAAAGGCGTACAGCAGTTTGATCCCCGCTTATAGGATATGGCGTAAATTTCCTTCGTATATTTCTTCCGTCCATAATATGAAAGACACTTGGATAAAAAGAGACAGCCAATAGTGTTCTCTGAATAAAAGCTTTAAATAAAATATACGTAATAAAAGTGGGTACTCACAAGATAGGAGCAGATCAACTGCTCCTTGTAGTTAGCGTTGGTGGTATAATCCCCACCTAGGATTACTTGGAGTCCGGTGAGATAAAAGGATGCCAGGTAAAATAGTAAATAAATGTGTATAAAAAGAAAAGTGGTACAATTAAGAGTTACCAAATATACTTTAATATTTTAAAATTACACAATATAATAACCATAAACGCGTTTCGCAGTACGGCGTTATCAATATGGGGAAAGAAGCTAATACCTGGCAGTGAAATCTTTAAATAGCACATACAATCATTCAAAATGGACAGCCAATCACAGTAAGAGTTAAAATTAATATCTTTAAAACATGGTAAAAGCAGAAAAAATATAATGCATATGAATAAAAATATATTATATCTATTAGAAAATGTGAATACATATGTAAAAATAGATAAATATTACTAAAAATAATCGGAATATAGCACGGTCACATGACCGGCATAAAACCGGAAGGGGTTATGGGAAATGTAGTTTGACGCCGGCAGGCACTGCGCAGCCACCGGCGTCATGATGGGGAAAGACGGATGGCATCAGCACGCTAGAAAGATGCGGCGTGGTAGAGACGTCAGCTCGCATAGACATGCGGCTGACGTCAGAGGGAGGGGCGAAAATGATGGTGACGACGGCACGCACGGAGCTGCGGCTGTCGTCATCAGAGGGGGGCATGGAGTGTTAGGAGACGGCGGCTAGCACAAAGCTGCAGCCGTGGTCAAGGAGATGATACACAAAAACAAGTCGGCACGCACAGAAGCTGCGGCCGGCTAGGATCTTAAGAACATCATGTCTGGTCTCCTAAATAGTGTGACCAGTCATGGTGGCAGAAAAAATGAATAAAAAATACTAATGATAAAAAGGCAATATAAAATAAAATATATTTAAAATATTAAGATATACAATGTAAAAGACAATTTTAAAGAATTATAAAAAATTAAACAGGTCAAAGTCAACATTTAGACCATGAGGTGCAAGAGTTTGAAGTTTATAGACCCACTCCATTTCTTTTCTACCCAAAATATTTTTAATATTTCCACCCCTCCATGGAATCACACATTTTTTTATACCAATACATTTCAACATTTATGGGTCTTTATTATGTGTAATAAAATGTTTGGATACTGAATGATTCAAGTATCCATTTTTGATGTTTCTACATCGCTTAAACGTATTTTCAGACACCTTGTGGTCATTCCAACATATTGGAGGCCACAGGGGCATTCAAGCAGATATATCACATTTTTCGTGGAACAATTAATAAAGTCATTTATTTTATAAACCTTGTTTGTCCTTTTTGATACAAATTTGGTTACTTTATGAGGAACATCAGGGTCAGTGGTTCTACACACTATACACATTTTACACTTACAAAAACCTTTGATTTGTGGGAAAAAGGATACAGGGGTTTCTCTTGTGAAATTATTCGTTAATATAGACTTAAAATTTTGGGCTCCCCTAAATATAATATTTTTTATAATTTTATTCAGTATTTCATCTTATTTCAGAAGGTGACAGTGTTTTCTTATAACCTTTTTTACATTATTACTCTTATTATTAAAATTAAAAATAATCGGTAAGGGCATTGCTGTATCTGTAGTTTTAGGTTTGTATTTTAAGAGTTCATTTCTGTCTTTTTTTTGGATGTCCCTGATGGTATTTTCTAGTTCTATTTTAAAGTAGTTTTTTTCAACAAATTTTTCTTTTAGGAAATTTGCTTGTATATCGAAATCTCTTAATTCTGAGCAATTTCTCCTAAGTATTTGGCTTTTTGGGGCGCTGTCTAGCCAAGGTTGGTAGTGGCAGCTATTTTTATCAATAGCAGTGTTTACACATACTTTTTTTTTAAAAACGTCTTTGTGTGTAATTTTCAATTTTTTATAAAAATATTGAGGTCTAAAAAATTAATTTGTTCTCTACTATATTCATAAGTGAGGATTATACCTCTATTGTTTATATTAAGATTGGTAATAAAGGAGTTGAGTGCTTCTTAGGTACCATCCCAAATAAAAAAAAGCTCATCGATATATCTAAAAAAGGAAACCAGGTTTGCTCTCCACGCATGATTGCTAAAAATGGCTTCTGACTCCCAGTCGGCCATAAATAAATTAGCATAGATGGGAGCAAACCTGGTCCCCATAGCAGTGCCTGTCTTTTGAAGATAAAATGAGTTTAAAAAACAAAAATAGTTGTTTTTTAAAATAATATTAATACCTTCTAAAATAAAGTCTATTTGTTGGCCAGCAATTTTCCCTTCTTTTGTTAAAATATCTTTTACAGCTTGACAGCCTATATCATGAGGTATGATTGTATATAGTGACTGAACATCACATGTCACTAATATAAAACTAGGTTTCCATATAAAATTATTTTAAAATTTTAAAAGGGCCATGGAATCTTGGAGGTATGATCTCATGAGTCTGACTGAAGGCTGTAAAAGAATATCTATATATTGCAAAAGATTGCATAGGAGAGAACCTATGCCAGATACGATTGGTCTTCCAGGAGGTGAAATTTCATTTTTATGAATTTTTGGGAGGAAATATATTACAGGTGTTACAGGAAATTGATTGTTTAAAAAATTAAATTCATGTTTATTTAAAATGCCTAGATTTACGCCTTTTTAAAAAAAATTGGGTTAAAACATTTTGAATTTGTTTGATAGGGTCTGATAAAAGTTTTTCATACACATTTACATCATTTAATTGTCTGTGTGCCTCATCTATATACATTTGGGTTGATTGAATGACTATCCCTCCGCCCTTGTCTGCTGGTTTAATTACAATATTTTTGTCATTTTGAAGTTCTTTTAGTGCCAATTTTTCTGAATGTGTTAGGTTGTGGGGGTCATATTTGTTATTTTTATTTTTTTCTAGATCTTTTATAACTAGTTTTTCAAACATAGTGAGGGGAGCAGATTTAAAATGAGCAGGATAAAAAGTAGATTTCTCTCTGAGCAAAGTATTAATTATGTTATCATTCCGAGAGGATATTGACGGGATTAAAATTGGATTTTGAGTAGAATTTTGTTCAGTTTTCTCCATAAAATATCTTTTGAGAGTGGCTTTCCGAACAAATTTGTTAACATCTATAAAAGCTTCAAAAGATTTAAAAGTATTAGTAGGGGCAAACTTAAGACCTTTAGTTAAAACCGCTATTTGTGCACTACTTAAAATCTTTTGTGAAAGGTTAAAAATGCCACTACTAGTACTGTTAGAGGAGGTTATTATCTTTCTAGTCTTTCTCTTTTGTTCGCGTCTGCCACTTCTTCTTCCTCTAAATTTAAAATCCATTTTTGGGGGCGTGAAGGGTGAGGTGTTTGGGCTAGTGTGGTTTGGTGAGTTCGAATTTCTAAAAAATGATCTTCATTTTTGAATTCAGAATCTAGTGACAGTAATTGTGTCTTCTATATATCCCTCTCCTGAGTGTTGGATACCATCCCTCTGAAGGACTCCCATCACATATCCTTTAAAGCGGGGATTATACAGCTGCACGCCCTTCACACCAGAGCTGGTTATAGCTCTTTTAAATGTGAGTTGATTGCACATATTTGTTTATTTTATCCATATTGGCTTTTATATACTGCACCGTTGGGTCTCCTCGTTTTTGTCTTGCATATAAGCGGGACGGTTGTACCACTAGGAACATGTTTTTCTACACCCAAAAACAGGCACCTTATAAAGATACTTACTTCTCAGTCCTCAATATTATCGGACTTTACCTTCAGTTACTCCATCAAAACTTTAGTCCCACCATATCAATGAGACCAACTACGTTATATTGCCCTACCTATTCAGACGAACTATTGTACCTTTTAACTATTGGCGCAGCCCTTTTCCTGTATTAATTTGTGTTACATGTTCTCTCCTCAGAGAGTTTGAGGGTTACCCTCTGTTGGGCCGCTGCCTACCTTACTTCAATTTTATTAGCGCTGACCCTTTTCTTATTTTTCTATCACTGAGGTCTATGCAGGATACCTCAAGAATGATGGAGACCCCATAGATCAATGTCCGAAACGCACAGCCATCGATTGTGATGGTTATTGGGATTGGATATTAGTTGAGGGCGGAGCTCAGCCTTTTGTTAAAGTTTGTCAACGTTAGATTTACGATAGTCCTTACTTTGTCTTTTGATATCTTTGGATTGTGTTGGAATTTCAGTAATATTCTAACGCAGTCCGGATCAGTATTTCATAAAGATTATATCTTATTGAAATACTGAAAAGTGGCAGAGCCATTTTAGTGATCAATTATTGGGCTTATTTTCACATATTCATGAATGGCAATGGACTGATACCATCCACACTCTCCTTTCCTCTGAAATAAACACCATAATCAGTTATAATCAGTGGTGAAACTACTTTGGTCGCAGGTATCGCAGCTGCAGACCCTTGCACCCGGGGTACCCGCTGCCCATGCTGTTAGTGCATTATATATAAACCATTACAATATATACATATATTGTATTGGTTTATACTGTATATAATGCATTGGTGTATATATATATATTAATATATATAATGCTATAATGCTTTGGTTTTTGTTTGCTTATAGTTTTGCTGATAATAATTGCTAATGTTAGTAGTGTTTTTGGGAGGGGGGGTTCTACAACAGCAAAACTAAGGAGGGTTAAACATGTCCAGACTTACATGAAGAATATAGTTAGAAAACATAAGTCAAATCAGAGCTTTGTGGGGTGAGTTTTAATTTATTATACATAGATGCCTCACATCTTGAATATGAATATTCATTTTTTTATGACTGGTAGATGAGGTTTGCAGAACCAAAATGAGATATGTATCATTATGAAACTTAATATCATACAAGATTAGAGCTAACGCAGGCCCCATAAGCAATATCATATGGCGCAAAATAAAGGAAGAGATATATATGAAACTATACTCAAAATATACAATGAAAGATTAAAAATAAAAGAGAGAAAACTTAAGAAATATGTATATATAGTTATATTAGATGTTCCGTATGTAAAGTAACACATGTATTTGCTATATTGACAAACTGGGATATATTCCAAACTAAATGTTGTTACAAGATGTGTTACATTGATATTACATTATTTTGAACAAGTGTTGAGTGCCATAACCACAGACATATAAGACAGGCGGGGCGGATACAATAATGTGGTCAGGCAGCGGGGCGTCTGGTTAGATAGACATGTTGGTCTATAGCTTAGAAAATGCATTAGAGAATTTCTGCAAACTACAAATGACAAATGAAAAATCATAAAATATCATTTAAGGTTTGTATAGGAAAAACAACAATGATGTTCAAATTATTTCTTTCTTCTTCCATACGTTATGAGATTGGTCTTTTGGGAATATGACTGGATATAATATCTGTGAAACCAGGACACAAATAGATTAAAAATCTGATGGTGTTTTTTACAGCTATCTTTCAAATTCAATGGTTTAACTTTAATTTAAATTAGCTCTGTTGTTCTGCCTCATATTCAAATGCAAATATATGTATATTTCTTGAATTTTTTGGAGGAGATCTACTTCTAGGTAACCAAAATGATCCAATAAAATCTATCAATATCCAATAATTTCCTTAATCCATTTAAATGTAAGTCTTATTCAGTCTTGTGACCTAATAGGCAACGTTTTAACTTATACTATGGTCTTTGTCAACAGGCTTGACAAAGGACACTACATAGTTCTTAACATTGACAGATTAACCCAAAAGGCTGAATCTTTATCGATATTGAGTTCTTTAAATGGGCTTATATATACAGATAAGCAAGTACTGGCCAACCACCCAACATCGTGGTGGTTGACATGAAGAGAAAGACTGCAGTGGTGGTGGATGTGGCAATACCCAGTGACCATCACATCAAAAAGGAGCAACATGAGAAGGTGGACAAATACCACGCAGTGAAAGAGGAGCTAGATAGGCTGTGGAGAGTAAGGCAATAGTAGTCCCAGTTGTGAAAGGCTTCGGCAAATTCCAGAAGATAGGACATTCTGAATTAAACAGAATGTGCAACAGAGCAACAGAGGAAGTTTAAATATTAGTTCTCTATACAGAAGATGTGTAGGGAGACTGTGTAGGTCACATGCAGGGGATGAGTGGCTAGGTCTGCAAAGACAGTGATTTAACTTCTAAATTGCAGATAACTGAGCAGTGAAACTTCAGGGGCACGATTTTTACACTATAACTGCTTAAAGTTGTTTTCCTATCACTATAGTTATCTATAGTGTTCCCCTCCCTCGTGCCCCCACCTCCGGTGGTGCCGAAGAGGTTTTAAAAACCCTTCCTCACTTACCTGATTCCAGCGTCGATGTCCCTTGGCACCGGCTCAGGTTCTGCCTCCACTCCTCCGCCTCTGACATTGGCCTGGGGTGGGGTCCTAATGCGCATGTGAGGCGAGTGCCGCACTCGCATTAGGACTTCCCACATAGGAACGCATTGTATAATGCTTTCCCATGGGGTTTTGAGTGACACTGGATGTCCTCATGCAAATCATGTGGACATCCAGCATCAGTTTGGCAATCAAAAGTCGCCTAACCAGCCTAAAGTTCCTTTAGTGGCTGTCTGATAGACAGCCATTTAAGATTGAGTTAACCCTACAAGGTAATTATTGCAGTTTATTAAAAACTGCATCTACCATTGCAGGCTTAAATGGCCTGGGAAAGTGCACCTAGATCACTTTAATGGGTTGAAGTGGTCTGGGTGCCTCTGTGGACGATAGTGTCCCTTTAATTAAACTAAAGTTATTTGCTTGCCTAGATTCTATTGTAGCTGTCTTACTTAGATACACCTTTAACTACTGTGCATTGTGCAGGCCAAATTCTTGTAAGTGCATAGTGAGTTGTATTTCCCAGGTAAACCTTCAACTCCCACCTTCACATCGATTTCAGCAATTGTACAATCCTCCTCCTAGCCCCCCTTATCTCTTTAAATCATATTTTAGAATGGTTGGCCATCTAACTAGGTACTATACCTTGCTGATTGCGTCTTTCACACTTTTCTTGACCACAATTCATTACACACTCAGTATCTTCCAAGTCATGGCTTAGATAAAAAAATATTTTGTAAAAAAGAAAATATTGGCTTTTCTTGTTTTGATATTAGTCTATATGTGTCCAAATAAAAGTTGTGCACAATCTCTGCTACAAGGATATAATTTTTAATTCATAACTCTAATCACTAAGATATATTTTTGGAATTGTTTTATTCCTATTCACATATTTGTGTCTGCATTCATTTTATAAAAATGTTTAGAAAAAAAACTGACATTAAAAGCAATGGACTTTGTCTAAAGAGTTATGGAAAATCCTTTCATGATGAAAACCTTTTAAAAGGAAAGCTTCTGTTATGCGAATATAAAGTGATAACTGGTTGTGTTTCCAGACTTTCCATGGGCAGAAAATTCCGTGAGAAAATACAGAAGTACACTTTTCATAGGCATTACAATCTGGACTAATAGAACAAAAAGTAATGTTGTCTTGCACCCACTGACAATGACATGTGAACATGTTCCTAGATAATTTATCATTATTGGTTCATAATAATCGTAATGTGTGAGTGTGTGTATGTATGTGTTGTTTTCTTTTAAATCAAACTCAGGCTATGTCCTTTTTGTTAAAAATAAACACTTTAAGAACATGAAAATATAATCGTAAGAACATAACATTAATGAGACAGCGGAGAGAGATTTATCAGTCCTCTCTAAGGTCATGCAATACTGCCCAACCAAAACTACTAACAAATTATCTATGAGTAGTAGGATAATTGTATCCACTTGAAAACTGTAAGGAAAACAAAAATACATAGAGACAAAACAAAGAGTGAAGTAAAGGAAAAGGATTTAATGATTGAAATGAATGATTAAAGGACCACTATAGTGCCAGGAAAACATACTAGTTTTCCTGGCACTATAGTGCCCTGAGGGTGCCCCCACCCTCAGGGACCCCCTCCCGCCCGGGGGGAAAGGGTTAAAAACTTACCTTTTTCCAGCGCTGGGCGGGGAGCTCTCCTCCTTCTCTCCTCCTCCTGGCTGAATGCGCACGCGCGGCAAGAGCGCGCATTCAGCCCGTCGCATAGGAAAGCATTTACAATGCTTTCCTATGGACGCTGGCGTGCTCTCACTGTGAAAATCACAGTGAGAAGCACGCAAGCGCGCTTCTAGTGGCTGTCAATGAGACAGCCACTAGAGGATTAGGGGAAGGCTTAACCCATTCATAAACATAGCAGTTTCTCTGAAACTGCTATGTTTATTAAAAATGGGTTAACCCTAGAAGGACCTGGCACCCAGACCACTTCATTAAGCTGAAGTGGTCTGGGTGCCTAGAGTGGTCCTTTAAGGCTGATAGGAGAATGTCTTCAAATTCTTGGGAAATATGAGGGATGGACGTTTCTTGTTTTGTTGTCTAGGAGGAAAGGATCATTTGGAAGGGAAAAACTCAAGGAATTATTACATGAGTAAAAAGAACAAAATTTAATCAACAAAACCGGGACATAAATTTATTCACAGGTAGATTTAGAAACAAATTTACTGCAGAAAGAATGAACTCAAATTAGAACTAAGTTAGTCCCAGACGTATGTCAATGTCTTTTGTCAACTTATAGGCTGCTATTATAGGCAGGTAGTTTGGCGGATCACTCCTGTAAGTGAAATGAGAGGGAGGCTTGGACCGCACACGTTCTACCTGTGGATGGTAGTAACGTGTTGCGGCGCACAGGTGCGAATTCCAATACCCTCCAACCAAGAGGTATTTAAACACGTTTTAAGAACCAGGGGACTTTTTTACATATTCATCCAGTTGAGAAAGCCACACTGAAGTGGCGAAACACGTTCTGGTATAGGGCACATTGCTGCTTATTATTTTATACTTATTTATTCATTGTTTTAATAAATTGAGTTTTTTTACGCTTATTTGGACCCCTGGATTTATCTATTACGGATGGGAGTGCAGTCCCTAACTGCACAATACGTGTGAATTGAGTCATAGGTTTTGACTCCAACCTTGTAAGTACCCACTTGGGAATCTTATTTTACTTTGATTATTTATAAGTGGTACTGCGCAATCGTTTTCCGTTTCTATTCCACCCTCAGGACAAGATCTGTTTCATCTTTTAAATAGGGGAGGATCGCCTAAACGGATCCACATGCGATTTTAACTGGAGCTAGGTCTATAGCTCCCTGTTTGTGAGTGAGCTTTACCATTTATGTTTAATATATTATTCAGTATAGTCTACACTATATTCGATTATTTGTGTTATGGGTATTTGAGTCATCGACTGTTCAAGTTTATCATCCTCTCAATGCTACCAAAAGGTGATAATTTATTGTTCTAAAATATAAGCGCTACATTCTTCTGTTTTTTACATATTCTATTTTGCATGATTGGAAGGTTTTGCCCGAATGTCTAGCAGCTAATTTTTGTTATAATCTATTTATTTGTATATTATTTTTATTTGATATATAAGCGCTGGTTCTTATTTCTATTTTTCTTTTTTGTCAACTTATGTCTCGTTACTAGAGAAGGCCACCAGTTGCCCATGCATGTGTGTGGAATAGAAAAAGTCATTTTCTGGTTGCAAACAATGGATGTTGATGTCCAGCAACTAACTACTCCTTGATGACTTGGATGAGTATTAAGGGTGGCTGGCATCTATGTGTGGACCTGGCAGAGTTGCATGGTAGATGACTGGTTTTGGTATGTGGACAGATTGATGTTGGAGTAGATGGATTATGTTTGGCAGGAGATGAATGACTGTTGAGCGGCAAATCCCAATTTCCTTAAAAAAAATGTATGGACCTTTTCATGTACTTTTCCTAATTCAATACTGCTTATTTATGAAGTGTTGCCCTAGGTTTCTTGATCTGTTCCAAACAATCTTACCATTTATTTATAAGAAGTTTAACCCCTTAAGGACCAAACTTCTGGAATAAAAGGGAATCATGACATGTCACACATGGCATGTGTCCTTAAAGGACCACTATAGCTCCAGGAAAACATACTTGTTTTCCTGGCACTATAGTGCCCTGAGGGTGCCCCCACCCTCAGGGACCCCCTCCCGCCCGGCTCTGGAAGGGGGAAAGGGGTAATAACTTACCTTTTTCCAGCGCTGGAGAGCTCTCCTCCTCCTCTCCCTCCGTCGCGCCGGCTGCGCAGCGCAGGCCTGGCGCCATTCATCTATAGGAAAGCATTTACAATGCTTCCTATGGACGCTGGCGTGCTCTCACTGTGAAAATCACAGTGAGAAGCGCCTCTAGTAGCTGTCAATGAGACAGCCACTAGAGGATTAGGGGGAAGGCTTAACCCATTCATAATTATAGCAGTTTCTCTGAAACTGCTATAATTATGAAAAAAATGGGTTAACCCTAGAAGGACCTGGCACCCAGACCACTTCATTAAGCTGAAGTGGTCTGGGTGCCTAGAGTGGTCCTTTAAGGGGTTACATTTAATTTTCCTTCTTATGTGGAACATCCAGAATTCATATTAGCATTTTATTTAGATATTATAATTGTTATTTGTATCTATATTTGCATTTATACAGTGGCAATATTTTCTACAGAACTGTACTGATGGTTGATCTTTGTTGCTCGGAAATCAATTAAAAGTGATTTCTGTAATGTTTTAGTTTATTTTCTTCTTCGGGATAAAATGCGACATTAATGACATATGACAAGTTGTGATGTTATTATGCTAAGGTTTTTTTTTACTATTTAGCAAAACTGATGAACTAGTGCAAGATGTATTTTCTAAAGGTTTGACTAATTAGTGACATTAACTAGAACTAGCAGACTAGAACTGGAAATGCATTGAAAATATTGACCAGACTCTCTATTCTACTCAGTTGCACTCAACACATTGTTTGGTATATTTACTTCCACGTTAGGCATATCAGTTCCATCCATATTTCAATGTCATCTGGTTGCTGAACCCAATAACTGACACATTCAGCCAATTAATGCCATCCACATTTGGACAGAACTAACATTGTTAATGTGGATGCGGAAAATATGCTAAATGATGAAATAATGAACAGCTCGAGGATTTAACGTTAGCAGCCCTATTCCAAACCTAGCCTAAAGGTAACCAGACACGTTTACTTTTTGGCAATCTTTATTTAATAATTTCAACAAAAGCAAGTTTTTTTAAACACAACCAATCGCAATCTGACGCACTTTTGATGGAAAAAAAATTGTTGTTGGTAGAGGGAGTCCTGGTGCAGAAATTTTGTCCCCATCATCCAACCACTGTGACAGGCTGTCATGTACATCAGATAGCTCAATCCATGCTTTTGGCCAAAGATTGGCATCTACTGGGCTATTGATGTACTGCTTCACTGGAATTTATATTGTATCCACACTTCACTTAGGCTACTTGGGTACTGATTTGCTCTATTTTTGTTTTTGTTTTTTTAAAATTAAAATTAGCAAATTAACCCGGTTCACCCGGAACAAAAATAGGTGATGCTTTACTGCTACCAACGAAGATTTTAGATATTTTATTTCTTTGCCCCTATGGACAGGCCTCTAAAGCTTACTAAACTGAAATGTATACGACTGTATCTGCAAGATTAGAAGATTAATGATTAACTTTCAAAATAGCTTTTTTTGGTTAGTGAAATGTCAACGATATATTATAAAGAAAGATACATTGTTACATGGTATGTAAAATGTCCTTGAACTATGGCTAACTTTCTTAAAGTTGCAGGAGACAGTTTTTTCAAATGAGTCCCTGTACTGTTTTAATCCCTACCAGAAATAAAAGCAGGTATATTTATTGTATATACTAGTCTATCGGATGCCTAGGCATTACATATTTCTATCACTTTGAACAATGTACTACTACTAACAAAGACAGATAAGCAATGAATTAATAATTAGATATTTTGAGGCAAAAAGAATGGAATGTGTTACAAAAGTGTTTTTTTTTAATTTTATTTACTATCTGTATTTTTAATGCATATTCGGTGCTTTGAGTTGTGCTACCAAACTCCTTGTAATAGGCTAGAGTTAACCTATTAAATATAACATATGTTTCATGTTAAATCTCAGTTGTACATCCCATTTGTAGGAACAGTCTGAGCATTCATAATAACATGGTGTTTATATACTGAGGGTCTTCCAGTGTCTAAAGCACATAGTTTACTCTATTCAAACAGAACGGATGAACTTAAGATGAGATGGTTTATATTGTATTTTTCATTCTAGAAATATTTTATTTCTGCATATTATGAAGTTATTTTGACATTAGAACTAATAAAATAAAATATAATTATACTTTTTTACGTTTTACTCTTTTCCCTGTGTGTTTCATTTCTTTTTCATAATTCAAAACTCTCTCCTCCTATATGTAGAGAATTAAATGAATGCCAGTGCTCAAGATCTGATGCCCCCTGATGGCAAGCTATAGGCTCTCATTGACTGACTGAGCTAGGAATTACGTAGAACAGTGAGTTTAACCTTGCTCACTATTATTACTGGTATTAAGGTAGATGTGCATAGACTGAATAGATGAATGTCTGTACAGGTAGATGTGGGCATAGGAGGAATTTAAATTCTTCTTAAAAATGTGAAGAACAAACAGCAGCCCTGTGTAAACACACCAAAGGGCATTATATTACCATCTATATTTATCTGTGATGTGAATTCTTATTAAGGTACCAATTTTATTTGAGTATATATTTTTAGCATGATATATCACACCTACATTGCCTAATGGTTTTGTTTTGTCATCTCAATTTTCCTTTTTTACAGTAATGGTTAATTCCACCCAATATATGATGGATTTCTTCATGCCAAAGCCAATTTCTTACAGTGAATTTAAATATCCAACATTAGCTACTTGAAAAAGTAACTTTCAAGCCAAGACTTTAAAGTTTGATTGTCAGATGCATGAAAAACAAAAATTCTTTAAAGACATAAAGTATATATTTAAAAAAAAACAGCAAACAGTAAGTTTTTATACTTAACTATATTATTTTTCATATTTTCATATACACAAGCACATACAATGCAGGCAGCTAAGAAGAGTTATCTGTATTGCAAATGTGTAAATAACTAGTTTATATTCCTACGGATATACATATATGTGTTGAATATAAAATGAGATAAGCAGGTCATTCTCTTAAAAATAGAGAGAGAGAGAGAGAGAGAGAGAGAGAGAGAGAGAGAGAGAGAGAGAGAGAGAGAGAGTGTGTGTGTGTGTGTGTGTGTGTGTGTGTGTGTGTGTGTGTGTGTGTGTGTGTGTGTGTGTGTGTGTGTGTGTGTGTGTGTGTGTGTGTGTGTGTGTGTGTGTGTGTGTGTGTGTGTGTGTGTGTGTGTGTGTGTGTGTGTGTGTGTGTGTGTGTGTGTGTGTGTGTGTGCTATTAGCAATGGTAAGTAAACAATCCATTCACACAGATAGAAACAATGATACACAGAGTACTGATACAGTGATGCGATACAGAGATTTGTAATATTGCCATTTACTGTTCTATTTTCCTTCCTATTGCATATATTCATAATTCTTAGGAAAAGGCTGAAACATGTGCTGGTCTAACGCTGACATAACACCATCTGTTCGCCTCATTACTATATTAGTTTAGTATACAGGTTATTCCATTAATACATTCAGTTACCCACTGCCCCCTAGACCAGATCCTGCAGTATGCTCTTTCCTGGTCCATTGTAGACTAAATGGGGGGCACAGAGGGGTTCTAATCCCCAACAGCAGGTATCCACACACAGTCTTGTGAAATTCATTCAATCCTCCAGCAATGGCTGCTCAGTCAGACTCTGTGAGACCCTGAGATCCCTGTACAAAACAGACAAAGTAAGTTAAACAGGAAGAGCCTGGGAATCAACAGGAAAGCTTAGAAAAACGGCAGCATCTTCAGAGACGTGGCTCCTGATGTTGTTATGGTTGCATTTCTTGAGGTTCATGATTGGCTCTTATCTGGAATGAAAGACCGTTTGCTCCCCAGATCTCCTGCGTTTAGTTCCATCTGCTTTGCAGTTCAATTCATCCAGCCAGGGCCCCCACCCCCTCTCTCCTCCAAAACCCCTCTCCTTCTCCCATATCAAACTGTCTCTGCCCTCCTTACATACAGCTTGCACCTCCAGCTGCAATGTGGCTTCTCCTCAACTTTCACCAGACCCTTTCTAGTGTTCCAGATGCTGTGACTGATTGCTGTTAGCAAAAAGAAAAATCAGAGAGATCTTTTTACTAGCCAGCCCTGTCATTCTGGCTGTGGCTATCTGCTAAGCAGTGTTACTTGATCACAGGGCTTGACTGACCACCTGTTATTCCATTCTTTTAAATCATTAGATAGACAGCAAAAGCCATGCTGATCAATTCATTATTAAAAGCATATTTTAGGTGATTTTTGTTATATAACAAAGCATACTTTAGTTATATTTGCATGAATAAAAAGTAATATTTACATTTGAATAATGTATGCTCTTGTAGATTTTTTTTATTGTATGTCATAAACATTTGCCTGGCTGGGAATCATGGGAGTTACAGTCCAAAGCTTTTTGAAAGCCAGTGCCCCTAATCCCAAGTTTCTTTTAACCCTCTATCCCCCTCATCCCATAACAACGCTCCCAATGTAGTATATTGTATGCACTGATAAGCTATGCAGGGCACATAAAACAACAAAATAAAAATATTTCCACTCCTCATAAATACATATTTGTTAAATATCGGGGGCAGGTAAATATAATATTCAAAATTCTGAGAAGTGGTAACTCACCTTTAAAACAGCATTTTCAAGATGATATTTAAATTGCATATTAATAAGAACGAGAAAATTATCTAGAACAAATAAAAGCATATGTGCGATAAAAATAATAAAAATAAATTTAAAATAAAATAAACACAATTTTTTGCTATTCTGATAAGTACTTCTTTCCCTAAGGTTTACAAAGTGAGAGTATATGTGCATGCACCAGTGTGGGCATGTGCTTACTGACTTTTAATGAGAGCGCTCTAGAGAGTCCATGGAAGCTCCTGTTGGCTTCCATACAATTGTAAACGTGCATTTCACTAAAGTGAAAACTCCAAGTGAATTAAAAAAAATAAAAGAATGTAAGGCCAACAATGCTTTTAGTTCAGGTTTGTTCTCTGAAACTGCAATGTTTTACTTTTCAGTGTTAAGGGGACAGGAACACTGCACCTAGACAACCTTAATCAGATGAACATTCAACGTACCACGTTTTTACAGAGAGCCAACTTTAGAACAGAAGAAGCCTGACTCCTATTCCGTAGCAATTTCAGCTCTTTTACGACCTATTGATTACAAGGACATCTTCACCTACCTTTCCCTTATGCCATATGTGTTTTGTTAGAATTAAATGTTTGTCTTGTTTACCTATTGAAACACAATATATGAATGGGCTTGAATGGAAGGTGAAGTGACAATATTTTTTTATGCATATTTCCTTCAAAATCACAATGTTTAAGCAGATAAGGCCTTAATCGTGTGTATCAAAGGGTACTAATAAATACCTTCATTTAACATTGTTGCTAAATGTAAATTTATACTACATTATATTACATTAAAACTTGATCCAAAATTAAATCATTTAAAAAGCTTATAGTGTCCCTTTAATGTTCTTAAAGGATCACTATAGGGTCAGAAACACAAACATGTATTCCTGACCCTATAGTGTTAACACCACCATCTAGCCCCCCTGGGCCCCTCATGCCTCCATAAATATAGTAAAAATCTTACTGTATTCAAGCCAGAAACTGTAAATATGCATGCTATTAGACTCAGAAAAACAAGCAGTCTGCTGACATGTGGTAGCCTGATCCAATCACAGTGCTTCCCCATAGGATTGGCTGAGACTGACAAAGAGGCAGATCAGGGGAAGAGCCAGCATGATTCAAGCACAGAATTGAATCAATGAATCTCTATGAGGAAAGTTCAGTGTCTGCATGCAGAGGGAGGAGATACTGAATCACAGGATGCTGTGCACAGTGCTGCCTTGTGCTCTGCTGACAGCAGATCTGAGTAGATGGAGGCATATTATGCCTCCATCAACTCCAAAGTCCCTCTGGTTCACTGAGTGACTGCAACTGGAGGTGTTCCTAGCTTTCAATGTAAATGCTGTATTTTCTCTGAAAATACAGTGTTTACATGAGAAAGGCTACAGGGGGCTATAGTTCTCACCTGAACAACCTCATTAAGCTGAAGTTGTTAAGGATTAACTCGCTAAACAGTGAATTTCAGTGAAATTACAAACCTCAGTATAAATTGTAGTCAAAGTTGGCTATTTTTTCAGAATATGTCAATTTGGCTGTATAGAACATGTGTAACTGGAGCCTGGATATGATCCAGCTGTTGATATAATGGCGTTCTATTTCAGATGCTGCTAGTGAAAATATATGGTATTGCACATTGAAATCTGTGGGACCAAATTACTTAAATTAGAGAGGCCCAGGTTGCAATTGCTCTGCTGTCCAAGCAGGGCAGTGTTCCTGTAATAGCTAAGCTGTGGTGTCTGCGTTAGTACCACGTTGCAGATGTGTAAACATATGGTGGTCACCACAAACAGAATAATGTCCTGGATGCTGGCCAAAGTTACATATTATTTCAGTGTTCCAGCTTCCATCGAATCCATAGCAACTAGCGAACAAAGTCCAAATAAGAGCATGCCTTGGAACAATGTTGCAAAGTTTCAAAAGTAACCACTATGTATTACAGTGTCCAACATTTTTTAATAAGTGTTTCAATATTTGACAATTTGATAACCCGCCGAGGATTCCAAAAGTCCATGTAAATAAAATTAAATAAAACGTGTTAGTGCCTTATTAATGCATACAATACAATTCTCTAACTTTCGACTGGTGATGACATGAAACAAATGGATGTCAGAGAAGAAAATAAAGCAATGTTGATAAAAATGTATTTTATGTTTTTGTGGGGGTTTTATTGTAGGCACACAGATATAGTTTCTCCTATGGCAGCAGTTTCACTAAAGAAAGAAAAATAAATAATAATATATTCTACCAAAAAACACTATCTTCATGGCTACTGTCTGCATACTACTCCGAAGGGTGGTGGCTAGTCTCCAAAGAGGACGTAGCTGACAGTTCTAAGGAATAAGTCATATTCCTTTCGCTATAAATGAAGCAGACTAGAATCAGTCTAGAAACAAATTCCATATTTTCAACAAAATATAAAAACAACAGAAAACTGTTTGATGCCTTTTCTCTTTTATTCTGGAATTTAAAAAAAAAAATTTACACACCTATTCAGTTGTAAATCCTGTCCTAAATGTATTACTTCATATAATGCTAATTTTAACCCTATCTTTAACCCACAAGGATAGGACTGTAAATATAAAAGTAGCCCTAACTTATTAACTAAATCTATTTTTATTAAAGGACCTCATTGAGCAGCCCTACTTCAGTCAAGGTGTGTGTGGGTTTCCAACATATCATGTTACTTTCTACAGAGAACCAACTTTAGAACAGAAGAAGAATACTTCATATCCCATTGTACAGAGCTACGGAATTTGCTGGCGCTATATAAATAATAAAATAATAATAATAATATTCCCTAGCAGTTTCAGTTAGGGATGTGCATGGGCAAAAAATTTGGTATGGTTTGGCACTTCCGAAATTCAGGACTTTGGCAATTCGGGACTTAGGCAATTCGGCTCTTCTGCACTTCTGTTCGGCACTTCCGAAATTCGGGACTTCAGCAATTCAGCATTTCGGGTCGGTTTCGGTTCGGTCCAAAATTCGAGAATTCGGGACTTTGACACTTCGGGAATTCAGCACTTCAGCAATTCGGACATTCGGAAGCATCCGAATGTCCGAATTGCCAAAATTCGTCTGAATTTAAATTCGGACCGAAACGAATTGCACATGTCTAGTTTCAGTTCTTTTACTGGCCTATTGATTACATGGCCATCTTCACCTACCTTTCCCGTATGCCATACGTGTTTTGTTTGAATTAAATGTTTATCTTGTTTACCTGTTGAAACACAATATAGGAAAGGGCTTGAACAGAAGGTGAAGTTACAATATTTTTTTATGCAGATTTCCTTCAAAATCACAATGTTTAAGCAGATAAGGCCAACACTTTTGCATCAATTGGAAATGAAATGGGTTTTTTACTTAAAAACCCTAACAACTACTGGTCTTAGTGCGGACTTTGACCTATATACATTTTTATAGCTCCCTTCCTCTTGCTCCCTTTACTATGATTTATTATTTTCATGATTTATTATTTTTGTATTTTAGCTCTCACCTTTTTTTTATTTTTTATTATTTTTTATTTTTATTTATATAAATAATAAATTTTATTGTATACGTACTGTCAACATATGTCAATCTCTGCAATGTGCCACTTTAAGAAAGTTGAGATTCTATATTTATCAGATTATACACTGCTCAAAAAAATAAAGGGAACACAAAAATAACACATCCTAGATCTGAATTAATTAAATATTCTTCTGAAATACTTTGTTCTTTACATAGTTGAATGTGCTGACAACAAAATCACACAAAAAATATAAAATGGAAATCATAATTTTCAACCTATGGAGGTCTGGATTTGGAGTCACACTCAAAATTAAAGTGGAAAAACACACTTCAGGCTGATCCAACTTTGATGTAATGTCCTTAAAACAAGTCAAAATGAGGCTCAGTAGTGTGTGTGGCCTCCATGTGCCTGTATGACCTCCCTACAATGCCTGTGCATGCTCCTGATGAGGTGGCGGATGGTCTCCTGAGGGATCTCCTCCCAGACCTGGACTAAAGCATCAGCCAACTCCTGGACAGTCTGTGGTGCAACGTGACGTTGGTGGATGGAGCGAGACATGATGTCCCAGATGTGCTCAATTGGATTCAGGTCTGGGGAACGGGTGGGCCAGTCCATAGCATCAATGCCTTCATCTTGCAGGAACTGCTGACACACTCCAGCCACATGAGGTCTAGCATTGCCTTGCATTAGGAGGAACCCAGGGCCACCGCACCAGCATATGGTCTCACAAGGGGTCTGAGGATCTCATCTCGGTACCTAATGGCAGTCAGGCTACTTCTGGCGAGCACATGGAGGGCTGTGCATCCCCCCAAAGAAATGCCACCCCACACCATTACTGACCTACTGCCAAACCGGTCATGCTGGAGGATGTTGCAGGCAGCAGAATGTTCTCCACAGCGTCTCCAGACTCTGTCATGTCTGTCACATGTGCTCAGTGTGAACCTGCTTTTATCTGTGAATAGCACAGGGCACCAGTGGCGAATTTGCCAATCTTGGTGTTCTCTGGCAAATGTCAAACGTCCTGCACGGTGTTGGGCTGTAAGCACAACCCCCACCTGTGGCGTCGGGCCCTCATACCACCCTCACGGAGTCTGTTTCTGACCATTTGAGCAGACACATGCACATTTGTGGCCTGCTGGAGGTCATTTTGCAGGGCTCTGGCAGTGCACAAAGGCAGAGGTAGCGGTCCTGCTGCTGGCTTGTTGCCCTCCTATGGCCTCCTCCACGTCTCCTGATGTACTGGCCTGTCTCCTGGTAGCGCCTCCATGCTCTGGATACTACGCTAACAGACAAAGCAAACCTTCTTGCCACAGCTCGCATTGATGTGCCATCCTGGATGAGCTGCACTACCTGAGCCACTTGTGTGGGTTGTAGACTCCGTCTCATGCTACCACTAAAATGAAAGCACCGCCAGCATTCAAAAGTGACCAAAACATCACCTGCAGAACCACTCCTTTACTGGGGTTATCTTGCTAATTGCCTATAATTTCCACCTGTTGTCTTTCCCATTTGCACAACAGCATGTGAAATTGATTGTCACTCAGTGTTGCTTCCTAAGTGGACAGTTTGATTTCGCAGAAGTGTGATTGACTTGGAGTTACATTATGTTGTTTAAGTGTTCCCTTTATTTTTTTGAGCAGTGTATATCAGTATATCTGTTTATAACATTTGCTTTGTGTTCCTTCTAATATATATGTAGTTTGGACCTTATAGTGCCCTCTGCTAAGAGCCTCCACAAATTTGTTGGCTCCCTCTCATGCCTCCCGGACGTCATTTTGTTGGAGCAATAATTTTTTTAAATAAAACTAGAGGGGGAAAAAAAGCAATAGCAGTCATACCCAAAATCATTAATAAACACTAGTTTTTAGTTTATTTTAGGCATATATATATATGGAAGCATATACTTTGCTCCTTTACCTTTTTCTAAATACATCAAATTGATTAATTTTGGTCATGTGACCAAAGCAGCTCTGGTCCTTCCTTCTGTAAACACTTTTGAGAAAGTCATTGAATGGTGAAACACGTTAAGTGTATTTAAATATTGTTTTCTATAATTCTTTTACCCTATTTTTTTTTATCATTTATTTTTTATTTATTTTTTACCAATAAAAGTACTTTTTTATTGGACCTGTTTGCTGCTGTATTCCTGTACTCCATATCCTTGGTGGAGATAATACCACCTAAGCCTGTTGGACAGAGCAATCCCTATTTGCTCTATCAAATGTGAGTAGTTTTTATCTATTTCATTTTATTTATCACTTTTAACAGTCTATACTATTGTGGTTTTATTTTTTATTTTACTTATATAATCGGAGAGAGACCACCAGCACCTATATCCTAGAGTGGGGATCATATCACTTCACGCCATACCTGTGGAGCCACTATATAGGCTCCAGAACACATCCTTTATAGCTCTGTATTTTAATATTGAGTCTGACATATTGCACTATATATCTCTGATTTATCCTACATATCTGCATGAAAAGCTGCATCTACAAGAACCTCTTATAGAGTCTGTACTCCACCATATTCTCAGACGTGGATTATTCCACCCAAGCGTCTAAATTGGAGCTCCACCTAAGCTCTTATGAAGTGTGAGTGCATATCATTTTATTTTCCCTTACCTTACTGTATTTTTTACATACTTCACTATCAGTTTCCTATTTCTTCTTGTTTTTATGGTTATATATACACATTCCAGGTGCTACACTTCCCTCTTTGTTTTTACTTACTTCTCTACAGGACAAGAGAGACCCTGGATTTGGTGATCTAGTTGCTCTTTGGACTGTACCAGTACTGGACAACTGCTGAATATCCTCTTGCTTTTTTAATTTAAAAATCCAACAATATTGAAACCAGGCCAAAGGTTGATACAATTCAAAGTAAATAACTCTGCAGATCTACACACAAGTGCACAGTACCATTCACACACTTGTGCTAATAAAAAAAATGTAAAACTTAAATGTTTACACTACATACAAGTAAATTCCTGTATTTACACATATTGCCACTAAACACAAATATTTTTTTCAGAAACTTTCACATATTTAATCTACAAACAAAAGTATTCCTGCAAACTCAAATGAATACTTGGCACTGCAAATAAATGTTCACATAGATTCACAATGTATGCAAATACACAAATGCATTCATAGTGGCACTAGATACTAGAAATGGTGCAATATGGGAATTGTTGAAAATCCAGTCGAAATCCAGCACCAATGAAAATTTTCACCAAATTTCACCAGAGTCAATTACATATATGACGGAATTTCGTCAGATTGAGAAAAAAATAAAATAGTCTGACTGAATGAATTAAAACAAAATTCTATGCACATGTCCACTAAGTATACAAGCAAGGACCTATACCTACCTGCAAACAGGTATTCATGCATGTTATACTATACACACACATACACATTATTCATTATTCGCCATTATGAACCAAGAACTGTAGAGAAATAATTGCACAAGAGAATTTAAAAGATTTTCCAAGTTCAATAGCCAAACTGGCTGTTTTGGCCTAAAACTTGAATTCCCTTGTCAATTTTTCAAAGTTTAAATTTTTGTGAACAAATAACTTTGTGTATTTTTGTGTGTGTATATTGGATTTAAAGTTGCCCTTTAACTAAATATGTCAGGGTTTAGAAAGTTGTCTGTCCATTCCTTTGGTGGGTATTCAAAAGCTATTGCTACCCCCACCAAATCACAATCGCTCCAAGTCCACGGTTGGTTGAACTGGGGTGCAATAATGACACTGTGGCTGTTCTCTTTCCTCCCCATTGGCTCTTGGTCTTTGGCGTGGGTATGTCCTGTGAAAGGCTGCTTGTCAGTATGTAACGGCTACTGTGCTGGACAAGGGATGGGAGAGGGAGGCATACTGGGGTGTTGCTAGTAACTGCCCTCCATTTAAATCCATTTTTACCCCTAGCTCATTGCTTAGTTGTCTATGTCCTTACATTTACACTTTCCTGACCCTCTGTCCTATTTCCCACTTATGGAACATAGCTGCCTCGATTGACCTCTTGGTCTGTCTAACCTTGCCTACTCGATTAGCCTTATCTGGAAATACACACACCTTGGGTTTCACCAACTGCAAACCTAACAGCCATGCATCCTGCACCACTGGGCCTTCTTGAATTCCTTGATACATGCTGAGGACATAAGCTAATGAGAAGAATACATTTTTAACCTATGGAAACCATGCTCCGCTGTTATTAAGTGGTCTGTGGACTATGGTTAGGAATTCAAAGAATATGCTTTGGGGGAGTTAGTGTCATTTCATGAGTTTGCCTGAGATTTGGTTGTATTTTCATTTTTATGATATACAATATAAAAGGTATGATGTAGCACTCAAGTGTTTTCTTTTATTGATAGACATGTATGCTACACTCTATTCAACCCCAAATCAGTGTTTCTGACTTGCATTTGACTCTTTCCATTACATGATATGTAAATATACAAAATTATAGAACATTATGCATACAATATCAGTAGCAATGAGGTATATTCTATTGTGGTTTTTGCTTTCCTCTGTCAAATAATCTAAGAAGCGGAATTTGATCTGGCCGTAGGGCGTTCAAAAATTCCACCATTTGTATTTCTCCTGAAGGAGCTTGTCTGCAACTATATTCTTTTGACAGATACATTTTTATATGTGATCAATCACATTACAGTTTGCAACACCCAAAGGCCATTGGAACAATTTTACACGACTATGGGATTTGGATGAGATCATTAAATATAATTTTTTTTAAATGATGTAATTTAACCTTAATCCTTAAAAATAAATCATTCTATTTCTGATAATGAATGACACTGTACTTGTATCCTGTCATGGTTAAAACACACACAAACCTTCTACAAAATCTTGTATCTCCAGAAATGCAGACAAGAATCTAGTACAGTGGCCATACTCATGTCTCTAGTCCACAAAGAGACTGTCATTAATTACTAGCATTGTGACCCGAGGCATTTTCCAAAAAAAACCACAACTGCCTACAAGGCAAAATGATACAAGTCTGCACTCTAAACGGTGTTCCTCGCTATCCCCAAACATGGTTCGTATTAAATGTATGCTGTCTGTGGTTATGCAGCTTTGAAGTTTTGAGATTGGAGATTGTTCATAACATCATTTATTATTAGACTTCACTAACTCTGACCTTAGACTGCGACCTCATCTAAAATCGATCTCTCTCTACATTAACCTATGCCTTTACTATGTAAGCTCGTATACTCATCAACCCCTGCTGTTTTCAGTAACGTTGTTTAATGGTGCCAATGTGCTAGTTTTAAACTTGTGAGCAGGGTACTCAGGTCCAGCTGTCTTCCTATGAAAAAGTGCGTCATTTTATTTGTCAATTAAATATTAATAATCATAATAATGATAAATGTTGCCAGTTGTAACGTGATCTTGTTTTGTTTAAAGCCAGAATCAAAGTTTCCTGTTTGTGATTGGGTTTCAACGCAAAAGAGTATTTGAAGACCTGAACTCTTAACCAATTTTTCATATGTATTTTTTTTTTAATCTATTTCTAGTTAATAAAACATAAGTCATTTTGTTTTTCTGTTTACTATTGGTCACCCAGGCCATTGAGTTTGTACATCACTTTCTTTGCCCACGAATACATCCCCAATCACCTATTCTTACCAACGTGCTTCTAAACACATTTATTATGAAGTCTGAGCTTTGATTCGCAGTAACCTACGTAAGACAGTTTATGGAAACAATTAATAAAAAATATATTATGAAATTGGAATGAGTAAAAGGAAGGAATGAACTGCAAAAACAATAAAGGAAATAAAATAAATCAATAATGAATTGCATCTAATAAAAAAAAGGCAATTTTTTTTCTGGAAACATAATATTGAGTATGTAAAATGTTCTTTTACAATTATAAATAATATATTTATGACATAATGTGCATGTAAACCTCCAATACTTCTACAATATATAACATGAACACGTTTATGAAACAATTTATGTAACATCTCAAATCATTGCAATTCCTGTACCCTGAAGACAGTCAAATTCTGGAATACAATTCAAATACTGAGGGTGTAATCCTCAAATAAAATAGAATGATGTGTTTTAGTCTCATGGGGAACTGCAGGGAAAAGGGTTTTCGTTTATTTTACTTGTGGGCTCCATCTTGTTGATATAGTCGATTGAGTTGTTTCTGTTTCTCAGTAAGATCTTAATTGAACGGTAAGAGTTTAAATTCCTCTGAATTCTAAAGTCGAACCATATTTTAACTGCATTAGTTTATCTTTATAAACCTTATCTAAATGATGACTGATTGCTAGTAATTTTCTGCTTTGATGCATCCCCTCCCCTCCCCATCACAGGATAGTATTTACCTGTAATCCTTGCATTCCAAAGGTGTCCTAAAGATATTAAAATACTTAATGGAATTAAATGAGGAGGAAATAATTCAAATTTGTCTCATAGTGAAGTATTGGCCAATCCTTTCCTATGAGAAAACTCATTACTAGAGAAGTGTTGTTTTCTCGTACTGAGAGAGGAAGCCGTCATACGTTCCATTTGTAACAAAAAAATGTTTTAAAGAGCAAATGTGGTTTATTATTTACTTAATAAGCTGTATTTTTAATTCAAGCACAATACTTTATTACAAACTGCATTTTTGTTTCCGGAATAACAAAATTACTTTCAAGTAATACGAGTACCCCTCGAGTACTGCATTTAAGTTTGTTTCAAGGTTTCCAAAACTTAAATTTTTTATAAGGCCATAAAATCTCCAGAAATGTTTAATCTTTACCTAAAAAGCAATCTCTTTACTATGTATAAATTTATGAATGTACAATATAAGGCCTTGACATTGAGCAATAATAGGGCTCTGTCAAAGAATAAATGAGTAAAGCGTCTATATTGTATACAAAGCACATACTCAATAGTGAGGGCAGTAAAGTTTGAGAATTCACTATGTGTTGTAGTAATGAGTACTATGGAATTCAGTAGCTGGAGAGGTAACGATGGCTAGTGAATTGATTAGGTGGGAGGAGGTGACTGCCAAGGAATTGATTAGCTGGGGAGGTTAAAGACTGTGAGAAATTCATTAGCTGGGAGATAGTTATGAGGCTTGTGCACAAATGTGCTATAAATTCCTTTAATTCTATGCCTGAACAACTCTATCCGTCAAAGATTTACCTGTGGAGTCCCATTTATTGAAGTCCGATAGTTACTGTTTATGAATTGATTAGTTGAGGAGGTGGTGACTGCAAGGAATAGATTAGTTAGTAGATAGTGACTGATTAGCTGGGAGGTGGTGAAATATTCAGCTGGGGTTATGGGTACTCTGCAGAATAGATTAGTTGGGTGATAGTTACTACTAGTAAATCAATTAGCAGGGAGGTGGTGACTGCAAGGGATTGATTAGCTGGAAAAGGTGGAGACTAAAAGGGTATTTATTACATGGAGTGGTGGTGACATACACTGTGGATGTCATTAAGTGAGAATTCGATACACGTTTGGCACAGATTGGCCCAGTGACTTGTCCAATTGCCAATTGAAGACGAAAATAACGTCCCCCTCCTTTTAAACAAAAACTGAGATAAGGCGACAGAGGAAGCAGTTTATTATTATTGTTAAATACATAAAGGAAATCAATACAGTAAAGGAGGAGACTATATTTAAAAGAAGAAAAACTACCACCACAAGAGGACTTAGTCTTAAATTAGAGGGACAAAGGTTTAAAAATAATATCAGGAAGTATTACTTTACAGAGAGGGTAGTGTATGCAAGAAATAGCCTTCCAGCTGAATTGGTAGAGGTTAACACAGTGAAGTGTGCAGCCTGTTAACCTCCCAGAAGCTGTGGTTAACAGCAACTAATTGGCGAACGGCTGGGTGGTCTCCGTTTGTATGAACGAACACGTGGCGGCGGCCATCTTAAACAGCAGTGTTTGGTCGTCGACGTCGTGGAACTGTTTTAGGTCACTTTTTCATACGAACACCACTGGGACCTCCAAACTTCCATCTCTTCGTTTCAGTTTATACGAACGCCACGTCATTCGGTACATTCATAACTCACAAACTAGACCGACTCTGATAGCTAAAAGCCATGGAACTAATGCTGGACAGATTTCTACCGAACGGTCTATGAAAACTCCATGGCGATTCGACTGTGTTCATGGGATCTGAGCGCTGTTTGGGGATATGTCGAATGTGGGGGTTCAGTTATGTGAAATATCAGTTATGTATTTTAATGTGTTTTGTTACAGTTATAAATTGGAAATATTTGTTGTACCTGGAGATAATTAAGTTTACTATGGCCAATTAACCCAATTATCTCCAGGATAGAGAGAAGGGAGTTTACTGTTTCTGTGGGGGTGTTTCACATTGTATTGTACTTTGATTGGCTACTATAAATTGTGTTCTAGTCCTCCACAATGTCCATGTGGGAGTATCCTTTGCTGGAGGACCTGCATAAAAGGTCGAACTGTGGCCACCATTAAACAGAGCTTTTTACCCCTTCATGAAGTCTTGGCTCATGTTTGGAGGATTGGGATCTATAATTCACTACACCTCATGTTACACTTGGATTTTGGGAGCTTCTACACGGATGTACTCAGCTTGAGTATAGGGGATCCGTTACAATTTATAATTATCTAGATTCTAAACTGATACAAAGAAGATTATTTTGGAAATATTATCCTTATTTACTTTGGAAACAAAATCAACAAAATTATTATTTTGCTTAGTATTTAGGGAAAAAGAGACTGATGCAGATACATAAAAAAAAAAATAGCATAAATAATGCCCACTTATATTTGTTTCAAACACTCACAAACAGGGCATTTAAAATGTATTGAAATGCACTCCCTACATTGGTCTTTTCTATGTTTATCTTTAGCCCAACATAACAAGTGAAGAATCGTCATCAATATCTATGTAAAATATAGAAAATGATAAATTCTCAATACTTCTTATTTAATGGAAATGTATGAGGACAGATTTTTGAGAACAAAACCTCTGACTCTACAACTCTATATATTAAATAATTGAATGAATCATGCATCGGGAGCTTTAATGTAAGTAAAACTATCTAGGGAGTTCTTTGTATATATACTCAATATTAGTGATGTCAGCATGTTATTCTTCCGATCTGTTAATATCATCGTATTTGCAGCTCTATATTGAGCAGATTGAAACACCTGCATTTGGAAAAGTTGGCTGGAGATGAATAGAAAGAGCAGGAAGACAAGGGTGTTGACAAAACAATGTTGTAGTTGTTACAACAGAAATTGTGAGAATAAGCTGCCTTGTAGGCAGAATTAATTTAATTAGTTTTTTCCTTCCTTTTGGTAACATCTACATCATTTATACGGTAGTGATTCATCAAAGTCCAGACACTTTTTTAAATTCCCTCAAACTAAGTAATAGAAGTCATATTAAATATTTTTTAAAGAATTATAATAATGTTTGTCTCTACTGTATTCCACTGTTTTTTGTTTGTTTTTTACTTACTTATCCAATTGTGATTTTAGGTTTCGCCAGGGAAATCTCTGCACAATAACCAGTATTTAAAAGGAGAAGAAAAAGTGTGTTATCGCTTCTGATAAATTACAAGTATAGGTGTATATAATAAATGTTTCCCCAACACCTTAGATGAGAAATATTACATAGTATTTTTTTTGTTTGTTTGTATGTTTTTGTAATCTTTATAATAGCCAATATTATAGAGCCTGCAAAGAGGCCAGAAAGTTAGCAGACTAACAAATCAGGTTCTTAATTTACCAAAAAAAGGTGATAAACATGAGATGCTGAAATTATTTTTTCTTCAAACTCATTATTTGTATGTGAAGGTATTATTGCTATTTTTTTTATTGCATGAAACATGTTATTTCTGTGTTGCCAAATTGAGTTCCATATAAATTAAGTGATTTTCTTTTATATTGTCAACAAATGGAACTAAAGTATCTTCCACTTAACATGTTAAGTGTCCTTCCAAACAGTACTCTGAAGTCTGATTTTTTACGATGTGGGCACGAGGCAGGGGAAACAAATTGTTATGGCTTGTAAATCATGTTAAGAAATTATTATCTAGCACTAACATATTCAGTGGTGTACCTACCATGCTCGCAGGGGTCACAGCTGCGACCGGACCCGTCACTCCAGGAGGCCCGGTCACAGCTGCAATCCCTGCGACCATGGGCCAGTTGAGGGGTACAGCCACTTCACCTGTAAGATGCTCAGGCCACCTGAGGGACCCACAAGCCTGGGCCCCTTACATATACACAGACCTGGTCAGAGAGCTCTTTTGATCTCCCTCCTGGGTCCTGCAGAGTTTGCGCAGCAGGAAGGGGAGGAGTCAAGACTCAAGAGCCTTCACCTAGCAGAGGAGAAGACAGAGAGCCTCTGCAGCCTCATCGGACCACCAGGGAATATGCTGCCCCCTCCCAGGATGCTGGTAGGACACAGGGAAGGGAGCAATATACAAAATTATGAAAAACATATATATATAAAAAAGATGCTCCCTCTTTAGCCCACACAGCCCCTATCCTACCCATGAAACACGCTCACACTCACACAATGCATCCCTAAACACACACACAAACACACACATGCCCTGAATTCCTACACACACACACACACAATGCATCCCTACACACAAACACACTGCATCCCTACACAGACACACTGCATCCCTACACAGACACATACTGCATCCCTACACACAAATACACACACACACACACACAATGCATCCCTACATACACACCGACACCCACACAATGCGTCCCTATATACACACACACACACAATGCATCCCTGTCAGGATACACTAATATGCCCAACACGCAGAACTTAAGTAACAAATATTGAAAATCCCAAGACGTATTACTGGGCCTTAGAACTGCCAGATTTAACGTACAAAAGGAAAAAAACACAAGACAGGTGTAAATGGTATGGAAGCCAAAGGTCAAGGAATATAGAAGTAAGAATAGTCACGAGCCAAATCAAGGGTCAAGGGATACAGAGATCAGAATAGTCAGTAAGAAAGCCAAGGCCAAAATACACAAGAAACAATACCAGAAATGCACTCTCGGATAACCAGAATGGAAACCACGACAGGGCACAGACAAATGGACAAAAAAGGTTTAAATAGCCTAAGGTGCCCCTTGATTGGCTGGAGGGAAGCATGTGACAGTGAATGTGTGTGTGTGTGATGTCACACACACGTTCCAAATGGTTAGGCACTAGAAGGGTTAATTATGAACCTTAAAAGGTTCTAACTTGCAGCGGCCGGGGTCTCTAATGTTTACAGACCTGGCCACTGTATAAGGGGAGGAGTGTCTGTCAGTGAGGCCAGGGGGCGTCGCAGTAGGAGGTGCATAATTACCCATTGGAAATGCCGCCGCAACAGGATGCGCCTGCCTGGTCCCAGTCCACTCTCGTGCAGGAGCGCACCCGGCAGGTGCCTTGACATGAGGTGAGTATTTGGCGGCATTCCCCTTGCGATGTGGGAATGCCACTGCAACAATACGCTCTCTGGCAGGAGTGGACCCAACAATCCCTTTAACACACAGAAACACACAATGCATCCCTACACATGCACACACACATACAACGCATCTATTACACACACAGACACACACAACGTGTTTTTTACACACACACAGAAACAGACACTACTTACTGGGACGGAGGAAAGGACACATATGGGGGGGCAGGGATGGAGGCAATGACACACATGGAGGGGCTGGGGGGGATGAGGCTATGGGGGGGGCAAAGAGGTGGGTATGAGATGCATTTAGGGGTTAGGGGGCATTAGATGCTTGGGGGGGGGCAGGGCAATGTTCTCACAGGGATTTCTAGTTACGCCTCTAAACATATTCCACAGTATTTTCACTATGTTTTTCTTTAATTTACTATTGAGTTATTGTCGTTAACCCTATAATGGTTAGGCTTATTCACGGTGAAAACATTTGGATCGACCAAACAATTTTTTCCAAAACTAAACTATTTTATCCACATGTCAGTTCTGCTTGGCAAAATTTCAGAAATATAAATTCAGGAAACGATAAACCAAATGGGTGCAAATTGGGCTGATCTGAGCATAGTATAAATATAATGTGTACATTTGGCAGTACACTGATAGAAATTTTTTTTCACCATTTGGTCACAGATCAAGTGAGAAAAGGTAACCAACAGAGATGGTTTTTAATGTTTTTTTTTACTGCTGAGATGAGGTATTTTTACTGCTCAATTTTTTCAGCTTCAAAATGACTAATCTAAATGAACATACTCAGCCATTGCGCATCACAATTTCAGTTGAGAACTAAAAGAATCTCCAAGCCTTGTAGTGGTTATTGTATCAGGAGTTTACTTGCGTAATCCCATAGTAAGTAGTCAAATTGTTAAAGAGATTCGCTAAGTGCTATAACCACTGCAGAACGCTGTGATCCCATAGAAAGCTGTTATGCCATTTATGAATGGTTTCAAACTTATATGGCTATGTCAAGGCCCCCATGGCTCCTGTTTTGCACTGATAAGCTAAGGTAGACATTCGTACGTCTACCATAGCATTATAACTTTGGACATTATTCATTGACTCAGAGATGTCATTTGACACACTCAGTCAATGACTAATCCAAAACTGGGATCAGGGCAAACCAGGAGGACGGTGCTCAAATCAGAGAGTCAGGTATGTTTTGAAACACGTGTGAACAATTTGACAGCTTAAATTGGACAGCACTAGGGGACTCCTGGCACTATAACCGCTATAGCAGGGAACAGCCAGTAAATGTGTACCATTTCTTTAAGAATTAGGCAATCATGAAAACATGAGACGGTATAAAGAATTAATAACCAGAACTTTAAAGACCTATATTAAAAGAGTTTATTTTTTTTACTTTGTGCAGACCTAAGAATATTGATTTGTCTTAAATTGTATTTTTTTTCCTTCTATTTTTTAAAGTGTGCTCTAAGCACAATAACTTATAGAGCTCATTGTAGTGGTTACCATTCTATGAATCTATTGATTCCTTACCCTGCTTTTTTGTCAAACCATTTTCCAGGCACTTTGTAGATCTCCATGCAGATCATATGCTACATTTGGTAGTAAGGGCTGCTGTCCCTAAATTGCATCATTCTGGGTAATTATCGACTTTTTTGTAAATCCTTTTGAATTGCAAAGAGTATGTCTATGAAGAATTATGAAAGGTTAAAAAAAATAATACATTAAGGAACGTTTAGTAGCATAAAAGGTAGAAACTAACAATTCCTTTTTTTATACACATTTTTGGACAGATCCTATTGATTATGTTATTTTTTTATTTTCTCTTTTACATATTTTGTTCACACTGAACAATGGGTTATTTATATTTACAGGATTCACCCACCCAGCCCCCCTCCCCCCAATCCATCTTGTTTATTTATAACAAAATGCATTTTGTGTGGATGCAGAAAATGAGGCTAATTACAAATTAACAAATATATATAACAAATATAAATTAACAAATATTTAGTTAAATCCCCTTCATATTGTAAAGCGCTACAGAATCTGTTGGCGCTATATAAATGGCAATAACAATAATATTAATATAGGAAGAAAAGGCAAACATTGATCTAGTTCTGAAGACATTACAGAACTAAAATGGTCCTTAAGAAATTAAATTAAAAAAAAAAATCAATCTCAATCAGAAGAGCAATAAATATGACTGGTTACAGAAATAACAATGTAACCTTAAACAAAATCAATATATGGTAGCTACCACTAAATAAGCTGGTCAGGTTGATGTTCTTACAAACATTCTAAAAGCATCAACTCCCCTCCAGGAGCTCTGCAGTCCTACTCTGGCTGCCTGACTAGTTAACTCTAAAATACACATCTAGTTACCTTAAAGGACCACTATAGTGCCAGGAAAACATCCTCGTTTTCCTGGCACTATAGTGCCCTGAGGGTGCCCCCACCCTCAGGGTCCCCCTCCTGCCCGGCTCTGGAAAGGAGAAAAGGGGTAAAACGTACCCTTTTCAAGCGCTGGGCGGGGAGCTCTCCTCCTCCAATCCTCCTCCGTTCCTCCCCGTCGGCTGAATGCGCACGCGCGGCAAGAGCTGCGCGCGCATTCAGCCGGTCGCATAGGAAAACATTATCAATGCTTTCCTATGGACGCTTGCGTGCTCTCACTGTGAAAATAACAGTGAGAAGCACGCAAGCGCCTCTAGCGGCTGTCAATGAGACAGCCACTAGAGGCTTTGGGGGAAGGCTTAACCCATTTATAAACATAGCAGTTTCTCTGAAACTGCTATGTTTATTAAAAAAATGGGTTAACCCTAGCTGGACCAGGCACCCAGACCACTTCATTAAGCTGAAGTGGTCTGGGTGCCTAGAGTGGTCCTTTAATAGGGATACTAGGTAACAACAAAGCTCTGTATTTTGGTTAGTTTCCCTAAATTCTGTAGACACATCTCCTGGTTTTATGTCCTACCATTTAGAATTGGTTTGATAAAAACTGAGGCTCTCCACACTACCAGAGACTACTGTCACCTCCGCCACACTGATAATGCGGCATTTACACTTCTCAATTTTTAAAGTCAGTTCATTGGCAGATCTAGGGGAGTAGCAGGGGAAGTGCTCCCCCTGAACAGATAGGAACCAGCATTCGTTACCTGTATTTTGTTGAATAAACTAGAGAAGTAGATTAGGGTGGCTGCAAGCATATTTGCTCAGCCTCACTGCTCTGAGTGAGTAAAAATGAGTAATAATCAATTTTTTATTCAGTTTCTCTAATATCAATAACTCTGCGACATGCCGACAAGCACAAGTTTTTTTTACTGCTTTGTTTTTTTACTTTGTCTCTGTAGATGCTCACTACTTGTTTGAGATAAATTAAATAGAGACACAGTCAAGCTTTCTATTTGTAGTACCCCGGACAGATTTCTTTCTGCGCAATTTATGTGACCTGTTGGCTGATGTTGTGAGGTCTTAGAAAAATCTGACCCTAACATTACATCAGCCTCCAATGGGTTTAATCACTAAATAGTGGATAGGGGTGAAATTTAAACCAATTAGAAAAATGTAAACCAAACTAGCTTCATGGAAACAATTCTGCACCTCAAGTTTTTTTCCCAAATAATACATTTAAATTTCCCTAAATTACACTGTTTAGTGCCCAAGTTCTTAAGTTTTTCCCTGAATGTAGATTATTATACGTACATTTGGATCAAGCTAGACACCACTGACAAGTCTAAACAAGGATGCATTTGTCATATTCTGACTTTCTCCTCTTTCTCCCCCTCTTACCCCTTAGGCAAATGTACAGTAGCAGTATACAATATAAAACTGACACTTGAGCATTTATAAGGTCTTAATTTGAGATATAAGTATAGTAGTCCCAAGTAATTGATAGATTAACCTGCTACCACACTCACATGATCTCTCCTCAACTGACAATTTCTTGGAAATAAATATAAAAAAGAGGCTCTGGAACTGTACAGTATTATTAGAACTCTATCCATTATAAAAGAAATACAAAATTGGGATGAGTAAAAATAGCATTTCTGCTTCACATACATTGATAACAAAGCCTTTCACTAGACAGGTAATCAGGAGTCATGTGATATGTCTATGATGTCATGAAATCGTATGAATCTCATCCCTGTACCCTGTCATTATTTCTCACCTACCAATGTTCAGAGTTCCCCTCTGTCTGGAGCAAAATCAAATCTACAACAATACACAACCTATTTGCTTCAAAATTCCTACAATTCTCCCACCCTCCCAGACTCAACAACTGTAATGGAGGAACTGCAGGCATTCTTTTCTCCATTTGTTGACAAGATACCACCAAAAATGTTCCGGAAATGCTGAAAACTGCTGGAGAAACTCTCATTCTGAATCTGACTTCCTTCATTATAAATTTATGTTGCTATCCTACAGTTTGGCTTTTTCCTCTGCAAAAGAAATCTACTTCAATCTCGTCATGACCACACTCTCCCGAGAACCCAAATGCCTCTTTCACACTTTTAACTCTATACTCTGCCCTGTTGCTGCTGCTCCTCCTACTAACTTGACCACTACAAACTTTGCAACTCACTTTGTCGCTATTTTTCCAATCAGGGAAGAGATCTCTAATCTCTCTCCTACCCCTGCCAATACTTCCACCAAACCCCACTCCCTGTTCTGTTCTTTACTCACTCACACCCGCTACACCAGAAGAGGGTTCTGCTCTGGTTCTCCTACCCCACCACCTGTTTCTTCGATCCTATTCTCTACCAGAAAACTGATCTTGTTACTTCCTTCCTGGTTTGGTTAGCTCAGTGGAGCTAAACTGAAGATGCATCAATTGCTCAGAGCACCTGCCTTGAAAAGACTTCTCACTGAGGTGTATTTGGAAGTCTATGATTGGACAGCCACAGAAAATCAGGGCGGTGTTAGACGTTGATGCCCTGGAAAGGTATCAGACAAGAGATATGCAGCTTTTGCAAGCTGTTTTTAGATATACCCCCATGTAAAAAATGTATAAT
The DNA here is from genome assembly GCA_933207985.1 of Pelobates cultripes. Taxonomy (NCBI): domain Eukaryota; kingdom Metazoa; phylum Chordata; class Amphibia; order Anura; family Pelobatidae; genus Pelobates; species Pelobates cultripes. Next base: position 272,224,425 of record OW240915.1, on the reverse strand, counting down.
TAAATGCATGCATGTTTTCACTGTGGGTACATTGAGTAAATAGTATTTTTTTTTTTTTTTTTTTTGTTGGTGGGCAGTGCAGTGTGTTTTTAATGATCCTAGAAGCTTCTATATATCTGCATATTCTCCCAAAGTATTCATAAAGAATGATGGGACATTTTGTAATTCTTTTGGTTCATTTTCTATCATTTCCGTTCCCTCCAATTCCTAGAGATACCTACCTCTATATGAATTAGCACATGCAGAGTAAATTTATGGGTTTTTAGAGGTATTAGATGAGAATATATATTGTCATGCAAATTCATACTTTTTTAATCATTTATTTATAGAGGATGCCATAATTTAGACACTTAGGGGACACTTATTAAATACTGATACACACGTTTCCAGATGTAAGGTAACAATAAAGGAGATATGTGCATATGAATATTCTCTATGAGAATCATTAGACGCTTGCAGTGTGGTGGTGCTGACCGTGAAGTCCTTTGAAAACCGAATGATCTCTCTGGCAGCCATTAGAGATGTGTTTTTAGCTAATTATAAACATTGCTGTTCCATGAAACTTTCCCTTTAAATCAGCACTGTGGTGCAGAACATACCTGTCTCCTATTGTTTCCGCTTCTCTTCTTCTCTCAGAATCTGTTCTTCTTTTCTTTATTTTTGATTTAGTTTTCTTTAAAACATAAGACAAAGTAGGGACTGTCTCTGACCCAATGTAGGAGTTTATGTCAGCTCCATTTCCTGTGTTAAGGAGGAGGGTGAGCACTTTCTCTGACACAGGAAATGTAGCGGACTTAGGCTCCTCCTTTGGTCAAAAGAAAGTCCAGCATAGGAAAAATACATGTGACAAAGCAGTCCCTACTTTGTCTTTTGTTTTAAAGAAAACTAGATCAGGAATAAAGAAAAAAAAAAAAAAACAATTTCTAAGAGAGGAAGAGAAGAGGAAAGAATAGGATTAGAACTCTATTATAAAAGGTTTACAAAATTGGGATGAGTAAAAATAACATTACTGCTTCAAACACCCAGTAAATTAAAAAAAGGCCTTTCACTAGGCTTGTAATCAGGAGGCATATGCTATATCTATGATGTCATGAAATCATATGAACCTCATTCCTGTACCTTATTTCCTCTAATCTACCAATGTTCAGTGTGCACTCTGGAATGTCCACTCTGTCTCCAGCAAACTGAAATCTACAGCTATACAAGACCTATTCATTTCTAAACCTCTCACCATACTAGCACTTATTGGCTGTCCCCCACTCATAGCACTGCTCCTGCTATTTTATGTTTTTGTGACCTAGAATTCTCCCACCCTCTCAGACTCAACAACTGTAATGGAGGAGCTGCAGGCATCCTTCTGTACATTTGTTGACAAGATACCGCCAAAAAGGTTCCGGAAATGCTGAAAACTGCTGGAGGAAGTCTCATTCTGAATCGAACTTCCTCCTCCATAAATTTATGCTACGCTCATACAGTTTGACAAGATATATTCTCATTAAATTATATTTTTTAATAGGCCTACCTAGTTAGTCTTTAAATTGAATTTGATTACATATATTAGTAAGCAGTAGTTTTCTTTTCTGAATTTAGCATTTGCTTAAAATGTGAACCAAAGGCATTATTTTAAATATATAATTTATTTTATTTTATGAGGACAAATCCTATTTTTCTTTGAACAGCCTCATTGTAGATAAAACCTCTCATTAAGCCAACTCTAACATGAAAAAATATATGTTCAAATTAAATTAATTGTGAACCACGGATTTGCAATCATGCATTCATTTTTTTTTTTTGGTATCTAGAATATTTTTCCTTATCATACTTATCATTCAAGCTCATTGATCAGGTCACTGTGATAGGCCATGCCACCATCACCTATCGCTTGATCGAGAGGGAATTCAGATCCCTTTGGTTAACAAGCCAAGGAATAGCCTATCAGACAATGCAAATAAAACAGTGGCCAATATTGAATTTACATTTACAAAAATTCACAAGGAAGCACAATCAAAATGTGAACATATCCTTTTCACTGTATGTGCATAACCTCAAAGGGTCCCATTTTAATTTGATAATAATTTTAAGCTAGCAAATGTGTAAAGTTGGCTGATATCGTGGGATAGGCATAAGGCTATTCTAAATATAATATAAGGCCAGGAACTAATGAAATATTTAGAAAATTGGGCAGACAAGATGGGCTAAATGGTTATTATCTGCTGTCACATTCTATGTTTCTATGTTTCTATGATATTTTTTGTGTTCTGACTCTGTCTACAAAAGAGATTTATGAAAGTGTTCCTTTCTAAAAGGTGAAACAAAAATGTAAAAAGGTAAGAGTGGGAGGAGTCACCAACGGAATCTACCTGGTAATTCAATTGGTTCCCTTGGTGACTACCCTAATTTAGTAGTTTAGACCACATTTTAGAAGATAACACTTAGACCAGGCTTCCCCAAACTCTGGCCCTACAGATGTTGCTGAACTACAACTCCCATGATTCTCAGCCTATGTATTTCATTCATAGAATCATGGGAGTTGTAGTTCAGCAACTTCTGTAGGGACAGAGTTTGGGTAAGCCTAAACTAGACAAACATCCTCCTTTGTGTCTCTTGCCAGACATGGTTAATTTTGTATAAAATACACAGATATATGGAGAACGTCCTTACAGCTCATTTGGATATTCAGTACAGTAGCTAACACAATATGTAGATGAGATGTTGAAGTGAAATATTTTGCATAGTTAATTAACCCCTTAAGGACCAAATTTCTGGAATAAAAGGGAATCATGCCATGTCACACATGTCATGTGTCCTTAAGGGGTAAAAGTAGTTTGGTATACTGAAAATAAACTGCGCTTCTAAAATACATCTCCAGCAATAAAGCAATCTAGGAATAGTTCCCATTGTCTAGTCACTATTTTGGATTTTTTTTTATAATGGGTAACTCTCCATAGAAACATTTATTTAATCTGGTTTAAGCTTTATTTTGAACCTGTTTTAATATTTTCCATTTTGGGGGGTTTATTTTAATATATTTTTTTTATGACTTAAAGACAAAATACTGCACACTTGTAATGAATAACTAATCAATAAATGATTTAGACTAGAAAAATAACCTAATAACCTTGTATTCCATTATTCCTTTCTCATGTAATACGTGTCCATTTGCAATAATTATTCATTTCTTGTAACATTAATTCATTGGCCATCAAAATGCTGTATTGCTCCTTCATGTTTTGCCAGTTGCAAAGTGAAATATCACATCTGATTATCATAATCTACACTTCAAAAATAATTCAAACCAATACAGCAATTACGCAGTGATTTTGCTACCTACCTTGCCACCTTCCAATGAACAGTATTAAGAGTAACACATTAGAAGCAATAGATGTTTTTTTTTTCTATTGTAATATGGTAATACTCTTTATGATTAAGTACATTTCAGGGGGGTATGTTTTGTGTAGCATGCTCCATATACTTCCCAAAAAATGCAAATATTTTACTTTTTGGAACGAATAATTCAATGTCATGGATTGAATTCTTAAAATTGCCACAGCAACCTCAGTTCTGTCAAGATATTGGAAGACCCCTATGAATCCATCTAAAAAGGAAATTATTGCTATGGTTATAGAAAATAAAGGTTACCTATTAACTGTAAGAGAAACATCTCCTATTTACGCTCAACTAGGCCAAACATGGGACATTTGGGTTCAGGCGATTAAGAAGCATAATAGATAAACTTTATGTTAATATTTTGACTTTTTTTTTTCTATGACATTAGAAACATTTATTGTATATTGGTTTAAGTTTTTGGCCATGGGTCATTGTAGCATAGTTGTAACTATTTTTAACAGCTATTTAAAGTTAATAAAGTGTCACGTATTCATCCGCTTATAAAAATGTGGTTAATGCCATTTACTGTCCACACAGGAAAAGTTGTGCCGAGCAGCAACCTAATCCACAGAAGGGTTAATGCTGAGCAGCAATTATGCAAACGGAAACCTGGTAACTGACTTTGGGGTCAAAGGCCGGTTACAGCCTATCAGATCTAGAGGAGGGGTATTTAGGCCCAGTTCTCATCCTGCTCAGTGCCCTGTCGTGGTTTCCCTTGTGGTTGTCCGAGTGCACGTTATTGAGTTTGGTTATTCTGGTTATTTGACTTTGGCATTGTTTTTGACTTCCCTGTTTTCTGGCATCCCTGACTCCTGGCTTTTCCTTATCGTTGTGTCTCTTTCTGTATCCCTTGACCTCGGCTATTAATGACTATTCTTTGGTAACTTAGTCCGGCTATTCTAAGGTCTGGTATACGTTACCTATCAGTCCTCTGTGTTACACAATTCTATGTGCTGGATCATTCTGTAATCCTGACATAAAGATCATGGTTGTATACAATTTATATTTGTACTACCTTCCCCCAATTTTCCCATTTTCCCCTTCTTCCCCATTTTGTTCCTTCCTTGTTATCTCATTGTATATGTTTTAAGAAATTATATTAAATTATGTTATGTTTAAAATTTATAAAACTTTAAATAAAAGAATTTGGAAAAAAAAACAACAACCTACCACAGCCAGCAGTGTTGTTTAATAATAAAGACTTATGACCTATGGAATGTATTAGGTATCTACTCGTAAAAGCAGAGTATGTGTGAAATATCCCTCTTTAGAATCCTTACAAACCTGACTGAATTATAGCTGGACCTTAGCAACACAATACAAACTGCTTCTGAAGTTTATTTTTTCTTTACTTTTTTTCTATAGCATTGTTCCGCTTGAAGTGCCATGTTTGTTAGTTTTGGCTTCCCTCGTGATCCTCCTTAAGGCTAAGCTATTCTTTGCCTCTTGTGTAACTATGCATTAAAAGGCTGCACAAGACTTTATCCTTCACATCAGCTTAAGTGTGTGACTTCCTGTATTCAGGAGAGACCTGGTGATATATGCATTCACAGTATAAATGCTCTAACTGTGCATGGAGAAACTCAGAGGTTTGTGTTTACATTTACAAATTAGCACTGTTGATGTTTCATTTTAGTCTTACTTTCTTTGATGTGACTGCTTGTTTGCTCAAACCTTCTTTCATTCTCATATATGTCAACCACCAAAGACCTAAACAAGGGAAAGGTCTATGTCGCAGACAAAAGAAAAAATTATTTTAAATCCTTACCTGACCATGAAGACTGATAATTTAAGAGTGTGAGGGGTATGGGATTATAATTAATACATATGAGTTAGATTGAGGGCAAAACTTGCAGACAATCTGCAGACAGATTTTCCCTATGCTCTTACATATTAATTGGGATTAAACAGTTTGAAATTACGAAAAGGCCACCTTCAAAGCCTGCAATTCCTTTATATTATTATTATTATTATTATTATTTTCGCCATTTATATAGCGCCAACAGATTCGGTAGCGCTTTACAGTATATGTCGTTAAAACGTGTAACATGGCTACCAAAGCTGTGTTTTCCTAATTTACTTTTGTTAATGCCACTAGATTCAACAGTAGAACTAATATGTTTATAGACAATGTGATCTTTAAAAAAAAAAAAAAAGTCTGCAAAAATGAATTTGTGCAAATAACCGACTCCTTGTAAACCAACTATGGAAGGAAAATAGAATGGTCTGGGAGAAGTCAGAGCGGCCTTTTGATGTCGGCTGTGTTTTGACTGACTTGAAACAGGCAGCTCTCATGAAAGGATAATATTCAATGACCCACAGGATTCTGCTTTGCCATTTTTTAAATATTGAGTGTAACAAAATGAAATTACATGTTCTAATTATGAATGACTTTGCAATCAGGAAAGACCCCAGACAAAAAAAATACACAGAAAGAGGAAAGAAAAAGTTTATTTGTTTAAAATAATTTAATGTTACTGAGTGCAGCTGGTTATGAATAAACGGCTAGTGGCCATGTGTGGATGCGCAATCAATTATGTTTACATGACAGGAATCTATTACTAAATATTAGCATAGTACTACGTGATGATCACCTTTTGCTGGGGATGTTTATGGAAAATATATACCGCAAGGATGTGTTTAAGCTATTACTGCATGATATATATTTTTATTTAGGTCCCTGTTTTAAATGTGGCAGGAAAGGGCATTTTTCTTCTTTCGAATCTGTTAATCACCTCCAATTATATTAAATCTGAAACTGTGTGCCAAACCACTTTTAATCTCAACAGAGAGACTATATAAAAATTATAATAATTATTTTTTTGTAAATCTTTTTATTGAGATATTTCAAAATGTGGAAAGCAGTTAATTGGTAAACTGTGTGAAACTCGCAGGTTTCTGTAGTATATAGGTACACATTATACAATACAATGAGATATGCGAATCTCCACACAACTTTCCCTAAAGGGACTCGCAGGTCCTCGTGCAAGATGAGTATGCTGTTCACACTTTGAAAGCAATGTAATTATACGGCGGGGGGAAACAGTAGTATTATATAAAATGGAACGGCTGGAGCAATCAGATTGCCTCACTTAACCAATGTATACGTAAAGGGTAAACAGAAGTTGCGTCGGGACAGGTCGTTCTCAACGATTTATGGCGGGAGCCACATGACAATGCGTTACCTGGTCGTTTGGGCGGGTAATTGAAGCCATTATAGGAAAGGCGGGCCACTGGCTCCCGCTGGGTTCGGACCCGTAGGTCAGTTTTGGTGTCGCTAGGTGTATCCTAGCACGCAGAAATGGTGGGAGTAGTCCTAGTTCGTAGCTAGCATGCGCTACGGCCAACATCGTTACCAATCCCGGCAGAGCCTGCAGTTCACCAATATCCCGTAGTGCGAGTTACATGTCGTTGTCAGTGACAACGCGATTGTCAGTGTGAGTGAGTGTGCTACGTCATTGGTGTGTGTACCAACGTTAGCATATGGTGAGCGTGATATAGGTCTACTTGGTAAAATTATAATAATTATTATCAATAAAAGTAATGTATTTATAGTATTTTTTTTCTCTGTCAAATCTTTCTGAGCATTAATAATTAGTAATACAGTTTGAATTTGGAAACCAGGTATTTTAAATAATAATAAATAAACTTGTTCACAGCAAGACAATTTGGCTAGGCCAAACCATTTTTCCACCCCAAATTTTTCAGAACACCTGAATTTCGGCCATATGTTGCCTCAATTTAGCAGAATTTTAATACCAACAAAAGTGATTCAGCAACTGAATCAGACGAATCAAAAAAGGGTACGAAAATGGCCCAAAAGATGTACTGCAAAATAAATGCATAAACTTCAGCTGTGTACCTTTTCCTCATTGGAAGAAAAAAAAAATGTCTCATGGTTAAGCTCTTTCAAAAAGTGTTCCCATGAGCATGAAAATTAAATTCTATGACTAGTGCACTTAAAAGTTGTATGCTTCATCTTTGTTATGATAGTTATTGTAATGTATGTTTTTTATGTTCTTCCATTTTGTAAGTGCATCCTCTGTGCAGGCTGTCCTTTTACATGAAACTACAATTAAAAAAAAAAGTTGTTGACAATAATTTCATGAGCAGCACTGTTATAGATTTTCTACCTCTACCCTATATGTATATTTGAACTCTGTGATAGGTGAGTGAATTGGGAGATCCCAACTCAAACACACACTGGGCTTTGAAAATAATTGTTATATTGGCAGTGCGCAAAGCATGATTTGCAGTTGTTTAGAAACATTAACAGTCTTTTTCTGGAGGGGAGGGTAGTAAGCCAAAAGAATATGGGGAAAAATTGTGTCTCTTTAATTCTGTAATAGGTTCCAGTCCTTTAGGGCCTCTCCCTACTCATTAGTATCTGTTTGGAGAAGCTTATTTGAGAAATATAGAAGCATAGAATGTGACGGCATTTAAATGTTTATGTATTTAAATGTTTCTATCATATCCCCCCTGTCTCGTCTTTCCTCCAAGCTATACATGTTAAGATCCTTTAACCTTTCCTGGTAAGTTTTATCCCGCAATCCATGAACCAGTTTAGTAGCCCTTCTCTGAACCCTCTCTAAGGTATCAATATCCTTCTGGAGATACAGTCTCCAGTATGCATACAATACTCCAAGTGAGGTCTCACCAGTGTTCTGTACAATGGCATTAGAACTTCCCTCTTTCTACTGCTAATACCTCTCCCTATACAACCAAGCATTCTGTTAGCATTTCCTGCTGCTCTATTACATTGTCTGCCTACCTTTAAGTCATCAGAAGTAAACCCCCCTAAATCCCTTTCCTCATATGTTGAGGTTAGGACTCTATCAAATATTCTGTTCTCTGCCCTTGGGTTTTTACGTCCAAGATGCATTATCTTGCACTTCTAGGGATCTAGGGATGTCAGAAAAATAGGGCTGGTTTGAAATCTGCCCTGTTTTGGCAGGTTTTGCACATGTCTAGTATCCCTTAAGAAGGAATTTCAGGAATTTCTATCGAGTTGCCATACGGGCAGCAGAGTCAGCTGCCCATAAGAGGAGGCATGCTATTGGCCTCTCTATTCAGGGACCATTATTGGTTACAGCATGGGTATCTCACCAAGGGCTGGGATTACAGTATATAATTAATATATATAAAGCCAGGGAAGCCATGGGATGACAGGGTGAGGGGGACATTTCTGATATTGAGCACTGTTTTGCCTGTTACTAAAAGATTTATTAACTCCTACTGTACATACCTCCCATCTTCTTTAGAGTGCTCAGTCACTATACAGATGAGACCCGAGACACTCATGCTGTGGCTAGTTGAAAAGTTGTAAAGCTTCAAACTGCAGGACTGGGACTGTGATTCTGAGGACTAACATGATTCTGATTTCAGTCTGTTTTAATCTGCAATGATTGTTGCTTCTGTTAACCATTTCAGCTACTTCATATTACCACTGCAGACTAATCATATTGCCAGCTGTAGAATGGTAATCTATCAGTATCCTGTTGCTTTAAACTGTGCATTATGTGGTGAGAGCTAATATATGGTCACAAGTAGCTGAAACAATTGGAGTCCAGGTCTGGACTGGCCATCAAGCAATCCTGGCAAATGCACAGTGGGATCTTCCTAGCCAGCCCCTACCGGGCTGGCACTTCTCGAGGAGAATCCATGGCCGCCCAGATGCTAAAGGGGGAGCACTTTAACTTCCTCCTACTGTATCAGAGTGTTGCCGCAAGTTACCACAGCAATGCTCTACTACATCCCCCGGTGCTGGTTGGACGGAGCTGTCTGCACGCACTGGATATTCAGACATGCTGATTCTCCCACTGGACCATAAGCGATCAGAATTCCCCCCTCAGGGGGGATACAGTTTAGTCCAGTTTCTTTTAATTACATTATTTTCACCACATATTTCAACCTATCCTTTCACTACGGCCATAATCCCCCAACACAACCTGTTTCCCCACCATTACTTTATCATCATCCATTACAGCTCTAACCCCCCACAACTGCCCCTATACCCCCTATCACAGCCCCTTTCTCCCACATCTGACCATATTCCCTGTAACACAGCCTCTATCCTATGCCCCACATTACTGCTCCTATCCACCCGCTATTACACTATTTTCACTTCACAGACCCTATCCCCATCACATCCACTAGCCCCCCAGTACTTCACCATTTCCACATCACAGCCTCTATCCCCCACATTACTGCTCCTATACCTCTTATTGCATCCTCTGTACCGTACATTACTGCCCCTGTCCCCCCATCACAGCCATTATCCCCCAGCATAGCCCCTCTACTATTCCAATCCTATTAGGAAGGCAGCCACTAGAGGTGAATTTAACCCTGCAAATTAACTTTGCATTTTCTAAAAAAAAACTTCAATGTTTGTCATTGCAGGACCACTGCACCCAAACCACTTCGTTGAGATGAAGGATTCTTGGTGACTAAATATTGATAATTTAATATGTGGTACCTGCTTAGCTTAGCTCTTTTTTGTATTCTTCTAAGCTGTATTTCCATTTTGTACTTTATTCTCAAGATTCTGACAGCAATGAGAGACTCTGAAACCAAGAGGGCTGCACTCACCTGAAAATGCACACCTTATAGGGTGCTGCTGGCTCCAATTGATACAACATACAAAATCCAGCACACTCACTCATTCACTAAACAGCGATTGGGGTACATTGATTTTGTGGCAGGCTTATGCAATGTATGATCATATACTGTATCTAAACCACCATTATTTTTTGCCTAGGTGAGGTGCTTTTAAATAAAACTAGTACATTCTGTGAGACTTGAAATTGCTGTTAAGTAAATGAGTGAGTGTGCTGGATTTTGTATGTTGTAGTAATGAGAGAGCAAACTGATTAACACATAATAAACCTGGAAACAAAACAAATATTACATTGCATTGGAAAAAGAAATTCAAAAGTTAAATGCAAGTTTCACTAATGGGAAAAAATAAATAAAAGGTTTCTATGCAGTATATTGTATATGGAGGTTTCCATGCAGTATGTTGTATATGGAGGTTTCTATGCAGTATATGTATATTTCGTTTTCCATGCAGTATATTGTATATGGAGGTTTCTATGCACTATATGTATATTTCGTTTTCCATGCAGTATATTGTATATGGAGGTTTCTATGCAGTATATGTATATTTAGACTTGAATCCTAATTTACTTGTGTCAGTACTTAGTACAGAATTTAGTTCATCCAAGCATGAAAACATCAGTAGGAATATACTGGTATTTCCTTGTTCAAAATGACTTCAATATTCCAGAATTTACGAAATGATGTAAACTAGAGATGTGCACAGGGAAACACTTTATTTAGTTTTGTTTCAATTAATTAATTTTCAAATTTCATTTAATCAGAAAAATATTGAATCGGACAAAATAAAATTTGTCAGAAAACGTCATTAATTTCTGTAATTTGGTTGCCCATTTTTGGGAAAGGATTAAGTTGGCAGTGACAAAGTTTATGCTTGTTTCTTAATTTTGAATTTCAGCTATTTGGTAGATAACTCCCTCATTTGTTATCCTTTATGGGATTGCTATATGTAAAGATACCAAATAAGGGAGTTTCTGTTAAACAGTGCCCCATTTTGCATCCTAAAATATGGTAGAGCTATCTACTAAACAGCTGAAATATCCAAATTAAGAAAAGCCTTTGAGGATACTAGGGAGCTATCTACTATATGGTTTGAAAGATCAAAATTAAGAAAGCTATTTCCTTAAGTTTGCTTATTCACGTGCTTAGTAGATAATTGTCCAATTCAATATCATTAATTCTACCAATTCCACATAAGGATTCCAAATTAAGGAGTTATCAATCGAAGCCCTCTTCTTTTTGCAGTCTCAGTTCTTTAGTAGATAACTCCCTAATTTAGTATTCTTATTAAAAAAGTGGATCCAAAATAATAGATTTAATTTGTTACAGGTCCATTTGTTTTCATTTAATTTTCGTGTTGCAGCAATTCAAAAATTCAGACACTTCCGAGTCACTGAAACCACCAAATTTTGATTTGTTCTAAAACAAATTGCATAAGTCTAATGTAAACTATTGGACCAAGAACCAAAGCTTGGAGGGGTTTGCCCCTAAGTTTACAGACACATACATCATGTTGAACTAAGATCTTCTGATCAGAAATAGTAATTCCATTGGCCCACTTCAGCGGTAGATCGCCCACAGCCTAATAACCTCGTCTTGCTTATCTTTCTTGGCCAATAGATCTTGGCCAAGTTTCGACATGTGTTGTGTTTCTCATAGAAGTCCTGTGTGCACCCATATCTCCTAAATTACTCTTGATGCCTAAACAATGGGAAGAAAATCAGATGATATTCTTGATAGTTCAAAACCATTATTCATGGTGATTTTTATTGCATATCAACCCAAGAACTACTTTTTCCACCTGTGTGGAATGTAATCCAGGCAGACAAGCTCAGGGGCTGACATCCAAAGAGATGAAAAACCAAGGATTAATGATTTTGCTCTCTTTGGGAAAAAAAATGATTTTCTTAGCGCTGCAAGAATTTCTTTTTTGGCGTGAATAAAAATGTACAAATTCAAGAAAATTAAGACAATATTCTGTGAGCTGTTAACATCTCTTTAAGAAAAAGTTTGATTTACATATAACATAGTGTACAATTACCTAAGCATACATTAGTCCTGGTTATTTTTAAGGATTCACTGTTTTTTCCTAAGTGTCATCAGTAGTTTTCACTAATACAATTAGCACAATCTAATCTCTCTCTATTAGAAAATCCCTAAGAACTCATTTGGAAGATATTTTTTTTTCTATCTGCTAAGTGTATTCTATTGCATTACATCACTGTAACAAATCACAAACTGCTACAGATGTTTATGTGAAATGTAATTAACATGCTGCCAGTTTGGTTTCCATATAGACACAATCAATGTTTATTTGTTTAGAAACAAAAAAAAATTCCTTTATTTGATGGTATGTAGCTTCTCTACTGATTCCATGTCAAAGCAAATTGACAGTCAGTGTTTGTGTCTGTATGTGTGTATGTGCTTGCAAAATGCCAATGTTTATACTAGTTTAATTTTATATAATCTGTGGAGGGCATACCAATGCAAATGGTGCATCAAGTCAATTTGGGCCAGATGTTTTGCTCATAAATAGAACAGAGTGCATTTACTCTGCACTGTGTCTGCTACGTAATGGGATTGTAACCTAATTTATTTACAATGGCAGCAATAGAAAGACATAAGGCAACTATGAGTGCATCAGCAGTTGTGTTCAAGCCAGGTGTACATTAAGATGTCAGAACGTATACAGTAAAAAAAAAAAAGGAAGGTTGCTTGATTGATAATAGACACTGTAATAAAGGAATATTATTTTATTTTTTAAACATTATTTTATAAGTACAACATCAAAAAATGTAATTAAGATATTTTTTTTTTCAAGGGTGAAAAGGATCACACATTTTAATTGTCGGGCAGTAGAAGCATACCCCTAAAGGTTTATCAAGTATTTTGGTCTATTCACTATTCAATTTATAAACCTGGAACAGAGATATAGTGATACCACTGCAAGTCTTAATACTATTACAAAATATCTTTGCAGGATGTAACTGACACAGAATATCTTGTTTTCTAAATTGCAATATTTATTGAAATATCAGAAAAAAATACAATCACAATTAGGTAGTGAACAATTTCACTGTGTTTCTAAAAGCAAGAGTCTAAAAGCAAAAAGAGTAAGCCTAACACCAAACAATCAAGGAAATAAATCAATGAATAATAGAACAATATTAAGATAAATAATATTACTTATAAAGTGATGTAACCTTTCAAATCTAGAGAGATGAAGAGAAAGGGGGTAATGAAAAGCAAGAAAGAGATTAAAGAACAAGAGATGAAATGGAGAACGAAAGGGTGAGAGTGAAAAAGAGAGAGAGAGGAAGGAGCATGTACCGGCTAAGGAAATAAAAGGGAACGAATGTCTCCTTTGCCCATATCTGACTCTAACCAAGGGGTCCAAGTTTTATAAAAAATAGGACGCAGTCTATTTGTTTGTCCATAGTAAGGACATAAGTCACTTTCTAGTTTTTGGCGATGCAATGTCTAGTGGCCGCTGGAGATGTAAACAGGAAAAAAATAGTTTTATTTTGATTCAGAAATTTGGAAAATAGATTTGAATGAACTGAAAGGTAAAGACAAAAAGAGTACCAACCACTATATATACATATATGAGCAAACCTACTCAAAAACATATGCTCTCTAAAACACCAACACAATAGTGAAACCAAAATAAATAAGTAGAAATGCAGAAGGATGCAGTAATCACTTCTAAGGTGTAAATAGAAATATACAACCTTATAATAAAGCAGCGTGGTGGGCAATATCTATAAAGAAATATACAAATAGCACATAGTGTGATAAAAGTATATATATAGAGAGAGAAACGCAAGATTTTTTGTTTAACTTACAAAATGTAAGTGAATATCAGGCCCATCATCCTAAATCTGAAATATCTTCAGAATATTATGGAGATGATATTCTTTAGCACTTGTAAATAGAAAGAAACCAGATATTTCTTACAGCAAATATTTATTACAAATGCACTTACAAAAAGTCCAGATAAAAACAGCATATATCCACTGCAAGGTAGAGCAAAGAATACAGCACTGCAAGTAAGAATCCAACATGTTTCATCCCTGAGGAAGTCCAGTGGACGAAACGCATTGGATTCTTACGTTGGGGACTTGCAGTGCTGTATTCTTTGCTCCACCTTGCAGTGGATATATCCGGAAGCTCAAGGAAGCAAGGTAAATGGTTGGAGATAGGACCCACCTGGGGGGTGGGGGGGTCTGCCTTGACGTTGGCAGGTGGGCTTATCCTCTCATGGTCATTGGAGGTAACTAAAAAACCTCCATTTGTTTAAAAATACATAGGGATCAAGGAGAGAGCGCAGGTAACTTGTTTTTCTTTGGTTTTTACTATATATTGGGGCTGATGTGTACTGTAGTCTTTGCTGCCGCCCAGTAGTGATGGGAGTGAGCGTAGGACTTATCTTTCTGCATTTGTATCCATTTTTTGTATCACTCAGCCTTGTTACAATGCAGCCGCCCCAAAATTTTCTGTGTTAGACATCTCATATCTGCCCTTAAGAGCTGGATGAGGAATAGGCTCATCTCCTAATAGGTCATCTTGAAACCAAAGGAGAACTTAAGCGTAAGTAAAGCAAATTAAATTTTCACAAGGCACTCTAGTTGTCCACATTTTACTAAAAAAAGCTGGTCAACAAGAATGACTATATCCACAGGATAGATACTTCCTTCTCACAACGAAGACAATAGAAAAAAGTTTCAGTTTCCAAGTAACAAAATTATGTAGGAGATAAATGCAAACTCAAACAGGGCTATCTGACTATCTTGATGAGGGTCTTCGTTACATAACCAGGTAGAACAAAGATCATGATGGATGGATATATGTATTCACATTACATACAGCACTGAAAAGATTTATAGTGCTACACGATGTGGTGGTCAATAGAATTGACAGAACCACTGAAGGTACTGGCATGAATTTGAGCAATCTATACAACCATTGTGGTGTATTTTTTCCATCATGGTATATTGGTTTGCTTTGGGTATTTTTGACATCTTGTGGTCTAGTTGCCAATCTCAGTCTATGTTAACCATAATTATTCTTTGCTTACAAGTTTGAAATTGAATAAAAATGAGCAATCTCAAAATGTATATAATCCAAATTTTATCTTCTTAAATGTCATGGTTGGCAACACACAAAATAAATCATCAAATGCACTTTAAATAGGTAACCTCTTTTAAATAACAAAGAATTAGTGGCTTAGCACGTCACAGAAATCAAGGCACTCCAAAATGTGTTCTGGGTTCTGCGCTAATCTACCAGCAGGAGCAGCTATGATTTACTCCTGCACCAGCATTTCCCAGAATGCACTCATTCTCAGAGCTCTCATCATCTTAAGTCCTTCATTAACATGCATGTTTTTTATTGATAAAATATTATTATATTTTGTATTTATAGCAAGCGATGCATAGATGTCATATAAACATATAATAGGACAGCAATTTTGTGTGTAGTGTGCTCTTCAGACAAACTTAAAAATAAAAATTATGTAAATGCACTTGTTTTTTTAATTTTTCACTTATGAATTCAGCCTTTATAAAAAATATTTGGAAAATGAAAAGCTTCAGACAATATACAGTGTCATTATTTCTTTCAATGTTTCATGAAGTATATACAATTATTATTATTATTATTATTATTATTATTGCCATTTATATAGCGCCAACAGATTCTGTAGCGCTTTACAATATTATAAGAAGGGGGATTGAACTATAAATAGGACAATTACAAAAAACTTAGGGGAACAACAGGTTGAAGAGGACCCTGCTCAATCGAGCTTACATTCTATAGAAGATGGGGTGTAAAACACATTAGGACAGCACTTTGCAGTCAAATAAGGTGGGCTGCCCTTTAGGAGAGATCAAGAGACAGGTATGTGAGGTAGAGGTTAGTCTTGGAGGCCATAAGCTTTCCTAAAGAGATGGGTTTTAAGGCACTTCTTAAAAGATGCAAGACTAGGGGAGAGTGTGATGGCGGTAGGCAGGCTATTCCATAAGAAGGGAGCCGCCCATGAGAAGTCTTGCAAGCGTGAGTTGGCCATACGGGTGCGGACAACAGAGAGGTGGTCACGGGCAGAGCGGAGAGACCAAGAAGGGACATACCTATGTATCTGTGAGGAGATATAAGAGGAGCTAGAGTTGTTCAGTGCTTTATAGGTGTGAATTAGTACTTTGAATTGACTCCTATAGCATACAGGAAGCCAATGTAAGGACTGGCAGAGGGGTAAGGTGTGAGAGAACCGACTAGAGATGAAAATCAGTCTGGCAACAGCGTTCATTATGGACTGTAGCGGTGCAGTACGGATTTTGGGAAGACCAATTAGGAGAGGGTTACATTAATCCATGCGGGAAATTACTAGAGCATGGACAAGCTCCTTGGTAGTATCTGGTGCAAGAAAGGGGCGGATGCGGGCTATGTTTTTAAGATGGAATCTACAGGATTTGGCAACATGCTGGATGTGAGGCTCAAAGGTGAGGCCAGAATCAAGTATGATGCCAAGACAGCGCGCTTGCAAGGATGGACTGATGTGAGTACCACAAACTTGAAGGGAGAGCGAAAGAGTAGGATCAGTATTAGGAGGAGGAAAGACAAGGAGCTCAGTTTTAGAGAGACTGAGTTTCAGGAAGCGGGAGGACATCCAGTCAGAGATGGAAAAAAGGCAAGCAGTGACACGTTGCAGGACGGCAGGGGAGAAGTCCAGGGAGGAGAGATATAGCTGGGTGTCATCAGCTTACAGGTGGTAGTGGAATCCAAAAGAGGTAATAAGTTTGCCAAGAGAGGCACAAAAAAGAGGGGAGGATACCGTGCTAACTCTAAAGGCAGCAAGTTTGTAGTATGGATACCCTAACAATCCAAAATGAGAGGACATAAAATGGAAAAGGGAACAGACTGCGCTAAATACGAATGTTGACTAAACAAGTGTATGAAAACAATATATTAATTTGAAATAGCTTAAATAAGAATATGATATAAAAGTCCCTAAGAGAAAGTCCTTATGGTACTAATATAAAACCTTATGAAAAAAAGTTGTCCCATATGAAATAGAAACACAAAAAGGCACAAATAGTGTAAGAAGGTCACAGAACAAAATAGTTCAATAAGGATGCGCCCAAAATAAATACTAAAATGAAATATAAAACAAAGTGTAAAATATAGTATAAAATATATAATTGGCAAATGTCCAAAACTTATCAAAGTCCGTAATGAGTGATCCCACGTAAAAACAAAGGAAGGTTCTTTAAAATGTGAAGTAGGGTCCAATCTTCATAATGGTATGTACAGGATTCAATGGAACATATATGGAGAGAAGAAAAAACAGGACTCCAATGGTACAGTATGTAAATACGTTGAAAATAAAATAGTAGAATAGGTCTTACTCACAATTTTCAGAGCTAAAGATCCAGCTCTAATGTTAAGCACGTGAAGTGGAATAATCCCCACTCAAGGATATATGGAGTAGACTTCAAATGGCGGTTCTCTGGTACACGTACAACGTCCAAAGTACAGACCCAAAAGGAGAGAAAAGTATATAGTGCTCTCTGTGTTATGGTGAAATATTAAAATAGTAAAAGAAATATTACTCACATTCTTTTGAGCAGGTTTATACTGCTCACTATATGCGCTTGGGTGGTATAATCCCCACCTATGGATTCTTTAAGCTTCTTCTGAAATTAGGCAATATACGTAGTCAGGTGAAAGACAGGAAAAGAAAAAGAAAAAATGGCAATAAAGTATTTTATGCCAATAAATTCTTTATTATGACGTATTAAAATAATATCTAAACGCGTTTCGCCACAAGGGCTTCTTCAAGTAGATAAAATGAAAAAAGGGGGGGACACACCTGACATACAAGGTTTATATAAGATGCAATAAGGTTATGGGTTTAAAATTCCCGCCAAAATGACATCATCAGAACATCAAAATAGTGCAAGTTGAGAAACAGTAATTTTTCATACATATATATAGATATAATAAATATGAGGTAGATACAATACTTTTAATTAAAAAACGAAGGTTTAAAACACTGTAAATAACCTAATAAGCGCTATCACGTGACGCGCGATCTCTAAACACTTCCGCGTCACGTGATGCGCGGTGGAAAGCATGCGTTCCGGTAGTGTGGAACGCATGTGTCATAGAGGGGGAGGAGGATTCTCCCAAGTGCTCGGAAAGAGTTTAACCGAGCAGAAAGAAGGCTATCTGCTGGGAACAGTAAGCAGATAGCCTTCACAGTAAAGCACAGCACCCACTGGCCGTCCACAAAGCAGACAGGCAGCAGGCTGGACCACAGGATCACAACCAACTGGAAACAAAAATAAATAAATACATACATAAATACATATTTGTGATAATATTAAAATGAACAAACATATAAAACAATATTCAGTTAGATATACATATAGTTGTGTAGCAGCAATCTTATAGAGAGCAATATATACAAATATGATAATAATACATAAAAAGTAAATAAATAAAAGAAATGGAAAAATAAAATAAAAGTAAAAAAGTTAATTAAATCTTATTAAAATTATAAGAAATTAAAAAGATCAAAATCAATATTCAGACCTTTTGGAGCAAGGGTTTTCAAATTATATGTCCATTCCATTTCTCTTTTACCAAGAACTTTTTTAATGTCACCACCTCTCCATGGGACATTACATATATCTATGCCTAAACATTTCAGATATTTTGGGTTCTTTTCATGTTGTAAGAAATGTTTTGAGACAGAGTGATTCTCATAACCTTTTAAGAGATTTCTACAGTGTTCGGCTAATCTTGTTTTTAAATTTCTAGTGGTCATGCCAACATATTGTAGTCCACATGGGCATTCCAGAAGATAAATCACATTCTTAGTATTGCAGTGGATAAAGTGTTTTATTTGATATGTTTTCTGTGTAATTGTAGATGTGAACGATGTGGTTTTGGACTTAACAATATTACTCGTACGTTTGCAAACAATGCATCTATTGCATTTAAAAAAAACGCTCGGTTTATTCAGAAAGGTGGAAGGACTAGAAGATAAAGTGCTATAATCGTGTTTGGTGTAGTTACTTGTAAGGATGGACTTAAAGCTGGGTGCCCCCCTAAATATAACTTGTGGTTTTTCGGGGATAATCCCAGCCAAAGTCTCATCCTCTTTCAATATATGCCAATGTTTTTTTATAATCTTCTTCATAACATTACTTTTGTTATTGAAGTCGAAAATAATTGGCAATACTGGGGCGGTTTTCGTTTCTTTATTTGTTTTATTTTCAAGAAGTTCAGATCTATTGGTTGTGCCAATATTTTTCAAAGTTTGATCCACATTGTTTCTGGGATAATTTTTTTGAAGAAATTTGTTGGACAGTAATTGAGACTGTTCCTCAAAATCTTGTGTGAGGGAACAGTTTCTACGTAGGCGGAGAAACTGACTTTTTGGTATCCCTTGGAGCCATGGTTTATGGTGACAACTAGATACATCAATAACGTTATTAGTGCATACCTTCTTAAAAAAAGTCTTAGTATGGATTTGATCATTTTTAATAAAAATCTCTAAGTCTAAACAATTAATAGAAGATTTACTAAAATCCCAAGTTAAAATGATACCTTTGTCATTATTGTTAAGATGTTGTAAAAACTGATTAAGAGAATCTTCTGGGCCATCCCAAATAAAAAACAAATCATCAATGTATCTAAAATATGTAACCAGGTTCGCCCGCCAGCCATGCTCGCCCAAAATGGCAGTGGATTCCCAATCCGCCATAAAAAGGTTAGCATAGCTGGGGGCAAACCTGGTCCCCATAGTAGTGCCCTGTTTTTGTAAATAAAAAGAATCTAAAAACCAGAAATAATTATTATTTAAAATAATATTAATACCTTGGATAATAAAATCTATTTGTTGATCAGGGATATTCTTATCAGCTTTTAAGATTTTTTCGACTGCTGAACAGCCTTTTTTGTGACAAATAATGGTGTACAAAGATTGCACATCACAGGTCACTAAAACATATGTATTTTTCCATTTAAAAGTGTTTAAAAAACGGAGTAGGGACATTGAATCTTTTAGGTATGAGTTCATACGTTTCACTGAAGGTTGTAAAAGAATGTCTAAATACTCAGATAAATTAGATAAAATAGACTTAATACCCGACACAATGGGTCTACCTGGGGGATTAATAATATCTTTATGAATTTTCGGTAAAAAATAAATGACTGGGATAATGGGATGAGATACATTGAGATATTCAAATTCATGTTTACTTAAAATATTTTGGTCACGACCGTTAATTAAAAAAGAAGTTAAAATTTGTTGAATTTTAGATGTAGGATCTCGTGCTAACTTTTCATAGACAGTAGAATCACTTAATTGTCGCATGGCTTCATTTATATACATTTCTTTGGTTAAAATAACTATACCTCCCCCTTGTCTGCAGGTTTTATGATAATACTTTCATCCTTTTGTAGTTGTTGTAGTGCTTTCCGTTCTAATTGAGTAAGATTGTCTGGGTCAAATTTATTTTTATGTATTTTTTCTAAGTCTTTTACGACTAGTTTTTCAAAAACCTCTAGAGGGCCTGATTTAAAACTAGAAGGAAAGAAAGTGGAATTTTTCTTTAATGAAGTGGAGATGATTTTTGGTGATCCTAATTGTGAGTTAATCTGCGGTTGTGATGTAGGAGCTTCTGCATGCTTGCAAGAAAATAATCTTTTGAGGGTGGCTTTTCTGACAAATTTGTTAATATCTATGAACGCTTTAAAAGGTTTAAAGGGGTTTGTAGGGGCAAATTTTAAGCCTTTCGTTAAAACTGATATTTGAGTGGATGTTAAAACCTTTTGGGATAAGTTAAAAATACCAAGATCTTTATCATCAGTTTGATCTATTGTCTTTCTAGCCTTTCTCTTTTGGAATCTTCTGCCACTTCTCCTTACTCTAAATTCAGACTTCATTTTCTGGTTTTTATAGGGTATGGCGTTAGTGCGTGTGCGTTGTTTTGTGTGCAAAGCTCTAAAAAATAGTCATCATTATCTGTTTCTGAATCTACAGACAATAATTGATATCTGTTATTGTGAGCATAATTCGGAGGAGATCGTTTGCCTTCAAAATGTCTTTGTGCAAATCTTGATCTTTGAGTTTTAGGTGTGATACTTTTCTCATTTTGATATATACCTGGAGAGTGGTTAGTGTTATTCATGTGATTAATGTGATTTTGTATGGGTAACTGTGGATTACGGTGTTGGTGAGGTAACTGTGAATGCCTAGATTGGATCGGATAGTGTTGGTATTTATGGGTAGTGTGTAACCTATTAGGATGATAGTTACGTGATGAAGTGAAAGGTTGTTTTCTCATAGGTGGGTGAGATGAATATTGAAAGTCTCTTCTTGGTGCATGATTTTGGTGTGTTTTGAATATGTGATCGTTTTGATACGTGTTGGAGGATGAGTGGACAAAATTTTCTGAAGTGTTTCTTTTATGGTAGGAACGGACCTGATTATTAGAGTAGTCTTGTTTGTCACGAATATATTTCTTTACCTTGATATGTTTGGTGTAACCAATATATACAGTGTCCTAGATAATGTAATGATAAAGTTACACTCACAGAGAGAGAGCTCTAATCAGCTCTTAGATAAGGTTCTGCTCTCGGATAAAACTGGATATGTCCTTTTTTTGGATATGAAAAAAATGGAATAAAATATTGTGCTGTCTGCTTTAAATAGTGGTAGTAGAAAAAAAATTGCAATGAATTCTACTTACAGTTTTGGGAGCATCATATGCTCCATGGAATAAGCATGGGTGGTATGATCCCCACCAAGGATACATGTTGGTAGATTTGGAGGAGAGTGCCAGTGCTTTGAAAGGTTCTTCTGGTGGTTTTAAATGGATGCAGGATCAAGATAAAATCCAAAAATAAATTGGAATGGTAAAAACAACATTTATTGTTAAAAACACCACGAACTAAATAAAATTAGATAAAAAGTTCTTGTAATTTTTTCACCACATTTTTTTGAATTGCGTTTATCACATAAATTTAGCATTATATATATTCACAGTGCTCTTACAACATTCCTCCCATTTCCCTTTTTTGTCATTACTATGAAAACACTGTACTGTCTGATGCATTTTAATCTATACAGGAATTCATTTATGATCAGATATTTCTCAAATATCACATTTTTCCACTTTACTTTGAAATTAAATTCTTTCGTATTTTGAATGGTGTTAAAAAATGCCCATTGCATTTCAGTTAAAATAAAACTGGAACCTTCACATTTCTAATTGGAATTTATATCTAAAACTGTTTAAATCAGGTCTTAACAGCTGTGGAAACATGCCAAACTCTAATGCTTAAAGTAGTTAGATGTCCTGAGAATGAGCCAAATGTTTTCCCTTGTCTCATTACATCACTGGTACAGAGAGTTTCGAATTCAAACTGAGAAAATCTTCTATGAGATAGTGACGAAAAGAAATCTCTCAGCATCGTTTTATATATGCCTGTTTTTGTTGCGGCTGCATATTAAGCATGTTTTAAAAGTAAACATCCCATTAAAATGTATTCAGTAAAACCTTTAAAGTATTTGTAATTGTGGGGTACACAAAGCAAGTCAGGTAAGCCACTTATGCGCATCTAATCTTCATTAAATGAAAAGCAGATGTTCATTGTTAGCATTCATAGACGGTTCTCTCTAGATTCGGACTGTATTTTCAGATAAACAGAACACTGCGTGTGTTGAAAAGAAATTTCTGTGCTAGTAGACAAAAAAAAATCCCTTGCTACGTTTACATTATATATATATATATATTCTTAAACTGAAAAAATACTAGCTATCTGTTATTTATGAATTTAAACTCACACGTTAATGAAAATCCCATCAGTTGTTCTAAAATAATATATAAAGGATTAGAATTATTGAAAGTTCCCAACTGTTTTAATTTAAACCTCATTAACGAGTGTCTCCAAAAACCATTACTAAAAAAATAATCAACGTCTGTAAAATCATTCTTGTAATGTAACGTGTTTCTGTAAAATCAATATGCTTAAGGCATGGTCATTGTTTTAATAATGGGAACACTTCATTTTAGGGGTTATCTTTTTTTTTTTTAAGAAAACATTTTGAGTCCGTAAATAAAACAATGCCAAGCAATTCCCAGAATAGGTTTCACTTTACTTTAGTGTCCAGGCATTAAGCAAAGGAAAGGTTTGTAACAATCATTTTTATTATTATTACTATTATTATTATTATTTATCAAGCGCCAACAAATTCCACAGCACTGTACAATGGGTGGACTAACAAATAAGTATATATGACCAGACAGTGGTGTACACACGATCCATGGGGCCCCGGTGCGAAAATTGATCCGTGGGCCCTCCCCCCCGGCGCTTACTCTGAGCAGGCCGGCGCCGCTACACATGGTCGCAGGGCTGCGACCCCTGCAACCGCGGCATGCACTCCAGTGCATGCAGATACATATACACTTGAAGGACCACTATAGGCACTCAGATCACTTCAGCTCAATGAAGGGGTCTGGGTGCCAGGTCCCTCTAGTTTTAACACTGCAGCTGAAAACATAGCAGTTTCAGAGAAACTGCTATGTTTCACTGAGGGTCAATCCAACCTCTAGTACACACACATAAACACACTGCCCCTCATACACACACACCTGTGAGCTTAACTTCTGTGACTGGCAAAATATTTGAAGGGCTATTAAGGGATAATATTCAGAAATTAATTGGAAAGAACTTTGTTATTAGCAATAATCAGCATGGTTTTATGAAACATAGGTCATGTCAAACTAACCTAATTGCATTCTACAAAGAAGTAAATAGAAGTATAGATCAGGGTGCTGCAGTGGATGTGATCTACTTGGATTTTGCCAAGGCATTTGATACAGTTCCTCACAATAGGTTATTCTTCAAACTAAAAGAAATTGGTCTAGATGAATATTCTTGTTCTTGGGTAGAACATTGGCATAAGGATAGAGTACTACGAGTTGTCATTAATGGTAAATTTTCAGGCTGGACAAAAGTGGTAAGTGGTGTTCCTCAGGGTTCTGTTTTGAGACCGCTTCTATTTAACATATTTATAAATGATCTTGAAATAGGCATTGAAAGCCATGTATCAGTGTTTGCAGATGACACAAAACTTTGTAAAGTAATAAAATGTGAGCAGGATATTGCTTTGCTGCAGAGGGATTTAGATAGATTGGGGAACTGGGCACTAAAATGGCAGATGAAATTTAACATAGAGAAATGCAAAGTTATGCCCTTTGGGGTCAAGAATGCACAAGCAACTTACACCCTAAATGGTAGTGAATTAGGGATAACCACACACAAGAAGGATTTGGGAATAGTTATAGACAACAAATTAGGCAGCGATATGCAATGTCAATCTGCAATTGCTAAGGCTAGTAAGGTTTTATCATGTATAAATAGGGGCATAAATTATCGGGATGAAAATATAATTTTGCCTCTTTATAAATGGCTGGTAAGACCCCACCTTGAATATGCTGTGCAATTTTGGGCACCTGTTCTAAAGAAAGATATAATGGCACTATAAAAAGTACAAAAACAAGCAATAAAATTGATAAATGGAAGGGAGTATTTTAGTTACAAAGAAAGGTTAAAAAATTTAAATCTCTTTAGTTTGGAAAAACGGTGCCTGAGAGGGGATATGATAACATTACACAAATATATTCAGGGCAAGTACAAACCATTATCTGGAAATCTATTCATAAACAGTGCTGTACATGGAACACAAGGTCACACATTTAGGCTGGAAGAAAGGAGATTTCATCTATGCAAAGAAAAAGGTTTTTTTTACAGTAAGTGCAATAAGTATATGGAATTCTCTGCCTGAAGAGGTGGTTTTATCAGAGTCTATACAGTTGTTTAAACCACCTGTTCTAAAAAAGGATATCATGGCACTAGAAAAAGAACAGAGACAGGCCACAAAATTACAAGAAGGAAATGAGATTTAGTCTAAGGCAAAGGAAAGGGTTTTTCCAGTAAGAACAATAATGATGTGGAATTCTCTGCCTGAAGAGCTGGTTTTATCAGAGTCTGTGAAGATGCTTAAACATCAACTGGATGAATACTTGCAAAAACATAACATACAGGGATATAATTTCTAATTAGTGGGGTAATAGCTGCTTGATCCAAGGAGACATCTGACTGCAATTTGGGGGTCAAGAAGGAATTTTTTCCTAGTTTGTTGCTAAATTGGAAGTGATTCAGACTAGGTTTTTTGCCTTCTTTTGGATCAACAGCATACAAATATGTGAGGAAGGCTGAACTTGATGGACACAAGTCTCTTTTCAGCTATGTAACTATGTAACTATGTAATTATGTAACACACACTGCCCCATACACACACTATACCCCGTACAAACACTGCCCTTCATTCACACAAACTGCCCCCCATAAACACACACTCCCCCCATAAACACACACTCCCCCCCATATACACACTACCCCTATCCACACACAGGGCCGGACTGGGGATACAAAGCAGCCCTGGAAAAAAAATTTGTGCCAGCCCCATAAGTCACTGCGCCATATATTGTCGCGTGTAATATGTAAGGCTATGTCTTGCCAGGACAGATGATTGAGTAATATATATATATATATATATATGCTTTTTCTAATATAAAATATTGGTCCTTTCAGGGTAAAACGTTTAATTATACAGTAAGCATACGCACATGCAGACACAGGCAATTTCACTGACATTTCAGTGACACACACAAGCTCATTGATACACAGCCTCATAGACAAACAATCTTACTGATATACATCAGCTCATTGACATAAAAACACAAGCTCACTCACTAGCAGGCACACGCATGCAAGCAAGCTCACTCACTAGCAGACGCACACACACAGCTTAATGTGGTGGTACTGGTGTCTATAGCATGTCCCTACAGGCTTTTCAACGTAAACACTGACTTTTCAGACAAAAGGCAGTGTTTACATTGCTTCAAAGTGACACTGCTAGTGACAGTCACTCAGACGGTCACTAGAGGTGCTTCCTGTGTTAGTGCCCTCCCGCCCTCGCGCGCTGCTGAATGAGACTGGCGCCGGAATATGACGTCATATTCCGGCGCCGGTCTCATTCAGCTGCGTGCTGGGGAGCAGAGCCAGCGCAGCTCGCGCAGCTCCCTCAGCGGCCGCCAGGACAAGTCCGCCAGCGGCCGCCAAAAGACCTCCCCAGCGGCCAGGGGAGGGCTGGCAGCCTTAGGCCTGGGGGGCAAAACCAGTCAAGTAGACTGGTGCACCTGCCCAGGATCAGAGCCGGTGCAAGGATTTTTGCCGCCCTAGACAAAATAAAAATTTGCTGCCCCCACATGTCACATCACAATGCCCCACCCATATGATCTGCCATATGAACTAACGCCAGTGCTGCACACAGTGTGTGTTTACATTAAAAAGCCTGCAGGGACCAGCTATAGACACCAAAACCACTTCATTAAGCTATAGTGTCCCTTTAATGGGAGGTAAATTATAGATTAGTGTCACTAATAATATACTAGATTACTACTTACTTACAAGCAGATGAGGATGATGATGGGCTGCAGTTTGGCTCCACTGGTCTGGTGTAGAACAGGATCTCTGGAGGCTGTTTGCAACTGTGGTCACAAAATTCAATGTTCTGGGAGAATTGGAAGCAGCTCAATTTTTTTGTGGCCCCTTACACAGCTCAAGGTCTGGGCCCCAGGGCCTGACGGTGAGTATGCCCATAAGGCTCACTCATAAGTTCCACCCACCCATGAGTTCGCTCACAGGGAGTGGAGTGTGTAGGGGATGTGTTATGTGTTATTGTAGAGGATCTAATATGTGTGCTTATGGTATGTAGTGTTTAGGGTTACCAGTTTGTGCAGGTGATGCAGTGTGTTTGTGTGTAGTGGAAGCAGTGTGTATTTGTGTATAAGGGATGTATTATGTGTTTCTGGTTGTGTGTAAGTGATGCATTGTGTGAATCTGTGTTTGTATGCATAAGGTATGCAAGGTGTGTGTCTGTATGTGTGTGCATGAGATGCATTGTATTTCTGTGTGTATGTAAGAAAAGAAGTGTATGTGTTTGCATGCGTGTGTACGGGTTTGCATTGTCTGTTTCTGTGTATGTGTGCAAAGGATGCATACACATTGTCTTTGTGTGTAATGGATGCATTGTGTGTTTCTCTGTGTGTAAGGGAAGCATGTTGTGTTTCTGTGTATGTATAGGAATGCATTGTGTGTGTGTGCGCGCGTAGTGTGAAAGAGCTCCCTGTCTTGGCCCCTGTCCTATAGAGCTGCCCCTTCTTCTTATTCCCCCCCTCCCCTCTTCTTATTCCCTCCCCTCTTCTTATGCCCCCCTCCCCTCTTCTTATTCCCTCCCCTCTTCTTAGTCCCTCTCTTCTTATTCCCCTCCCTCCCCTCTTCTTATTCCCCCTCTTTTTATCCCCCCCTATCTTATTCCCCCCTCCCCTCTTCTTATTC
>OW240915.1:272052737-272192339 GCA_933207985.1 Pelobates cultripes | reverse complement strand
ATTAATTAAAGGGGGCGATGAATTAATTAAAGGGGGGGCTGGATTAATTAGAGGGGGGTGGATTTATTAAAGGGGGGTTGGATTAATTAAACGGGGGGTGGATTTATTAAACGGGGGGTGGATTTATTAGAGGGGGTGGATTTATTAAAGGAGGGGTGGATTTATTAGAGGGGGGTGGATTAATTAAAGGGGGGTGGATTAATTAAAGGAGGGGTGGATTAATTAAAGGAGGGGTGGATTAATTAAAGGAGGGTGGATTAATTAGAGGGGGCTGGATTTATTGGGGGGGTGGATTTATTGGGGGGGTGGATTAATTAAAGGAGGGTGGATTAATTAAAGGGGGGTGGATTAATTAGAGGGGTGGATTAATTAGAGGGGGTGGATTTATTAAAGGGGGGTGGATTAATTAAAGGGGGGGTTCAATGTACATACCGGTACCATAAATAAATAAGCCCTACCCTGAAAATAAGCCCTAGTGTGTTTTTTGGGACTAAAATTAATATAAGACCCGGTCTTATTTTCGGAGAAACACGGTAGTACAGCATGTCCAGGACTGTAGGAAAATTATTAAATTACTGTTATCAATGAGTGGCTACAGTGTATCCAACCAATGGCAAAACTAGACAGTAGTTCTCACGCACTATTACTAAATAGTTTGCCTTGCTTACCACCATGGATAGTGAAGTCCATCGTCTCCCGTGATCTAACAGTAAAGTGTCACAAACCTACCTGTACCTGGCGCCTGCATTGCTCCCTTCCTTGGGCCACGCTGGCAAAATGCACTGAGTGGCTGCATTACCGCAGTCCTCAGGCCTAAATAGATATTACTTACCTTCGAACCTGCAAACGTCTCCCTCTGCTGGTTCTCGGGGCCACGTCATCTAGGCAACACAATGCTGTTTGGGGTCGCAGAGATGTCTTGGCCAATGTGAAGTCTTTTGAGCCTATTTAAGGCTTGTTTTAGCCTCCATTCATTGCCCTATCATGGTTTTTGTATAGATCCTCACGTTGTGCTCCTAGTGATTCCCTAATAATTTTCTGTGCTTGACCTCGGCTTCATATTGACCTTGTAATTTCTGGTATCTTGACCAGGCTTCGTATTAACTTTGTGATTTATGGTATCCTGACCAGGCTTCGTAATGACCTTGTGATTTCTGGTATTCTGACCCGGCTTCGAAATTGTCTTTGTGATTTTCTGGTATCCTGACCTGGCTTTGTCTTGACACTGAGTATTTCTGCTTGACCTTGTTTCTTGCTGTACTAATATGTTAAGTTCGACCATTCTAAGTCTCGGTAATACTTCTTTCGGATCCACCTTTTGCAGGTTTCCACTTTCCTGCGTGTTGGGGTAAGGCTCCTATGACAGAAAGCACAAAAGTAACCGAAAAGTTCACATTGACAGGTGATGGTATTTGTAGAACATTTACCTTCTCTTGACCAAAGTTGCAGACACCCACACGTGCTATCTAAAGTTAGCTTTCGGAGCTTTACTGTGAACTGGAGAACATTACTCGAGTGCCACCAAAGTACCTAAAAAAATAGTTCAAATCTTCTTTAAGAGTTTTAAGGATTTCACCTTCATATTAATATGGTTAGGAGATGCGTCATAACAGATTTCAAGTTTTTTTGTGCCTACAAATTAGTTTAGTCCATTACTGCAATGAAGTTTAAGTAATCTATCCCATGA
The DNA here is from genome assembly GCA_933207985.1 of Pelobates cultripes. NCBI lineage: Eukaryota > Metazoa > Chordata > Amphibia > Anura > Pelobatidae > Pelobates > Pelobates cultripes. Next base: position 272,190,652 of record OW240915.1, on the reverse strand, counting down.
CAATTCCTGGTACATGGCCTTCTTTCCTGCGATGAGGTCCAGTACACAACCTCCTTTTATGCCTCTAATTACTATGTAACCATGTCACCCATAGGCAAACGATCAGTTTTGTTTTCTCATGTTCATTCTGTTGGCCTGAACAGGAATTAACATGTAAAAACACGCCAGCCTGTTTTTTTTATAATAGGTGCAAAGCAAGCAGGGAAAAGAAAACCAGGCTTATCCAAAAGTAAGATCTCCTTAACTTTGCTGTGTTTATATGTAAGATTCCCAGTGGGAGCAACTTGAGGGTTAAATCGCAATGTGCAGAAAGCCGTAATCCGATCTCTCTCTGTGAGGGTGTTAGTGTATGCTATGTGACTCATGGGAACACAGAGGATGTAAGCAATGTTTAGAAAGGGACAGTTACCCTTGCAGCTAATTGTATCCTCACACTATAACATATCCCACAGATTTAAGAAATGCCTGCGAACTTACACAGCAAAACTAAGACATATCATTTTTGGTACAAACGTTGTGTTTAAATCATGATTATCACTTGCAGACTTACAGCCAAGACAGCCAATAAAAATACAGAAATAAACTGTTTGCACTTACAGTAAAGCCCTAAGCAGAACCTCACACATACATTGTTTTTGCACACTATATGTATTTTGCATTGTTCTGGATTCAGAGAAGTTATAGCTTAAACATGGTAATCAAGGATGAAAAGGTTAAAAGGAAACATACTTTCTCCACTGAATAGAGCATTAAAAATCACCTAAAACATTTGGTTTTATTTCCAGATGATTCAACATTTTCTTTTAAATTTCGATTAAAGAATTAGGAAATGATATCACATTTCAGCCGAGAACAGGCACAGCTAGGGCACAAATTGCAAACAAGAAGGATGAACAGAAGCATTATTTTAAGCTTTCTCTATACTGAATGCCAGGTGTGAAAGGATAGCTCTTATAAAATTGATTGACAAGAAGTTGGATATATCCATTAGACATGTACACATTTACATTTTTATTACGTTTTGTTTCAATTGGGAATTTCAAAATTTTGATTGCGCGAAAATTAGTTAATTATCATTTTGAAACTAAATGAAATTCTGCCAAAAATATTAGAAACATCTGAAATTCGGATATCCATTATTCCCTATACGGAACTGTTTAGTAGATAACCCTATAATGTGGTACCATTATGTACATGTTTACATTTACCAAATTGGGCCACTGTTTAACAGAGAGCTCTCTAATTTAGTAAGTGCAACCTTTAATAAAGAAATCTACAGCTGCCCCAGAATAGGGTAATATGTGAAAAATGTACCATAGCTGTAATGTACTAGAAATACTGTATGTACACTTACTCACTTTTAAACTGGACCTGAAGATTCAGATGTCCGTATTGCCGGTGTCTCGGTTCCCAGAATTCCATGGAATCCCAAACAGTGAAGATACACCGCTCTAAGAAGACTTGTAAATGCTACTTGCTTTAAAGGTTTATTGAAAAACGTCCATTACATCGCATATCTTGACCAAAATGTGTGATACAGACAAACATATAAATATAGTCCCTGCAACAAGTATAAAAGGGGGGAGAAAAACAAAATAAATGAGAAAACACTGGACGCGTTTCGTGTCCTCTCACAGACTCCTTATCAACATAAAGAAATCAACGTTCCACCTTGATTAAAAAGGCTGGGTAAGTGGAGGATGCCTATTGCCCTTCTTAATTAAAATAATAATATGGGACACCCTTTGTGTGCCACCACTTCACTTACATACTATCAGAACTAAAACAAGCCTCATTTTCTAATATGGTTGAGCAAATTGTCGTCGTTCAGATTTATTTATAGATAATACTGTATAGATATCACATATCAATTTTATGTGGGTCCATAGATCACAACATTTGTTACAGTTTCCTCTCATAAAATAAAATCCTCCTCTAAATAGAGTATCCAAAACCAGATTAAGTAATCCTTGAATTCCTTTAAATATATGATTATATAATTTAGTTTATATCATATATATTAATATATATTAATTTAGTGCCCATATGTGGGATGCCTATTTAAAGATGCCAAGTTAGGGCACTGTATAACAGATAGCTCCCTAATTTGGTACCCTTATGTGGGATTGCCCTATTAAGCTTACCAAATTAGAAGGAGAAATAACAAAGTTTCTTAATTTCTCTCACTGACAGACACACACTGGCAGACACTCACTGACATACATATACTTACTCACTGGTTAGTATCCTGGGGCCAGAATGACAGCATATTCTGGCTCCCGGTATTACAGAGGGACTCCCTATTTGGGGATACCAAATTATAGCGCAGAATTTTTTTCTATAAAAGGTGCATGGGGCATGATATGGAAGTAAATGGTATGGTAGGTGTAGGCTAACAAGTAAACAAGTAATATTGCTGCCACTCAGCAGGGTAAGTGTTGTAAAGTTGTTATTATGAAGTTCATTTTTATTGGGAGTGGGTGTTTTGCCACTGGATTATAGTAATTGGATATTAAGACTAGTATTAGTTGGCACTTAAAGTTGTTCTCTCCCTTTCAGAGTTTTTGAATATTTTGCAAAGACTGCCTAAAGTGACATCCCACTTGGAGTACAGAGATCTGGGGTTGCAGTTGAGGATAGTATACTTACCTGAAGCTGCTCCAAGTAGATGCAAATATCTTCTGTCTTCAGCTCCTAGAGTTTCATCCATCAGTGCTGAACTCTAACGCATGCACAACATTACATCAATTATGTCTATGGTAGATCCAGCAAGACCATGGGAACCGCCTTAGAAATTCTCTTAAGGTATCTTGTTACTGAGTTGGAGTGTCAATTAAATTCCAACACAGTCAATATGAATATTTTATAAAGAATTTTCTTTTGTGAAGTGACATAGCCACTTTAAAATAAATCGGGATAAGACAATGTCATATTTGTTGTGGTATATATTACTTTTTGGGGTTACATTTATGGGACATTGTTTATTTTGTACAAAGTTCTATTGTGCTTCTCTTGAATTGATGTTTCATATAGTTACATAGCTGAAAAGAGACGTGCATCCATCAAATTCAGTCTTTCTCACATCTGTTTTTGCTGTTGATCCAAAAGAAGACAAAAAAAACAGTTTGAAGTGCTTCCAATTTTGCAACAAACTAGGAAAAAAATCCTTCTTGACCCCAAAATAGCAGTCAGATATCTCCTTGGATCAAGACGCTATTACCCCACAAATTAAAAACTATATCCCTGAATCTTATGTTTTTGCAAGTATTCATCCAGTTGATGTTTAAGCATATTCACAGACTCTGATAAAACCAGCTCTTCAGGCAGAGAATTCCACATCATTATTGTTCTTACTGGAAAAACCCTTTCCTTTGCCTTAGACTAAATCTCATTTCCTTCTTGAAATTTTGTGGCCTGTCTCTGTTCTTTTTCTAGTGCCATGATATCCTTTTTTAGAACAGGTGGCCAAAATTGCACAGTATATTCAAGATGTGGTCTTACCAGTGATTTATAAAGAGGCAAAATGATATTTCCCTCGTACCTATTACACTTTGTGGATTTATTTTTTACATTTCAGTAAGAAACAAATTAGAACAAGATTCTTGTTTATTTACTGAATCAGAAATTTAGCAGAATTGAGAATTGCAAGTGTAAGGTTAATATAGTTAAAATGGAAAAATAAATCTCTATATAAGTGTTCTAGCTTGGGCACTTAGTAGTTTGTTAGAGATGACTAGCAGCTTTCAAAGCTCTCTGGAATCTATTCAAAATTGAGAATGTAAAAATAGACTTATGTAGGTCAAAACTATAACATGCATAACATGAAACTGGAGTCTGGAGTGTCTCTTTAAGACTTCCGTCTAATAGTTTAATGTGACCGTTGCTAACGTAGGTGATTTCTCCCCCCACCCCAAAAATAAAATAAAAAACAGCAAGAACAGAACAATTAGTGACAAATCCTGGAATCAAGTGTTCTCTTGGAGACACGCAACATTTCTTATTGCAGCTGTTCTCATACTTCAGCAGCCATCATCTTGGGTGAAAGGTTTGCCGTGTGTGAAATATGGGAGTTGTGGTCCGGCAACAGCTGGAGTGACAGAGATAAGCAACCCATGACATATATCAACTTCTAGCACATGAAATCCTTACTTAACCCTTTGATGATCCTTGTATTGAAATATACTTTGATATGCAACTTTGAGTAGAATGTGGCACCTTCGAAAGAGTTAACAGTGAGACATAAAACCCCAAGACTCTTTGGACAGAGACATATAGTTCCTTTAGTGCCGCTGTTGGGTTTCTTAGTGCCACTTCGTTTGCCAGCCAACAGCTGGGAGGCCACAAGGACTCAATTTGGTTTGTCTAACAGTTTCTTTTAATTAAATTCCACCGTTCCTAAGTCAGTGCTTCATATATGCACTTCACAAAATTTTTAAACAAAATAAGTATTTATTTCTTTTTAGCTTTTTTTTTTATATAGTCAGGATTCACAAAGACACTTTCTCCTAATTATATAAGAGGTTGGAGATAATATTTAACACCTGGTAAAAGTAAAATAAAAATAATCATCTTAATACCTTTCACTGCCTTTTATCAGGCAACCGCTATTTACTAAAATAACTGTCACTACTTTTAGCAAGTAGAAGCTGTTCAATGTCCGCCAGTTTCACAAGTAGTGACAGGGAGTTACCGGCAGTGGGTAAAAGCTCTCATTATTCAATATGGTAAAAACTTTGCTACTGGTTCAAACCCCGTTGTTACGTATACTGGCTGCTGCTCAGCCTCTAAATTAACTGTACATTTATGCTACTTACTTATGCTGCCCTAATTCAAACTAGTAAATCTGACATTAAAGGAACAATATAGAGTCAGGAACACAAGCACGTATTCCTGACCATATAGTGTTAAAACCACCATTTACATGGCTGCCCCCATCACCCCCATTAATCCCCTTGAAAGGAATTCAAACATACCTTATTTCCAGAACGGTGTGGGTCCCGCCCTTGATCCGCCTCCTTGGTGACATCATCAGAATTGCCGATTTTTTGCTAATCCAATGCTTTCCCATAGGGATATCATTGGACTGGGGATAGGACCAATCAGCACCTCCTCACAGAGATGCATTAAATCACTGCATCTCTATGAGGAAAATTCAGTGTCTCCATGCACAGCATGGTGACACTAAATGGCAGTGCTGCCTACTGTGCAGCACTGCCCCAGGAAGCACCTCCAGTGTCCATCTGAGGAGTGGCCACTGGAGGTGTCCCTAGGGGGCAATGTAAACACTGCCTTTTCAGTGTTTGCATGAAAATGCCTGAAGGTAATGACTATACTCACCAGAACAACTACATTAAGCTATAGTGTCCCTTTAAAACAACACTTAAGAAAGCCCCATTTCAAGGGACAAAACTAGTCGTAGTGACATCAGTACCTGGCAGCCTGAGGAGAAATGTTCATTAAATGTCAGCTGCAGTTCCATGCACAATGCTTTGTAGTGCGCAGGCTGTCTTACAAAGATACGTGTGTGCTGCATAGTGGTTATACTATAAATTACAATCACAGACATTGAAATACATTTTATCCATATGTGAGCTGATTTTAATGTTTTTTATGTTAAATAAAATTTCTGGCAATTCTGTCGTCCTTGTTTAAGCTCTGATTCCCTTGGGTCCAATGGATTCAAAGGTTTGATCCTCCTGTCGCGTGCTGAGCTGTTTGAGTGGCACATAGCCACTCCTGCCTTGTGAGTTTATCGATTAAAGAGTCACTATAGGCACCTAGATCACTTTAGCTCATTGAAGTGATCCGAGTGCAGTGTCTTAGGTCCCTTAATTGACTTGGAGGTTTAACTCCACCTCTAGAGAGTTTTCCTGGTTGTTTGATGACTTTTGGTAACCTAACTGACACTGGACGTCCTTGCGCTATGCATGAGGACATCCAATGTCACCCGAAACCCCATAGGAAAGTGTTGCTCTCCGTACGTATGCATTAGGTCTCCTCACCAGTTGACGTCGGTGGGAGAAGAGCAGAGGCAGAGCATAAACCAGCACTGAGGGACACTGGCTCTGGAATCAGGTAAGTGACAGCAGGGGGGTTGTGGCCCCCGAGAGTGGGGGACACTTTAGAAAGCTATAGTGCCAGGAAAACAACTTTGTTTTCCTGGCACTATAGATTCCTTTTAAGGTCATTGTTTGGGGCAACATTTTTTACATAAATATATTACATGTTTGTTATTTTCATTTTTTAGGTTTACAGAATATTATGTTCAGTTTAAATAATTGTTTGCAAACCAATTATTTTTGTTGCTGTTTTAATGTTAAAGTTTGCTTGAAGATACCTAGCACTGCTGGTTGCTGCATGATGCATCACTTTACTACACAATTGAAAAAAATACATTTTGAGCACAATTGTGAGTCACCTTATTAAATGATTACATCTCGCAGATCATATAAAAGGAATACAAGTGTAAATCATGTTCTTGCTTACTCTAATTTTTACCAGTACTAATAACTCGAGCTGTTTGAAGGTTGGAACCTTACCAAGTCCATTTAGTTTATTTTCCATTTAGTGCTGTCTTCCCATAGCAAACTGCCACTGCTTGTCTGGTTATACTATATTCCTTGAAGGAGGGGTTTGTACACCCTGAACAAGTCCATACATCACATGAGAGTGGCACCAAGCTTCTGCCTAAAAAGCAATTCAGTTTTGATACATTGCATGCAAATATGATGCTCTCACCTGACTTGCGCCAGACAGATCATACAAAAATGTATGAATAAAAATGATAAATGTCTATTTACAGTCTGTTTGTAAACAACCACTAAGATACAGCTATATGCAGCACTAAAACCAGTAAATCTTATATTTTTATTTCTAAACATTTTTCTTTTGTTCTGTCAATTTTTGCATTTGCATGTATATACTTTTAAATAGACTCGCATATGTTTTATATTGCTGTAGAACTATACACATCTTCCTAAATATTGTTCTTTTTTGTTGCAGGATTTGTTTTCCCTACAAAGCCTTGTCCTGTCATTTTTATGATTATTGTTATTATTTATAATATAATATTATTACATTATATTTATATTATATTATTTATATTTTTGTAATAATATTTATATTTATATATTTATAACAATAATAATATCATTATTATTTATAATATAATCTCATGTAATAATGTGTTATTAGCACTCAATAGTATATGTAACTTATAGTATATAGATGGTACAGCAAAAAGAGCACAAAAAATGAATGTGTAGTTATGTTTCTCTCGTGAAATTCATTGTGCAATTTATCCTGGTACGGGGCAGTTGAGGATTCTGCAATCAGGATTTTTTTTGCCTAACCAGCCATCATGAGACATTAAAAGTACTGTCTAACATAGTTGTGTAATGTAACCAGGCAACAGTCCAGCCTTGTAAGGTAAAACCAGGTTGGATTGTAGCTTATCAAATAGCTCATCTATGAGAAAATTCAGACATCATTGTTGCAAGTTCAGAAAAAGCTGCTATTGTTTCCTGTTGTCAACAAGAATCATGTCATTTAAAGAAATTATGTCTCGAATGCTACAATATTTGTTGATTTAAGTGATGTTGAAATGCTGCCTATAAGTTGGCATACTTTTGTTAAATAAGAGTTGTTGCTCTATATATTTGATTACAAGTGCTTTCAGCATTCAGCTCCATTTATGTGGCAATAATTTGTAATATATTATGACTATTTATTTTACAGAAACAGAATCTATTGATAGCATGTCTTTTTAATGTGTGTTTAGTACCGCGGAATGCACTGTTGGATTATTTAGTTTATAAAAAGAAAAACATTAGCTATATACATTTATAACATTTCCCAGTATACAAATGCCTTTTGTTATTTCGGCAAGAGTTGTGTTCTGTCTCTAACTTATTTAATTGAGAATAATAATTATACTAATTTATGAATAATAATTTGCAATTTTTATTGCGCTCTTCTCCTTCTGAGACTCAAAGCACTTTACAAGTATACAAACATAAAGACATAAAAGTTAGGAGTTTCTGAAGGTCAGCTGAGAATGTGATTTGTTTTTCAACCAGCAGAGTGCCACAGACAAACTTTAGCGAAATAATAGCTTTCCCAAATACTGTATTTTATAGATCACTAAACTTATAAAATATAAGTATATTAAGTCATTTGTTTTTTCAAAAAGTATGGGACCACAGCCATCATTTAATCAATTTCACTGGATAAATTATCTTGTAATATAATCCAACATTTGAGATTATCTGGCAAAATCCCAGACACTCAATCTTTAAAATGTGATAATCCATATTTACAGCCTGGTAATCCATCTTTTTTTCTGTATAATGAAACTAAAATAGGCATGATTTTATAGATCGAAAACGGTTTAAAATGATCATACAGTGGTGTTCACAGATTTAATATGTTTTCCACCAACAACATGTAAACTCATGTTGACTTTCTTTTTGCAAAGCAATGAAAACTAAAGTTAGCCCATAAAGCAACACTTAGCTTTCGGTTGGCTCCAGCACTGTTACATAGTTACATAGTTACATAGCTGAAAAGAGACTTGTGTCCATCAAGTTCAGCCTTCCTCACATATGTTGTTGCTGTTGATCCAAAAGAAGGCAAAAATCCTAGTCTGAAGCGCTTCCAATTTTGCCACAAACTAGGAAAAAAATTCCTTCTTGACCCCAAAATAGCAGTCAGATGTCTCCTTGGATCAAGCAGCCATTACCCCACTAATTAGAAATTATATCCCTGTATGTTATGTTTTTGTAAGTATTTATCCAATTGCAGTTTAAACCTCTGTAGTGACTCTGACAAAACCACCTCTTCAGGCAGAGAATTCCATATCCTTATTGCTCTTACTGTAAAAAAAACCTTTTCTTTGCCTTAGATGAAATCTCCTTTCTTCCAGCCTAAATTTGTGACCTCGTGTCCTATGCATAGCCCTGTTTATGAATAGACTTCCAGATAAAGGTTTGTACTGGCCCCAAATATATTTGTATAAAGTTATCATAACCCCTCTCAGGTGCTGTTTTTCCAAACTAAACAGATTACATTTTTTTTAACCTTCCTTCATAACTAAAATGCTCCATTCCTTTTATCAATTTTGTAGCTCGTCTCTGGACTTTTTCTAGTGCCATGATATCTTTCTTTAGAACAGGCGCCCAAAATTACACAGCATATTCAAGGTGTGGTCTTACCAGCGATTTATAAAGAGGCAAAATTATATTTTCATCCCGAGAATTTATGCCCCTTTTTATACATGACAAAATCTTACTGGCCTTAGCAACTGCAGATTGACATTGCATATTGCTGCCTAATTTGTTATCTATAACAATTCCCAAATCCTTCTCGTGTGTGGTTATCCCTAATTCACTACCATTTAGTGTGTAGTTGCTTGTGCATTTTTAACCCCGAAGTGCATAACTTTGCATTTCTCTATGTTAAATTTAATCTGCCATATTAGTGCCCATTTTTTTGAACCCTTTTTAAATATAGGAGCAACATCTGCCTTCCTCCAATCCTCCGGTACAACACCCGAAACAAAAGAATCTTGAAAAATTAAACACAGAGGTTTAAATGCTTTAAATGCCCTGTTCTTATTGTTTTTCTCTTGTTTTACTTCTCTACTAAGCCACATTGGTTTTAATTTGTTTCTTTTATATTTATTACCCAATGGTACATACTGAGAAATGTACCTTTCTAATATTTGTTTGAATAGTTTAAATTTATCCTCAGTGTTTTTATCACTAAGGAGTTTATGCCAGTCGATATGTTGTAGAGCTGCCCTAATCTTATTGAAATTGGCTTTTTTAAAATTATAAGTTTTAGTATACCCCACTTGCTTTTGCTTGTTTGAGTTTGTTTCAAAAGTTACCATATTGTGATCACTATTTCCCAAATGCTCCCCTACTTGAATGTTGGTTAAAAGATCAAAATTGTTTGTTATGACGAGATCCAAACAAGCCTCCTTTCTTGTTGGTGCTTGTACCAGTTGTGACATAAAGGTATCATTTAACACATTCAAAAACCTGATTCCCTTTGCTGAAGTACTAGTCCCTCTATCCCAGTTTATGTCTAGGTAATTAAAATCTCCAATAATTAACGTGTTACCTCAATTTGCAGCTTTCTCAATTTGCTCTAACAGCTGTTCTTCCTCATTAATATTTACATTAGGTGGTTTATAACATATCCCAACCAATAATTTATTTCCCTTTGTTTGCCCCAAGCAGATATCTACCCATAAAGCTTCCACATTTTCCTCGCCATACTCCACATGTCTAAGATTTGACTTTAACTCATGGTTGACATATAAACATACCCCACCACCCTTCTTGTTTCTCCTATCCTTCCTAAATAATGTGTACCCATTTAAATTAACTGCCCAGTCATGTGTCTCATCCCACCATGTTTCTGTTATGCCTATTATATCATATTGTTTAGTGTATGCTATTGCCTCTAGTTCCCCCATTTTGTTATATAGGCTCCTTGCATTAGTAAGCATACAATTAATATTATCATGAGTCTTTTGTACTTTTTGTGAATTATCAATATTACATACCTCCTCTGTTCTGAGCTTTCCCCTCCCCCCATCTCCACCCCCTTTGTTCTGAGCTAAAGCCCATCTCCTTTCCATCCTATCTCCATTTTCTAGATTGCTTTGACCCTCCCCCTCTACCACTAGTTTAAAATCTCTGTTTTTATCATAATGCAGAGAATGTAATTTCTATGTCAGTGCCCCATCCTATCTCTCTTCATCCCTCTTCATTTCAAGGAACTGTATATGGCAGCCTTCTCTCTCTGCTAGGTTCTATAAAAACTTTTAGTAGGTCAAATTGTAGGATAAAGGAAAGGTTTTGACTATATTGATCATTCTTTGTGTATTATTAGTAGACAGCAATAACCTTCTACAGTGCCTTATATTGTACAGATGCTTGATGTAACTGTACTCACTGTATGAAGCATTATGTATGTAAACACACATGTATTACTATTGTATGCATTGTAAATACATTGTTAAACACAGATCTGCACACACCAGTCAAGTCATAGGACTTGCTTTTCCCAAGGGACTCTGGCTGGGCATATGAAAATGAGTTCAACAAAGAACTACCTTTTTGCCTAGTTATTTCACTTTATGCATGGATTCATATGAGTTTGTGATTGCTATTGAAGTTTGGTGCTATTTGCGGAGTACAAACCAATAGAGTTATGGTGAGGTAAAAAGTGATTAAAACCCCCTTCCACCTGAAGTCAGTGGACACATTGTTAAACACAGATATTCACAATATTACAGATATTACCAATCGAGCTATAAGACATAAGACTTGCATTTCCCATAGACATCTCAATTGCAGTGCTGTTACTACTGCAATGGATTCTGGGCATATGTAGACATATTCGTTTCCAGAAATGCCATCTGATTGGTACCAACCGCCTATAACCAGGGAATTAAACTTTTTTATTGATCTATTTACTCCTACTGTATGTGGCAAAAATGGTAATTTCCCATGGGAAATATAAGGTCTAGAGGAGGTAGGGTACAAATACACAACAGGGCAACAAGGGTGACAGCCACCAAACAAGGTGGAAAAGTAGCAGAGCTTGATTAGAGAATGGAATGTGGCTCTTTAGGAGAGCAAGAGACAGATATGCCTAGGTATAGATAAGTTACTCTGGGAGGCAATGAGCATTTCAGAACAGATGTGTTTTGAGGGACTTTTTAAATAATTGAAGACTAAGGGAGAGTCTGATGGGGGTAGGCAGTCTGTTCCAAAAGAAGGGAGCCGCCCGCGAGAAGTCCTGCAAGCGTGAGTTAGCAGTAAGGGTGCGAGCAGCGGACAGGAGAATGTCACTGGCAGAGCGGAGAGACCGAGAAGGGGCATACCTATGAATCAGGGAAGATATGTAAGAGGGGCTAGTATTTAAGAGGAAATGTGTTTTTAATTTGTTGCTAGATTCCAAGTGCATCTTAAATTCCAGGAGAGGTATGCATTAAACACTAAATAAATCAGAATGGCAAAATTGAAAATAGACCAGCTAAATCAGCCGTTCTAGCCTCAGTTTTATCATTTGGATTGAATGTGTTACTATTCAATGTTTAGTGAATAACCTTGTAAGTGCTATTACTGCCCAACCTAAATTATCCATATTACCCACATTGGTAGAATGGACGGCAGAGCTGATGAACTGATGTTACCAGGAATTGAATTTATGACTACATGTGGACTACATCTCCCCAGATGCTTTGCCAATAATTTGACTGTAAGAGCATTATCGGACATGTGGTCCACAACATCTGGAGTGTTGAAGGTTGCCTACCCCTGCAATAGTGCCTCTCCTTAACTACTTGTGAAATAGTTTGCTTGAATGTTTGCGTGTTCCTCATACTAAGCAGCTCTGTTGTTCTTAATATCCTTCTCTAAAGTATTCCATTTACCTAATTCAGCCAGCACTCTAATTCTATGCTCAAAATACAGACTTCTATTCCAACCTTGGAGTAGAGCAGGGGTAGGCAACCTTTGGCACTCCAGATGTTTTGGACTACAAGAGTATTGTGGGAGATGTAGTCCACAACATATGGAGTGCCAAAGGTTGCCTACCCCTGGAGTAGAGGATTGAAGGGGTGGCAATAATTCAATCATTAATCATTTATTGGTCTTTGCTGTGCAAAGACCACAAACATCTAAGTTCCCATAAGCTTACTCTGCAGACCATCTCTAAATTGAACTCTAGTACATTGGAAGTGCAGTCAATTTACCTGCAATCCTCAAATTTCTGGCAAACTGGTGATTCAGCTGTCAGAGTCTTCTACTTTTAGCTATGTTCTCCGTAAATTGTTCTTTCAGTCCAAGCACTGCAAATGAGGAAGAGAAACAGAAACATGTCAATGGAACAAACAGGCAACATTTGTAACAATGACTGATAATGATAATAATGATTGGAGCCAAAATGGAGGCACGCAGTTCCAGAATAGAGACAAATAGAACAGTGTTAACTTCTGCATTCAATGTTATGTTTTCAAACCTCGCAAACACATATTTCCTAAGTACAAGGGATAAGTCAACATGATGTTAAAATACTGGCAAGTGACAGTACCCCGTTAACACTTAGATTATTTGAAACCTTAGATTACATTTTCATTTTGTTCTAAGCATTCTAAATAATGTAAACCTACTTATACTTTTATGGATTCAGATCAGGAAAAAGCTTTATTTACTAAAGTTCGAATTACAAGTGATTCTAAAATAGAAGTTCAAATTTTAGGTTTAAGTAGCTGAACTTCACAAATAGCTGACTTAGAGATATTTTCGGACACGGTGCCTGTCCCAGACAGATTTCGACATTTAGGCCTTAAATTTGAAATTCACTTTGAATTCACTTAGAACGCTCACTTGACTTAATACCTGTAGATTTTCAGCAGCATTACATAGATATAGATACAAAGTGCACACTTTACATGTTTATGTTTCTTTGTCCATTTATCATTGTGGTGGTTGCGGTGGTTTTAGGTATAGTGCTGAACTCTACTGAAATAATTGCACTTGAAAGCGCAATTTCACTTTCTAATGACTTTTCAGCAATCATAAGTTGTTAAAATTGTAAAAAACATATACAATTGGAAAGTAATGGACTGTTACAGACAATGTACCTTTGATAGGTTTGTATGTTATGGAGACCAAAATAATTCAAAATAGATTGATATGTTGTCCAGATTTTGGACTTATTTCCTATGCTGATGTGTTGATTTAATTTTTCAAGTAGTAGTTTAATTATTGCAAGACGTGTGTTACTATTTCAAAGCTGAAAGATTAGAAAATCTGCTGTGCTTTACTTTAATTTTAATTGTGGTCATTGAACCCGAAATTCAGAATCAAAAGATCAAACTATGGAGTAAAGTACTAATTGATCACAACTGAAAATAGTTCTTTGACCACCAAAAATGAACAAAGTGGTGTATAAAATTGCAGACCTGTGATATACAGTGAACAAATTTGCACCCAAAATAGCATGTTAAAAGAAGACATTACCAAGTAAATATGTGAGAAGTTTGCTTATTTATAAGTATATTTGCTGTTAATAAATTTACCATTTGCAACACATATCTGACCAAGGCCTTTTTGACACTTCTGCAATGCATTAATTCTACCACAATTTTCCCATTTCTGTTTAAGTACACTCATACATATTATGTATAATTTTTTTAATAAAAAATATGGCTTTCTTTTGGTTTCCTATATATGTATAGATAACACAATATGAAACAGGAATAAAATATTAACCCTTTAGTGACCAGACCCATTTTTCAATTTTCTTACCATTAAGGACCAGGGCACTTTTTACATTTCTGCGGTGTTTAGCTGTAATTTTCCTCTTACTCATTTACTTTACCCACACATATTATATACCGTTGTTCTCGCTAATAAATGGTCTTTATAAAGATACCATTATTTTCCTGTGTTTTTAGATAAAACTATTACAATCTCTAAGATTTGAAATAATTGTTTAGTGAATAAGCGAGTGCGCTGCATTCTGTATTTTGGATATTTTGGCCCCAGCAGCACCATATAATGTATCTATGTTCAGGTGAGTGCAGCCCTCTTGGTTTTGTTTATCTATCTATCTATCTATCTATATATATATATATATATATATATATGTATGATTTCATTCTAACTGTATTTTGATATATATTAATCTCAAAAATACAGTTAGAATAAAATGACCTATATATTTATTTATTTTTTTTTAAATGTTTTATTTATAATTAATTATTTCTTTTTAAAAGAATATATATATATATATACAATATATATAGTTATTATATATATTATATATATACGCATGTAATTTTACTCTAAGTGTATTTTTATATTATTATATATTAATAATAAATAATAACTAGCATTTATATAGTGCCTTTCTCCCAGTGGGACTCAAAGCACTTTTCAGCATAACGCTCTTAGAATTAACCAAATTGGCAGCTGAATGGTAATAGATTACACTTAGTATGATGTTATATATAAGATGGCTTCCGATGCTCTGCTACACTGCCGGGTGCCACATGGGGCAACCCGGAAGTGAGCGCTCCTGGTGAGTGATCACTCGGCGGCCCGGCAGTCAGGAGAGGTATCGCAGGATGCCTCTATTGCATGATGCCTCACTGCAATATCATTAAAGCGGCTGGAAGCTATCACGATCGCTTCAAGCGCTTACATTTGTCGCGGACGTATCAGGAACGTCCGAGGTTGTTAACGACCATTTTTTTGTCGGACATACCTGATACATCCATGGTCACGAAGGGGTTAAACAATAGGAAAAAATAAAAAGAACACATTTTTCTCAATTTTACATTTAATACTTTCTACAAACCAAATGCAACTATGGAAGACTAACTCAAAACAGATTAATTAATTAGTCCCAATTGTTAAAATGCCCAATTGTTAATATGACTAGAATTTCATTATATATTTAAAACACATAAAGTTATAAAACAAATAACGCAAGGTGTGAATGCCATTTTAAAAGCTAAAATCTTGCTAAATTTGATATATTGATATTACAACTTTAACAGTAGTCACAGAATCCAAAACTGCTACACAAAAGTATATATTTGTAGAAAGTACAAATTGGGGAAATTCACAGACAACGTGCACTCCATTACTGTAAATACTCTATATTTGTATTCTGCTACTGTTCTCGGGTACGATGAAATATTGCCTAATTCAACCCTTAATCCAACCTTTAATCTAACCCTTAATTCAACCCTTAATCTTACCTTGGTTTCTTACATTCATGTAAAATAGATTAGTATATACAAATGTTATATGTCATCCTATCCACAAGGGTTGCCGCATCTCTGAGTAAAATAATAAAAAAAAATTAAAAAATGTAAAATTGCAAACAAAGGTGGAATGTTCAAGTCGTGATTCAGATTTTCAAAATCATGCAATGAAATGTAACCCTGGACTTTTACCAATGTTAAATGATAAGTCCCAAAAGATAAACAATAGTCTGCACAAAAATCTGTAATCCTCAAATAAGTCACAGAGAAAAACGGAAATAATTTTTTATTAGTAGAAAAATATATATAGACTATAAATACATGTCATCAAACTGTCATGGAAGTCCTCATAATTACTGCAGATTGTACTTTTTTCATATTTCCGTTTGTCTCTGACATGAGGATTACCCATGTTTGTGAGGACTATTGTTTATCTCCTGGCATTCACATTAAGGTTACATTGACATGTACCACCTACGTAGAGATTGTTTCAGACCACATACAATCCTTCATGTCAATGGTGTTCCCTAATGGCAGTGACTTCTTTCAGCAGGATGATACACCTTGCCACCTTGCAAATATTGTTCAGAAATGGTTTGAGGAACATGACAAAGAATTCAATGTGTTACATTGGCCTTAATATTCTCCAGATCTCAATCTGATTGAGCATCCGTGGATGCCACAGCAAATCCAATCCATGGAGGCCCCATCAAGCTACTTGCAGGACTTACACAATCTGTTTTTAATGTCTTGGTGCCAGATACCACAATACACCTTACCATACCTTGATGCACCAGTACTCTTTTATCAGCAACGGGGGTTTGTTTTAATGTTGTGGTTGATCAGTGTAAGCTACAGATAAAACAAAAGGAAATTCACAGCTAAATGTTAACCTATCAAGAAAAGCATTGTCCAGTATGGATGGACTTCCCTACACAAAATAATATAGGTTAAATAATTAAGAGGCCCTAGATTCTCATCTATTTTTAAATGGCAAATATCTATTTTCAGAGTGAAAAATGACCATACCACACCATATACAATCTTAGGGGTTTTACACATATTAACCAGAATGAATAGGGATGAAGAAATGATTTCACTTTGTGCTAATTCTAGATTCTTAAATAAGCACCACATTCCGATTCATTTGGAAGAGAACGTACACTACTTTCCAAGTCTTAGAACCCGAGGCTTTTAGTATACATGGTATAGTATTACACTTACAAGTATGTGCTATATATATTTTATTCTATTATATTTTAAACATTAAACCAATTCTTTCCCAACCCAGTATTGTGCCATTAATGCCCCACCCTTGTAGGTTGTTTTAATTACCTAATGCTCTGGGCAATGTAGATCTTTGGGTTCTTGTACACAAAACAAATTATATCTACAGTATCAGATTTCACCAGTTTTCACTGACAACTCTGTGACCTTTGTTCTGATTGTTTTCACTGATCATGGACTTTTTGAGACAGGCTACATTACCATAATGCATACAAAATGTATTCACATATCATGCTTTCCTGATAATATCAATAAAATAATTTCTACAGTCAGCTATCAAGCAATTTTAACACTATTTTGAGGTTTCTGAAATTTACATTTAGAGAAGTAACCGTTGTATAAAAGAGTGCAGAAAATGGTTCAGGTGAGCATGTATACATTTTATTAAAGTGACAGTTCCCCTTTCGTTCAGCCCTGTAAGAGCCGTTGAAGACTATACTGGGGATGATGAGTGCTGCAAAGATAAGTAGAACTCACTTAAATATCACTTACAGGTGCAATGAGTGCCGTCTTTTGTTAACATGAGTGTGCGCTTGTGCCCTTTGGCATTACTTTATGGGGCCATCCACATGTACCATCACATTGCAGACATACATGCCATCTGGTAGATTAAATGAATTTGTATATGCCAAATAACTTTTGTATGTCAGGTCATTATTGTGTGCAAAATATGCCCTTATTATATCTAAGTTGTATGTTGCATGGCAGCAGAAACTGCCTTGCTGCAGGTTTACACTCAGGAAGCAGCACTGGGTATATCATTTCCTACTGAAGCCTGAGTACAGAGAGACACAGCACTTTGTGTGTTACTGACTCACAGATTATCTGGCCAATGTGGGAAGTGGCAGACCCTATAGTGACAACATAAATGATCAAAACAAAAGAAGGAAATGTGACAGCAGGGAAACTATACAAACTGGGTAATACGCCAACACATAGGGCAAAATATATAGGGTGTCTGCGTGGGTGTGCACGGAGGTACTTATTTACCTTATTGTTGTATGATATTTAACTACAATATAGTTTAATTTATTTTTTCACAAAAAAAGGTTGTTTTTTTTAAATTAAATGAGTGTTATGCATATCAAAATGAAAAATACTTGTGCACATTATTTTTGAGACCATAATAAAATATATATATATTTTTTTTTTTTATTATTTGCTTGGTCATGAAGGGACTAAATGTCATAACGATGTGGGGAAATGTGGAACTGTCTTGTCTGTACAGGACTGGAAATAGTTTCAAATGAAATAGCCCTACCTCAGAAAATTAGATGTCTTGTATCACTTTTGAAGTTTGGTGATGCCTTTACTCTAAGCGTAGAGGAACTTCATGAAGCAAGCTCTATAGGGTCCAGAATGAGATGCTGGGTATGTCAGTTACCAGCTGCCTTTAGGCAGAGCACATTACGTCTAGGTGATCGGAAAGTCTGTGTAATCACTAAGAAGAACAGTATGCTGTGGATGTTGTGATATTATGTAAAGTTAAAGTAAGATATGAGTCTCTTGTAGAGCAGCAGCATGAGACATTTAGCTAAGTCAGAACCCATAGCAGTTTTATTTCTGCTTATTGAGCGAGGCCACCATTCTAGAATCCCACTCTTGATCCTGTACTGTAGGAAAAATGGCTTTTACTTGAAAGAAAACAGTAATTTTTCTATAGCACGGGTGCCTTAAAGGTAGGTTCCCAGATGGTGAAGTTGCATGTGTGCAAAGCCTTTTTAATTCTCCCATTTAATTTCTTCTCAATGAAAAAGCCTTTAATAGGTCCTCAGCTCGGCTCCCGTGACAACAGATGGGGCGTGCCGAGCAGCACCAGGGACCTTCGCCAATAGGACATTATTCTATAACTTACCAATAAGGGTTGGAGAAACCCTAGAATATAGCTGTTTCAGTTGCTCAGTAGATAAGTCCCCACTAATTTCTTTAATTGTGACCATTCAACATAAGGATACCACATAAGGGAGCTATCTACTAACCAGCTGAGTAAAATGTAAAAAGAAAAACCTTGATCATAATTTGACTTGGTCAGCTGCTTAGTAGATAAGTCCCTAATTTGCTAACCATATGAAAATTAATACATGCAAAATAATTTGTTTCAATTTGTTTCTGATTTGTTTGTTTTCGGGGGGGTTCCGTTTTGTAATAAATTTGGAAATACAGAAGCTACAAAATTGCTGAATTGATCACAATATGTCCGCATTCAAATTCAAAATGAATGTAAATAGCAGACATGATTATAAAAAGAAAAATAATGTTTTGTCTGACACATTTTGTACAGAGAAAAGTAACAAGTATTCATCTCATGACAGTAAACATCTCGATTGCTGTTTCTCCGCAAATTAGATAAATAAAGATAACTGTTCACACATGAATCACGGATCTTCTAACTCTGAAGCAATTTGTTCTCTTGTCACTTACATGCAGTCACAAACAACTAAGAGCTCTTGTACAAAATGTTTTAGGTGACATTTCTGGGCCCACATGCCTCAAAATCTACGCTATATAAGTTTGTTCTTTATATTTGTGTGTGTGTGTGTGTGTGTGTCTGTGTTGTTGATTCATGCATGTATTATTAATTAGACAATACAAGTACTGCTCTTGGTATCTGGGTAGCCTTCTATGATTTTGTATTTTGTTTTTTGCAGAGCTCTAAGCAATGTTTTAATCCTCAAGTTTCTGGTACAGTGATCAGAAAGCCAGTTTAGTAAAGTATCTTGCTCTTAAAAAGATTTTTTTTTGTTTGTTTGTTTGTTTGTTGTATCATTTTTAAAATGACACTACAAGCACCATAAACTCTACCGTTCCCATAGAGTTTAATCACACCAACTTAATTGTCAACAAACGGGCATGTTAATGGAGCCCGTTGCCCACCCCCTTTGTTGCTCACCTTATAATGAGGGAAATACTTGTACAGGTTAGCAGGATTTGGCAGTACTAAACTGAGACAGGTTCTCTACTGGTCAAACTTAAAAGAAACATAGAGTTAAAGATTTACTATAACATTTTGTATCATTTTAAGACCTATCTGTTGCTTAATGTTGTGTATGAGACCTATGTACACATGCACCTTACCCATCAAGCTTTGTAATCTGCTCTGTGCACAAAGTGTTTCGGAGCAGACTGCAAAGGATTCTGGTAAACATTGAGGATTCCCGCGAGGCTTGGAACAGTAGCCTTTAGAAAATTGAAAGTTATTAAATTAATGTATATGCGACGGTAGTCACTATCACCTGCAGATTCATACGGACACTTTACATAGGACCCTGGGCCACTCCTATGTCTCTGTCACTTTGTGCCCATCATAGGTGCAGGGTGTGCATCTATATGGATGCACACCCTGCACCTATGCATCCTCTAAAATGTGTTTTTTTTATTGTTAATTGTTTTGTCTGCTCTCCTGTCCTGCTGATGCTTGTTACCAACTAGGTGTATTTGGCTATGGAGCCATTACAGCACCCTCTATTGGTAGCAACAGCTATATGCACTATTTGAATAGCAAGGCTTGTTAATTTACATATTCAGGTAGATTTGCATATTGCTAATTCTGCAGTCAGGAGATATATTTTGTGTTAATTATTGTCTTTCCCACCCCGTTATAAATATGTCATTATGTTATTATAAGTTATTGAATGTTTTCTGATGTGATTTGATTGTTTGTATTTTTATTAAGTTGTCACCATAAGTTAAGTTTGGAACTGTGTGTCCTATGTGGATTTTCAGGAATCCCAGTAACAGAGTCTTTGAACCTGTTGGATGGCTGCACAATCCCTCTAGCCCAGAGGCAAAAAGAGAGCTAGGCCTGAGAGCCGCAAGTGTCTTTATTAAGACAGGTGCTATCACATTGCAGGCAGAGGTGTATACCTGCCTGGAAGAATGACTGCAGAGGAATAGTCAGAGCGGATGATACCGGCCTGGAAGGAAAGAGCTCCAGAGAGACCAGAGGTAAGCTTCAGGGACTGGGGCTGAAGTGTTCCTGGGTCCCAGCAAGTGGCTAAAAAGCAGACAGGGTGGCGGTGCTTGGGGTACAGAAGCTCCATCACAGAATAAATGACTGAAAATCCATAGATTTTCTGGGAAGAGATATATATCTATGCAAAATCGAGAACACTCGCATTTAAAGAAACACTATAGTCACCTAAATTACTTTAGCTAAATAAAGCAGTTTTAGTGTATAGATCATTCCCTTGCAATTTCACTGCTCAATTCACTGTCATTTAGGAGTTAAAACACTTTGTTTCTGTTTATGCAGCCCTAGCCACACCTCCTCTGGCTATGATTGACAGAGCCTGCATGAAAAAAAAAAACTGGTTTCACTTTCAAACAGATGTAATTTACCTTAAATAATTGTATCTCAATCTCTAAATTGAACTTTAATCACATACAGGAGGCTCTTGCAGGGTCTAGCAAGCTATTAACATAGCAGGGGATAAGAAAATCTTAATTAAACAGAACTTGCAATAAAGAAAGCCTAAATAGGGCTCTCTTTACAGGAAGTGTTTATGGAAGGCTGTGCAAGTCACATGCAGGGAGGTGTGACTAGGGTTCATAAACAAAGGGATTTAACTCCTAAATGGCAGAGGATTGAGCAGTGAGGCTGCAGGGGCATGTTCTATACACCAAAACTGCTTCATTAAGCTAAAGTTGTTCAGGTGACTATAGTGTCCCTTTAATTAAGTTTGCAAATTTTAATTTCATGAGCGCTTTTTGGCTTGTTTGCACTCTAATTTAATATTTTTACTAGAATATAGAGACTGGGCCCTCTATATTGTTTTATAAAGTACCAGTATAGGAGAACTCACAGGTTTTGTAAATAAGTATCTGTGATTTACCGTATTTTTCAGAATATAAGATGAACTGGAATATAAGATGCATCCATATAGTTCAACAAAATATTTAGGGAAAAATAATTAAACAACCTGTACCATAATTGCAGTAAACTTCAGTTTAGATGTAGAGTATAACAATACAGTGTGTGTATGGGATGCATTGTGTGTGTAAGGGATGTAGTGTGTATGTGTGTATAATTAATGTAGGGTGTGTAAGGAAAGATATGTGTATAGTGAATGCACTATAAAAAGTGTGTAAAGTGGATACAGTGTGTGTGTGGGTGTGTGTGTGTATAGAAATGTAGCGTGTGTTGCTTGTGTGAGAATTTGTGTGGTGGGATGTGGGTTGTGTTCTGAGGTGGGTAACAGAGGAGTAGTTTGATTTTATTCTGATTTATTATTATTATTTTTTTGTCATTATAAAAGTGTATTATTCCCGATCATTGCGTCTTACCTTGGGCCAGGGGAGGACACAACAGTCCAGTGTACAGCATCAGAGAATTGCCATGGTAAATGCTATGACATGCCGGCACTTGTGAGAGAGGGAGCTAAAGACAGAGAGCCCCATTGGCTCTCCCTCCTGCAATGAAAGCCCGCAATAGCCCAGTGAGAGAGATCTCTGATCTCTGAATATGAGTTAATGACAGCAGTATCAGCTTTCTCCCGAAAGGGTTACTCTCACCCCTCTCAACCCACTCTTTTTAAAAGTAAGATTAGATTAGGGGTAAGGAAAACACAATACACCCTGTTCCAAATTATTATGCAAATTCTATTTAAGTGTCACAAAGATTAAATATTTTGTTTTGCAGTTTAACTCATGGATGGCATTGTGTCTCAGGGCTCTTTTGATCACTGAAAACAATCTCGGACACCTGTGATAATTAGATTGCCAGGTGAGCCCAATTTAAGGAAAAATTTCTAAAGGAGTGTGTTCCACATTATTAAGCAGAGCACCATTTTCATGCAATATGGGAAAGAAAAAGGATCTCTCTGCTGCCGAAAAAAGTGAAATAGTTCAATGCTTTGGACGAGGTTTGAAAACATTAGATATTTCACGAAAACTCAAGTGTGATCATTGCACTATTAAGAGATTTGTGGCTGATTCAGAGCACAGACGGGTTCATGCAGATAAAGGCACATTGAGGAAGATTTCTGCCAGCTCCATGCATCGGATCAAGAGAGCAGCTGCTAAAATACCATTACATAGCAGCAAACAGATATTTGAAGCTGCTGGTGCCTCTGGAGTCCCACAGACATCAGGGTGTAGAGTCCTCCAGAATCTTGCAACTGTGCATAAACCTTCTATTCGGCCACCACTAACCAATACTCACAAGCAGAAATTGCTGCATTGGGCAGAAAAATACATGAAGACTAATTTTCAAACAGTCCTGTTCACCGATGAGTGCCATGCAACCCTGGATGGTCCAGATGGATGGAGTAGTGGATGGTTGGTGGACGGCCACCCTGTTCCAACACGTCAGCAAGGCGGTGATGGAGTCATGTTTTGGGTCAGAATCATGGGAAGAGAGCTGGTCGGCCCTTTTAGGGTCCCCGAAGGTGTAAAGATGACCTCTGCAAAGTATGTGGAGTTTCTGACTGACTTCTGGTACAGAAGGAAGAACTATGCTTTCCGTATTAAAATCATCTTAATGCATGACAATGCACCATCTCATGCTGCAAAGAATACATCTGCATCAATGGCTGCTAGGGGGATAAAAGGAGAGAAAGTCATGGTGTGGCCTCCATCCTCCCCTGACCTCAGTCCTATTGAGAACCTTTGGAGCATCCTCAAGCAAAAGATCTATGAGGGTGGGAGGCAGTTTACATCCAAACAGCAGCTCTGGGAGGCTGTTCTGACATCTTGCAAACAAATTCAAGCAGAAACTGTCCAAAAACTCACAAGTTCAATGGATGCAAGACTTGAGAAGCTGCTATCAACTAAGGGGTCCTAAGTTAAAATGTAACGTGACCTGTTAAGATGTTTAAAAAGTTAAAATATTGTTGTAAGTTTGATTGAAATATCTTTTGATTTCAGTAAATATGCTGCAAACACAACAAATGACAATTTTCAGTTCTTTACAACCTATAAACTGTTTTGAAACTTACTGTGCATAATAATTTGGAACAGTGCATTGAAGTGTTTTATATTTAAAAAAATACTGTTATCATTAGGAGCTTTGTTCAATAACATTTGAATTGTACTCTTAATAGTTGATAACATGAGAATTATGCTGACTTTTATTTACATCAATTATTTAGGTAAATGAGAAAAATATAATTTTCATAATGATTTGGAACAATAGGGTACAAAAAAAATACAAAACCAATATTAATACACAACTCATATACAATATTGTTTTATTTTTTTATTTGTGAATAAAGTTTTATTGGATTTTTCCAATTAGTCTGTTTGGGCCCCCATTCCCAATGCCCTATGCTGAGCATGTCTGTGAGTAGAATGGTGGTTCAGGTGCCCCAGTAAGCCGTCCTCAGAGTAGTTCTCCTATAGGCCCCAGTCGCCACCCTCCCCTCCGGTCCCTCTCTATGCAGTAGGTCAGGTAAGAGTGTCTAGATAAGGCCGGGAGGGTGACAGTCCCCAGCTGATCTGGACCAGTGATCTGAGATCCTCTCTTAAGTCCAATTCTGTACCCGGGTGGTAGCATCTCCGCCTCCCTGATCTTCTGCCTGTCGCCCATATGTCATTATATTTTGAAAGTCTGTGTGGTAGACCTCTAATTGTCAGTGTGTCCATATGTCTAGGTACGTCTGTGAGGAATCCTGTGCTGTAAACATCAGGTCTTCTAGTCCACGTAGCTCCTCCATCTCTTCAAACCAGCTTGTCAATGGTAGGGATGTGTCAGTTTTCCAGTACGAGGAAATGACATGTTTTGCGGTGTTCAGTATCCTAATGATTAAGGATGTCTTGTATGTGGTTGTCTGTGTTGTGGTGTGGTGCAGGAGGTATACAGTAGGTTTGAAGGGGGCGATCGTCAGAGAACATTTGTAACACCCTACTGATTGCTCGCCAGTAGGGGGTGTCCTTAGGGCATTCCCACCATAAGTGCAGGAATGTGCCCACACCTGTGTGGCAACGCCAGCACCTGTCGCCAGTTCTGGGATCTTTTTCTGCATTAGTTGTGGTGTTCTGTACCACATGGTGAGAACATAGTATGCCATCTCTTGGGTCTTGCTTGCTAGTGAACAGTTATGGGTAAGGTTGCAAATTTTGCCCCATTGTTGCTCTGTAAAAGTATCTCCAGTCTTGTTTCCCATTTGCCATGTAAGGAGGCGGTGAGAGGTTCCTGTTGTGCAAAAGCAGTGTGTATATGTGGGATATTGCATGCATGAGTGGGTCAGTGGTCTGCTCAGATTGGGTTTCTGTGGAATGCTGTTCACAAATCGTTGGATTTGTTCGTATTTCAGCCTGTGTAGATAGGTGGTGTGTGGGCTGTTCAGTAAGTCACTAAGTGTCACATCCTGTTCCTAGCTGCGGATCATTCTGGCAATGGCTTCTGATATCCAGTACTCTTTTTACAATTCTTGTTTAGTTTTTCTTGATTTTGTATTCTATGTCTGGTTTTCTTTATGCTGGGTTTCTGGGTTCATTCTTATATTCCGTCCCTGGATTTCCCAGTCTCTTGGATTCATTTAATGTTTGTTTTATGTTGCCACACCCGTTTGTTTTCCATTTTCCTTTTGTTTCAGTCTTGACGTGCAGCAGTGTTTCAAGTCTCTGCCCTTTCTTGCAGGTAAGTGCTATTGTGGTTTAGTACGGTTGTTTTAGTGAACATTAGGCAGTGTAGGACCTGCCGAATATGAGGTACATTGGCGTTGTGGCAGGCTTATGCAATGTATGATCATATAATGTAACTAAATCCCCATACTTTTCATATATAGTGCTTAGTTATGTCTCCTCTTGTTTTGCCTTGTATCTCTTGTCTTGTTTTATTTTGTCTTGTATTCCCAGTTCATGTACAGTCCTGTCCTGCCCTGTTCTTGTTTTCCTCATGTCTTGTGTACATGTTCTGGGTTCTGCTTTCTGTCCTGCTCTGGTTTTGGGTACTCCTAGTTTTGTCTTGTTTTCATGGATGGTGCCTATCTCTAGTCTTGCCTTGTTTCTGTACTGGATACAAACCTGCTGCAGAGCCTCCCTAGTCAGCTCCTGGGAGGTCTGCTTATTTCCTAGCCCCTAGTTCCTGGGATCCGCATAAGCTGAATCAGGGTTCTGGTATGTGGCTGCACAAATGCTGGTGCTCAACACCAGAGGGTGTGCGGTTACCCAGCACCAGACCCTGACCTATCCACTCTCACGCTAAAGACTCCCACTTATCATCCGGCATACTGGGTCCCGGTCCTCGCACCGCCGCCCGGACAGTGTCTGGTTCCCGGGCCCCGGACCGCCACCCTGACACTAAGGGGTTTAATTTTAGCTTCCCGCCATCACGTGTCTAACTTGGTTGTGTGTATATGTCGTCACCACATATACAAAATTTAACATAGAACAGGTAAGAAATATATATTCAACCATGGCAGGTGTGAAGAAACTACACCTTTTGTTTCATTAACTTTGATTTTCCTCGTTCGGTAGATAAAACTACCGAACACCGACTCATTGGATCATTACTACAAAGAGAACTGCAGATTAATTGATCTCTCTGTGTGACTGGAGAAAATGAAGACAATCTTGTTGCATGAAAAGAGGCAGTGGGACTAGGTTGTCGAGTGTCTTGAACTAAAATTGGACTTTCCGAACGCCGGTCAACTTCGCGAACACCTGTTTCTTTTCACCGACCAGCCAGGAAAGCGCTATTTGGTATACTTGTTCCCACAAACTAGGGGAACAAACGCTACCCATGAGCCAGGAGAACAGTTCCTGGATTTGTTCGGTTTTAGAACTCCCCGAAAGGGACCAACCGCTATCTCTGAAACTGTGGAACTGTGTTGGGCATAAAACCTTGTGGGCGGTACATCAAATTATGACTTCCATGGAAATCCCGAACCCCTGAACCAATCTGGGTGATTTTCTGATATGTTGGTCCCACAGATCGGGGCTATCAGGGGATATGACTTTTG
Source organism: Pelobates cultripes (assembly GCA_933207985.1). NCBI lineage: Eukaryota > Metazoa > Chordata > Amphibia > Anura > Pelobatidae > Pelobates > Pelobates cultripes. The sequence continues at coordinate 272,163,667 of OW240915.1, read as the reverse complement.
TGGGGTTTCCATGTGTTTTGGGGCACTTTTAGGGTGTTGTTAAAATCTATGTTTTTGTGCCTGGAGATAGAGTTTAGTACAGTTCCTGACTCAATTATCTCACAGGCACAGGGGAGAGATTGTGCCGTTTTGTGTGGGAGTGTCCTGGACCTGGGAGCCAATGTAATTCAAGTGTGCACTTTGCCATAGTCCCCTCTCAGGTCGAGTGGGGAATGCCCCTGGAATATGTCACGGTAAACCCCTTGCATGGGGACGTGCATATAAACCGGCAGTTGGCCAGAATACATTCATTCCTATTGTACCCTTCATCTAGTCTAGGCTGATGTTTGGGTATACGTCTGATTGCTTGGGGAATTTACTTGGATACTGCAGTTTCTTCTGGAGAACGTTCGAATCAACACCCGAACTGCGAGCTATAATCACTCAGCCTTTAGCAGTTTGGGAGAAACCGAACGGGTATCTGAAATAACAGTGTTCCTAACAGGTGCATTCTGTTTTGAGATATCTAGAGAGGGATCGTTTGTTCACAGAGGCTTGAATATATGTTTACTATGCTTTTGACTTGGTTCAAGGGGAAATTGACGAGTAGCTCATCAAAAAGATACACTGTGTTCCTGTATTATAACGAAAACACAATGTGTCTAATAATAGAGAAAATAAAATCTAACATTGTTAAAAACATACTCTTATAAATTCACAATATCTGGTGCAATCCTATTCCTAGAGCAGAAAGTTACTTTTTCTTTCATAATCTAGATTGATCAAACTAAATATCAAATAAGATTTAATATCTATATTATAAATAAACATATCCAATTGATCTATATTTCTAGGAGCACTATTAGATAGTGGATAATCAGTATTAAAATAAAAAATCTAAGAAAAATAGAAAAAGGTTTTCTGCCAAATCTGTTCCAACAGTCCAGGAATATCTAATTCACTAAATAAATGGCATAAATGACAATTTATCATTGAGGCCTAGTGGTGTGATGGTATTCAATTCTCGAATTCAAAATTTCTCTCTTTGGAGTAATAGGTTAGCTCGATCCCCTGCTCTCCTGGATATGGGTACATGATCTATCACAATGCATTTTACGTAAGCCAAGGGGTGTTTGTGTTCCAAGAAGTGTTGTGCCACTGGTTTGTCTGTGTCACCATCTCAGACCGCCATCCTGATGATCGATCTACAGGGAGTGCAGAATTATTAGGCAAGTTGTATTTTTGAGGATTAATTTTATTATTGAACAACAACCATGTTCTCAATGAACCCAAAAAACTCATTAATATCAAAGCTGAATATTTTTGGAAGTAGTTTTTAGTTTGTTTTTAGTTATAGCTATGTTAGGGGGATATCTGTGTGTGCAGGTGACTATTACTGTGCATAATTATTAGGCAACTTAACAAAAAACAAATATATACCCATTTCAATTATTTATTATTACCAGTGAAACCAATATAACATCTCAACATTCACAAATATACATTTCTGACATTCAAAACAAAAACAAATCAGTGACCAATATAGCCACCTTTCTTTGCAAGGACACTCAAAAGCCTGCCATCCATGGATTCTGTCAGTGTTTTGATCTGTTCACCATCAACATTGCGTGCAGCAGCAACCACAGCCTCCCAGACACTGTTCAGAGAGGTGTACTGTTTTCCCTCCTTGTAAATCTCACATTTGATGATGGACCACAGGTTCTCAATGGGGTTCAGATCAGGTGAACAAGGAGGCCATGTCATTAGATTTTCTTCTTTTATACCCTTTCTTGCCAGCCACGCTGTGGAGTACTTGGACGTGTGTGATGGAGCATTGTCCTGCATGAAAATCATGTTTTTCTTGAAGGATGCAGACTTCTTCCTGTACCACTGCTTGAAGAAGGTGTCTTCCAGGAACTGGCAGTAGGACTGGGAGTTGAGCTTGACTCCATCCTCAACCACACCCCTTCTCGTTACAGAGATGCACATCACCTAATATGCTTAATTGGTAGTAGGCTTTCGAGCCTATACAGCTTGGAGTAAGACAACATGCATAAAGAGGATGATGTGGTCAAAATACTCATTTGCCTAATAATTCTGCACTCCCTGTATGTCCCCTTATCCTCTCACACACCGCTGTCTCAGTGTTCCCAATATAGTTAAGATAATTTGTAGATTACATGATCTGTTTTACAGCTTATTCTGTGTTTGATGTTATACTTTTGCGAAAGCTGAACAGTTTACTAGGGACATCAACAATTTACCTGGTCCAATTACAATCCAGCACATATCCATAAAACCAGAGTACAATATCTGGACCTAGAGATATTTATCCAGAACAGTAGAATAGAATACCAACTTTATTCTAAACCGACTGACAGAAATACTGTTCTACATTTTTCAAGCACACATTCAGTGTATCTGAAGAAATCTCTTCCATTTACTCAATTTTTGAGAGTGTTATCCAACAATTCTATTTCTGAACATTTAGAAATTCAACTGAAAGCAATGTATAATAAGTTCTCACAATGGGGGTATGACCGCTATACACTAGATGAAGCACTGGAAAAGGCAAGACGAGTAATAAAAGAAGGACCTAGACACAAAACAAGTCCAATGAGTCACAAAGATTAGCCTTCCCATTAAATTTCATTCGGCAAGTACCAAATTATCTGGAAGAACAACTGGAATATTCTAACTGGAGATCCAACTTTACCCAAAACCTTTTCTCAGAAACTAATGATGTGTTACAAAAAAGTAAGGAATTACGAGGCTTATTAGTCTGAACTGACCCAGAACAAAGTTATTTGCCAGCTCAGAAGAAATTACATAACACTGGATGTGTCAGATGCCTTGGGTGTGTGACATGCGGTCACCTTGTCCCCACGAAATCATTTGACCACCCACACACACGTAAAAAGTATAACATCAAACACAGAATAAGCTGTAAAAAAGATCATGTCATCTACAAATTATCTTGCCCATGTGGATTGAACTATATTGGGAACACTGAGACAGCGTTGTGTGAGAGGATAAGGGGACATAGATCGATCATCAGAATGGCGGTCCAGGATGGTGACACAGAGAAACCAGTGGCACGACACTTCTTGGAACACAAACACCCCTTGACTTACTTAAAATGCATTGCGATAGATCATGTACCCATATCCAGGAGAGCAGGGGATCGAGCTAACCTATTACTCCAAAGAGAGACATTTTGAATTTGAGAATTAAATACCATCGCGCCACTAGGCCTCAATAAGAAATTGTCATTTATGCCATTTATTTAGTAAATTATGTATTCCTGGACTGTTGGAAAAGATTTGGCAGAAAAGCTTTTTCTATTTTTTCTTTGATTTTTGATTTTAATACTGATTATCCACTATCTAATAGTGCTCCTATAAATATAGATCAACTGTTTTTTTTTTATTCATATTATAGATATTAAATCGTATTTGATATTTAGTTTGATCAATCTAGATTTTGAACGAAAAAGTAAATTTCTTCTCTAGGAATAGGATTGCACTAGATATTGTGAATATATCAGAGTATGTTTTTTTTTTTTTATATATATACATTTTTTTTTTTTGGGTGTAACAAATAGTCTTGCACTGCCTCAACAGCAGATGCAAGCGAAGAACAGGGTACATAGTTAACATTATTGTGGCGTTCAACATCGGCACATTTTTAAGTTAGTAACAAGCTAGGTACAGTAAGCTAGAACTATAGCTCGAACTAGGTGGGTGCATACGATAGACATAGTGGTTAAGATCTGGTGAGAGACAATATGCTAAGACATCTAAAGCTTAGCAGTACAAGTGTGACATGCTATATATGCAGGTCATGGCATGATGTGTAGCAGATCAGCTTGTTTGGTGACAAAATTAGAGTGTAGATTGCCTGACATCCATGAAGAGTAAGTTGCATGACTAGCTAAAGACTCGGTAGTGTGCCCACTGTATAGGGTGGAATTAGTCTTACCCACCAAACCTTTTAGTTTACATGGCTGGTATGCGAGCTAGACAAGGTAAGGTAGAACATACATGGTAAATTAAATATAGGTTATTATGATTTCTAAACAAAATATTATAGTGTTATAGCGTATAGGCTAACTGACACATCCAAAACGCTCAGTGCACTAGTGTTGTCGGGTAAAGATAATGAGTTGGATGTGAGTTGCAGTGTAACAATAGGATAAACATAAGCTGCATTTTACGTAGAAAATAAAAGATGTCTAGCCAGGGGGCATGCTAGGTTAAGTGGTGTATATAGAAACATTCTGGCTATACACATGTAAAATAAAGCTAGTTGCTCTAAAGATTACTATTCACTGTGATCCGGAGCTCGAGGGAAAAAAATATCTAAACCCCAAGCATCACAATCAGTCATAAGAGGCATTATGGCTTGGTTACATGAACTGGAGCCCTGTGATGTGAATCTGCGAGACGTGAGAGAGTCTGTTGTCTTTCATCCAATTCCTTCCTTTGGGAGGCGTCTGAAGCTCGCTGGTGGACCGCTGAGGGCCGCCGCTCAGAAGGTGCGATTGAGAGTGTCCCCTGGTGTGGAAGCCGGCATCTTGTGTCCACAAACTCTATGGCTTATGGAGCCTGAGCTTTCTCCTGGTATAGGAGCGGCGGGGGGCCTGGTGTGTGGCCGCCTCTTGCAGCGCATGGGCCATCGGTGTGGTCGATGTTTTTGGGTCAAAGCCCTCTTTGCCTTCAGCCTGGGTGGGCTAGTGAGAGTGGGCCCAAGGGTGGCCCCTTCGATCCCTGCTGCTTGTGACCCTGCTCGTCCGCCACCATGAATCTCCGCTGTGTGATCTGGGCTGCCTGCTTGCGTCTCTGTATTGTTTCCCAAAAGCAATTGAACAAGTCTTCTAGGCGCTGCATTGTATCCACAGCTGTACCATAATGGTGCATATGATATGGGTGCTGGCTCAGCTTTTGTTGAGTGTTCAGCCGCCATCTTGTGTATGCCTGGTGGGGAAAGTGCTGCTGAGGCTTTGTGCAACGCTTGGTTTCCGATTTGGGTGATGCGCTCCGGATTCACAGCGAGGACCGGGATATCCACCGCCGGTCCAAAGGGGGAGGGGAGAGACTGGAGGGCTGTGGGGCTTTTGTGACAATTTTCGAGTGAGGAGAGCGACCGCCTCTCCCCTGCTCGATCTCCGGTGGGCCTCAGCAGTGGAACACAGGTTCCCAGTTAGGTATGTGGGTAAGCCTAGTGTCCAGGAGATCGTTCGGGAGTCGCCAGCACCACTGTAGTCCCCAAGTCTCAGGTGTGCTGGTTTTTCTGGGGGGTTTTTAACAATGTTAGATTTTATTTTCTCTTTTATTAGACACATTGTGTTTTCGTTATAATATAGGGACACTGTGTATCTTTTTGATAAGCTACTCGTCAATTTCCCCTTGAACAAAGTCAAAAGCATAGTAAACATATATTGAAGCCTCTGTGAACAAACTTTTAATTGATAGATATTGTGCATCTAGTAATTTCTGTTTTTTTCCCGATAATTAGTATATTTAGTGATGGACTATTCTTCCCACTTTGATTGAGAATAATGTTTAGAATATTTTTTGATTGCACGTATTCACTTAAATGCATGTCGCTGTGTCACTTTTTAGAATATATTGGGCATTTTAAGAATATAGGCGTACGTCTTATAACGTAACGCCCGAGCACTTTATATCAATACAAACATAGTGCTTATTAGCACTTTTCTGATATTTTAATCTATGACCATTGTTTCATAGCTATATCGCAATGTGCACTTTATCTTTCTTTCCCACAATGGTTCCCTTTATGGGCTTTTCATAAACTTGTACCACGGACCAGCCTTGATGGCTATTTGATTATTAATTACTGTGGTAACCTGAGATCCTTGTGTACATTTGTTTCTATGGTAACAGGTTCACGGTCCTCGGACGCCATTACGCCATAAGGGGGCAGGACTTGGTGCTACGCATGCGCACGGAGGAATTGGAGACACTCGCACACAGGTGATAAGAGTAAGGTAGGTTAGTTTTTCTTATATATAGCCAGTGTTTGTGTGGTTATGCTATTATGTCCTGAAGAAAGTTCTGATGTAAGAACTGAAACATTGACTGGATTATAAACTGTCTTAATCTTTGGATTAAATTCCCTTTAACTGACAAGACCTTTGCTTTTGGAGATAGATAGATATATAAATATATGTATTGTAAGTGTCCACTGGTAAATTTAAATTGTTCTTTCGCACTGACGTCATCAGAGCCGTTACCCCGGTACTTGTAAAGTCAAGAAGTCTCTCCTTCCTTTAGATCCAGCGGCAAAAGCTCTCTGTGACACAGCGTTTAGATGCCAAGCAAGCTAACAGCACTTTGTGGGAAGGCGATCAATATCAAAGTTTTCTAAGTTCAAATTTGCACCCCTTGGCAAGCTGAGTGAGGTACGCTATAAAAATATATGTTTTAGGTATTAAGTGTTTTCGTGTAATTAACTTAAAGATATGTTGTATATTGTTCAATGTTCATGTGAGGTATTGCAGCCCAAATCTCTGTACATGTGATTTGTATTCCATTAAGGTGATCTGATTCAATTTTGCTGTGTATGCCAATAACTGGCCTCCACATTATAATCCTGTTTGTAATCCTTTCGGTGTAACTCTGTAAACAAATGTATTTGTATTTCATGTCCTATCACAGTTTATTAAGATATTGACGTTGGTGGTGTTCAGAGCATTCCTGCACACTTCTATGCAAAGAATAAAATACTGCACCCGTCAGAAACTCTCTTCTCCCTTCTTTATTGATGCCAAAGGGCTGATATATATATATATATATATATATATATATATACAAACAGAAATTCAGTATGAAGTCTAAAACATGATACCTGTCTGTGCTCATTTTCATGCCAGGCTATTTTTTGTATATTATATAAAGATATTACATAATGCAGTAAATTACCCTGCTTAATCATACCTTCAGGCACACAAACTTTGGGGGAGAGAGAAATATAATATTATACACTTACATTTGGCACAGCCCAGGACCAGCTGTTGCTGTGCTCTCTCTGGACTACTTCCAAGTTGGCTTCTTGCATCTCTCTCCTGTGTGCACCGTAACCCCACCCCTTGTACTTTTATCCAATTATGGCCACTATATAGAGAGGCCAATAGCCTGTCTCCACTCATGGGCAGCTGGCTCTGCTGCCAGAATGGTAACTCAATGGGAGACATCTGAAATTCCTTCTTACATCAGATTGAGCATGTGCAAAACCTGTTGAAAATGACAATTTCAAATTTGTCCCATTTTGACATTTCTAATTGCTTTCAAGAAAGCTTCTCATCTCCAGATAGCCTCCAATGAAACCTATTACAGAAATAAAGATTTTTTTTTTTAATGCACACAGACAATCTTTGTTATACTACTGTTTTACTAGCGATTATTATCTTAACACCCCCCACATCCAAACCACAGAAAAAGAACCCTTGTGTTTCTGAACTCTTGCAAATATGTTTTTCCCCTATAAAAACTGTTGGGGTGCTGCCCCAAGTGTCCTTATGGGCAAGCCTCCACTGACTGATTGTAATCTTTTTCAGTTTTCTCGTATTAATGTAAAATGAAGAGTGTAGCGGAATGGACGCTGTTATATACTTTTTACTCCCATCGTTCGGCTGTCCGTACCCCCTGTTCATCTACTGCACCTCCATCTGTGTGGTTCATGTGGTCGCATCTTTCAACAACCGACCAACCCTGGCTGTTAACCTTTGCTTGTCTGTGCCTCTCCCCCTCCTCTTTCCTTTTCTGAATGTATTGCTTGTCTGTGCCTCTCCCCCTTCCTTTTCCTGTCCTAGCAGGGCATTGTCCCAGGGACACTGCCAGCCCTCCTCAATCTCCTGTCAGGTTCTTGGGATTGAAACCTCTGTTGTATGGTGTTGGAGACCCCATGTAGGGTCTGTGCCTAAGAAACCATGTGTGAAAAAAATAAAAGTTGGTTGATTCCAGACTGTTGGACATCCATTTACTGGGGGATATTGATGACTGCTTGTTTTAAGAGTTCCAGAGTGGCTGAAGGAAGGTAATAACAGAGGTAACCGGCCGGGTCACCCATGGTCCGCTACAAAGAGAAGGACTCATTTCAAGTTCTAAATTTATCATTGTAGCGGAATTCCCTGTACCCCGACTGGGTACCTCCGATAGCTGGAATAGGGGACAAACCGGAGCACTTCTTCCCACAGTCGCCGTGGCTTGACTGGGGCCCTGGAACTGCTCCTTCCTGGCGCCAAATGCGGAATTAGCTCTAGTTCTTACAAGGACTTTCCCTGTTGAATCCCCTACAAGCTGGAACAGCAGACACAGGAGTAAATCTTCTTTCCTTCCAATAACAAGACGACACACAGTTTTGGAGTACAAGCTGGAATACATTTTAATGGTGCCACACTTGGCCTTTTATGCAAGTCCCCAAGCAAGAGGCACACCCACATGGACCTTGTTGGGGACAAGGACACAAACTTCCAAACCAATAATAACACATTTACAAGGTAAGGCACTCCCACACAAGGCAAACAATCCCTCCCCTCTGCCTGGGAGATAATTGGATCAGATACTGCATTAACCCAATTATCTGCAGGTAGAAAAAACACACATTTCTAAAGAGTCCCAAAAGTACCCCAAAACACATGATATCCCCACACATCGCCTGATAGCCCTGATCTGGGTGACCAACATATCCAAAACAGTTCCCAGAGAATCAGGGCTTGTGGTTGGTCTAGTTTGATAGTTTGAAAATGAACAAACTACTGAACAGAGTCAATAGTCTTACCTGGAGCTTGTTCCCTTCATCCAGACGAATGATCCCACCGAACAGTGCTCTTCTAACTTGTATCGAACCAAATGCAGGCGATGAGGTAGTCCAGCTGTGTTCGAGAGTTTCTGTATGCGATTTTAGTTCCAGGAGATTCATGCCCAAACACCCAAACACCGCTGCCTGCGTTCATGCGAACAAGTTGGCCGCCACCTTGTGGTTGTCTATAGGAATTGCGGCCATCCAGACGAACAATTAGAACACTGCTATGAGAAATATTCCATGTTGTTATTAGGTGTTAACAAGCTCCAGGGTGGTCTCTGGTTCGTGCAGTTGTTCAGTAAACGAACCAAATAATCCCAATCGCACAAATAGAGACTTTTACATTATTTTTCACAGGGTCCATAGTCGGTGGGCAGGAGGCTGGCAAGCAGGCTACTCCATGAGCTTGTGACAAACTTAGGTAAAAGGGGAGCTTGTTACAATCATAAAGGAAAGGAAAAAGTCAGTGGGCAATTGGACACCCAATTACTCCTTCCACCTTGACAAGAACAAAGCTTCCCACACAGCCCATCTGTAGCATCAGTCACAGTCCTCAGTATGGAAAAAAAATACAGTGCTCTATCAGCTTCTACCAACTGGGTTTGTAGAGGTAGCAAGCATAGTCACACCACACGATTCAGCCATGCAGGGCAAAACCATTGCAATAAAATGTTCAATTTCATTATTAAACCATAAAATCAAAACACCTTACCAACAAAAATAAGAATTTATTGACTACAAATGAGCTTAGAAACTTAGCACTTAAAAAACATAGCTTAAACTGAGTATTTCTGTAGAAACTGTGTTGTAACAAATGAAACAGGCTGCAATCTTAATGATGGACATGGTGGAAATGGCCCAGGAGGGCTAATTTCATCCATAAAATGGGAGGAGTATAGAATTTCACAGAACAGGAGAAAGCAATTGTAGTAAAAGTTTATCTCATCATGGTGACTTCATGGTTTTTTGAAGATGGTGCACCATTTCTTTAAAGTAATCTTGTAATTTTGGATACCTGCTTGGGTTGCGATGAGCTTCTTCAGATCTCTAATTTGTATTTGACTTAAGTAAAAGTTTGAGTAAAGTTGTACATACCTTTTATAGTCTCCATCCTGTCACTCTACCTCCTTCGCTGTGAACATCATGATTGATGATCTCAGTCAATCCAAAGTACCGCGCATGTGCACTAGCTTCCCAAGAACCAAGTTTCTCAACACAGATGCCAGCCACTAGAGGTATTTAACCCAGCACTAAAAACCTTGCAATTTCTATAAAATGGCAATGTTTCAAATTACAGGATTATAACTAGAGGGTCACTGCAACCCGACCACTTCATTGAGTCGAAGTGGTCTTGGTGTCTTTAGTGGTCCTTTAACTCATCAATGTGAATAGTAAAACCCTGTATATGAAAGATAAAAAGTACTTGGTAGGGATCGCAAAAGCCACCTAAATCCAAAAAACACAGGTAATGAAGTAAATAATACCTTAAATAAAACACACAGAGGATAAGGTGGTAAACAGTCTATCGTAAGGGGCTTGAAATGTAATGTATGTCTATTTCTTCTTTAATGTGGGTGAATCCCAATGTTAAAAAAAAAAAACATAAACAGCAAAAAAATAGAAAGGAGCCTACAGCTTAGTATATCACGGGTATCAGAACTAAAATAATGGAATACAAAATGTTTACTCACATGTAAAAAAGCTCAAATAGGACAGAATACAACAGTACAATCCCTATACGGGGCCAGTAGCAATCTTCAAAAAAAGGAGATGCATGGAGAAAACACAGGCAAGGATAGGAGAACCTTATAGTGTAATATGCATAAATAACAAAGGACTAAGAAAACATTAATGGCCACTCACATAAACTGAGCTTCTTCTGAGCTTTAATAAATCAGATTATTATTATTATTATTATATTTATATAGCGCCATCAAATTCTGTAGCACTTTACAATGGGTGGACTAACAAACATGTAATTGTAACCTGCTCAATAAGCTTACATGCTAGAGGGACTGAGGTAAAGTGACACAAAAGGTGAGGGACGTATTATGGAAGTAGATTGGTAGAATAGTATTCAATGAAGACTTTCTGTTAGGCAATGAAAGAATAGTAGGGGTATAAGAGTTTTATACTTAAATTTTTCAGAGCAGTGTGCTATTCAGAATTACTAACATAGGCGGCATAGGCATTCGTTATAGGACAAATATGATTTAGTCCGAATTTTCTAAATTTTCCGTATTCGTTTACTATAACATAAACGAAAGTCCTACATACGAATTATATATGAAACGAAAGGGCAAATGCCGAATACATTACCTTTTTTGTTTCAGTTCTTTTGTTTAATAGACTCCGTGCTGCAGGAGAATTAAACCCCACAGCACTGAGGAGAATCAAAAAAACCTGGATCTCCCTGCAGCAGGAGACTTACCCATGCGTGTAAGTGTCTTGTGGCAGAACTTACCACCTATTCGTATGTTTTCCCCTTTATTTCATATGTATTATCCTTTTTCCTTCGGGAGTACTTCATACGAATAATATCCAGCCTTCTCCCGAATGAGGACCACCCCTGTACCCCATTAGAACATTCACACCAGCAGCTTAATTGCGAAAATGCAAGGGAAGTAATTATTGAATGCTACCCCTGGGTGGCCGCCATTTCGTATTACCGAACTCACGTGGTCGACAAAGGAATGAAGGCCATATTGTCTCCTGAACATGGGCTGCAGTACTTGGTCATCTTGGAGTGCCTGGAACTCTTTTTGGATAGGCACTCGCGCTAACGCTGGTAAAACATAGACCGCTGCGCGTTCTATTTCCCAACCACCTATACAAACGACGTTCGGGAGATATGAACTACCGAACAGAGGAGCATTCATATCCTGAAATGAAGAGATTCCCTTCCATTACAGGAGGATTTAACCTCCCTTATATTAATATTGGGGTCATAGTGACCCCCATAGGTTATAATGCAGGGGGGGTAGGAATTGTTAATATTTATTACAAGGAGGGAGTTAGTAGTGCTGCCGGCTCCCTCCTTGCTTTTTTTTTGCACATGTGCAGTGTTCTTTTCATCCTAATTGACAAAAACTAATTATTTTTTACCGAATTTCATCTGAAAAACAAATGTTTTACAGACAAAATTCAGAATGGACAAATGAAATTTTTATTTAGTACGAATCCATTCATACGAAACAAAAATTTCACTGGTGCACATGTCTAGGCACCCCACCAAGGATGTGTACAAGACCAGGTAGATCTGTTAATGCAATCCTATAGCCAGCCAGGAATCATATTGAGAAGACAAATGAACTAAAAAATAAGTAAAATAAAATCAAACACAACGCATTTTGCCCAATATGAGGCCTTTGGGTAAATACGTATAATGTTAATAACTGAACTACAAGTCTCAGAAACCCCTGCTGTAACTGTAACTGAGTCTGTGCATAAAAAGATTTGATTTGTTAATCGGCCCCATTCTCTACACATTAATCCTTACAGTACTATGTACATTATAGACCAGAATGCAATGGCTCTTGGCTGGTCAAGAAATGTCCTGTAGTGGGCAAAGCTCAAGGTCAATGTTTGGGTTTTGTGTAAAAATAAGGAGCTTTAAAAATCAATATATTTACACGTTCTCTCATCTTAAACATGTTATTTTTACATATGTAAATGAATTATGTGTGCAGTACATGGAGTGACAATTTATAGCCCATGTTATGAAATAAGGGGAGCCATCTGAACATTTTTATTACCTCATGCCCAGCACATTAGGAATAGTGAGACCATATACTGGGTTCACTTGTTTTATTTTAAATACAGTAGACCCACATTTGTTTTTCACACACCACCCACACCCCACATCAATGTGCTACATACCAAAGTTCAAGACAACCATTTCATCAAAATTAAAGGAAGTTAGTATCCACTCAAACCCATGTCGGATGTTAGTGGAAAGACCTCTTTATGTTCTCTTTCAAATAAAACAAGCTTAAATTAAGGAATTACAGTTCTTTGACTGTTTCATTGATACTATTACAAGGCTTAATTTTATTGACAGAGACAAATTAATGCAATATGTTGAGGGCCCTGACCAACAGTTTATTATGTATGCATATGCGGAATTACTTTTTTACGACTGAACTAAAAGCTCACTTGCTTTCTACTGCACACCCAATTGCTTTTACCACACACATACCCTACAACATGTTTTTAATTTTTGCATTTCAAAGGTATTTTCCCCAGAATTTTACACTGGTTAATGTCTGCCTGGGGTCTTCTACTACAACCACCTTTGCAACCAATCCTTGATTTTAATTCTCTGTAGAGATGGCTAACCAAATAACAGCAGCAGATACAACGAGCCTCTTATAGGAGCATAAAGGAAAACTCAGCCATGCGATATCAATAGTATTACATAGTATTTTCTCTGCTAATCGGCATGTGGTGCATTGAGGTGACTTTCTGGACAAAAGAAACAAGTTAATCTTAATTGATTTATTTAAAAAGAATTGTTCAGTTTTCCCATTTGTATATGTAATATATATATATATATATATGTATGTATGTATGTGTATATATATATATATATATATATCTATATATATATATATATATGTATATGTGTATATATATATATATATATGTATGTGTGTGTGTTTTTATTTTTTTAATTTTTTTACTAATCTACTGTAGGTGTTTACATTTGTGATATCTTAATTACTCGTATAATATTAAAAAATTATTTTGGGTGATACTAAACCATCTAGTTGCCTCTTTACTTGAGTGACCTTTGGTGATTTATAATGACAAACTGCTAAACTATCAAACTGCAAAACAGGCAAGTTAGAAAAAAAAATGTATCTCAACAAAATTGGAGATTTTTTTAAAATTGTAACTCATTAATTTAACTCCATATTACTTACAGGAAACTACCCACAATGGATAATTTTGTATTTTCTGTGGTGATTGTGCTTTCCTTGTATAAGCCTCGTACATTAATCTTACAAATGTATTTATATTAATTCTCGTTGTAAAAATGAAGCCTCAGGTAACAAACAGTATTTCCTTCAGATTATAGTTATTTGTATTTTCTTGTTTATTTGTGAACCCCCTGTTGACCATCGCATAATTGAACTTCATGAAACAAAAACAAAAATCTGCATTATTCTTTTATATGGTGGTTTTATCACCGCGTTTTAATATGAACAAATCTACCATCAGATCGTGCCATCCTAGAAAAGTTGCTAAGGCCAAAAAAAGTTTTTAAAAAATAAAAATAAATCAAAGATATCAGCCATTTAGAATAATGCGTAGGGCCCCCCTTTAGCATAACTTATAGATCAAGGGACTCCATTTTGTACAACACTGTTAACTACAAATCCCAGAATTCTCTGGGAACGCATCTGAATTGTTTTCCACCTATTTGTTCATTGTGAGTGTAGGGGGAAGTACAAGTGTAGACATGAAAACATAGTGTTATATTTCACATGCACATCTGTCATACATTCTCACTTCATTTTTCTTTTGCAAATATTACCATTATAATGTATTTATAAAGTGCCAACATATCACGCAGCTCAGTCAGCTGTTTCAGCAGACAATGACAATAAAACACTGATTTTAGCATTCTTGTACTCGATGGGAGGAGTAGGAGGTGCCTAAGCTTTGCATACTTATTTTTTATGAAGTGTTAATTTGAATACCATTGTGATATATAGATGTGTATGTGTGTTTATATACATAAATAACAGGTTTATTCACGGCTTAGATTTCAAAGGGAATACAAAATTCATTTTAAATCTTTGGCGAAAAGCTAAACTGGAAAAAACATCTATTTTAGCTTTTTTATATATATGTTTTAGTTATATTATTATTATATAATTTATATAGCGCCAGCAAATTACGTAGCACTGTACAATTGGTATATATTGATTGATATATGTATATATTATTTTGCAAGGTATTCTGAAGGAAACTGTTGAACATCTATCTCTCTCTCTCTCTCTCTCTCTCTCTCTCTATCTCTCTCTATCTCTCTCTCCATCATCAATATTACTAAATATATGATGTTAAATGTGTCAATTGTAATGTATGTGTGAAAGTCAGGTGTTTAGTCCATAAATTCAATAGTTTCCTTCAGAATACCTTGCAAAAATAATATTTCTACCTGTTATTCTAACTGTAATAACAGCTCCTAGTCTTTGTTGTTGTTTATTTTTTTCCCTAAGCTAAGTTTTAGTAGAGCTGTGGTATTTAGTGCAGCCCTGCAGTATTAATTGGGAGGCATGGATGCTGAGATGAGAGCATTTTGCACACAGCTGTATATTCACACACAGACAGACCATGGAGTCATTTACATAATAGAATTTTGTGAAGCTTGGAAGGTTGACTCAGACAGTCAGCTCAGCAGCACACACAACATTCAAAGCAATTGTTCAATTTTAACCAATAAGGTCTGAACAAGAGAATCACTGTGGTTTGCTTTCCCAAAACAAAAAAAAAAACCCTCTGGCTACATCATGGGCTGATCTGCTAGAGAAAGCAAACAAATAGGAGGGAAGTGTATTCAGATTCTTTGTTTAAGGATCTGAGATATAATCTGTATTTACTGTGGAAGGATCCCTCATCTAAAAGCTGAATGCAGAGCCCAGGCTCAGGGCTGGAAGGGTGATGCACTGTGTGCAGGCTTGCTTCCACCAGTTCCTGCTACAAGTATCCCTGTGAAATCTGCTAGTATTCCTTTTCCACAAAGCCTTCTGGTTTTTCTTCTCCCTCCCAGACACTCAAACTTCAGAGACTGCGACTTTAATCAGGGATATTTTTTTCCCCCTCTTCTGTAGTCTGGTTTTGCCTTCCAGAAAGTGGACACTTCAGATCTGATGTTTGCCTCTGAACGCTTGAAAGTCACACTCACTGCTGTATTCTGCCAAAGAGCTCCTTTCTGGGACTTACTGAATGGAAAGGGGAGATAAACTGCTAGCTGACGGTCAGGACAACTGTAAGTATACGTTTCATTAACTAACACGCTGACTTCAGAGCTGGAAATCGTTTTTTTTTTACTTTTTCTTTTTTTTTTGAGTAATGGAAAAAACAACTACATCATTCTGTGTTTCACTCCCCATCTATCTTACACTCTCCAGAAATCACATTTTTTATCAAGCTCACCATGAAGTACATTGCTGATATGTAAATCTACAGAGTGTTTATAGAATTCTATCTATCTATCTATCTGTCTGTCTATCTATCTATATCTAACATACTAATCAGTAACAATAAACATTATTATCCCTAAAATGAAAGAAATCTGAATAGCGTCGCGTAAAACAATAATAATAATAATAGCGTTTGGTTTTATTTTTAATTTTTATTTTTGCACTTTTTTTTCCCACCAAGCTCAGCATATTATGTTTAAAATGTACGGTCTATTAGGCCAAAGTATACGATGACACTTTAACTTGATCCTGGGTTAAAACGTTTATATCTTTAATCATATATTAATTTTATTCAGATAAATAAGAGCTAAAATTTGAAGGGGCTGTAATTGTTGTTATTTTTTTTATATTAATTTAATTTTACACACTCACCTGATATCACCTGATATTGGAGAACGATATTTATTCTGTGTTACGTAACAATAAATAACTAGTAAATAGAAAGATTCTCTTTGATTAGAAGTATAAATTGTCTATATATTCTTTATAAAAAATATTTTATGTACTAAAGATTGTTATCATTAAACTCCACATTTTAGTGCATTCAATCTGAATGGCAACATTAAGACTAAAATAGCCAACCTGTGCCAAGACCTACGCTGGTGAATTTTTCTAGATCAGCTATTTTAGCCTCAATTTTGCTATTCAAATTTTATAAAGTAAAATTCAAAGTTAGTAAAAAAAAAAAAATCCTGTAAATCTTAAAAGCATAGCAATATAATGTTTCTCATGAGGACAAGTAACTGTATGTTGCGTTACCTAATAATCATTTAATGATACCTTTACCACTTTTACCTTCAGGCTAAATAACATGACATAAATACATACATATTATATGTATTAAAGTATGATTGATAGATAGATACCCACGAGTTGGCTTTTATGCAATTTTAAATTCAAAAGTAGGATGTTGATTTCATAGCGTTTTTTATTTTATTCTATTTTATAAGTGGCTTGTAAATTAAGCACTATATATGTTCCTCCACCTATTTGTATAAAGTATGTGATTTTCAAATAAACTTATAACATGGTATTTTAGCTTCAAAATGTTTACCAAAATGTATAGATAATTTTTGTATAAAATATATTTCTTATTGTATAATGAGGTAATAATGTATATAGATAGATAGATAGACAGATACTCTATAAACATTCTGTATTCTATAAAAAAATGTAGCAATAGTTCTTTAAATAAACAAGTTTATGTTTCTCTGTGAGGTGCTGTAAAACCTGTAAGAAATCTATTTTAATCACACTTTGTACGCCTTTTTTTTTTTTTTGCTGTGATAGTATTCTCACATAAACTAATTTAAATCTTAGAAAATTACTCTGGCCTGTTTTCTTTGGAAAGATTAAAAAATACAGCTCAACAAAAATGTCTTTCACGTCAGCTATATTTATTTTGATAAAGACCTATGCTTCCATTTTGAAAACACATTGCCTTGGAAAAAAAAAGCTTTTAAATTATAGTCATTTTATAAAAATTGCTATAAGTAAGCAAAAAATACAAGATTTGAAAACCCATAATTTACTTAGTTCTGTTTTTGCTTTGAAATCTTAAATCCTTTCCCATCTTTAGTTTACGTTTCTCTGAACATTATTAACTTTTTTTGGCTTTATACAGGGCCTGCTGTCAGACAATTTTGATTTTGTAATTTTGCTAAGTATAATAAACACTGTAAAAGTCATGATTTCTCCTCCGCTTCCTGAGCTCTGTGGTAGGGAAAATGTGAGAAAATGTGAACTTAAAATGTTGTTTGATGAACTTGCGAAGCAAGTCTGCTTGCTGAACATTTTCTTTTTCATTTTTTTTTTTTTTGTGTGAGTTGAAGAACATTGTATTAACAGTTTTAACGTGGCTGGTGAATTGGCTGAATACTGTGCAATGTTGTAACTCTTGCAGTCCTGTGGTGCTCTGATACATATTGTACAGCACCCATACCTAATTCCCTCTGGCCCGGCAAAGGTTAATGAAAGCGAAAGCCTTCCAACCAATCAATGAAAATCTACATCTGTGAAGAATTACACATTTAATTACTAAAAACAGGCAACTTAAAGGACCTCATTAACTAATCAGACCTTGAATTTGCTAGTCTTAAATACACTTCAGAGGAATCCGAACTTGTTTTTATTAAAAGCTATAATAATGTCAATGAACCACCCTAAAGAATCAGTATATTGTTATAGGAACACCCACAAAAGGGGGCCTTTTCTGCACATTTTTAATTTTTGATGTTGCTTTGTACTTTGCTAATATTTTTTTTTAATTATAATTTTTTTAACCTTTGGGAAAATAAAAATAAAATATTGCGTAGGCTGGTCCATGTCATCTGAGTTTGTAACAAAGTGGAAATGTTCCATACGTCTATCACTTATCAAGCTTAAGTGTGGGATCGCTTTAGAATAACACATACCGTGGTGAAAAAATAAATGTCAGCACTAAGCAAAGATGTATTTTCTTTTTTTCCCCCTCTTTTTTCCCCCCTCTTCAACATCATAATTTTTACCACTGATACAGAGAGCAGGGGAAAGAGTAAAAAAAAAACATGTGAAGTGTAGCATTTTGTAAACTGTAACTAATGTGACTCACATCTGTGTCTAATTGTTGTCTGCTTTCAAATTCTTAGAACCCCATTTATTTTCCCTGGGCCACTATGTGGATTCAGCTGACCAGCCTAAGTGAGGATTAGTTGTCTTAAAGTTATTTTGATTAAGGAGTCATTTCTTCTTAATCTGGTAACACATAACACATGGTCTAAACAGTCTCTAAATTCAAATAAATCACTCTAGTATATACAGATATCACATAGTTTGACTATGTCACTTATATAAATGCTATTGTACCAATGTAGTATATGGTCTTTTTTTTCCTTACATTTATTATGATTATGGGGTTTTAAGTGAGAGAAATATGATTTGGTGAACAGGTATTATTTATT
This sequence comes from Pelobates cultripes, assembly GCA_933207985.1. NCBI lineage: Eukaryota > Metazoa > Chordata > Amphibia > Anura > Pelobatidae > Pelobates > Pelobates cultripes. The sequence continues at coordinate 272,144,706 of OW240915.1, read as the reverse complement.
TGAGCTAGCCAGATTCTCAAAGTCGGGAGGCCACTGCAAGTATTTTTAAGACAAATTTATATTAAATCACTAAACTGGGAAAAATGTCAGCATCATATTTAACTTTAGAAAGAGCTTGGAGAAGTATAGTATAGTTTTCACTTTTCTGCCAGGGTCAATTAGCATACAATTCTAGCTTTGTAATGTCTGTATTGTTGGAATAAAGTTACCTAAATTGCTGAATTTGCAATTTTCCTTTTCTCCCAGGTTAACCTTAGTAAATTTATGTATTGATTTGTCATGCTTTACGTTTCAAACATACGATTGCAGTGTCATTAATGAGCCGTTAATGCTGACAGTTATTTAGAACCAAATATGGATTTTGAGAAGTCTGAGGACAAATCATTGAGACTAATTGGATATAGTAAATTGGAATATGAAAGAAATCCTTTGCTCCAATAGGAAGGAAAAGTGCTAAATCCATCTTGTTTTCGTATACAGGCTGTTAAGTGAAAGTGCTTTTATTCCGCACACCTTAAAGTATTTCCTTCTCGAGAGAGCATATAATAATTCCAGACCACACAACATACTCCTTTTAGAAAAGAGATTCAGATTAATAGCGTATGTAGAAACACTTATTCCAGAGCATTAACACATTTTAAAAAGCATAAACGTAACGCTGGCATATACTATAGAACTGGGTCGAATGGCAGCAGCATACACTTAACTCTGGATAAAATTATAACATATAGTCCAGTCAGGTTACATTTTAATTCATGGAAAAAAAGACAAAATGTTTTAATGGAAGTAATTTTCTTTGCCTTGGGTTAGAGAGTCATTTCCAAAAATAAAGGAAATCTGAAATCTTAATAGCTGAGATTGTTATATTTGAGTATAATACATTTTTGGACCGTGTAGGGGGAGGGAAGATGGGAGCAGAAATTGAACTCTAATGTAAAACAGTAGCAGGAGGTTCCTTATCAATTCACTCCAAATTCATTAATGATTATCCAGCAAATAGTATAAGTAAGCTAGGTTATTTTGGGATCTACCTTATGAGCAATAATAGCTTATATGAGTGACATATAGATGACTGCATTATTTTGTATTTATTTTTTTCACCTCTAGTGCAATTTTGTTATAATTTAAAAACTTGCACTTTGTTTTGTGCCTTTTCGAGTTTTTCAAAAAGTGAACTTGTGAAAGATTGAAAACAGACACAAAAGTGAAATTTGCTTGACTGGTTCTATTGCACTTAAAATGCCTCATCTCTAGTCTTTTGCGTTGTGATCATCAAAGGGACCCCTGTTCAGGTTGAGTGGAAATGCACATCAAAGATCGTAGACCTTTTAGACAATACATTCCTGTTGCTGCTGAAGGGTTTATGCTTTAAAGGCCAAAAACCTTTCTTCACATGGACTTTATCACCTGTCTGTACTGGTGCTGAATAATAGGTGGCCCTGAAGCTGTTGTGAAACAATGTTTCCCATCAGTCATGGCCAGACAAAGGATGATGGGACACATAGTCCCTCAAGAGCTGCAGGACCACATGCCCAATCCTGGCCTAACGTAAACAATACTATCAACAAAGCATCTGCCACCTAGACTTATCAAAATTCAAAAATAGTCCAAAAATGTCTTGTACTCGTACGTCGTACAAATTCCATTTGTCTTCTTTACATTTGTACGTGTATTCTATGTGTAGATTAATCAGGTTTGTCCAATTAGAAGACTTAGATGACTATTTTAACATTGATACTTAGCATAATCATTTCAGCATTTTCCATAAAATCCAGAAACAGTTGTCCTGAAATTAAAAATTCCCAAGAAGAACGATTTAAAAAACAAAAAAAACCAAAACAACAAGTCGAAAAGATTAGTCTAGTAGCGAGAGTTAAACCAGCAGAGGAAGATCCATTTCAATCAGTGATAACAAAGGAAGAAAACATTGGTTTTGAGAAGGATACTGTGGGTTTAATGGTTCAGCTACTTCTCTTCAATATGCTCATTCTCTTAATAGCTACCTTTCCAAACACCTTGTCTTACCTACCTTAGAAAAACTACTTTGCATGTTGATAGGGGGAGGGGTAATCCATTTTGCAGCTGTCATAGGCCAATGATGAATCACTATCCTTGCCATTTGGTTGCCTTCCCCCTGACGGGGAGAAAGAGGAGGAGAGCAGCAGGGAGAATTCACAGTTGAGACTACTAACATAAAGACAATATGACTTTACTGCAACTGTGTCTTCTTCTGCATTTGGTCTCGTTCTAGTATTACACTAACCATATTGTCATTCTGCCACTAATTCAGACGGAGATTGAGATTGAATTTCCCAGTAACTACATTTGAATTCTGTGACTTATAGGTTTAAAGAACTCAAGCCAGTTCAGATGTTGCTGTTTCCCCAAATCACAGGTAAGAAGAAATCTTTGTATTGAAAGTGATGCCTGGAGCTAGTTTTCTGACATTTCCAGGACTCGGTTTATTAATGCATACCTTGTTTTTCTGTTTCGATAAACACGTATTTTTAATATTGTGTTTGTTTTGGCAACAGTTAAATAAGGCCTTAAAATTGAAATTAATTTAAGGCCATTTTTTGATACAAAAAAAAGTTTTTAAAAAGTGTATTTTCACCTACTTTCCTGCTTCAGTCGTCTAAAAAGTATTGTGATTTTGCTGTATTGATTGTTTTTTTAAAGAACTTTCATATCTTCCTCATTAAGTAGTAGACATGTCCTATATTTCTAAGTGTAATAGTAGTAATCTTTTAAATGTAAGAAAAAATATATATAGAACTTAACATGAGTCCTTCTAAATGCAATGATCATATATCACAACAATTAGTACAAGAAATCTCAATGTTGTAAATCATTTTATTAAAAGGACTAGCAGGGATAGACTTCAGTGTTTATAATTAGCCTGGCATATTTGTCTAGCTATAAATAGGCAAAAAACATAATTTACTTTTCCCAATTAATGTTTCTCCTTGAGCAATGAATTGAATGTTTTCTGTGTGCAAAAATTCTCATCGTTTATTATTTTATTAATTTTATTAGCTCAACAAACAAAAAAAACTAAACTGTGGTATTGAGAGAAATTGAAAAAAATCACATTATCTGATTTTCGTTATTTGGTTTCTGTGTTTCTAAGGGCTACGTTAAAATGACGATACATGCCTAAATCATTGTTGCTTGTCCATCAAATAAGTGGCATTATTTTATAATTAATTTACAAAGTGCCAGAAGTAATTTGCTACTTACTTTATGACTTACATTAAAAGTCTACAGAAATCAAACATCAGGAGCTTTTACAATCTAGATTAATAGCTTTATTAAAAAAAATAGACTGTGTATAGTGTTTGTTATAAAATAATAAAATAAACATTTTCTGATGATTATTTAAAGTTCTGAACTCCAGTTAATTTTTGTCAAGAACAATGGATTTTATTGAATTGTACAGAGACAATGTAAAATGCTTTAATCTTGAAACCCATTGTGAGTCGCTGTCTTTGCCTAAGTGACAGCTGAACTGCTCAATGGTGCTAAAGCAATCTAATACAAGTATGGATTCACCGTATATTGCCTTTATCCCTTGTCAACTGGGCACGCTTTATGTAATCCAAAAAGTAAACAACCAGCAGACCTAATAATGTTTTAATGCTGCATTTGTTTCACCGGAAACACAGGAACAATTAACTGGTTTGCCAGAATAAATACAAGCATCATGAAAGACTCTTTCACTGTCATTATACTACAGGCAAACATCAATTGCTTCAAGTGTTTGTAGACCATTTAAAATACAATTGAAAGATAAACCAGGGTAGGCCTGGCCATGGGTGCTAATTCAATGATAGTAGACTGCTAGCACTAATAGGTTAATTATGCAGATTGTTATCTAAATTAGAAAGGAAATAGGAAAAGCAGTGATTGGTCAATTATCTGTTTGGGATAATTCATAACATTAATACGTCACGTAATATTAAATCTGATTTTCTTATATAACTCCTAGAATTTTTCATACACTTGGAATGTTGGCTGACATTTCTAGAATATTGAATAATATTGTACCTGATTCTAGTTTGTCGATTAGATGACATTAAATAATATTTTTTTTTTAAAGTACTGGGAGTTTAAAATCGTTGTTTTGAGGTTCTCATGTTGAGTAATAATTGTAAACAAAGCATTTCTATATGAAGGCATCTAGGTGTTGCTAAACGTTAAATAACACTACATGTATGTGTTTTTATTTTTGTAAACCATGATTTGTTGGGAAATCATGAGAGAATTGTATGTGTAAGGCACATTTTTTTCTTAATTGGCTAGTATGGCTTTAACATTTAAATTCCCCTGACATCTCTGAATGGTGGGTTCTTTATCACATCACTTATGCAGATTGATTTACTAAAGAGGGAATTATGTTGAACTTAAAAATTAAATTAGGACAAAAGGCTGGTGTGGAATACATATGGGCCTCAGCTGTGTTTCAAATTTTCCTATTTTGACTAAATATATGATTTATTTTTCCTTGACCACAGTTTACTATTTAGTAAATAAACCCCAGTGGGCTATGTTGAGTTGGCCATTTTGAAATTGTAGGCCAACCCTGACATATTGTACTAATGTTGCAGCTCCATTGTTATATCACAACTTGCCGTTTAATGAATAAACCCCTAGGGGTCTATTAATAGATCCTAGTGGAAAGTTTAAAGCACAGCTGATTATCTCGACTTCTGAGACTGAGGGGCCTTTTCAACCATATGGCACAGTAAGGCAGTGCAATGTGTCTGCAGTGGAGGGACAGATACGGTAAAAATTTATCAATGAGACTGATTGCTTTATTTCAGGTTTATGGAAATGCAGGATCTAGCTAGTCCACACAGTCGACTTAGTGGTAGTAGTGATTCTCCCGGTGGGCCCAGCCTCGACAATTCTCACATAAACAACAATTCCATGACACCCAATGGCACAGAGGGTAAGTGATTTTGAATTTCAGAATATATTGATTATTGCAATAATCCAGTCGAATTTCTAGTATTGTACATTTTTTAATAATGTTTAAATGTTTTGGTTAATTACCTAAAACCATCAAGTTATATTACGTCCCCCCATATTTATTTTGTATTTTGATGTGCATATATTGTTTACTTTTTGTAAAAATAAATAAATAATAATGTGTTGTTAATCGGTAAATGCTGTGTTTTGGGAATTTTTAGTTAGGAACTAGAATTTTCGTTCAAATGAGCTTGCAGTCTAATTGTATTGTCTGACATGAGGGCACAGTAAATTGCTTAGAGAAGGACAAAATGCTTTCACTGACACCAGACGGGAGATCACTTTCTAGTAAGAACACATCTCTGAATTTCTTCTCAATAATGATATTTTGCTGATATTTGCATTTAGACGTACAATTTTGTGTATATAGTGGTCTTTGCGGCTTTGTTAAGATATTACCCCGCAGAGTTTATACTTGAAGAGAAATAAACAAAAGTAAGAATATATGCCAGGATGAAATAGGGTCAAGAACTAGGGTGTTTATTTTTATTATTTTTTATTTTAATGTTATAGTGGATTGAACAACATATAGATATCACATCTTGCTTGAAATGTGCTGGTTCATTAAACACAGATTTAAAAGGTCAGGCATACCATGAGAGCCCATTACCCGATCACTACAGGGGGTCATTAGAGCATTTAGTTGTTTAGATGTTATCTCAGTTTGCCTTTTTCAGAAACTCACAAGGAATCATAGTCACTGCTGTACACAAGTCTACAGATCTGCTGTTCAGAAACCTATTTGTTATCACTGTCCCACAGCTGTTTCAATTACTAGTAGCTGCATCTTTAATTGTGTGCCGTAAGCTAATTTCCTCTGTTATCAGTGATGATGTTGATGCTTTGCACAATCTAGTGTGTTTTTTGTTTTGTTGTGTTTTTACACTATCGAGTAATTTAACCCCTTAAGGACCAAACTTTTGAAATAAAAGGGAATCATGACATGTCACACATGTCATGTGTCCTTAAGGGGTTAAACGATATTTTTATTTGTGTTAAAAACTAATCCTTATTGAATGTTTTGCTCTAAAATTCATCTTTTAAATATATTTTTTTCTTGTTGTTGTTGTTGTTGTGATGATAATGTGTTTGGCATGGAAATCGTTTCCATAAGTAAAATTGTGCCTATTGTATATTGATAACATCAAGCAGAATGAAGAAGAATGTATGCATGTTCTATGTAAACTGGGCCTTGAAAACTTGATTCTTGCATTGATTGATTTGCAGGGCTGTTGATGCTAAATAAGTAGGACATTTCATGCCAGTATTAGGCCTTCATGGACATGGTTGTAAGGACATCATGGACCATCATTGGGTTTTACAAGGGATATTTCATACTTGAAAGAGCAGAACAAAAAATTAAGCTTAAAATAATTTTATCGAGGAGTGTTTCCTCTAATGTTTCGAGCTGCCTTGACATTGTACACTGGCAAGTAAAAAAATCTATAATGGGGAAAGAAATCTCTATGTTTGACTCTAATAAAGAAGAATCTGTGCCTGGCAACTAAATCACACTACCTGGCTTTGCGTGAGTTATCCAGTGCTTGAAAACTAGCCAACTTGTAGTGCAAGTATATTGTCAGCTTTCTACTAAGCCCCCCCTTAAGCACTAAAAACCGTCTTTAACCAGATTTACCACTAACTGATCTGAGGATTTCAGGTCAGGTGCTGCTAACATATTGTAAACTGAAAAACCTCTACAGGAGGAATGAGTAAAAAAAAAAAAAAAATTAAATAGTGAGCATGGTTCCTAAAATGAGAAATGCATGTGAAAAACTCAGTGTCCCCCATGCTGTGTGGAGTATTAAAAAAAATCAGGTGTTATATGGACCTGTAAATTAAGGGTATCATTCTGAGTGGTCTTCAATATTCAGTATCCCAAATGAAGCAGGTTCACAGTAAATCCCTTAGGCTCCTCCCCATTTAATCATACCATCATCTGAAGCAGGATTCGGGTTAAAGTTTATAGCCGGGGCCTTTTGTCTCTCCTGCTCCTCCTATCTTCTGAGCCATTATATGGGTATTTTTAATCGTAGGGAAACTGATCATGCTGATCATCTTCCTAATCATTTGTAGAGTGAGTGATTAAAAATACTGATTCCGTATATCTGTGTAATCCCCCCAGTTTTGTTCCAGGGGGTTCCCAGCTCCCTTGGTGCCAAGAGTGTCCATTAAACATCAAATGTAAACGAATAAAGGAATGAGACAGGCTGGAACAGCCCAGCCAATAAATATGACCCTCCATGATAACATGGATGGTAAATCCCCTGTATTAATGATGGGCCAGTCACTTATCTTACAACCATTTGACTGTGGACATGCATTTTTGTTATCTTTTCATATTCAATTTGCTCTATTAAAGTTTATTAATTTTAAATGATGCCAATTTTTGATGGGCTGAAGATGAGGATATGTGGCTATCAATTAATGCCAGCATTGGTTGGTATGTATTAATATATTTTATTTTGCAGATGTATTAGGATAGTTTTATATAAATTTATATTTACATTTTATAAGGTATATCATCTCACGTCTCCAAATATGAGCAAAGCTGGGGAGAGGTGGCCAGCATTTATTTTTTAATTTGGGGATACAAACTTTTTAATATTTATTTAATTTATTTTATTTATGCAGTGGCAGCTTAGTTTTTTTTCCTGTACTCCTTTTTGAAGTTAACCGACTGCTCCTTCACAGCTAAAAGTTGCACTTTAGTGGCTAGACTTCTAAATCTGCACTTAATAACAGCCAATAAGTTAGCGGGTGGGTTTTAGTGTAGTTTGTAAACCTGTGCGTTTATGTCACCCAAATGAATTGCCAAACAAATTTAGCATGTCAAATAGAGTAATTTTAAAATTTAAGGGCAGATGTTTTCACCTGTATGAGACATCCATTCTCGATAGAGAGGGAAACTGATACTTTTTAACATTATAAGGGAAGCATTTTTCTTTTGCACTTATGACTTCCTGCTGTTTCAAAATAGAAAACAGCCTCTTCGAAAATAACAGTGCCAAGGAAATATGCTGTTTTGACTGCTGTGCTGCTGCAGGTTCCTCCAGGCACTTTTTTGTGTACGAGAAACAGACCTTTCAACCACAGTTTTCCTTTAACCCCTTAAGGACACGTGACATTTGTGACATGTCATGATTCCCTTTTATTCCAGAAGTTTGGTCCTTAAGGGGTTAAAAGACATGCTGTAATTTTTACTTGTGCTTTAAGCGTATTGTGTCAGATTAATTGGTTAACCTAACCCTGAATCCCATTTCTAAGCATTTTGTGAGTGCTAATCATATATGAGTAACAATTGGATATGCTGTGCATTGACGTAGAAAATGCTGCTTAATTTAATATTTATCTATTCATAGAGCTTCTTCCGTCCCGGTTCTTTTTCCCAATTCTAAATCAATGTGCATTGATTGATGCAAGTCTTTCTCATAGAGCATCCTTACGTATCTTCTTCATGACTTTTCTTGGCTGAACTTGTATTGGAAGATTTAAATTGTCCTGCACTGTGTCACTATAAATCCATGGAGGATCAAGCCCTCAAAATATTTCTCAACCAGATTTCTAGAACTGGTTTAACCATGAGAAGAACAATTTGTTCTACAAGGATTCCAAAACTTGTACACCCTGCACATGTAACAACATCAGTGTTGTCATGTGGTCTTTAGGAACCAGTTAGCGAAGTTGACAAAAATGTCATTGGCATTAATTCTTAAATGTTTAGGCACATCACAAAATTATGGTTCAAATAAAAAAAACAAAAAACAGGCCACAAATTCAGGAATGTGAAATTTAGACTTTACATCTTCTTCATGTCTGTTGCTGGCTACAAACATGTGGCAATGTTTTATGTGGATCAGGGTGGCTGTAGCAATTTCATTGCTGTCCAAAAAAAGTTTAAAAGCTTATAATAATGGAAAGAACAGAATTAATCTTAAATTAATCTTTTAGAGGGAAATCACATAACTTACAAGTTTCAGAACTCAGAACTGCCAAGTAAGGCTCATAAACGCATTTAATGTTACCCTACTCATTTCATGTCACTTTGCCAATCCAGGCAGTAAAACTGCTTGGGGTGTGAATAAGCTTTTTATTTTTTAAAGTAAACTATTTACTAAAGTTGAAAGGTGTATCGTATTAGGGATCTGTCATGTTTTATTTTTTTTAAGTATAATCTAAGCTGTCGTAAAAAACATGCATCATGTACTTTTTTAATGCACTTTTTTTAATCTCACTATGGGATCTAATGCCCTGGGTTTGAATGTTTTTTTGTTTTTTTTCTGGCACAGCAGAGAGCTTTTATTCAAATGAGCCTCTTGCTAACCAAGAATAGGCCAGCAGTGGCTCACTGAAATAGAAATATATTGCTGCGGCTGTACAAAATATAAAACAAACAACTTTGGCAGATTTAGTTTAAGATGACTTAGCATTTGTTGGAAAAAAAAAGTAGAATATAAAACAAAGTGCATAAAATGATATTTTGTTTTGCAAAAAATGATTATTATAAGTATCATCATAATTTAGTTATAAAAGGAGACCCAAAGATGGGTGCAACATATATGTGACACAAGTAACAAGAAGCTTTATGTGGAGACCTATACTCTGGAACTTTCAACATATAGTGCTTTCCCCCCTCCCTTCCTAAAAGGATTCTGGTAATAAACCAGAGTTTTAAGATGCTTGCGGTTAATGTGGTATATAATGATCAAAATATAGAGACAAAATCTCAGCTTTTTTTAAGGCTAATAAAAGTACTGATATAAATCAGTTGTGTGCAAGTAAGATTAGCTCTGATTTTTATTGTAATGGTATAAGGAGATTTAATATAAAAATTCCAATGCTTTAGATCATATCTTATATCTCAGTAATGCGGTGGCCAGCTAGTGTAAGAACGTATTGCCGGTAGGGTAGATACAAAACTCATTTAAAGTGTCTTATTTTTACTTTTTTTTATTTCTTTGCAATCCAGCTCACATTCCAATTCAATGCGAGTCTAACAGCAGAAAGACATTATGCACGGCATGATTTTAAAGTCAAGGGTTGATCAGGTATACTAAGTGGTCTATTCACTAAAATCCAAAATGTAGCAAGCTAAAATCCGAAAGACAAAGTCTAGGCTAATATAGTCAATCTGTGGCTACAGCTACAGAGAACTTTTTCAGTTCAGCTATTTTTTTGCCCTTTAGTTTTCAATTTGCTACAATTCAGAGTTTAGTGAATGAACCCTTAAGAGGTAGGATTACTTTGGAGGTAGCCGCTATGTGACCCATCATTAGTATCAAAGTAAATTGATAATACATGGGTTGTGTCCAGGTCTTATTCACCATAACTTTATACCAAAGATTTGAAACAAGTCTTTTTATTCAGTGCACATTCAGATGAAACTAGGATTATATTCTCTTTTTTAACTCTATGTGCACGAGTGTCGATCTGTGATGCCATTATTACCTGCGCCCTAACAACATTCTGTTAGCACGCCCAGTGTAGTATCTGCTACAGCAGAATTCAGCAAAACAGCTGATGGTTAATAAACAAAGCCATGGATTCACTTATACCCAGATTATGATGCCAACTCGGATAGTCGGATAAGAGAGGGAACATTTTTTAAACTTATCTAATTAATTGAAAATGGGAAACTGAGTTGTTTATGAAAATGAAATGTCAGGGAATTTATAGTGATTTTAAAATGTTAGGCTAGAATAGCCAAATTGAAAAAAAGGGGGGATGAAAACTTACTGATTAGGATGTAACAGTGCATTATCTTCACAAAACGTCATCTTTATGAAAGATATGTTTGAAATGATACAAACAGGTTCTGCTGTTTGCATTTTCCCTTCAGGGGACAACACAACTTTTTTGAACACTACGGAGTGGTTGCTAGGTATTAATACACAGACTTCAACATGTTTATGTAGCAATAAACCTTTATAGAAAGCATGAAATGCAGTTTACTGAAGAGACATACATAGCATGGGGTACGTATATACAGCAATTCTGGGGGGAAAGGGTTAAACATAGAGTAATCACAATGAAAATCATCAGAATATCCCTAAAAGATTCTTCTCATTTATAATGTCCTTTCAGAATATTTATGATACCGAATGTCCTGCATATGTGATTATATGTTTATGGACTGCTTTGCGATATCATTTATTAAGATGTATTATTTATTAGTTACGTGGGATTATAATACTCTAGAATGTAAGCTCATTGGCCTGCAGGGCCCTCTACCCCTCTGTTCCTGTACGTCCAGTTTTCTGGTTACAATGACATGTCTGTTAGTCCACCCATTCTACAGTGCTACTGAATCTGATGGCGCTATATAAATAATATAATAATAATAGTAATCCATTAAATGATTGTATTTGCATGTTTATATTTAATCATAGTCTAATTGATTTGTACTCTTACAATTTTAGATCAACTTAGATGCTGAATATCATGCAATTACAGCCTATTGATTGATGTTTATTTTTAGACATTGCCTGTTTAGATGTGTGTTTCTTTTTCACCGCACTAACAAAAATCATACAAATCTTATTTTACTTCTTTACAGTAAACAATGGGAAGCCCGGGTGTAATCAGATACATCTCCTTAGCTATACATTCTGTTTAAGTGTATGTGCTTTTCACCCTGACCAATGCACTCTGTAGACGAACAGGCATGAAAAGGCCAAACAAAAAGATACATTCACGTTCTTATGACGTAGCAAGCAAAATACGTGCCATGAGACTAGTAAGCAAATAAGTAACAAATACATATAATTTAAAAAAAACATACCTTTTCAACAAATCAAATCTACTGGAGATGGCACAACTTTAAAATGCCCATTCTTTATGATATTGTAACCTTATATTTTTTTTTTTATTATACATATTCTAGAACTGATTTTGTCTCCAATAGCGAATGTGGATACTTACAAATAATTTCCTTTTTAATTACTTTCATAAACATTTGACAATAGAATTAGGTGACGTTGTCCTGCAGTGCATGTGTCCTCTCTCAAAAGATAGAATACTTTTCTTCAGACTTTTCACCTTGAAGAATTGGTGCCATTTTCCACAATGCATTTTTCAGGACTTGAATGACAGCATTCCAAGAATGGTTGAAGATTTGGAAGGTTGCCCTGCATACATAGTAAAAGATTGTTAAAAGTTCCTGTTCACTTGATCACTCCGTGTGTCATTTCTTATGTCCAATCAAGGTTGCTTAGTTACATGAAGGGATAATAAAGTAATTTATTGAAAAATGCAGAGAGATAACTATGTTACAATATCATAGTCCCCACCTCTAGATACAAATTTGTTGGCCTAAAATCCACATGCTATTCTAATCCAATCCAATGAGGTGGTGTTAAACCTTTCATTGTAATTGTTTTTTTCCCAGCACCATTGTAGCTGTAGGTATTTCATTTAACTATTTTTTCTTCCTAATGTTGCTAAATCAAGTAAAATTATTAACTGGGTTTAATTATGTTTTTGTCAAATGTCAGAAATATCTTTAAACTAAGACCAAAATAAGGACAGAGTGGAGGATGATTAAAATGTAACCAGGTTCAGAACCAGCTGCAGACACTGAGCAGAAGTTCTATTTGAAACTCTCTGAATGTTGGGATCTCGAACTAATATAAGGGGTGAAATAAACAGAGTTTTTTTAATCGTTGCAGTTCGATATATTTCATTTTGGTCAATTTCATAAACAACAGATAAACACTCATAATAAAAGTGTTTGCCATACCAACCAATGATTATACCCAATTAAGAATGGAATAATTGTGTGCCAATATAGCATAGACTTGTAGATGTTTCAAAGTACACACAGAATACAACATTTAACTGCTAATATCTGAGTTTCAATGCTTTTCAAGCAGGACAGTCTTGGGATCAATATAAATAATATAGTTAGGATCAAAATATACAAATTTGCAGAATTTTGACTGTTTTTTTTGTGTGTGTATGCGTTTAGAGGTTTTATTCTGTGTGGATATGCATACACACATGCACACACACACACACACACACATATATTTGGTGATCATTTAATAATATGTGATGAATACAAATATTACACAGGGAAAAACACGCTTATTATTTATATAGACTCATGTGATGTGGATGAAAACAGTATCAACTAAATTTTTAAAACTAATATCAACTAAGAAAGATCTAAATACCAGAGTGAATAATTTTGTTTCTAACAGAGGGGAAAAAAGGGTCTAACTCTGCAACCAATAAATTGGCTACACAGTGTTTATATATGTGTGCACATGTGTGTATATGTATATACAGAGAGAAATTAAATAAACATATGGATAATTAGCCTTTAGGTGTTAAAACGAATCATATGCTCTAATTCATAATTAATTGAAAAAAAAATTTGAGAACTACTTAGTACAAACTATTCTTAGGTAATTTGTTAAATAAATCAGTGTAAACCAATGTGGAAATGTAAACATTGTATTCAGCGAATAGATATACATGTTTCAACCGACAGGCTGATATCCTCACGTTTACTGTATCGCTAAACATAGATGTACTGCATACTCCTATTAACCAAGGAAGAAGTCTGAGATTCCAAAGTAATTAGTAACAGAGGAACGCAGCTCCTATTTCCACTCATTCAACATATTAGTGATTGAAACCATTCTTCTACATTGAGGTAACATTTTAAAAAGAGTATTTAGTAAATAGGATAGATGGTGAGATAGCTCAGTTGGATAGAGCACAAACTGAAGTATCTGCAAGCATCGTAGTCCGTACCTTGATTCCCAACCCCATCAACTCTGACTTTCATGCCAGTTTGTCAGAATTAGTTTTTTTTAATAATACCTTTTTTTGTGCTACAATGCACCTTTACCATGCTCATTTATTTACTATCAGAAAATAAGTGAGCATCTGTAAACACCATGTGTAGTTCACAGAGGAAATAATAAAATAAAAATAAGATGAATTATACTTCTAGATGGATGAACAATTTAGTCCTCACTGCCCCCTGTTGCAAAAGGGTGAGCTAATGCAAAAAAGCAAATGGATCATTTTGGTACAATTTGGCACCATGCGAATATCAGTGCGGTAAATGTCAAGAATATTCACTGCAATTAATATGAATATATGACAGCCCATCTATTCGGAAAATCTAATGACCTCTAGCTATTAATGTTTGCTTGCACTCCAGTCTTACTTTTAACAGATAAGAGAGTTGCAATTTAGCATTCGTGTCCTGCACGAATGATTGACCTTGTGGTGACCAAGTGCACATTATTTGACTCCCTTCTGTAGTATTCAAAGTATCTTTTTATTGACAGGCCCTTACTTATTTGTAACATGAGAGATACATATGGCATACTAGTGCATGCTGTGTAGGTATTGTGCTGGACAGCATGAAAACCACTTGTAGTGCTCTGCTCACTTTTATCACTTAATTCTCTGTATTAAAGGCTATTCTGTGCTAAGAATTGATTGACAAATAAGCAGAGTGAATATTTCTTTAAATAGTTTTAACTAAAAAGAAAAATGTATAGATGAAATGTAACACTTTCTAGTAACAACAAAGTGTGTACCATGACAGGTAAACTTTAACACAAAATGTCTGACTAGGGCAAAATATACTTGATAGACCTATCTCATCCAAGCACTATATTATTTTTGGATACAATTTTAATAGTATAGTTTGTGTGTGATGTGTATATGTCACAATTGATCAGGATAAAACTGTGTCAAATGGCATTTTCCTTGCCAAACACCAGAAGCGAGAAACGATACCTTCCAAAATCTTTAACCGGGTTTTCTTTTTAACATTTCATAGAAAACTATTTTGATATATGTCTTTTTTACCTCATAAGCTCAAGCTGGCTCCTAAAAATATATATATATATTCTTTTTTTAATTCTGAACGTTTGTCAGTCCCCATCATTAGAAACCATTAGCAATTATAGAAGATGTCTATTTATTTATTCAAGCATTTATGATTATTTTTAGATACTTTTATATGATGTGCTGTGTTACCTACTATTAGCCTTTTTTTAGGTTTGCAGACAAAACATGTTGATTTTTAAAAAAACGTCTTAATTTCCCTTCAAAATGTAAATGAGGTAGGTCATGGAGTGACTATAACTTCTTTAAAGGGATATTATAGTCACCAAAACAACATTAGCTTAACAAAGCAGTTATGGTGTATGGATCATGACCCCGGCAGTTTTACTGCTCAATTCTATGCTATTTAGGAGTGAAATCACTTTGTTTATACAACTCTAGGCATACCTACCTGCCTGTGCCTTACATAGTCTCCATAAACATTTCCTGTAAAGAGTCATCGAATGTTTACACCACCTCTGTTGCAAATTCTGTTTAATTCAGAATTCCTGATCTCCCGCTCTGTGAATAGCATACTAGACCCTGCAGGAGCCTGTTTGTAATTAAAGGTTAATTTACAGAGCAGGTGATAAAAACTTTTAAAGTAAGTTACATCTAATTTAAAATGAAACCATTTCGTTTTCATGCAGGCTGTGTCAGTCAAATCTAGGGAGATGTGGCTAGGGCTGCATTAACAGAAACGAAAACGATTAACACCTAAATGGCAGAGAATTGAGCAGTGAAACTTCAGAGGCAAACTCTTTACATCAAAACTGATTCATGAAGCTAAAGTCGTTTTTGTGATTATATTGTCCCTTTAAGTAAGATCGTAAAAATACATTTTCTGTTCATTGTGCCACCCTGAATGATAAACTATCTATAAAACATATTGATCAGAAACGTATCCACCCATCAAGAGAATTTGACAAATCAGCGCAGTAATTCAGATCAGCAGATCAGTAAGTAGTAGAGCTTCATAGGAAACATAATATAATATGAGTTTAACATCCGTTTTATCTATATTTGACTGCTTCTTATCTAATTGATTCATGGTCTATAATAAATATTGAGAGAACTTCTCTAGAATAATATATCTTGTGAAGAGTTAGCTGCAGCAATGCTATCTAAGCCTGGATAATTGTGACCATCCATAGTTAGGGCTCTTAAAAATAACTATAATTACATCTATATCCTGATCAGTATTAGAAATGTGATTGCAAGCTATCCATTTACTGTCTGCTCAGTGCTCTTGTCCAGTGTAAAAAATAAACCAGAATGCAAGTAGAACTCCAACTGGCTTTGTAAGAGGAATAATTACCTTGCAAGCTTATTTGGGTTTAAGTAGAGAATATATTATTTCATATTTAGAATTGAGAAGTGAGACAGAGGACTTGTTACAAAGTTTATAACCAAAGGGTACCAAGACCTTTCAGAAAACCAATGAATATTTAACTCAAACATTAGAAGTAATTTTTTCAGCATTAAAGGTTGAGTGTTACTAATATATATATATATATATATATATATATATATATATATATATATATATTTGCACTTGTGAGCATGTGAGCACAGATCAAGAAAAAGAGCAATACAGGAAGAGAGGGAAAGGGAAAGGTACTTCAATATTAAGGACCAAGGTTTGCCGAATGTGAAATTACGCTTGGTATAATCTAATGTGTTTATTTCACTTTGAAACTTGAAACCACTGTTGCCTTTTCCTTTAAAGAAATTAATATTGTGCAATTAATTCCCCAGACGTTAGAATTAAATATGGGCGAAATTCATATTTTTTGTTAATTTCAATTTTTACGACATTGAACTTGATGTAGTATATTACTTGTTTGTTTAGGTAACTATATTTGTATTAGATTCCTATGAATATTGTGATAGTTTATGGTTATTTATACACCCTGAACTGAAAATTGTAAAATCGATTTGGGATGGGGTATACATTTGCCCCATTTTTTAGCGATTATTGACATATACCTTTGTCCTACGTTGTTATTTCCCCATAAAAATATCTGAACATTCAATAAATATTTGAAAAGAATTATATTTGGGTCCTGATGTAGCTCCCAAAGACTGAAACATTTACACATCTTGTTTTGTTACATTATATATTTGTTGACATTCTGTAGGCTCATCAATGACTTTTAACTTATACTCCTGCGTTTTGAATTTGCAAACTCCAAAACAGCCATAAATTAATAAACATACATCAGCAGAAATGGGAAAACGGACCCACAAATTCTCAAAGCCCTACCGAAACAATGACTTTAAATCTCCAATATCCTTTTTAAAGTGTATGATGTTTGGCTTGATTGGACAAACAAAATTGTGCCTTCTACCTACCAACCAACAGTCTGTTTTTCCCTCCTATACATAACTGTGTGCAGTTAAGTCCTTGCATCTGCTAGGCCATGGCCACCTCAACAGAGAGAGAAAAAAAGAGTTTATCCAAATGAGTCTTTTAGTACATCCCATTTACTAGCACATCCTGTTCTCTCATATCTCCAACAGTGGAAATGGTTAATCCCATCCCAATCCTATAGTGTTTTTAAGAATGACATAATCTCCTGTCATGGTGATCCCACTGCAGGAGCAGTAAGAAAAAGAATGTGTAAATATTTAGCTTGCCTGTGTGTTTTGAGAAAAGTTCCGTCATTACATTCTTTTTTAATGGTGGGCTTTAAATTGCTACTTTTAAACAACAAAAGGTATGTCTTTAAATGCTTGCTAGTTGTTTTAGTTTGAGATGGCCCTCACTTTAGTAACTTTAGTAACCTTGTATACCAGTCACCAATAAGATAAGTGGTGCTTGCGATGTAGTGCACACGTGACATTATCATCACTTGTTTCGTAGGTCTTTTCTGTGTCACCATAGCTAATGAACATGGAATGGTGGTAACTAAGTGGAGAGGGCCAGGAATCGGGAAGTGTGAAATCATCTATTCTACTCTATATCTAATTATCGTATACCTTGTTTTTATAATTTACAAATGTTGTTACTCTTTCTCTAGCAGTACCAAATAAAACATTTCTAATTAATCTTGCGAGTCTAGATATATTTTATTTACAGTGAGAAAAAAATAGCTAATTCACATGTTTCCCTGTAGAGTTTGTGAGCTACAGTCTGTAATGGTTTACCAAAATTAATAAAATGGTGTAGAACAGGTATATCAAAATCTGTCAACCCAGATGTTTCTGAACTACGACTCCAGTGAATCTCTGGCCATCTATTTTATTTAAGGATTTCGGAGAGTTGTAGGCCATCAACATTTGGGACTACAGAGTTTGAAATCCCTGTTGTACAGAATAGCAAGTTTAGCAATTTAGCTAATGTGGGTAAAACCTCTCCATTTTATCACATCTTAGTGAATTAAGCTTTCTTGTATTTCAGGCCACTTTTTGAACCATTTTGCAAACATATTCCATTTACTGTTAGGAGATATAGATTTATAAATGTTTATCATTCTGTGTTCACGTTAAGAGAAACTGAATTGGTACTCTTTTTGCCCTTCTTCCAGTTAAAACAGAGCCAATGAGCAGTGCTGATATTGCATCGTCGACTGCAGACGGATCGTTAGATAACTACTCAGGAACGGGTAAGAGCGTCTTCATGGCTCTATATTGCTTTCATTTTGGATCAGGAACATAACTGAAATGTTTAACCCCGTATCGCCCCCTACTGGCAATGAGAGCCTCCCGTGTCACCAAAAGAATCAATTTTAAAAAAAATGTCCTGTGTACTATATCCTGGGATGTTTAAACTGTTCTTCTGCTATTGCCAGAATTCTAATCTCGCCATTGGTATCCATTTAAATAAAAACACCAATGATAAAGATAGTTTGAACTGTTTTTCTAAAGGATAAGTTGGTCAAGAATGTTTGTTGTTTTAGTGCAATAATACAGAATGCTGTTATGTGTGAATTCGTGTAATATATATTTTAGATAGTTCAAATAAAAAAGTCTAAATATCTTTTTAATATGGTATTTAGAATGTTGTTTCATATGAAATGGCTGATACGTGAAAAATGTATAGAGTTCACGTTTGAGAGTCAAACAGAAAGAAATGTGAGATTTCAGTATATTCTGCAGTATTAATAATTTGTCCCATGTGATTTGAAAACCTTGAATCTAAATCTGAGGTTTGCATTTTAATCATTTAAGTCAGATATTGGTATTTAAATTGAAAAAGAAACAAACTTTGGTAAGCTATCCCATGCAATGGAGAACAGTTAAGTCAAATGTATATGATTGCAATATTACTAGGAGAAGAAAGCAGGGCTAATTATGGTTCGTTTAGTGGTAAAATGTTGGTAGCTAATAGCGTTAGGATTATGAGAGAGGTCATTGGTTAGTGCACCTATTGTATTCTAAACTCACAGGTTAGATTTACTGCAATATATGGAATATGGAATTTGTTTATTCTGTATAATTTGAAAATTGCTTTATAAATAATAATAATACCAAATTTCATTCTTCTGAGGTCAGTAACGTGTGTGCCAGTAAGATTTTTAATAAAAACATTTCGGGCCCTAGGATGAGAACTAGCAAATGCTAAATATACAATTTGCAGTAAAATATTTGAATTAGTTATTAGTAGAAGGCAATTAACAAGATTGCTATTTGCAATAGCAATTCTCAAAATGTTTCTAACCAAGTACAACGCATAACAAATAATTCCAGTAAATGTCCTGTACCTACAATAATATCAATAATTATTAAATACCATTAATTTCTACGTTTTTAACCATTACTGAATTTTACCATAACAACTGCAGTGCCACTGTTTAAGGAAGTGTGCAAATTTGTGGCAAAATGCAATATTGTCCTGTTGATTGGAACAAACATTTTGATGGTACATTTTTCCCTGTTCTCTATCAGTGGTATGATTGCAAGTAGGAGATTTCATCTTTGTATCCAGCTAATATTTAATCTCTTAAATTGAGGCAATCTATGGTGTATGGGTGGCCAGCTGTTGGCATTTAACCTTTTTTGGGTTTATAACTCTGAAAGTCGTTCCTTGCTAGGTGGGAGTTAGCAGTTGTCCATCCCATACGGAGCACAGGTAAATGATGTGTCTTTAGAACTGTTAGTAGACTGATTTGGTTAGTTAATATGAGGTGCGAAAAAGATAAAACATATATTTTTTTTATTACCAAAAATAAACATTTTAACTTGTGCTCTGTCTGCTTCTAAAGCACAGGGAATTAATTTTGCTAAAAGACCACCTTTTTCAACTATACAGCCTACTTCGCAGGTTGTCAATCCTTTATACAAAGAAAATATTTGATATAATACATCAATATGGGGCATGTTTTACGTTGCAACCACGATTCAGCATGCTTCCGTTAAAAATATTTCTTGAGATGAAACTTAAAACCTCAAATCTATCATAAAAAATTACATTTTAATTAAAATAAAACATTGTGGTTTCAGAACAATTTGGCATGTCCTCATGTAACTAGAAAAACAGCAGGGGTTTTCGGATTTTAACAATTGCAAATCTATATTTTTTTCCCTCCAGTGCTAATGTATTCCACAGCGCTGCTCTATTCGGCAGACACAACATGCAGGTAGTTCACATTACAGATTTAGACATCCTAATCTGCAACAATAATATTTGTTGTTTGAACTTCCTTCTTGCAACACATGTGTACCTGTGTTGGCTCACATCAGTTCTACTAGTCGTTCCATGACTTTTATGTTCTGCCATACTTTAAAAGGGATATAATAGAGACCTAAATTATTTGGCAAATCTCAGAAAATGTTGTTCTTATGCATCAAAATCAAAGAGAAAAACATAGAATATTTGCATTTTTAAAAAAACTTTCAATAAATGTAAACGGAAAAACCTTTCTTATATTCAGGAAAATATATTGATCTATATAACAGGTTAAAATATTTGAGTCTACAATATAGTTATAGATTTTAAAATAGGCAAACTGAAAAAACATCCTCAACGCCAAATGCTATTATTTCAACTAATTGTCAGTGCCGAAAATCTAACCACAACTACATGTTTAGTAAATAAAGCATTCAGCATTTACAGTATTATGGCATCTCTTATCAAACTAGTTTAATTTGCCAAAAAAAAATAAAAATAAAACAGAATGTGCTAATAGAACTATGAGATATGACTCTAAAAACTCAAAAGATTGTCGCTGGTTAGGTCTTTTACGCAGTTCTCTCATTACACAATTAAAGTCATCTCGATTGTAAGCTCATTAGAACAGGACCCTCTAAACCCCCTGATCTAATTCATCTGAATTTTTTTGTTATTTACTGAGGTTTGGCAAAGCCAAATATGTTTTCCTAAAGCCGGTGTAATTCTGCGTTAGTGAGTTCAGAATTGGGGCGCACAAGGCTGGATTTATAGACAACAGAAAGTTAGAATGCGAGAATTCTGTGAAGAGAACTTTATGAAATTGGTACAAATGTTCCATAGAACAGTGCAGGAGTTTTCCTTTAACAGCTTCTTACTGCCGTGTGTTTCTACCTCACACTGTCTAGTCTATATGTCTGAACGGGTGTTTAATTTCTCATTTCCTTCTTTTTCTGTCTATGTGGAGTAATTGGAAACAGTGGATTTAGCCCAAGGCAGACGCACCAGTTTTCCCCACAAATATATCCATCCAAGTAAGACTTTCTTTTGTTTTGATTTTTTGTTGTTATTTGACTAAGAAAGCTACCTCTGAATACTAGACAGCTGTAACTCCGGGCAGTAGGTTGGTAGAAAGGATATAGTCATTTATTAACATATTGTCATATTGCCCAGCATTCTATGGTGTCATTGCTGAAATTGACTACAAAAGGGCATGAATGTCCTTAACCCCTTAAGGACACATGACATGTGTGACATGTCATGATTCCCTTTTATTCCAGAAGTTTGGTCCTTAAGGGGTTAAAGAGTTACAGGGATTTACTTGCTGATCTGAAGAGTAAATTGTAGTGATTATATAGCAGTTTTGCTAAATTTAGGACTAAACAACAATGTTAAAAATGTTAAAAAGTTCTAAAAACGTAGTCTTGCTTTCTCTTTCCCTCTCCCATCTGTCTCTCTTTTTTCTTTTTCCATGTGTTTCTCTCATCCTTTTTATCTTACAAGCAGTGGGTCTTTCTTATTCTCTCTTTTCGTATATATTTCTCTTTTGTAATATTTTTTTCTCGTTTACATTTATTTCACCAATAATAAAATGTTAAATTAGTACAATTCACATACTTATGATTAGAACAGTTTACATTCGCATTGCTGTTTTCTAATACATTGTACCTTTTTTCTGTCGTTTTTACACATAGCAGAGTTTACCCACATATCTTGCCAACCCCTTCGTCCCAAACTATGGCTGCATATGGACAGACACAATTTCCCACAGGAATGCAACAAGCCACAGCCTATGCTGCGTACCCCCAGCCAGGACAGCCTTATGGAATCCCACCCTATGGTGAGCTATGTGCCCCAGTCTTTAAGGAATTAAGTCACTAATCATTTCTGATTCTCTGTGTTGTCACTAAGAAATGTTCTTTTCAACCTACTGGTGCTCACATGGTTAAAATTGCGGGCGTTATTCATGTTTTATAACACCTTGAAAAAATCACAATACTGTTTGCAGAGTCGTTCTCTGTCTTGAGAAAATGACTATATTATAGATTTTGGATAATTTTCAATTATCGTTTGCCCTTGTAGATTTTAGTGTTATGCTTTAAAAATAAACTTTTTTTGTTAGCTTTAACACTAAACTATATTTACTGCTGAAGTTAAAATATTTTATATATATGCCATTATTGATTACATCCACTACAAACAATTATTATTATATTATTATAATTTTTATAAGGCTGAGCAAGTATTAACATGAATTGGAGAGTTTGAATAAAACATCTTCCTGGAACACATTTTATTTTGAATATATTGGGTTCTCCTAAGGTTTGGAATTATTAACCCATTAATTGGTGAATTAGCAAATTGGAGAAGCTGATATTGTTACACAGTGCTCCCTTCCCTTCAAGCCGCATTATTTGGGAAATCTGCATGTAAAATTTCTTGAAAGCCCAACAATTAATCAGAATATTGTGCATCAAGGGCTGTTGTAATGTCCGATAATGTAATTGTTGATCTATTTAATCCAGTTCATTACATTATTATCTAAAATTCAATTCCAGCTCCATTTCCATTTTGACTATCTAAACATTTACGTCTAGACATGTTTATTGGATTGCACTTGAGCTTTCAAAAATTAGGTTGGACAGTCATATGTTAATGTAACATTTTGAAAATAATTTCCTATTTTTGCAGCCCAGGTTCATTAAAGACTTCTGATGTCACATAAAATATAATGCAATAGAATTGATAAAACATTGTCTTATAATTATGATATGATCATTGCTTGTTTGAAGGGCAGATTACAATAAAACTGTTATTGATTCATTTTTATAGTTTGCTCTCGATTTAGTATTCTTCCATTAATGTCACTGAATTTCGGATGTATAAATATAATACAGTTATTCGCAAGTTAGTGAACATTTCAATGTTCTACACTGTTTCAGAGTATATATAATAAAAACAATGGGAGTGATATAAAAAAGTGGCAAAAGTAAGACAAGTTCTAAAAATGGAGCAATCTATGAAAAACGCATGTTGAATGTTTTAGAACGGTTCACACTTCACACTTTTATAAAACACATCCAGTGTTCCATTACCTAGAAGAAGCACAAGAAGAAGAGTTTTTATTAATTTCCAATGTTTTCCATAATTTAATATATAAAGTTTTTGTGAGTAACAGGACATGGCCCACAAACCTTTGACAGCGCCCCTTATACTAACGCCCACACCTAAATCTGCCTGGCAGGCTTCCATATTGATGAAATGTTCAGTGTTCAACATAGGTTTCATGGTAAACCACTGTATTTTGAAACTATTGAGGGAAGGATGGAACAAGGAGGTATGTACACTCTAGAGCAGGGATAGGCAATCTTCAGCACTCCAGATACTGTGGACTACATTTCCCACAATGCTCGTAGATGGCTAGCCATCATGGGAAATATAATACAAAACATCTGGAGTGCCGAAGGTTGCCTATACCTGCTCTAGAAGATATTCTTCTATAAAAGATGCCCAAAACAAATTTGATAGTAAAGAAAATTATTGCTTGCTACCATGCTATTTGGGAGAGAAAATGCCCTTGCAAGTGATGAATAATTGGTTGGAAAGATACATCTAATTTTGTCCCTCAAGCTGTTCATGGGCCACAATTTCCAGAATTGTGGCCCAAGAATTTCCAGAATTCCAGAATTCTCCAACAGCATTTCTGGGAAATATAAACAAATGACAGCTAATTGTCCATGCTTGAACAGGACTGGCTTAGAGTGTAAGAAGTGAACCCAACCATTCCTTGAACTGAGAATCCTTCTGTTTTAATGGAACATAAGCTGTAGTATTCTGCTAATGTGTGGTTTACAGAGTTCTATTGTAATTTAACAGTCATGTCACTCCACATCTTCATATATGCCACTCTTCGAGAAAGTTAAGTAAAGACTTAGTGTGTACAATACTAATAATCTCTCTTTTCTGGAGAATTAGTATTCCGTTTATTCAAGTTCTTTCCTTTAATGGATGTTTGAATAGTAGTATGATATGCTGATGAAATTATGAAATAATAGTATGTAGCAGTGCTCCAGTCCTAAAAAAAGCATGGAAACACATCCCACCAAAGTCTCTGCCATCCCACTCTTTAAGGCGCAGTCTGAGCTTCATTGACCCTTTTATACAGATAAATAATTAAAATTAAACACATTAAAATAATAAATTAATTAAAAATCTTGACATATACATGATTTTATGTTTGAGCCCATTTCCCCGCCTCCTTTTATGTCTTCTCGTTTTCTGTTTGTCTGTGCTTAACTTTATTTTTTACCAATTTCATCTTTATACATGCTAATAGCTAACATCTATCCTTTCTATTTCTTGCTCTCCCCATTAATGTTTGCTTTACATTATTTTATTTTTCTCTATGCTTATCCATTAAGCTCTCCCCATAATATATGCTCCTATTTATATATTTAAATATTTATATATATTCCCGTCTGTTTTTCTTTTTCTCTATGATCTCCAACTAGGCTACTACTTTTATGTTATCCTCATTCTCATTTGTGCTCTTTCTGTACTCTTTACTTAATGTATGCCATTTTTTTTCCTTCTTTTCTTCTATATTGGAGATTTAACGTGTAAGAAATAAATTGTTGCTAATTGTTGTTTGATTAAACAGTGTTTAGGCTTAGGATAGAACAGCAACGTGATGGTGTTTTGCAAAGTGTATATTTCTTTTAAAATATTGGACTATTGTTTTGTTTTTAAATTTAGAATCAGACCCCCTTTGTTAAAATAAAAAAAGTTAAAAAGCTGTAACATTTACCTGTAATCCAGCTCCAGCACAGTCTCTTCTGTGCAACCACTCTTATAGTCATCAATCTTGCTTACTTTTGTCTTATTCAGTGGTTTTCTTTGAGAAGCATTGGGACATAGGGAGCATGTGCTGCAATCGAGATGCTCTGCCAATATAATGCTTCTCGTAGAGAAGCATTGAATCCCGTAGTTCATAAAGAAAAATTTAATCCAATCTTGTCAGACAAATATAAACCCTGACATTTCTCAGAAACTACAGTATTTTACATTGTCCAGAAAAAGGGAAATCATCAATACACCCAAACCACTACATAAAGATGTTATTCTGTTGGCACTTAGGGTGTCCCTTGAAGTCCTCTTCTAACTGTAAATGAAGTTGATCCTAATGGCCCCAAATCGGAACAACTCCCAAACACTAATCAGCCCATAACCCTATGCCCATTTCTTACCTGAAATCCCACACTAACGCTAAACACATTACAAAGACTAAGCCCCCTTCTGACCCTAAACAGCTCACAAAACTTAAATGACACCTTAAACTAAAAAAAGTTTCCTTATGACCCTAAACACCCTAATAATCCTATCCCTATCCAGAACCTTGTACTATTGATTATTTAGTAAGCAATGTCCGTAATGCTTGTCCACTCTAAATATTGCACTTCTCTGCATTTCACATAATGTTATTTACCTTGCTCAATAAACAGCTTTAAAACACAAAAAAAATTATCCTATCCCTAAACCGTACCATAACCGTTTGCTCCCTTTGAAGTTTAACCCCTTACATTGCCAGGACCTCCCCTGATTAAATTTTTCCTTTGACGGAGCTGGATCCAGGGGTCCAGAGGTGGTTGGAGGATATATGTCACCACTAAAGGGAGATGACCGGTAACATTGTAATAATACAACACACATTGTGATCACATCATATACCCTGTATTATTTAAGATCTCCAGCATTAGTTATTGTCATATTTTTACACTGTGATGTGTTCTGATATTTAGAGAGATATGGTCTTATAATACTACAATACCCATGATGGTTTGCCAGCCTTACAAAGATTCTCAAGTTTACAACCATGTTTTGGCATTAACTCCAGTTCTGGATCTCAAGTATTCACACTAGACACACTAAAGGAATAAAGCTTTATGAAACTCAACGCTGATTGTTTTTCATTGGCAGTGATCCGATAGGTCTGGCCCTCCAGCTGCTGTGGATTATAGCTCTAGGCTTACTGTTCATGATAGGTGATGTAGTCCATAGCAACCAGCGATTGCCTTGTTACTATTTAATGGACTTCTATCCATATCTGGACAAACGGATCTGATATCACTAACTGATTTAGGTGCATTGTGGACAGGAATCAAGACAGAAGGTGGATTACCACAATCACAGTCACCGGCTCAGACGGGATTCCTAAGCTATGGTTCAAGCTTCAGCGCCCCCCAGCCAGGACAAGCTCCATACAGTTACCAAATGCAAGGTAAGTGAAAGCAATCCAAATTATTATTATTAGTTCAGTTTTCAAAGTGCCAACGTTTCCACAGTGCTGCTCATCTGACAGATGGATCATAATGTGTTACAGTGTGTCTTTGAGATGTACATATATATATAGATGCCAAAATACCAGAGATTGCAATATGCAATGATATCTTTTTATTGGACTAACATAATACTTAAAAGGCAAGCTTTCGAGCGTTTTCTTTCCCTTTCCTCCTCAGGACTGAAACAATAATGAGCAAGAGAGGAATACTCTTTAAAGCTTGTTTTTCAAGTATTATGTTAGTCCAATAAAAAAGGTATCATTGCATACTGCAATGCTCTAGTATTTTGGCATCTTGTCTACGGACCTAATACGGCTAACCCAGTCTATACATATCTATATATATATTGGTAGTATGCATTGCCCCGGTGCTACATTTGTCAAAGATGCAGGAAAAAAAATAAAAAAAATAAAATAAAGATAATGATGCACATAGGGGACTTTTCATAGATTTGCAACAAAATACATTAAAGATAGTTTCCAACATATTCACTTGAAAACTTAAATGTATTATTATTATTATTATAATGATTAATATATTGCAATAACCACTCGTAGAATGTTTGAGATGCCTTTATTGTTTTTTTTTTATAATTATATATTATAGATCTGGTTCTAAAAGTATGTTTGTGGAATAATATTTGTCTCATATATCTGCATGTGGCTTATGATTATTATTTCTGTTAAAATCCTATTCAATAAATTGTAGATTTTGCTGCATGTCATTTTCTTTTGGCAATGAAATTAATTATGTTCAATTCAAAATTGATGGCTACTAACGTAAAAAAATATTTATGGAATTATTATCATTATTTTTGCAAATCAGCCTCTTATCGTGGGCTGGTCAGTGTCCTGTTGAATTTAACAGATGACGGTTGTTGATGTCCTATTAACTAAGTGAAATAGCACTTCTGTTTGGCAGATCCTAATGTATATTGATTTTGTGCTTGTCAAAAACTGGAGGGACCTCTCTACCTTTGAACAGCTAGCTGAGCAACTGCAGTAGGGTTATTGACCATCTGACACAAATTCCCTTAAGTGAACACACTCTGCTTGATCTGCTTTACAGATGGTTGTAGAGAAAACAATTTATGGCGCTCATAGAGATACCCTTCAGCTACCCTGATAAAAAAAAGAGCTCCTTGTAATTGCTTCTACTTTCCCTTTTTTTCACGTCTGCAATATTCTCCAAAAGAGAGATTTCACGTACGATTTAAAGCACAATTTGCAAACATTTGGTTGGAGGAGGAAAAAGTAAAAACAGTCACTATAACGTAAAATGTATGTTATTTTTTTATTTATTATGCTATACATTTATAAATATAGACAAATCTATAAAAGTTATACACATAAAAAGTATTTTTGTTACTGCAACATATCAGTCACATTGCTTTTTTTAAACTAAATAAACAACAAGCGTTGTGAGAATAGATTGTATTTATTTTAAATGTGTGCGTGGATATGACTAGTTATCGTTATTATTAGTTATATACGTGCATACATTAAAATTGAGAGATATAGAGTAGCACGAAGACTGATAGCTTGAGAAAAAAAAAAAATCATAGTTCTTTTCCAGGGTTTTTGTCTGTGTTTCTTTGTCCCTTGTTTAACTTTGCTCATAAAATATGATATATTTTGTGTGGTTACTATATGAGATTGCTCGATCTTTTGCATTGTGTATTTCGTATATCGCATATTGGCAGCCCATTAAAATTGCTTTAACTGTAACATGTAGCAATCAGCATTTTAGCATTTCTTTTCCTGCTAATTTGTTTTTGGATAGGTAAGGGCATTTAATGGGATTTTACTTTGTTTTTTAAACTACTTTGTGTTTATGTGTAACGTCCAGGAACTGAGCAAGACATTTTCAAAACAGTGCAAACGATGTTTGAACAGCAGCAAATGTTAAAAAAATAAAAAAATAAAATAAAAAAAAGATGTGAGATTAAAAGCCCATCTGGCCTTCTTGGTGTTTTCCCCAGTGAGTTGAGCTAACTTCTGCCACATATATTGTATACTGATGATAGACATAGCCTTTGGCAAGGAAGGTTGATTAGCAAGCAAATGAACTTCTGTTAGAAATCTTCAAGTGCAAGTTATGGTCAAACAAATAGTCCCAAAACTAAAGCATATATTTTCCCTCATCATTTGATGAATCGCCTTTTATGCTTTTTTGTATCACTTTGTTGTGTATTTACAAGTTTGCTATATAGCTTACGTTATGGAATATAAAAAGTACATCATGATTTTAGAACATTTCATGACACTGAGTTTATTGTTTTAGGGGAAAAAAATTGGTAACATTTCCAACATGTAAATCATCATTAGAATAATATATGTATGAATAGTATATATATATTAAAGTAAAGCTTTATTTATTCGTTTGGAAATAGAACTTGCAGGCGGGCATTTTCCTTCATTAATACATACGAAGGCTAATTTTGAATGATTGTGAAAGACAATAATAGATGATACTGACTGTTATGGAAATATTACGTTTTCATCAAGAAAATCAAAACATGTATGTAATCAATATTTATTCTTTAAATATTGAGTTTTAGTGTTTGCTTGTAGTTTCTTGATAAAATGTGGATTATCAGCAAATTGCTATTTCAAGATTGTCATGCCTAGTTGGGTAGACGTTCGGTGCCAGTCCATATGCAATGGACTAATTCTATTATGATGTTCTGCTAGCTTTGTGGAAGGCAAAGTATTATGGGATATGTAGTCTCCTGCAGCTGGAATGTTAGGGCTGGCCTGCCCTAAGTTTAACAAACTGGAATTCAAGAGACTTTTCATTGAGACCTTATGCCAGCAGCATGTAATGGGGCCACACATCAACAATCTGTTTCAGGTTTCTTACGGTCTCTGTAATCTACCAGGGATTTAGGGATGAGGAGAACACTGAATTAAAATCTTGTTCTCTGAAAAGTATAAAAGTTATGCTGAACATCCAGGAATCTAAACTAAGATGCCCTTTTATTTTTCCACTAAATTCCTTCTGCCTTACAGAACTTAATAGAGTTTAAAGGGCTTTGGAGTTTGTAGGGCAGAAAGCCAGGAAGTCCATGATGTGTATATTTTGGAAGCTTGGGGTATGGATGCTAAATATACAAAATAAATAAAAATAAACTGGTTTACTTAAAAATAAATTTCTAAAAAAAACAAAATAATTCAAATCAATGCAGTCTGTATCTTGATGATTCATACATACAATATTAAGTAATAAGAGGGGTATTTTAACTTAGCAAAATATTCAAAATATTTTTTAAATCATTTCCAGTATTTTAGTTTAAAAAAAAATATTTTCAAATGTATGTTTTCTCTTTTGTTAAATGCATTTCTTACGGTACATTTTTGGAATAAATAATTGTCTTGTTTCAATTTTATAGTATTTCCTGCAAAAATATAATTGTATGTCTATCAATACTGCTCACAGTTAATAGTTTGATTTTGCATATTTGGGTACTCTATAACAACTCATTAAAAGATTTGGATTCTCTGCTTAACAAATAAACAGTGGTTGAGATTGTGCAATTTATTTTGGTAAGAGCATTTGCCCTTTATTTGGATTTTTTTGGACTTCATGGCATTTTTCAACATCGTGGTTATCAACTATGTTTCCTTTTCTGTCTTAAATTTTGAGTATCTGTAAATCAATCACTTCCATCGCATGTGAAGTGTTAAAGGGACAATCCAGCCCCAGAATACAAAAAGAAAATACACTGTTTAGTTTCCCTACAATGGAAATGCGTAAGCATTTAATTATGCATTTTTTCCATTTGAAGCACATCTAAAAACTGCTTGCAAAAGCCATAGCCTGTCTCCAGCCTTTGCAAGCCCTCCCCTTTAATACCTCCCAGACTTTCTGTGGCTGTCCAATCAAATACTTCCCAATGTTCCTTGTAAGGCAGGTCCTCTCGTCAATGGCTGCCTCTTGAGTTTAGGTCCACTGAGCTAAATCAACCAGTAAGTAACAGGACTGGTTGTCTGATGGACAACCTGGGAGTATAACAAGGTTAATTTATAAAAGTACCAATTTCTATTGAAATCTGCATTTTTTGTAAAATGAATGAAAGAGGACATACTTTTCACATATGAAGTATTTCAGGAAGCTAAACTGCTTTAGAGGTCTGGTGTGTCCCTTTAAGTGTTTTATAACAGTGTACAAATATGGCATAGGTATTCTGGAACCCAAATTCTATTCTTCCTGTAACTCCGCTGCTTGTTATCAAACCGTTCCATATTCCAAATATATTACTGGAATAAAATGTAATAATGGGTTCAGCTGGCTAGGAAATATTTCAACATGATATGGGAAATAGATTGTCACATTACTGAAATATCTATGAATGAAACTCTATACACTTACAACAATGTTGCAATGTTCACTTAACTATGTTGAAAGATGTTTGCTGTTTTTTTAACTGTCTGGGTGCCAGAAAGGATGATGTCTTGCTACGTTACTGACAGTTAAAGAACTGAAAATATAAATAATGATAAAGCACAATAAGTAAAAAAATAAAAAACATTATGTATGAAAATATTCAGTAGTTTATCAGAGCACTATTCTAGGAATTGTAGGGTGTTAGCGATTTGAGATTTTCAGACTTTAAACTGGCATATTTAGTTATTTTATACATATATATTTATAGAGTGTGTTTATTTTTGATATATTTTCTAATCAAGTGATATGATCTATTACTATATGGCTTGTATGTAGCACCGACATACAACTATATATTTCCTGCCCCAACAAAATTTAGAAAGTTTGTCTTTCTGACCAATCAGACAAGAATTTTAATGATTGCTATGAAAACAAGCAAGGCCTGTTTATTAAAATCTAACATTCCAAACATTTTGTGAATGTATGAGTAGAGATCTCTGTACTATGGGTAGAATGTTGATACAGGGGAAAAAGTAGAAAATCAACTAAGTGCGTCTTACAATTATTATTTTTGCCATTAATTATGCCATTAATTATGTATTATAATGACAATGCCTAGTAAACTATATTCTGTTCTACTCAGTTCTCATAACTTTAAATTGTGAAATCACTGTTCTTATTCTACTGTAAAGGTAATAAATCAGGTATTTGTAGCATAGAAGCCTGTTTTTTCATTCTCTGTAATCTAAAGTCTAAGATTGGTGTATCAGTTTGTGTAGGTAAACGGAATATATACAAATACACATATAGATAAATAGGCTGATGACTGGTGATCTGAGAGGTTCCATATTGAACTCCGTAACAGATATCCTTAAAACCAGTTTCATGATTTCTCAATCAGCTTTTTATCCTTGGTAGCATTCCCATCCTGATCGTCCACTCTGTTTTCTGAAATACACATGGAGCCTATTGATGTCTGGGAGGTCTATGTGTACACATTTCAGTAATTTGAAGCATTTTTCTCATTTCATTTCAGGGAGCAGTTTCACCACCACATCAGGAATTTATGCAGGAAGCAATTCACTCACAAATTCAACTGGCTTTAATAGTTCCCAGCAGGTAAATGCCACAGAACATTTCATTCATGTACCCGCTCTCTTCTCTGTCTTCCAAGATTTGGTGTTGCAGCATTTATTCTCCAGTCTGTTGTTCTTCTAGCATCAAAGTATCTGCTTGCTTAAAAATTATTTAAAAAAATATTAAATAAAAGATTATTTTAAGTTCTGTCAGCAACAAAGGACCTTGTAATACAGTTTGCTTCTAATATACCAAAGAGGTAACATGTGTCTGACATAGCCACTTACAGATGTATAGTACACTAATGCATTCATCAGATCATATATATCGTAGATGTGTTCATGGTATAAATTAACCTTGAAATCCAGGGCTGTTATCTGTTTGCAAGCACCGACAACCAGCCACTGTATCCCATGTGCAGTTAAGTTGATGAAAGTTCACATACGCTTGGAGTTATGTTTTGGAATATGTTTTCTGAAGTATCAATATGTTTGATTTAAAAAAACAAAAAAAAAATCTGTTTCTTTTTGGGTTGTAGGAATATCCATCTTATCCAAGTTTTGGCCAAGGACAGTACACACAGTATTACAATAGCTCACAGTATCCTGCACATTACATGACAAGCAGTAACACGAGTCCTACAACACCCTCGACGACCGCCACTTACCAGCTCCAGGAGCCACCAACCGGCATAACCAGCCAAGCCGTTACGGACCCCTCCCCAGGTAACCACTGTTAATTTATCAGATTTTATTGCCTGCCATGGCTTATTTATTGGCGATACATGCTGTGGAAGGTGCCACCCAGATATGCTTGTTTTTCAGAATGTTGCATAATCCTTTCTTTAGAAGAGTTGTCAAGCCAGTGAACTCAAAATGTCCTCATCTTCAGTAAAGGGTCTTCATACTCTGTGCAATTTGTTTTCCTGCCCTAATAATTGGCTATTATTTTTTATTTATTGAAAATACTCTTTAACACCATGCAGTATAATTATAGATGGTTCCTATGTCTATTTTTTTTATGTCAGTACCATGCAGGGGTCAATTCCTGGGGAAAAAAGTGTGAGAACTCATCCAAGTTCCACCCACCCCAAAAAAAATAATTATACACTCGTATGCATATATATGGTGCACAAAGGTGCACACATACACACACACTCACAGACACACACACACTCAGACACACCCATACACTCACAGTCACACACATACACTCACACACACTCACAGACGCACACACATACTCAGACACTCACACATACTCAGACACACACTCAGACACACACACTCACAGAAACACACAAATTATTCATATTTTTTAAATTTACAAATGTCCACCAAGCCTCCCTACCTGGAGAGCTGGCATCCAGTGGGGCTTCAGTGAGGTGAGCGGCTGTCTACCTGTCAGACGCGGTGAGGGAGCTGTATTCTCTCTGACCTGCTCCCTCGCACTGCGCGGGCTGTCTACTGATGCCAGGAGCCGGAATATGTCATATTCCGGCTCCCGGCATCCGCAAACAGCGTGTGATGGAGCAGAGCAGGGAGAACACAGCTCCCTCGCCGCGTCTGATGGGTAGTCAGCCGTCTGCCAGGGGGATCCATCAGGTATTTGTTTCTTAGTGACAATAAAGCTCTAAAACACCCGTGTGGCATCCCCTATACCAACACCAAAGATACATACAATACAAACACAATAGGTGGAGCAAATATAATACTTTCCTCTCTTCTCAACGAATTAAGCAATGCTGTAGAGACAGAGAGGTATACAAATAGTGCAGATAACTCTAAATTACAATGCAAAAATAACATATGCAAGGAAACACTCACAAAATTAGAGCCAATATTAAACTTGGCTCTGGTGTGGATGGCCTTAGGATCTTTTAAAGGTGATCCAAATCCCTCTGTGGATGGTCTGGATATCCTCTCTGTAGTATGGAAAATTTCTCCCAGTAATAAACTGCAGGGGATCCAGTTAAGTATAAAGTAAAAATATATTTATTGGATACAGATAAAATAAAAAATGTAAATAAAATCTATGAGATAAGTAAAATGCTGCCAAAACGCGTTTCGCCTAACGTGGCTTCCTCAGTTGGCTGAATTCTTGTTTGTAAGGCCATACAGTTGTTTAAACGCTGTGTATAATCCAAATTTTATTAAAGACACGGAGGCTCCTATTATGCATTCTCTTTCTTTATTATACTCCCAGCAGCAAGAAAAGGAAGTATGAGAGAATCATATAAAAAAACATAACAGCTTGGTAACAGTGGCACCAATCAGCATCCAGTATTATCCATATGGGTGTGGTGCTCCTTGACTCCTCCTCTTTCTTGCTGCTCCCTCAGACAAGTTAAGTACTTCATCTCTTGCTACTCCTGTGATTTTCATACATATATGTGTATTTGGGTAAAAGATTTTAGCATTGTGTATGTTTATGCTTATTTTATGCTTCACTGTTATTACTGGTTATTTAATACTGGTGTCTGGGAGTGCTGCCTATTAAATAGGGGTCTCTGGGACCCTGAGGTTTTCCCCCTCTCAGTAGTGTTAGACTCTTTCCCCTGCTCGTTTCCGTTTTTGTGTGGGTGCAGCAGGGCTGCCCTTAGCTGCTCTCCTCAGCCGCTCTCTGTTTTGGTTGCGGTCTATTCCGCGGTTTTCTGCCGGTCCGCGCATGCGCAAACGCTCTTTTGCCGGTCTTTCCCCTTTTCCTAACGGCCGCGCATGCGCAGTACGTGCCGCCGCGGCCATCTTTTTGGTTTATGTCGCCGCCTATGCAAATTTGCTCGCGGCGGCCATTTTAAGTATGTTTTTCGGCGGGAAATTGCTGCGGACCGTTTCTGTATGTGGATAACGGTTTCTCCTACCCTCCTGGCGCACTCCCAGACCCATCCTGTGCTTATTAACTGTGTTGCTGTCTTTGCTGGTCAAACTGTAAGTGTTGGTGTGGAGGATTACTCTATCCTGACACCCTTTTTGTCCTTAGCCTTAGCTAGTATATTTTTTCCCTACAGGTCATTTCAGTTACCATTAACTACTACTAGTGGCATTACCTTATTGGGCCCTATAATTCCAACTCTGAGTGGACTTGGGTGTTTTATCCCCTGTGAGTTTATATTATTGCTAAAATGCAAGATCAGAATGAAAGACCTGCAGGGTCTGTGTGTCCTACACCAGGGGTTTCCCCCTCAGACAGGGCATGTAAGGATGACGCCAGCCTCATGGCATCGGAGGAATTTCAATCCCTCCTCGATTCTACCATGGCACAATCCATCAACAAGGCGTTAGCCTCCGCGATGGGGGTCATGTCATCCTCTATCACGCAATCTGTAACCAAAGCGCTGATACAGTCTCAGAGTTGTGGCCCCCAGAGCACACTAAATCCGGGATCCACTAATGTGGTACAACCGGGACGTAAAGCCTTGACGAAAAGCAAACATATTGCCTCCCCTCCAGAACTGCAGGTTCAGCCTGCAATGACTGACACGCCTCAGGCTGTCAAGGATGGCGCGATACCACCGCGCAATAGAGCCCCTGGCCGGGCAAAATCGGCCAGATCTTGGAAGCGGGCACGTGCCCAAGAGGACTCGTCCGATTCGGACCGGAGTTTGGAGGAGGAGTATGATGAGTTATGCATGGACCATTATAGTGCGGAATATTCCGATTCAGGGTCCGAGGTGAAATTTCACACTGCGACCCAGAAAGCTACGGCTCTGGGCACTGAGCCTGCCGTATCGGGCGAGGGCGACGATTTGCGGGACCCTCTGGGTAACCCGTTGTTTGACCCAGATAACCTCCGTCACCCTCGCTCGGCGGAATGGGAGCCGCCTGAGCACATTGCGAGGTACCTCGCGCTAAGAGTAAGAAAACCTTTATCTAAGGAAGGACGTAACAAGCTACGGGCGGAATGCCCGCGGCCTTTCCTTCCAGACTCAGTGGGAAAAACCCCTGACGTGGATCCCCAATTGGTCCAATTTTTGAATAAGTCGGGTTGGAAACCTAGGAAAGGTTTGGATTTCTCCCTTCGGAACTGCCAGGACAAGTTCCTGGACACTCTGGGGCCCATCACCAAACTTTATGAGTTAGTGGAATCTGCCCAATCTGGTGAGAATGACTTCGATTTCGAAGTAGCGAAAGGCTGGTTGCAGAGGTTAGTCTGCATGGTGGGTAACGCCAATACAGCCATGGCAACCGAACGCCGCAAGGCGATTCTCATGAGAAGAGAGCCCAAACTGGTCAGTATGGCGACCAATGAGCCGGGGCCAGCCGCTAAAGGCTTACTCTTTGGTGAATCCTTTATTAAGGATCTTGGGCTGTACGTTAAAACATTTACAGCAATTGACAAAGCTCAGACTTCTCTAAAAAGAGTATTTGCACCTCGGGTTTTTGGAGGGGCCGGTAGAGGTAGGAGCCGTCTATCCGGCTGTGCATTCCGTGGCTCATTTAGAGCCGGCAGAGGCTCCTTTAATACCCAGAGACCGGTACCAGAACGAACTTATACCCCGTTCTTCCCATCTCGTGGACGCCCCTGGAACTCCCGCGGACCACGGGGGTCTGTCTCAGGCAGACGACCTTATGGTGAGTACCGAGTATCTCCATTTTTCCCATATAAAAGTGGGGGGCAGATTGGCATTGTTTCACCATGCTTGGAAACTTCTAACCGCAGATGTTTGGGTATTAAATACAGTACAGGGGTACCTGATGGAGCTAGTCTCTTACCCTACTCAGGTGCAGTTCCCTCGAGAACTAAACATGGCCAGCGACCACCAGAAGATGATCTCGGCAGAGATTGCAGATTTGGCGTCAAAACACGCTATTCAACAAATCCCATGGGACACAGAAGGGTTTGTAAGCAACCTGTTTCTGGTTCCAAAGAAAGGGGGTGGAGTACGCCCAGTAATAAATCTCCGACCCCTAAATGCGTTTGTCCAATATCACCATTTCAAAATGGAGGGTATTCATTGCCTTCGGGACATCCTACTACCATCAGATTGGATGGTCAAGATAGATTTACGGGATGCTTACCTGACAATCCCTGTCGCGGAAGTGCACCAAAACCTACTGCAGTTTCAGTGGCAAGGAACGAAGTGGAGGTTTGTATGTCTACCGTTTGGTCTGTCCTCTGCTCCATGGTGCTTCACAAAGGTACTAAAGCCGGTGATTGCCTTCCTGCGCACACGAGGGGTCAGGTTAATAATTTACCTGGACGATATCCTTCTCCTGTCTCAATCTCAATCCCAATTACGGGTTCATTTGTCTTGGACAACACACCTTCTCCAGAACTTAGGATTCTTGGTGAATTGGGAGAAATCTGTCCTTCAACCCTCCAGATGTATGGAATTTCTGGGATTTCAAGTGGACTCTGTACAGCAGAGGTTGTGCCTACCCAAAGACAAAATGATTTCGATCAAGAAAGAGATCAGACGACTTATGATTCGTACGACCATTTCCCTCAGACAACTTGCGAGGATCATAGGGCTACTGGCATCGTCCATACAAGCAATCTTCCCGGGCCCGTTACATTATCATGCCCTACAAAGGCTCAAGGCCTCATATCTGCGCTCCGGACACTCGTACGAAACCTGTGTTACACTGGACGAAGATTCCAGAGAGGAGTTGACATGGTGGCTAGCCCACATGGAGGCGTGGAACGGACGGGCGATATTCGGGTCTACGCCAGATCTGGTCATAGAGTCAGACGCCAGCTTACACGGCTGGGGCGCGCATTGTGGCTCAGTTTCCACCGGTGGCAGATGGTCCAACGAAGAAACGTTGTTACACATCAACTGCCTAGAACTGTTAGCGGCATCCTTTGCCATTCGCAGCATGACCCCCACAGGCATCTCATGCTCTATCCTAATCAAGATGGACAACGTTTCGGCGGTGCGTTATATCAACCACCTA
The DNA here is from genome assembly GCA_933207985.1 of Pelobates cultripes. Classification (NCBI taxonomy): domain Eukaryota; kingdom Metazoa; phylum Chordata; class Amphibia; order Anura; family Pelobatidae; genus Pelobates; species Pelobates cultripes. The sequence goes on along the minus strand of OW240915.1, from coordinate 272,106,514 downwards.
GGAGGAACGAAATCGAAAGTTCTGGCACTGATGGCTCGAGATTTTTGGCACTTTTGTCTAAAACACAACATTTCGGTAATAGCGGAATATATCCCAGGACGGGACAATGCACTAGCGGATTGGAATTCTCGATATCTTCGAGACACAGGGGATTGGCATCTCCACCCTATGATCTTCCAACGTCTCTCTCGACTTTGGGGACCTCTCAACATAGATCTCTTCGCGTCTCGGCTGAACACCCAACTTCCTCGGTTCTTCAGTTGGAGACCGGACCCAGATGCGCTGGCGACAGACGCATTCTTACAAGATTGGTCCAAGAGCAGGAATTACACTTTTCCACCGTTCAGCCTCATCTCTCGGACCCTTGCATACCTTCGATATTCCCAGGGGACTCTAGTGCTGATAACCCCGTTATGGAGGTCACAACCTTGGTTCCCACAGTTATTAGAAATGTCGATAGATTCCCCACGACTCTTGCCGGACATGCCCTACCTCCTGACCAATCCAGAGGGAATGAGTCACGAGTTGATCGACCAGGGTCTACTTCGCCTGATGGCAAGGTTCCTTTCAGGGGAACATGGAATCTCGAGGATGTTTCGCAGACAACACTCGGTCTCTTGGCAGAGTCTTGGGCACCAGGTACCAGACGTTCCTACGGGTCGGCTTGGAGGAAGTGGACTGATTGGTGCGTGGGACAATCAGTGGATCCCATATCAGCTCCTGTGAAAATAATCTTACAATTCCTGACTCTACTCTTTGAAGAAGGTAAAGCCTTTCGGACTATAAATCTATACAGGTCAGCGATATCAGCGAGACATAGGGGATTGGATGGTACTCCAATAGGTAAACATACCCTCATCTGTCGTTTGCTCAAAGGCATCCGGTTTGCTCGACCCCCGCAGGCTCGGTATTCTTCCTTCTGGGATGTCAATGTGATTTTTCGTTTTCTCGAGTCTTGGCCTTTGAATCATGAACTTTCTCTTAAACAATTATCAACCAAACTGTTGATGTTGTTTTGTTTACTTTCATGTAAACGGGTTGCTGATGTCAGAGCATTGGATTGGCAAGCACGTGCTTTTGTTCCGAACGGAGTTTCCTTCAATATTTCACGAAGGACAAAGTCTGCAACTAAGGAGGTCTTCTACCCGTCGTTTCCAGACAACCCTAATCTGTGCCCAGTGTTATGCCTTAAGGAATACGAGCGCCGCACGAGCTCGCTCCGTCCTGATCAAACTCATCCATTATTCATCTCGTTCAGAGTACCGCACCTACCAGTATCTACTCCTACTTTAGCTCGTTGGATCAAATGGTTATTATCCGTGGCAGGCATAGACACTTCAATTTTCTCCCCACACTCCATTCGCGGGGCAATGGCTTCTAAAGCTTCCATGATAGGTTGTAGATTGGAAGACATCTTACGAGCAGCTGATTGGTCGAATGAGTCTACGTTTCGTAATTTCTACTTTCGACCGGTACAACATATTTCCAGTTTGGTGGTTGCTCAGCTTTAAAATAGCATAATAGGAGCCTCCGTGTCTTTAATAAAATTCCCAGATTTTACTATTAACATGACGTAAAGTCATGATTTTATTAATGACACGGAGGCGAGTATTATTCCCACCCGCCCTACCCAGGGTGGTGTTTAAGTTACAGGTCAATCATGGGACCTTTGGAATGACAAAATACGGTAGGTAAAGTGTCATACACGACACGAAGGTGAGTAAGGTTTGTGATGAATATACTTCTATATACTTATAGGGTTGGAATAACGTAGTGGAAGAGTTGGCTAACTATGGAATAGCAGTCGCAAGTCTCAATATTACCATATATTTCTTCTTTTTTAGCTTGAATACACCTGTGAAAGTTGGCGGTTGAAGCTGTTCCCTGTTGAATTTCCGGTTATGGTTTTGTTTCGGGAATTCGTGTTGTTGGATTATTTTGGAACTTACACTATGGTCTTCGGGATCTACGCAGAAAGAGGAGGAGTCAAGGAGCACCACACCCATATGGATAATACTGGATGCTGATTGGTGCCACTGTTACCAAGCTGTTATGTTTTTTATATGATTCTCTCATACTTCCTTTTCTTGCTGCTGGGAGTATAATAAAGAAAGAGAATGCATAATACTCGCCTCCGTGTCATTAATAAAATCATGACTTTACGTCATGTTAATAGTAAAATCTGGGAATTCGCGGTCTTTTTCAAGTGGAATGCAACTTGCATTCCATTCCTCCGTCGGCGTTTCACTTCCTGGTTCCAGTCACATGGAGCCTCAGCATTACTGGAACGCATAACACTTCCGAGTTTCAATCTCTGGCGTGAATGGAAAGCATCGTGCATTCCATTAGAGTGACGGCACACCTCCAATTTCCTCATCTGTGCACTCTGTGTATGTGTGGAACGCACTCTGCGTTCCACCAAATTTGGAATCCTTTGTCAGTCTCTTAGTTTATGTAATAAAAACAATCTCTATAAACACTATACTCCTATATATTGTATAGTCCAACAGAATAATACATATTCTTGACATGAAGTGCACATTGATATTAGCTGATATAATTGGAGAGATAGCTCAATGAAAGATAAATTAATTATATCAATAAAACCATCATTTACATCTTAAAATAACACTATAGCTACATAATATAGTTCTATATATATAAGTGAAAAGTTCTTTTATCGTTGGGTACCAATTTTTAAAGTGACAGTGCAAATTTAATTTAGATATTGCTAAGTTGTGTATAATTTAGTAGTGAATCCATTTCTATAGTTTTATGTGGACTCCAGATGTCATCCCACTTCGCACAAAAATTCTAAAAGTGAGGTAGTAAGCTCAGACAAATATTATTTAAAGTGACTCGTTGCCTAATTCGATATTCTTAGTAAATAGTATTACAACACCTTTTTATAAATACAGAGAGGGAGGGGAGGGGATTTAGGAGAATATATAAATAAATAAGAATAAATAACAAGGGGTTAAAAAGACTATAAAAATATAAATATTACTATAAAAAATTACACAACTCAAAATCTTGATTAAGACCATGTGGGATCTATGTTCTAAAATTGTAAATGCATTTCATCTCCTCTTCTCCTATTCTCTTATTAAAATCGCCCCCTCCCCCACCCCTCCAATCTTTCTGTACCAATTTAATCCATCAGGTGGCTAGCAAGCCACCTCTTGCCCCCTCGCCCATGACAGGGAGAATACAGGGGCATTTGAGGGCAGCATTTTTTGCTGCCCCCTGGTTAGTGCCTGCAGGAGTAACGAGAATGGCGTTCCTACTGGGAAAAAAGTGACTCAAGCCCTGGTGCCATGAATAGATTTTATTTACCGAAAAGTTTATCTTCGGAATTAAAAATCAATACTGAGATTTAGTAGCTGCTCCAGTACATAAACAGGGATCATTTTTTGTTAACTGTTAATAGTGATTATTTATTATATTTCAACAACCTGCTGTACAATCTATGGGGCTATAATAAGCCATTACAATTAGACATACAGATACAAAAGAATGAAAGCCAACTGATGGAATGTTATCGGGTGATTTTTTTTTTTAACTCACATTGTAAGTTGTAGCTGTTGTTATTATTGTCACATTTGCTCTTTTTTTATTTATGTATTTTTGCTCATTCAATTTTTGAAGAGTTTCAATTAAAATATTTAATATTTATATTTTCCACAGTGGTTAGCAAGATATTTTAAAGTTTACAATAGAAGGGTAGTAATGAAGGCTGAGACAAAACATAGTTTATATAACATTCTAAAAACATTCTGCAGTAAAAGGTGGAGCTGTGTGTACTTTATCCATACATCAACCTGTTTTTGTGCTATTTTTAGGGGGGTTATGGGATATGCAGATTACCCCAGGCAGGGTTTCACATATTACTTTTCAATAAGTCAGCAATCCTACTGTTAGTTTATCAGTCCACAGTTTTTGAATTGGTATGAGTGCAGTTATCTGTGGGCTTCTAGCCCCAGCACTCACTCACTCACTCCGACTGAGAGGAGAGATGTCTGTTTTGGTTGTCTGTGCAATGTGATCTTGAATATCGTAATAATCTCTTTACTAGTTGCCACTTATTTACATGTGACTGTTTATTTACGTCAAAATAGTAATGTTTGAAAAATAATTTAATTTGCATTGACATTGAATTTATTACCAGCTTTTCTTTTTTGGGCATGGATTTTGTGTCTGGTTGTCACAACCAACTAAAACATCAAATTAAAATAAGAAATGACAGTAATAACTACTAATGATCACCAATATCAATAGTAGGGATTTTAAAATTGTATCCCTTTGATAAATTTATATATATATATTTTTACATTGCAATTTGTAGTATGGCAGTCACAATATAATGTACCTGGTGGCCCACATAACCTGCATATGGCCAGACACTGACCTTATAAAACACCAGCAGTGAGCAGTTTCATTCACATCACACATTCCTACTCTGATCCTCTTTCTTAGAAACTGTTAAAAGTCACATAAGCCCTTCTCCTGAGCACGTGTGTGCTTCTGTTTCTTTAAGATCGTAAATGAGTGTCACAGTGGGTGTTGCATAGAGCAAAGAGGCAGGAGGGGAAAATGAATTAGACAGAACCTGGAGACATTCCAAACACGGGAGCCTGCTGTGAAATGTAAATATATGTTTCCGAGGCATGTAGGGTCATTAGGGAGTACAGATCAATGAAATTTAAATGATGGATTTTGTTGAATATATTTTTTTATTTCTTTTGTGGGGGTGTTATTTTTTTTTTTTTTGGCACAACTAAAAGTTAGTCGTTACTTGTTCAAACCTAAATCCCATAGACGGGTAGAGATGCGTTTGTATTGCCAAAAAGCCACCGCTCATGCAGGGTTTAAGTCTCTTAAATCTCCAACCAATCCATGGGTGTCCCAGACAGCGCCCCTTTGTATGTGCACCCAGTGCAATCACATGTGGTGCAAAGTGATATTGTGTATACAGGCACTTAAGAACGTGGAAAAATATATATGCTGCTGCCACCAGTGTGTAAATCTCTCACAATTTAACACAAATATATAGATTGTAGTGGTGGGCTGTGTGGTAGGAGACCAACACCATATAGGTCACATGTATTTTTGTATTTTAGGCTGGCCCTGCCAACACATTCTGCAGCCCTGGCTACCTTAAAGTATCAAAGCACCGTGTTACAGAAATAAACCAGTTGTAAAAATTGTAAATATGGCCTTGATTTAATAAGCTTTCCAAATCATTCAATTCAATTTCTAAATGATTTATCAACAAAAGTTCCCATAGACTTTAATGGTGACTTCTGTAGATAAATCACTTGGGAATGTTTCTAATTTTGAATCATTTGCAAAGCTTATAAAACCGAGGCCTGTGTTGTAGAAGTTTAAGTAAGTCTTACTCCTGGCTTTGGAATTGTAGTAGTGGAACATTTTTCACAATAAATATGTAAGGTTATATTTAAACATGCAGACCTGGTCATAATTAAAAGTAAGATATATTTTAGTCTATTGCACAGACCTCTGCTATATGTTAAGTGTTAAACCTATGTACAGATTCGTATGGGAGGGTACACGCAAATGAGCATTTCCACCGTGCCTCCATCCCAGAGATGACCACACTCCCAGGTAAGAAAAAGACAGAACTGAGCAGTTGTGTAAGGTCCAAATGCAGCTTTATTGAAAAGGCCACAACAATGTTTTGGCTCTACAAAATATTTCTCTAACTCAGAGCTTGAGAAATACTCCCTTTTGAGTTGAAACTTTGTTTTTACCATTCCATTAAAGCTACTAAGGACCTCTTACAAGGTACAGACCCTCTTGCTTTGTTAGCATCCTCACATTTGAGGTTCTGAGGCTAAGAGCTTGCAAAAAAGGGTTTGAGCTGAATCGATACACATGCGTTGGTGCTAAGCAGGGGTGTCTGATTCATGCACTTGTAAATAAAGCCCAGCTGTTGAAGCAGAAGGGTGAGTGTATGTGTGTGTGTCTGTCTATATGTCTTTCTGTGTGTATGTGTATTGGTTCAGATTGCCTATATTTCAGCAAACAGTTCCGACAAGAGGGTTAACATCAACTTAACGTGATATCAAGGGGAACAGCTGACTTCAGCTTTGCTGTGAATTACCCAAAACAGACATATTTACTGAGTGGCTGCTTTGTTTCTGCAAATAAGATGGGATATTAGAACAGCTGGCACAGCCGTTTATTAAAAGGACATGGCCAAAATGTAGACCTCCAGTTGTTATTAAAAAAAAAAAAAAAAAAAAATAACAACTCCCATGATCCTCAGCTGATCATTGTTTTTTCATTTGGCCATCCTTTGCACAGATTATAAAAAAGGAATAGATCTACAGTCAATGGATTGAAACATTATGTAGTTGTGTGTGGATCACTTGTTTCTCTTTGGATAATTTATACAGTGTATGTATGTATTCATTGTGCTAGCAAAATTGTTATATTTAAATAAAGTTTAATTTTGGGTGCATTAATTATCGATCCATACCCTAGACTGCTCAGTCCCACAATCCACTGATCCAACTCTTTGAGCATTTACAATTCAGCTGTTTACATTTACTGGAAATTCAGCTACCACCATGTGTGGATGTAATTTTATGGTCTATTAAGTGTCACAGTGTAATTTTGCCATGGCAAGACCCTATAAATTATATGCTCTTATTAAGAAAAGGACCATCCAGAACCCACCTTATGATTGCATGATAATGGCCAATATAAGGATACATGTACTTTTTCCATCTGAAACATATATTGGTGAATGGAAGATTTTAATAAAATTCCCAATTCCCAACATGTGGGTGGATGCTAGTAGTTGCGGGATGCACATCTCCTGTGGGCCAGGGCGGCAGCTTGTACAGCGGCTCTCGGTTCCCACAGCCATATTCTTTACCCTTACGCCAGCATTTGGCTGAAACACCAAGAAAGTTAAAAAAAAATTTTTTTTAATACTAAATAATGTTTAATCATTTCAGTTGCTTGCAGTTTGACTCTTACAATGCATTAAGAGAGCAGGATTAACCATATATTGACCATATGCGGCTGTCTAGGGCCCAGTGATTAGACCATGACTTGCTTGACTCCATTCACCCTGCCTATCTAAAGAATAAACTGCTGAGGACAAACTAGTAACCTACACATAGATACACTTTTTGGTTGCTGCATTTTTTTGCTACTCTATTTTTATGTGTATCTTAACCAATGGATGTTAGCTTAATCCTTTTTGGTCTCTATACTTATTTTATGCACTTTTTTTGATTTGCTTGTAAATTGTATTGATGACACAACATTTTTTTGTTTTGTTTTTGTTTGCATGCGATGTTGCACTTTAAATAGGTATACACGCAATTTTACCTTCACTATTTCAAACACTATTTTAAGCTCCCTTTTTATCCAATTTTTTTTCAAAAATTTTGTTTTTCAAAATCAAATTAGTAACCTGTCAAGAGCTCTGTGGATTCTTAATTCTTTTCTGCGTACATATGAAATAGTATTTCTTTAAAGTGACACCTCACCCTGCTACTATTTATGCATATGTAAATTCCAGTGCTATAACATGATCTAAATGTATCACATTGCTGCATTTTATATATTGTAACAAAAGTGGATCATTCTAAATCATAATACTCTCCATATGATATTGTAACTAAAACTTTAAGCATTCCTTGCAGACTAATTCTAGAATTTTGAATATTTTCCTCAATAGATTTAGTTAGCATTCTCCCTATTAGATGTGTTTATAGAGCAAATGTATTGGTATTTAATATTAAATATATCACCTCTGCTGTGTGCGCTATATTTATTGCGTGAATACGTTAGATGTTTGTAGTGTGTAAAAACATACATTCCATGACAAGTAGACATAGACTGCTCTGCAAAACAAGACTGGTGTTCCATGAACAAATTCTTCATCCTAATTCTCTGAAGCTTAAAATAAAATGCTTGTTTTCCAAAGGAGTTCGCTCGTTATTGCTATAGTAAAATTAATACTTACTGCTAAAATCACCATTGGAATTACATATATAATGGATGAAAGCTGTAAGTAGAGAGAATTATATGATAAATACGTTTATTTGTATGTTAATCAAAGAAGAACATTCAATTTAAACCCAATACACTTGCAGTGTGCATGATGTCTCACATATGGCTGGATTCTCAATTGGCTTGTGATTAGTTTTTTAGCCTTGCAATGCAGACGAGTATAAACAGAAGATAAAAAAATTAAATGTCATGGATCATGGATTAACCAACTGATATTTAGGATAATTTACTAGTAGTAGAAGCCATGATAACATTTGCAATTGCAACTGGGGTGTCTATTTCTCTGTAGATTATTATTGATATGACACATTATATCTTATTTAATTGTGATTATATGTGTATTATTATAGCTGTTTTTCAAATAGCTCATAATTTTCCCTGCTTTGTGATTTATTTGATGAGGGAGTTTCATCTCCGTCAATATGGAAAGATATATTGTTACTGGAAAAAGTAATAAAAAAAAAATGCATTCTAAACAGGCCATTGTAAAAAGCAATCACTTGTTGTAATGAAAATAAAGACATGTGGACAACGTTGGGGGGATATGAGAAAATAATTCTATGTTTCAGATAATAGTTATGTAGTCAGTAGTAATAGAATATTGTCCAGTTCTATTCTTTTTAAATGAAATATTGATCTAGTGGTGTTTGAATCAATGCATCTCTATGGGGAAAGTTCAGTGTCTCCATGCAGAGCGTAGAGACGCTGAACGTCAGTGTGGCACACTGTGCAGCACTGCCCTGCCCCAGGAAGCACCTCTGGTAGCCATCTGAGGAGTGGCCCCTGGAGGTGTCCATAGGGAGCAATGTAAACACTGGCTGCAGGGACTAGATATACTCACCAGAACAAATACAATAAGCTATAGTTGTTCTGATGACTATAATGTCCCTTTAAGACTATTTGCTTCTTCAAAATTGTTTTTTTCAAACATGATCAATGTAATCATATGGCCACAATTCATCTGACCAAAACGCCACATGGACAAAATTTGGTCTGTCTGAACCAAAATGTTTTTTGGGACCGGTCTGACTGATGTTGTGTAAACAGATCATTGCATGATAATAGCCATTTTATGAGGCTCCATATGGAGCTTCTCACGAGTACTCCAATAACACATATAAAGCTGTTTTTAGTACAGAGGACCAAACTGTAGCTTTGTAGACAAATGTTCCTAGCCTTCTGAAAAGCTGTGGTTGTGCGCAGATGCTTTTTACAAGGCTACACCAGCTGCATGTGTAGATAGCTTAAGGACAGGGCATTGGATACTGGTGCATGGATGCCTCACAAAGAAAGCTAGTTTAATAGGAGTCCACTGATAACCCCAAATTAGCATTAATGTCAGACACACTCACATTTCACATTATAAATAATCAATACTCAATGGTTAGAAGTTGGACTGGTGGAGAGCTTGGTCTACAGAGCAGATACAATACGTCCTTGCTAACTGTAGTTATCTTAGACATTATACCTGATATTCCGTGCATCCTTAAAGGCTTTAAGTTGTTATGGTGCCAAAAGTGTTCCTTAAAGAGAAATTCTGTTTCAAAGGAAAAAAAATAATGATGCAAAATGTTACCTTCACACATGTGTGGTTATTTACATTTACTCTTATGGAATCTAAGTTGCATGAAAAGTTATGCAGTTATATATAACACAGTTGGTCAAGCGCTTAAAACTGCACTGGTATAAGCAGCAACACAACACAGAAAGGGATCTCTCTTTCTTAGCTGAGAGAAGCAAACTTGGGGAAGATCACCTCTTCTTCCTGAAGTAATGCAGTGTTGGTCAGCTCGATGGATAACATAGTTCTGTAAAGGCATTTACTCTTTAAAATACCTGCTGAGCTGGACTGTGCTGTCAGACACTGCAAGAAGCAGACCGAGCGAGGGACAGTGATCTCCCACAGTCTCAGAAAAGCAACATGTGGAATTATGAAAAGAATTGTACACGATCCTAGTTTACAAGAAAAGCATACTATAAAGGTGTCTGCCACGTAACAGACATAGAAGAACAACACAATAAATAAATACAAAAGAAAATAAAAATATACAATATCTAAAATATAATACATAAATTATATAACAAAAAAATATACCAAAATACTAGTGTATTGCGGTATGTAATGATACCTTTTTATTGGACTAACATATTATTTAATAAACAAGCTGAGAGGGGAAACTCTCGAAAGCTTGTCTTTTTAGTATTATGTTAGTCCAATCAAACAGGTATAATTCCTTCCCTTTGTATCCTAAGAAAACAACAGTCCATTTTAAAGTTTTATTGCCCTTGCATTTTTACACAGACTGGCTTTTCGTCAGTGTTTGTCATTTATCATACTTCTATACATGTACCCAGGACAGGTATAAATGGATGGATTCTGTCGACTAACAGATTTTCCTACGATGTACATTGTGTTTTCCATTGCACATATTTGGGGAATATTATTTTCTTTAGTTACTTGGACTATATTTATATATATATTGTTAGAGAATACTAGAAGAATAAGTAGGTTTTATTAGTAAATTAGATCTGCTAGAAATGCATGTGTTGACGAATATGGTATGAAATTGTTACATGAAGTAAAATATTTAGAAAGATTTCATCTAAGGCCATCATCTAAGGCCTTGATATTCTGAATAGAAATTAAAACCCCAGAGAGTGTTACTAGCCCTCCTGTTTTAGGGAAATAAAGTACCTCTCATCTTCCAGCTTGGGTCAGATCACTCAGTAATTTCCCTATACACTGGGAGCCTTCGGTGAGTCTTGACTTCGCCTTAGCTGCAACCTTCATTGGCTACACTGTCTGGAGATTTAATTTTGAAGCTCAAATCTGGGAATAGTCTTTGTAGAGAAGGTTAAAACTATTTCCAATACTGGAGAAATACTCTCAAAACACCATGCACACTGATAAGGATTTTACTATTGGGCTACATTCTTTAGAAAACCAAATGGACAATTATTAATTATATATTATACTGAGCTCCATTTGGAGATTTTGACTAATCCTAAGGTTCTCATTATTATAAATTGGGTGCATTATACTGTGAATAAATATTTTCTATGGTTCTAACAAGATTTATACATCAAACAAAAATATATTGTGTATTGCAATATTTTATTATGCTAAAAATCATTTTTGTTTTCTTCTGTTTTTTGGGGGGGCTTATTTTGAAAACAGAATACAGCACAATCCATAGTCCATCAACGCCAATTAAAGATTCAGATTCAGATCGATTACGGCGTGCTTCAGATGGAAAATCACGAGGGCGAGGAAGGAGAAACAATAACCCATCCCCACCTCCAGACTCTGACCTTGAAGTAAGTCATAGAGTAACCTGAGTCCAATTCAAATAAGAAGTGTCCTGCTAATACAATCATTGTAACCCTGATATGAGGAATTACCTTCCTAATCTTCATGTTAGTTTAACGTTTTAATTGCATTGTTAACTGGTAGATATATTTTAGCTTTCAATTTTTATCATTTTCAACCAATGCACTGATGTGTCTGAGGAACCAGGTCTTACATTGCTACGAAAACTGCAGAGATGTAGCTAAATGTATGAGCTGCATTCTGCATGTGCTGTAGCCTGTAATTCCCTCTATGTTGTAGAAAATAAACTAATGAATGAATCTAGCAATAAGAAGTCATCCGTTAGAATCACTATGGGGGTTTATTCACTATGCATCAAATTCTAGTGAATTGGAAACTTAACTGTGAAATTTATGCAAAATATGCTGATTCAATTTTTTTTTCCAATTTTTACCCTGGCCCGGTTGCTTCCAGTGTCTGCGGAGCCGCAGAATTGTATGGCGTGGCTGTCGCCATTCATTGATAGAGAGTGTCAGCTAACCACTCTCAGTCGATGAATGCAATGCTGCACAATGAATGTTACATAGAATTGACATTAGCTGACCCAGAACTCTAGTTTCTGGCTGGCTGATGTCTCCCCAATAACATTACCGGAAATGGACCTACACCTACAGCATAATGCTTCACATACAGACTTCAGACACCATGACCACTTTAAATAAGTGAAGTGGTCATGGTGCTTGGACTGACCCTTTAAATGTTGTATTTAAATACACTATAAATCATGTAGTAAAATAAAAGATCTGCTTTTAAATGTTTAAATTCGCTGTAAAGATATGTCTAGAATCATGATTATAATGGAAATCCATAGCTATAAACTATACTTCTCTTTGCATATATATATATATATTTTATACACAAGTGAAGATATATATATATATATATATGTATATATATATATATATATATATATATATTTGTATTCATCATTTTAAATTTGTTGTTTACAGAGAGTATTTATATGGGACTTGGATGAGACAATCATTGTGTTCCATTCGTTATTGACAGGATCTTATGCAAATCGATATGGGAGGGTGAGTATTAATATACTATATACAACATTAATATCTGACAACACAAAATACAAAATAGAACGTAAGTTTGAAAAATATATATGGAGAATTTTTCTAATGCTATAATTTTGCAACTTGGTTATTAGTGCATCACAACGGACTGCAAATTCTCTATATGAAAGAACATAATGTGAACTGAAATGTTCACTCTGATTTATGATTTGTAAAATGAAATGTATATTGCACAATATAATAGGGGTTTATAAAGTTTGTGTGTTTTATGTTTTTGTTACTTATACTAGGTCCAATCTGCTTTATTAAATAGACACAAAATCTTTAGCAAGATAGAGCCATATAAAGGGAATAATAAATAGTTTCTTGAATAAATCTTCACACTTTCAAATCTGTAAGACGAATGTTTTATCTGTTCTATGAGAATAACAATTTTTTATGAATAAAAACTCCAACTATAAGTAATGAGATAATCCTTTAAATTTAAAAACTTTGTAGACTTTGCTTCCGAAATATTTTTTTGTATAATTATTTTTATTTTGTCCATTTTTTCTCTTGAATGTGAGCGATATTTCAAACAGGTTATGCATTTAGTTTTCACTTTATGTATAATTAATTGTATCATTGCATGACCTATGGCAGCCCTGTAGCATTTGGCAGCTGTCACTGGTTTTTAGACACAAAGAGGTTCTCTGCTTTTCCTGTTTATAAATGTTTCAAGTGCTATTTTCTGCTACTGGAGTTGAAAATGTCTATTTCAATTACAGAATATATTTTTCAGTTTATCTTTCACACTGAGGGCAATCTGATTAGTTGGCTTTTTCAAATAACCTATCATTTTTCCTTTTTAATAATTATTGTGAACTGACATGTTATTTATTGGTAAAATAAGACAGAATGACACCCGCCTAGTTATAAACTGCAGATTATTCATCAAATTTGTGGATTGCTGTAATAAAGGTTCATTTATTCCTCTGTATTGCCACAGTTCCAGACCACATATATAGTTCTTATTCAGTAAGAGAATACTGTAAACAAATAAGGTATTTTTTTGTAAAGATCTACGACATCAATTTGTTTGTACACACATATATACAGTATATATATATTTCTCAAAATAATAATAATAATAATAATTTTTAAAAAAAATGTCTGATAATGACCTTATATCTGAAAATGAACACATACACACATACATCTGGCAATTTGGCCAACAGTTGTGGGAGGGATTATAAATACAGTTCTGCCTACCTTTCTGTCGCTTATAACAGGAAGCTCATAACAAACTTCCTGTCATTAATTCAGTCACAATTCTCGCTGTGCTGTTAGCCTGATCAGGACTCTGGCACAAACATGTCAAACATCTTAGGACTTGTGGGTGTTTGTTAATGGATGTACTGGAGCTGGTGGGAGCTTAGCTACCTGAGAGCAAGTTGTCATTGTGCTAGGTGGTTGTCCATGTTGTTCATTTCAGAAAGGTTTTCTGGCATTATCTGGCATTATCAGGTGTAGGTTGTCTTCTGTATTGGTGGCTTAGACTGTGGCAGGGATGCAATGGGTATCCCTGCCTTCTTTTTTCATACTAGAGGCTCCATGCACCTGAACCACTACATCAAGGTGGAATGGTTCTTGTACTAAACACGTTTTATTGAATTTCGGTATATCAATACAAAAAGAGAATAACACCAGAAGATCAGGTTGTGAAGTAAGAACCCAAGAAACAGACCCCACTGAGAGAACATCTGGAACAAAGCAAAATAACTAAAAACAAAACACAATTTCTGTAGACTAGACAGTAAATAGGCTATCAGTCCTGTAAAAGCCAAGCAGGAAAGGTGTAATGGCTTTAAAGCTTAGAGTGTCCCTTTAACAATTACTGTCTGCTGCAGGTCACATAGCCACATTCTCATAATCCTCTGTTTCCTGTTATATATTTCTCTCCAAGAACATTCTCTTATAGAGCCATAAAAGTCATACACTCAGCCTGTAATTTCCAAACACTTTTACTGATACCCTCAAACACTCCCATGCACACTGACATATAGATAGCCACTATCTCATATTTATATCCTACATACAGAAATGTCCTTTATTGTCTTTCCTTTCACACGTGTTCTGTACAGTCATGTCTCATCCACTGTTGTCCTGCCTACAATCTTGATTTGTACTGTAATGTCCAATATTTACTTTTGTCCCCCAGTGTAATCTCCTGTGTACAGTCTTCTCACAATCTGTAATGTTCTTTGTACAGTCTCTTCCTATGCTATAGTATTTCCTATACAATCTATACAGTTCTATACTATAATGTCCACTTTTCAGTCTTGCTCTTGATAGGCAGTTATTTCGCTATTTATCGGGTTATTCAATAAAGTCTGAATGCTCCTGTACCGAATGAGGCATAACCATTCACAAGCCGCCACATACTAACCCTTGCTCCTCCAAGGAATGTTCTATGCTATAACAGTCAGTATATGGTAATATTACACTCACCTCATAGATTTGTCAAGTCTATTTAGGCATGTTTTATACTGTAAGGTCCATTACACATTCTTGCTATATATCCTTGTCATATAATGTCTTGTCCTATATTGAGATATCTATAAACGACCCTGTCTACACTATAATTATCACTATTTAAATAGTTTAGGTATCTCATACACATATATATATATATATATATACATTCAAAAATATATAAAAAGATATTATTTGTGGTTGCAACAATAAGCCAGAGCCGTAGGGTAGCTAAGCAATGGGTGCGCCAGAAAAAGAGGGCAGTATTACAATGAGATACCCAAACTATATAAATAGTGATAATTATAGTGTAGACAGGGTCGTTTATAGATATCTCAAAATAGGACAATTATGTGAACCTTTATTATATGACAATGATATATATCAAGGATGTGTATGTATATTTATATATATATATATATATTTATATATATATATATATATATGTAAGATATAACTATATAGATAGATAGATAGATAAAATGTGTATCTTGTAATACCTGTTTTTTACATCTACATCACTGGACTAATATGGCTGCAATCTCTACTTGAACACTATACATATATATATGTATATATATATATCTTACATACTTGAAATAATTTGTTAAACTGAATTGTCTCCAACAACGTACTTACACTCCTGGTCACATGCCACAAAAGAAAAAGGGCCTTTGAGTTCTTTCTTAAAAGAATGATTGCCTGGGGCTCTGCATTGAGTAGGACAAAAGGTCAATTACTCTCCCAATAATACTGTGTGCTTTTAGTAAAAGGAGGGTGCAGATAGGTGGTGATTCTCTGCTTGTCTCATTAGACACTACTTATTTTACCTAATGCATTGCCAGGCTTCAAATTAGGGATAATTGCTACTGTTGTGTGGTGGCAGCAGATGAAAGATAACATTTGTTTTCTTTTTACATTTATCTGTCTCTTCAGCTGTCATACCCCTGTGCTTCTCTTAATGAGGAGTCCAGAGCTCAAACTCACAGAGCCTCGAAGTGAAAAGGGCAGGTTGTGCATTTCATTTTTGTTTTCTTTAACAGAAATCAACATGTACATCACCAGAAAATATATTTGTAGGAATACATATTGGAATTCTAGAATATACTCGTTTGATACTTTGGCTGTGCACAAGGAGTTGGTGGAGGTCCGCGTAACTGGGGCAGCGTGAATACGCAGTGGTATTAAATACACGTTTTTTTCTCTGTTATAAAGAGTTTTCTGATCGAAGTGCAATTGACTGTGTGCAGACAATGTCATTATTTTTCTGAAAGCCCAAGATATTGCTATAGTCCAAATGTGAAGATTCAAATCAATGTATGAATGTTGGAGGAATTAAGTTTTTTAGTCCTAACTACTTTTCTCTGGTAGTAGAAGGAGGATTTGGTCCAGGCTGACACTTGTTTAAGAGAGAGCATTTGGTCATACCACATAACAAGCGCACATAGAGAAATATATATTTGTTATCCTCTGAATCACAAGCCATCTTGTAGATGTTGCTGCAGTCTTCTCATTAAGAGATGTCTTCTCGACACAAATGTCTTCATTATGTTCAGCTAAAGACACTTGACAGCCATCTATCATAGATCTATCCAAAATGGTACTTCTACAATTTCATTCAAATTTAAGTTTAATTGTTTCTTTTAACAGTTTCAAGGTAATTGATTATAAATTGTTAGTATAACGATATTAAAAAGTAAGCCTCTTTTATTTCATTGACTAATTATACAAACAGCGATTCTTATCACACCTTCAATATTTTACCTTCTATGCAGTGTTTCCAAAGTTGTTCGAGCAGCTACCTCATACTCTTACTGACAGCACACAATTATTGAATTAACCCAATTAGTCACAAAAAACAAACGTGCTATGTGTGTACACACACCCACCATGTCTTGTCAGTTTGGTGAAGACAATGTACTGGCAGACACAGTATATGCAAAGAAACATGTCTGTGCAATAGGCCTGACTGTCATTGCCAGACAAAAATTCAGTATTGAATTACTTCAAAATCTTCTGTGAAATCCTAAAAACAATTTCTTGACTTGACTTGATATTTTATTGTTTTTATTTATTTTTCATGCTAATCAATATACTAGCATATGCATTTCTCCCCTTACCCAGCCCCTCTGTGTTTATCTTTATCCCCTTCCACAACTCCTTTGTGCATCTCTTTTTTCTCTCACCAGCACTTGTCTCCCCCAGTCCTTTTATGTGTTTCTTTGTCCCTTTCCACATCCTCTCTTTATGTGTCTTTCTTCCCCTCAGCCCCATCTGTGTGTCTCTTTCTCCCCCAGCCTATCTATGTTTATCTTTCTACCCTTCCCTCTGTGTGTCTCTTTCCACCAGCCCCTCTTGCGTATCTCTTCCACTCCACCCCATCTCTTTGTTGTCTGTTACATCTCCCCACCTACTTGTGGTCTCTTCCACTTTTCCCTCCTGGAGTGCCTGCTTACATTTGTAGCTTGAACATGCAGTCTGCGGTACCTGGTCTGATAGGAAGCTGGTGGCTGTTCTCAGTGAGTACTTCCTGTCAGACCAGGTAGAGGATACACAAGATCCTCTACTGCAGTCACCCGGCCAGGCTACATGAAGTTTCTGACAGGAGAGGAGCACTGTGTGGAGGGGAGCACTGTGTTCCCCTCCTGTCTCTCATCTGGAGATTGTGCCCTATGGTCCCGTGCACTTGCCCTGCTTGTGTGAATTGGTCCTTAGTTAAAAATAACCAGGTTTATTTAATTCAGCTGAGGCTTTGAAGAGAGCGTCACACCACATTAGTAGTTATTTTCTTTGCTTTTTAAAAATATATATATTTATTCTTTTGTTTAATGGGCATGCCTCCGAACTTTGGGTGGTGTGTAATCAATATGGGACAGAGTTGGTGTTGAATAGGTGTGCTATTGTAGCAATGCTGTTTTTATCATGTCAGATGATTGTCCTGTAACATTAAAGGGTTACTCTAACCACCATTACTACTTACACTTTTAGCATAATAAACACTTTTAGAACACTAAATCAACAGCCACACACGACCTCTTCGTATTTAATTCCCTCATACTACTAGCAATCACTGAGACCTGGCTGTCCCGCTCTGATACCACTACTCCAGCTTCTTTATGTTTCAGTGGACTACAATTCTCCCACACTCCCAGACTCACCTGTAAAGGCGGCGGTGTAGGCATCCTTCTCTCTCCTCAATGTACCTTTCAACCTATCCTCCCTACCCCTCCCCTATGCTTTACGTCCTTTGAAGTTCACGCAGTCTGCATATTGAAGCCCACTCTTTTAAGAATTGCCATCATCTATCGCTCCCCTGGTCATCCTAAGCTATTCATTGAACAGTTTCCTTCCTGGATACCCCACTTTCTCTCCTCTAGCACCCCTTCCCTCATACTTGGAGAGTCTAACATCCCAATCAACAACCCCAACTGCCCTGATGCCTCCCGTCTGATCTCTGTAACCATCTCCTTCAGCCTCACACAGTGGTCTACTTCAGCAACTCATACAGCAGGAAACACTTTTGACCTCATCTTCGCCAGTCTCTGTACCACCTCTAATCTCTCCATTGCTCCATTTCCTTTATCTGACCACTATCTGCTGACCTTTGACATCGGCATACCCCATACCCACATTTCACCACCCTCAACTCTCCAATCTCGCAGAAACCTCCACTGCCTTGATCTCCAGCATTTCTCCACAAAACTCCAAACTCTCCTTTTACCCATCTCAAATCTCACTTGCCCTAACTCTGCAACCTCACTCTACAACTCCACTCTCTCCTCTCAACTAGACATCATGGCACCTCCTACATTTAAACGCAGTAAGCATTCTCAATTACAACCCTGGCACACCAAGCTGACCCGATATCTCCAAAAATGTTCCAGAACTACTGAACGCTGTTAGAGAAAGTCTCACGCTTCACCTGACTTCCTCCACTTTAGATTAATGCTGCATGCCTACACTCTGGCTCTTTACTCTGCAAAAGTAAATTGCTTCAATACCCTCATAACCACACTCTCCTGGGAACCAAAATGACTATTTCACACTTTTAATGCTCTCCTTCGCCCTGTTGCATCTCCTCCTTCTACCACTCTGTCCGCCTCAAACTTTGGAACTCACTTCACTGAGAAGATTTCTATGATCAGGGAGGAGATCTCTAACCTCTTTCCTTCCCTTTCCAATACATCACCCAACCGCACTCCCTCCGTTGTTCTATGCTCATTTGCACCTACTACAACGGAATGTGTTTCTGCTCTGTTCTGGTCCTCCCGCCCCACCACCAGTTCCCTTGATCCTATTCCCTCAAATCTCATCTGCACTCTGTCTCCCTCTCTTGCTCTTCCTCTCACTAAAATTTTCAATCTCTCCTTTTCTTCCGGCACATTTCCTTCACCCTTCAAGCATGCAACCATAACGCCAATTCTGAAAAACCCCAACTTTAACCCCAACTCCCCATCCAACTACCGCCCTATATCGCTACTGCCATTTGCCTCCAAGATCCTGGAGAGAGTTGTGTATGCGAGATTGACAGACTTCCTTGAATCCAACTCTGTGCTGACACGCTTCAGTCTGGATTCTGCGCTCGTCACTCTCCTGAAAGAGCTGTGACCAAAATATCCAACTATTTAATCGCTAAATCTCGTGGCCATGACTCTATCCTAATTCTCCTTGATCTTTCTGCTGCCTTTGACACTGTTGATCATCAACAGCTTCTTCTCGTTTTCCATAATCTTGGTCTACGGGATACTGCTCTCTCCTGTTGCTCCTCCTACATTTCCCAATGTTCTTTCAGTGTTTCTTTCTCTGGCTCTGCCTCTTCTCCCCAACCACTATCTGTTGGCATTCCCCAAGATTCTGTCCTTGGTCCCCTACTGTTCTCCATCTATACTGCCTTCCTTGGTAAACTCATCAGCTCCTTTGCCTTCCATTATCATTCATATGCAGATGACACACAAATCTACCTGCCCTCTCCTGATCTATCTCTGCCCATCTCGACTCATGTCTCTGCAATTTCCAACTTGATAGCTACTCACTTCCTTAAACTCAACCTGTCCAAAACCGAATTTCTAGTCTTTGCTCCCTCAAGTGTTGCTTCTACTGTGTCTGTCTCCCTCCAAGTTAATGGCACCACCATCACCTCTACCTCGGAGGCTCACTGTCTAGGTATTCTCTTCTACTCCGACCTCTCCTTCACCCCTCCTGTCCAGTCGATCGATAAATCCTGCCGCTGCCATCTCAAAGACCTAGCTTGCATCCACCATGCTAAGGTGCTAGTCCATGCCGTTGTTCTTTCTTGTCTTGACTACTGCAATCCCCTCCTCAGTGGTCTTACGTGTTCCCAGATTGCACCTCTGCAATCTATAATGAATGCGGCAGCAAGGCTCATTTTCCTGTCCGCCTGCACCTCCCACACCTTCCCCCTCTGTCAGTCCCTGCATTGGCTTCCAGTTAGATATAAGGCTCAAATTAATATTCTGGTGCTTGCTTACAAGTCCCTACATAATGCTGCTCCAACCTACCTATCCTCCCTAATACACAAGTATGTCCAGTCGAGACCTGTGCTCTCTGCCCAAGACCTACGTCTATCCTGTGTCCATACTCCCACATCTGATGCTCGCTTCCAAGACTTCTCCAGGGCTGCACCATTTCTGTGGAACTCCCTTACGTCCTCTGTTAGACTTTCACCCAGTCTCCACTGCTTCAAAAAATATTTGAAAACACACTTCTTCAGGAAAACATATCATTTAAACTGTTAGCGGGTTTTCATCCACCCTCCACCCCCATGACTCCTCTCCTGCAACAGTCAAAAATAACCTATTAAGTTCTCAGTGAATATTTTTCTAGTAACCTATTTCATTACCCCTACTTATACCCTTTGTGTCACTATAGCCCACTCCCTCTAGCATCTGTGCTCATTGTGCAGGGCCCTCAAGTTCCCTGTTCAATTCATGGTTCAAATTCCCATCTGACAACACTACCAATAAGTGTCAAAACACCTTGGGCAAGACACATAATGATATATATATATCTGCCTACCTCAAAATCGTCACAAATTATAAGCTTGTTTGAAATATCCCCTTGTTATCATGGTAAAGCACTACAGAATATGTTGGTGCTATAGAAATGCTAATAATCATATTAATACTTGGTCTTTAATAGCGGATAGTTTATCTGTATCGGACTATGTATAAAATTGACCAGTCTGTCTTAGAGGTGCTCATTGATTATTTAAAAACTCTTTCCTCCAGCCTTGTAGGACTGGCAATATTTCCAAGTGATATATTTCCATTTCATACAGAAACAAACCTACATTACTTTAAGGTCTAGCTATAGTTGGCTTCTTTTTTGTAGTACAGCTGCCTGTAATCATAGTTGAGATTGTGCATGCAAATATCCAGTCTGATGTTGCCCTGTGCTTAGACAGGCCAAGATTACATTATTCTGCATCCAATTATCTTGGAGGGACAGCCAGTAGATTATGTGTACAAATTTAGATTTTTCAGTATTTACACTTTACAGCAATGTGTGTTGTTCTTGTACAATTTCCTTGACAACAGATGAATGGCATTGACTATTATAAGCAGCAGAAATACGTGTTTTCATTTTAGAAAGAATAACGACTAAAATGTATAGGTGGTGTGAGCGGACTACCGCAAATCATACCTTGCAACGGACTTCACTACTGATTGAATTTGTTAACTTTACAACAAAGCAAACATATCTTGATTTTGTCAATGCAATTACTTCACTCTTAATGTAGGATGTACATCGACCGTCCCCTGCTCTTTTTACCTTCACATCAGCCCAAAACACTGTCATCAAATGGTAATCATTAACTGCACCAAAAACACAATGAGTACATGTAATTCTCCTCACTTTATTGAAGTAAGTCAACAGAGAAAAGGCACAGAATCATCTAATTCATTAAATCCCTTTCTTCCGTTCCACTTGAAACATGAGTGTTTATCTGTGTTACATCATTTTAATAATGCTATAAAATGTAATGCATAGTTAAAACAACTCAGCCGACAGTATAGGAGGCACAATGTAAGGTCTGATTTCGAAACCTTCCATCACCTGAAGTATTAACAATATATAGATATATATATATTTTTTTAAAAATATTTATAAAATATTTTTAAATTGCAGTATTCTTTAGTATCACTTTTCCACACATTATAAAACCACCAAAACAAGGTACATGCTGTCATATTTCACACGTTCAGGGACATGACATTTTCTATTTGCATAGGTCATGAAATGATGACCATTGGATCGCTGGGGCACATAAGTCAATATTATTTATTATGCTATTGAATAGCATGAAATTGGGTTATCTTCATTTTTAAATCTATATTCCAAGTAAAGAAAGCTTTTTTTTCTTAAGTGGTTTCTTAACAAACACAAAATGTGGAAAAAATATATATGTTAGTTATTTTAAAAACTAGTACCAGGATTAGCTTTTCCAAAGTGGCTTCTATTTAGCCACTGGAAAGTATATATTACAGAATCTTCTAAAAATCTTTTTTATTTGATATTCCATCTTCTCTGGCAAAATGTCTTAGAAAGAAGAGCTTCTGTTTGCAGACCAGTGCATGGTATGGATCTATCTATTTAAAGTTTAAAATAGTTAGACAGAGAAACCACCATAACTGAGAAATGCATCACACCTTTCAGTCCAACGCGTTTTCCTCAGACTGAGGATATTAATGATAACATACTTATTTATATTATACAATACAATATTTATCAAATTAACACAAGACAAGGGTTACAACTTAAATTATTCAAGTCAAAGGCAAAAAATATCCCAAAATAGGCACACTCTAAATTTGATATAAACAATTGTGGATGAGTTAATAAAACAGATTAATGAGCCACATATTGCAGCAGTATAGGGTAGACAAAATGATAGATGCTCACTGAGAATCAAATGTTGAGGGAAATATAATATAGACAGAATAGACTCATCAATGAATCCTACAAAAAAAATATTACACAAACCTTAATTCTATTTGTTTTAGTGACATTGACCATATTTTAAAGTGCATGACAAAATTAATTTGGTTAAAATATAGTTTTACTTGTACATTGTTTTGTGTTTCTACAGCGATATTGTCACATAAAGTACAAGTATGCAAAGATATACCTAAAACACTCAGTGCATCACAACAACTGAATCTCAGTTGTTATAGTGCCTAGAGGTCCTGGCCACCATCTTACATTAAGATGTTAAAGTGCTTATGAATGTTATAGCCCCCAAAGTTGTCCAAATAACATCTGCCAGTTCACCCCGTCTCTCCACTTCCGTCTCCGCCTTCATTGAGGAGGCCTCGGACTCGGAATCGGTGATAGGCTGAGGGCCATAAAGATTTGCAAAATATTTACAGCTAAAAAAAAATGTAATTCTCTTAAACAAAAATGATTTTGTTTAAAAAAACTAAACAAACAACATACTATTGTGTTTGAAACAAATTTGTAGTGTTTTGCTTTCTTTCTCATGAACTGCCAAAGACATAATCCAACAAATATATGTAGATCCTACAATGCATATGTTCAATATATAAAACCATGAAAATATTATACAAACAAGACATACATCTGCATTATATTTAGTAACCACAACTTCGGACACTGGTTTTTATTTTATTAGCTTAGCGTGGAGCTAGTTGATACAGAATTTTTTTCCGAGAACATGGAGTGTGTTATACTTTAATCGCAAACAAAAGCTCTTAGTCTATGTGGGTGGTCCAAGTCATATAACACCCGTGATTCTTTACAGATATATTTTATATCTTTGATTAGCTTGGAATATCAATAACCTGTAAAGTAAATATAATGTAGGCATTAAATCTTTTGCTTACATTGTGGAGAAGTCATGTTTAGCAATTTTCAACCCAGGTAACACTTGTAATAGTGTCAGGGACTTGATGTTTTAATATGAGTTTTTTAATGATATGTGTACAAAAATAAATGTTTAGATATTTGTGAAGTTTATTTCCCGTGATGTTTTGCTAGCCTTTTTGTACCTTTTGAACCAAAACAATCAGTTATGTTGTTTTTTTATGAAACTAGATGTTTTACTGTAAATATTTGAATAGCATAAATAGGCATCTAAATCAGAAATGACTAGCTTTGGCATCTCTTATATTATGAAATACATTTGCTACAAGGCATAACCAGTCTTTGGTTACCCATCACTCTTGGAGATAGAGTGAATTTAAAATTTAAAGCCAAAATAGACACTGAAAAAAAAATGATTTAGAGATTTTTTTTGTTGCTATTTTGGCCTTAATTTTAGAAATT
This sequence comes from Pelobates cultripes, assembly GCA_933207985.1. NCBI lineage: Eukaryota > Metazoa > Chordata > Amphibia > Anura > Pelobatidae > Pelobates > Pelobates cultripes. Next base: position 272,082,247 of record OW240915.1, on the reverse strand, counting down.
TACTTTGAATTCCCTTTGAATTCCTGCCAATTCTTACTCTAGGGAGCAACCCTTCTAGTACATATACAGCCTCTCCCCTTTCTGGTGAGTTCTTTATTTGCTAGTTGACACAACCATTTAGAATGATGCTGTCACTGAGAGGTTTATCAAGTATACCTGATATTGTGTGAGAAATGGAGTTGCATATTTTAATTTAAAATAACCAAATTGTAAAGATTATCCAAATCATTTATTTTTCCAATTCACCTCCATTCTCTTAAAACCTTGGTAATATCTAATATCCAGGATAGTGAATACATTTCCTTGTTTTTCCAAGTTTCGGTACCAAAAGAATTAGAATATGTTTTGGCTGTAGTTTAGGATAACAGTGTTTAATTAAAAATGAACACTTTTAATCTATAATAGTCTTATTTGCATAGTAACGTTTAAAAAAAAGCAACCATATCCTCTGCTGTCTTGTTTGGGATTTATTTAATAAGTGAAAGTATGTATTTTTTTCTTTTGCTTTAAGGATCCACCTACTTCTGTCTCGCTTGGACTTCGAATGGAGGAAATGATTTTTAACCTTGCAGATACACACTTATTCTTTAATGATCTAGAGGTAAGGTAACAAAACTAAACTTTTTTATCATTATTATTATTATTTGTATATTGCAAGTGTGTTTGATTTTCAGTAAATGTGGTTGTTGTATTAGAAGTTTGGTGTACGTGTGTATATAATTGAGCCAGTTTAGTTTGTTCTCATCAGGTGTTCATTCAGAAATGGTAACGCCTATGATAAATAAATATGTGAATCTAATGCATATAACTAAAAGACTTTGTGAATAATTTACTATTTTCACTGCTTTGTGGCCAGAAATAGGTCAATTGCATCACTCTACGCCCTTTGTTAAGGAACACTCAACACCAGGGAAAAAAAATCGGCCTGGGCTTTTTTTTTTCACAGCAGCCTACTTAGAAGGGGGAGGGGCAGAGAGGGTGTGTTTTGTCATCACCAATGAAAAACACGCCCCATCTCAAAGTGAGCATGTTGGTTTAATGCTCTTCCAGGGCAGACCATGCGCAGAGCTCTGATGAAGAAAAAAAAAGCCCTGTATTTGTTCTGCACAGTGCAAGCAAATTTAATAACATGCTTGCACTGTGTTTCCTTGCAACTTGTCTCTGGTGTCTCAGTAAATGGGATACCAGGAGACATGTAATGTAATGCATATGTGGCTATGGGCTGTAGAGAGTGTGTGTATAAGGGATGTAGCGAGTGTGTGCATACAGGCTATAGTGTGTATGTATAGGTAAATTTAGTGTTTGTAGGGGTTGTAGAGAGTGTGTGTTTAGGGAATGTAGTATATGTTTTCTTTCAAGGAATTTAGTGTGTGTATAGGGGATCCAGAGCGTGTATGTTAGGAATGTAGTGTGAGTAGGTGGAGCAGTGTGTGTATGTATAGGAGTCTAGTGTGTGTTTGAAGGACCCATAATGCGTATAGGAGATCTAGTGAGTGTGTGTATATAGCAGATTCAGAGTGTGTATAGGGATCTAGTATGTGTATGTGTGTAGATGATCCAGAGTTGGGTTAGGGATCTAGTGTGTGTCGAGAATGTAATGTGTTTATGGGTGCAGTATGTGTGTGAGGGGTGCTGTAATATATATTTAATATAAATATGTTTGGAAGTATTGTGTGTGTGTGTGTGGTGCAGTGTGTTGCGGGGGTTCTTTGGGTGTGTGTGTGTGAGGGGTGTAGTATGTGTGTGTGAGGGGTAAAGTGTGTGTGTGTGTGATGGATGCTCTGTGTGAGTGTGCTGTGTGTGAGGGTGCCTGGGAGGGGGGGCCGACACTCTCACACCATCCCTGGTGGTCCTAGTGGTGAGTAAACTCTAGCCTGTGAGGCTAGTGTTCACTCTCGCGAGATCGGGGCGTTGCCACGGCAATGCTCCGGATCTCGCGAGCGGAACCCGGTGAGCTGTAAGATAGAGCTCCGCCGGGTCCTCCTCTTCCTCCTCAGCTGCATGTCTGTGCAAGTGGGCCGGTGAGGGAGATCTTAGATCTCCCCTCCGGCCCGTCATGACAAACAGCGGGGCCGGTGCTCGGATAGTACTGGCCCTGCATGGACCGGCTGGGGAGTTCATGTGACCTCCCCTGCCGGCCTCGGCCCATGGACATCACGGCCCACTGGGCATTTGCCCGGTGTGCCCGATGGCCAGTCCGGGCCTGCTCAACACATGCACACAGTAACCAACTTATCTTCCATCCCCCCTTGACGGGGTTGCCTCTTTCGGCCATGTCAACCCCAGTGCCCCTGAATTATAACTCCCAAATTTGTGAGGTGTGTTAATACATGTACAAGTGTGCTCAATTAATTGTATCTATTTAGGGCAATTTAGCAGAGCATTCATCGCGTTGCTATGAAATGTGGCATTAACTTATATCTAAAAATACTATTACGTGTATAAACAAAGGCCTTTTGTGATGCTTTTAGATCAATGGAAAATCGTACATGAATGAATTATAGTTACTGATCAGCTGTTTAATAATGAATGTAATATATAAAATCTATATATTATGTTTTTTATATATATCTATTTCGAAGTCGATTTTTCTGTTGTATACCCTATTATAGTTACCGATCAGCTGGTTCATAATGAATGTTTTTCTAGTGAGCCAAGTTCCATTAATACAGTCATTCCGTGAAATATTAGATATTAAGCCACACTTTGCTTTATTATGAGTCAATATTTGCTGCTATCATTTTTCCAGTACTCTTACTTCCTCCTCCTTCTCCTAAATGCCTCAAGCCACAATATGATTGACATATTAACCCAGCGAGCACCCTTTATTAAGAAAGCCACTTTCTTCCATATTTTTCACTGTAAGACGTAAAACAAGCCACATTCAGTTTGGTCGGGATATAGACAGCTGTTTATTTAAAGCCCAATCGTTAAGCAAGTTGCGGTAGGACTGCCAACAGGCATTAATCATCAAGTTGCTGTTTTGCTAGATTTTGAAAATGTATGTTATTTCAGACAGAAGAAGGAATCTGAAAGATTTGAATACAACTTCTCCTGATCAAAGTTAATTGGCAGCAATTGGCCTTTAAATATTTCCTGATGTTTCCTTTTTTCAAAATCAGGCAAAATGCACCTTATTTAATGGATGAGCCAAAACCATTTTTAAAAAATGCCAGTATGTGACAGACCTTAAATGTGGTTTCTGCAACATCTGTCCTGTATTTTCATTTCTTTTCATCTGTAAAGAAACTACTCAGAGATGAATTGGCAATGTATATATCGCAATCAAATAATTTACATGCTCTTTACTTTTATTCCATTCCTAGGCGAAGTGATTCTTTCTAGACTATACTGGAACTATTAGAAATATTTTTTTTTCTGCTGTGTTTATTATATATATATATAAAGTAGCGTGGTCCTAAATTTCTGCGACCAATTCTGGATGATTTACAGTTATTAGAATTTCTTCTTTTAAGCAGAACATACAAGGACATCTCAACTTCTGGCATTTAAAAAGTTAAAAAGAAACCATAAAAATATAACGGACATGCCACTACTATTAGCATATACATTTTAATGAAATAGTTTAAGGATTTTACTATTGTTGCTTTTTTATTGTATTTTTTCATAAAGGAGTAAAACACAGGTTTTAAAAAAATGAGACACCCATAATGTATTGTGCATTGATGTCTAAATATATAAATCTTGCTTTAGGTGTTGGTTAAAGAAGTCACTGTTGCAAAAATATTTGTTTGGTCTCTTCATTGTCATTTGATGTGATTCTTGCTTTATTAATTGGAAGCTACAATGTGAGAATTTTGCACAAAGAATTCAGTGTAGGAGAGATATATGCTGTGAATAATCTGATTTACAATTGTGATAACTAATATAATTATTAGTTTCTACTGTGTGGTTACTAATATTTCTGGGGGAAAAAAAACAATATTTCCATAGTAATGGTGGCATAAAACCCTCATTGTCCCAGAAATAAATATTTATAACTTATGATGATGATTTTTATGGAATGATGGCGCTATGACAGACTTCCCAAAAAGGTCTCTAGAAGGCTCCTTTTAAATTACTCATTGCCACATTAAGTTAGTGAGTATAATACTTGAGCTATGTAGTTGTTGGGTTCCCCTTGCCTGTTGTATACCCTTGTACAATGTATTGCCTACATTGATTTTCAGGTGGCTCCCACTGTACCTTTAAAAACTAATTTATGCAAATGATGTGGCTCATTTTGTTGCCTCCAACATCCCTTGCTCTTGCAATTACCCTATTTCCCAGTATTCAGTGCACTCCTGTGTTTATAGTCTTCTCCAACACCTGAAAATTGGTGGTGACGTGGTTCTTTTTGCATATTGGCTTAAGCCAGGAAGAATTCCCAGGTCCATTTTCCTTGTTGAGTGAATATGCTAGGTTTTGTTTTTTTATTATTTTTAACAGTGGTTTTAGTTTACTATGTACAAATTATATACACCAACATACACCAATGTATTTCTACTTTGTTTTTTCCAGTGAAAAAAAGTGGTCGACTAGTGTTATAAAGGGAACTAATTAATGCGGGAAGTAAAATTATATCTGAGAAGTGGGAATAAAAAAGGATGCAATTATAGTAGGAAGTATGAATAATTTTAGTCATATTTGGGAAATCTTGGTAAAAATATCCTTCGAGGGACCATGTAAATTTTTTGACAAATCCTAATATTTAAAAGAGGGAGGGTTAGAGGTAGTAAAAAGTGCAAATGGTGGTGTGAGGCTGTTGTTGAAAAAAACACTTTTGTGATGAGATGCAGTTTCGGTAAATACATGTAATTACACTTTAAATGGTGGCTTAGTCCTTAACAAACAAGTCTTGCCGAGTTCCAGTTTTTCCAGTTATTCTATTGTTTTGCAGGTGCATTCTGTTTCCCTTGTATTCAAACAATCTAATAAATACTTCAACAGGACATCATGTTAATGGTTCACATCCCTAATTTAACAGCTAATGGATTTTTTTTTTCCCATTGATAAAATAAATCTATGAAATTGAAAGCCACAAAACCATAAGGCAAACCTCAGTGAATTCGCCTTGACAAACATTGTGTTACCTTTGATTTTAACCAGCTGGTCGTAGCGCTCTTTTGTGTTGCCCAGAAAATGATTACATCATCTCGTTTCAAGGGTAAATGTAGCTTTAGCCTGGTTTGCGTTAGATTAAAGATAATGAGAGTAAAAATAAAATCATGACATTTAGAAATAAAACCACAGATACATTAATAATCTTTAATATTATATAATGTGAAGTCTGAGCAAAACTGTTTATATAGTAAGCATGATGTGCTGATTTAAACACTAAAAACCCCTTTCTAATGTTCCACTTGCATAAAAATCCAAGCTGGATTGACAGAAGAGGTGGCTTATGGTTTCTTTTTCCTAACATGTCTCCATCCCCTGCAGAGCTGTCTGTTAGTGTATCTAAAATGTGTTGACTTAAAACATCTCCTCTATGCAAATCTGTCTATCCGCCTGTAAAGTTCTAATGAAAGAACTACATAGTATCATAGAAAGAGGCTCAGTTGTCAAGTGAACTTTCTAAACCTGTTGAGGAAATAAAATGTTTGAATTGTACAGATACTGCATGGTCGGTTAAAGGGAAAGCTATAAGCTGAATTAACTGCAATGTTTGTTGACATAGGAATGTGGATAAGTTAGGTAATATTATGGCAATCTAGACATGCGAAATGTGTATTTTAGTTTTTTTTGTTCCTTTTTATCTGTTTTCTTAGTGCTGGACTATTTTGCTAATTCTACTTGAGTTGCCAATATTGCAATGGCCTGAACTATATAACATGAAACTATAGACAAATAAAGTAATACTAGATTGAGCTATGCTCAACATTTTGTTTGTACCCTTTTTTATTACATAAAAATGAATTAAATTAACATCTGGCTCTAAGCTCTAGCATCTCTTGCGTACAAAATTAAAGCACCCAAACAAGACAATTGGTCTAATATTTCACAGTGTTGCTTTTGCAAAAACTGCCATGATTTATAATAACATCTGGATTATAGATTGTTCATATTATACCAATCATAGGCACAGGGGCGTACATAGAGTATTTGGTACCTGGGCCGGGTCCTGTGTTTGATCCCTTGCCTCCTCTCTCTACAAACCCCTGGTCCCCCCTCAATAAAACCCCTGCTCACCACACAAGTACTCGACCCCCTCTCTACAAACCCCTACTCAACATACAAATACCTGCTTCCCTCACATGTCCCTGACCCCCTCTCTACAAACCCCTGCTCAACCTACAAACCCCCTGCTCCCACGACAAGTCTCTGACCTCCTCTTTACAAATCTCCGCTCCCCCCACAAGTACCTGCCCCTCTGTACAAACCCCTGCTCCCCCCACAAGTACCTGCCCCCTCTGTACAAACCCCTGCTCCCCCCACGAGTACCTGCCCCCTCTCTACAAGCCCTGCTCCCCACAGAGTACCTGCCCCCTCTGTACAAACCCTGCTCCCCCACAGAAGTACCTGCCCCTCTCTACCCCTGCTCCCCCACAAGTACCTGCCCTCTCTAAAACCCCTGCTCCCCCACAGAGTACCTGCCCCTCTCTACAAACCCCTGCTCCCCCACAAACCTGCCCCTCTGCCCCTGCTCCCCCACAAGTACCTGCCCCTCACTACAAACCCCTGCTCCCCACAAGTACCTGCCCCTGCTCCCCCACAAGTACCTGACCACTTCTCTTCAAACCCCTGCTCACTCCACAAGTCCCTGACCCCCTCTATACAAACCCCTGCTCCCCACAGTCCCTGACCCCCTCTCTTCAAACCCCTGCTTCCCCACAAGTATCCGCCCCTCTCTACAAACCCTGCTCCCCACAATCACTGCCCCCTTTCTACAAACCCCCCGACAAAACCCCTGCTCCCCCCACAAGTCCCTTGCATCTTTGCCACATCTCTTCTAAGAGATATAGTATAAATGTAAGCGTTAGTAGAAAGAATACAGTCATGGTGCTGACATACTTCTGTTTTCTTAGATAAGTCCTGTTTGAATACCAAACACAGCAATGTGCAGAAGTCAAACCTTATCTTGGGATATACACTGAAGTATTTCAAATTCAAAGATATGTTATAACATCAGGTGTGTGATTTAAAGGGTCAAGCTAAACACCATTTAAGTGGGTATCATCTCTGAGGTTATATTGCAGAGAGTTGGTTAGAACTGCAGCTATTTGCAAAATCAGTGCAGCCATTAAGATCACCCTGGCTCTCACACATCAAAGAAGACACTTTTACTTTTTTTCTTTGTTGCGAGGGAGATATAATCTCTTTTGCTCTGGAGATGCAAGATGGAGCCATATGGATGAAACATAGGAACTATACACAATGTGACCATTATTCATATTATGCTTACTATAATTAAATGTATTTGTAATGTGAATTTTCATAAAAAAGACTTGTTCTTCATTACATCATTTTCTGAAAAGCTTTCTGTCAAACAGGTAATATGGACTGCCATTTAGAGGACTATGTCTCCTTGAATTTTTTGCAAACATATATGCACTAGAAACTATCGGTGCTGAAGTTAATTAGTATCAAATGCAAACATTAAAAAAAAAAAAAAGGTACTGCACAATGGCATGAAATAATACACCAAAATAAGATTTATAATGTAAATGGTAGCTTAAATGGACACTATAGTCACCGGAACAACTACAGCTTATTGAATTTGTTTTGGTGAGTAGAATCAGGCTTTTTGCTGTAAACATTGTCTTTTCTGAGAAAATGCAGTGTTTACATTACAGCCTGGTGATAACTCCACTGGCCAATCCTCAGAGATCCTTCCTGGGTCACGGCTGCCTAAAATGCTTCCAAACATTCAGTATGTCCTCCCTCTGCATGCAGACACTGAACTTTCCTCATAGAGATTCATTGATTCAATTCATCTCTATGAGGAGATGCTGATTGGCCAGGGCTGTGTTTGAATCATGCTGGCTCTGCCCCTGATCTGCCTCTTTGTCAGTCTCAGTCAATCCTATGGGGAAGCACTGTGATTGGATCAGGTTACCACATGTCAGCAGACTGCTTGTTTTTCTGAGTTTAACAGCAAGCAGAGTTACAGCTTCAGGTTTGAATACAGTAAGATTTTTACTATATTTATGGAGGCATGAGGTGTCCAGGGGGGCTAGATAGTGGTGTTAACACTATAGGGTCAGGAATACATGTTTGTGTTCCTGACCCTGTAGTGATCCTTTAACACTTTAGCATTAAAAATACAAACCTGTATTCCTTATCTAATACTATTGTTCTATTGTTCCCCTGCACCTAGTTAAATAAATATTAATATTAATATTAATAAAATAAAAGTTTTACTCATCTTTTTTCAGTGCCGAGCACCTCTCTCCTTTCTGTAAACTTCATTGAGTTGGCATGGCCTCCTCTGCAAAGGCCCAATCCAGTTTTCCTCATAGAGGAGCATTAGGGACCTGATTCTGATACACTGCAAGTCAGCACACATCCAATCTTCCCCACAGAAACACATTGTATTCCATGCTTTCCTAAGGGCTTCCATGTCACGAGACTGAGTCATCATGAAAGTTTCTAAAAAATTGCCTTTTTTTACATTTCAGGCTTAAAAAGACAGGGCCACTGCATCCAGACCACTTCTTGAGATAAAGAATTATAGTATTTGTGTCAGTTCTTAAAGGGGAACTGTCGCTTGTCTTTAATTTACACCAGCATAAAACATTGAATATCACATATACAGTGTGTTGACCTTTTCTTTTATATTTATATTAAAGATATAGCAAATCACATAATAATCCAATTCAGACATAGCCAAGCAAGGGCAGACATTGCAAATAATGATGAGAAATAGAATCATTGTTTATTTCTCTCGATACTTTCTCCATTCTAACTGCCAGATGAAAAGAAAATAGCAGACCAATATTGGATAAAGAGGAGTGAATTTATACACTTTATTTTATTTTTCACACCTTGCAAATAAATATTTGTTAAATATAGTAAACATTAAATTGGCGCCCCATTCTTTATTTGAAAAATGTATTCAGTGACTGATACTTCAAGTGTAATATAATTAAAATTATTATATTTAAATTAAAAAAAAACTCTATTAAGAGTCTTTCCAGTGGGGTATTCTTCACACTGCCAAGGCAGCTTGTTGTGGGTTTCTGCCTAGGGATTAATGAATATGATGTGTAATATCACTGAAATAGCATGGAAATCAAAATGTAAGTTGAAAACCAGGTTTTAATAATTACTGTATTAAAAGGTGGCTGATCAGTTTATATCAGTGTTTCTCATTAGTTGAGAAGATTAACTCAGTGATAAAATAAAAAGAAAAATACATTTAAAACACTACCTGTTAATTAGTTAATTGTTCTATAGTGTCCTTTATCTCTTGATGAGTAAATAAACAAACATAAGGCTTCCTCCAAGCAAACAAATCTACAAAGGGACTTTGTGAAGCCTGCTAACAGGAATTTAAATTCTTCTTTAATGCCATAATGGAGATAATTAAACAGACAGTATCAGCAAGAGAAAAATATTTTTGATTGTTAGAACTGTTTTCTAAAGAATGAATTGTCAGGAGTTCAAAATGACTTTGAAATTATAGGTCAAATTAGTAGAATTGGAAGACTTCTCCGAGTCAGCTATAGTTTCTGTTCTGTACTTTAGCCTAATATTTGAAACATACTTTGAATTCATTGCAAATTACACTTGTGGATACACTTGTATGTTTGAAAATTCACATAAAAAACCCTGGAATGTGTCTACATTCATAATGATCAATGCTGTCTAACCTTTCATATGGCGGGTAAAAGACCAATGAATTTATATGGATGTGAGCTTAGCATAGCCTGATAATTTTAGGCAAGAAAAGGCTGTTGTGGCCTGCAGTGGAATATATTGAAATTGGAATATCTAGAAAGTGGTTATATTAATGTTAGAATCTAGAACCATTTCCCCAATGGTTTATAATTAGAGTTTCAATATCCATTCTGTATTTCCTGGACATCTACAATTGCGTTATGCTGTTTAAATGTACATAGGCATTTCTTGTATGTCAGTATGTCTAATTATGTGCTCCGTGAAATAAATCAATTAATTAATCAAAGCAATTACTTGGAGATTGCTCTTTGAATAATTAATCTATATCTATCCTGAAGCATAATTCTACCACAAACAGGAGAGAACTGTGTGTGTCATGAGTAGATAGATATGAATGCCGCGAAAAAAGACAAATGGATCTGATAATACTATATGTATCTAAATACAAATGATAAAAGGCTATAAAAAAACGAAAATCTAATATGTAACAAACTTTAATGTACCATAATGTCTATCACCCAATATTTAGTTCCAACATTCTAACACGTCATAAATAATATCAAGATCAGAGAATAATGTATGTTTTTAAGGTTTGTAAGATGTACAGACACAATTATATTAAAAAGATAAAACACACACGGTTTGCAGGTGACCCTGTAATGGAGGTTTAGGTGATGAGTTCAGATAATGAGATAAAGCATAGCAGATGTAGAATAGAGGTGATGACATAACAATTAAGCGTCACACCCACTGTTTAAATTGTTGAAATGGACATTTCATCTAGTCCCTTCCTAATTGTTTCTTATCTTAACACTTGCTGAGAATCTGCAAATAGTGAATTCAATTGAGCCTCTACATACCAATTAGCAAAGGAGCTTGTGGAATGTGTAAAAGGTATTTGGAGATACACATGTGAACAGTGCACTTTTAAAATTCACGCAAAGTACAGTAGAACACCAGTGGAATTGTCCTGTTGTTCTAATGGACAGATTTGTGTCAGATTTGGTGTAGGGAATCTATTTTCTAGCATATATGCTCCATTTAATTGTCTGTTTTGTCTGGGGGTTTTTTTGTGTTTTTTTTTTTTGTGTGTGCATGAGTCCTTCATTTGTGTGTATGTGTTTTATTGAGGTTAAAGTTACTAGGTGCTTACCATATTAATGGTCTTAGTACAGTGCATTGGTGCTATTATAGTATTTGATGATAATGAGCGTGAATATAGGGATATTTACAGAAAGTTGTTAAAAATGGAATAGAAGGAAGTGATAGATTGAACAGCAAGACAAGAATATTGTTATGGGAATCTAAAGCGTGTGTTGCCTATTTTCACAATTAGATTTCACTAGTATTACTGTAAGTCAGTTCCACACACTTGTAAGCTTTTGATATAATTGACACATTTACAGTAAGTGAAAACTAATAAACATCTATCAAGTAGAACATGTGTTTTCATAAATAGATAAAAGTCAGGAATATATAAAATCGAGAAAAATCTCAATGTATCCTTTCTGGTAAAATATTTTAGAAATAAATAAAAATCATCATGTTCAACTTACGTATTTGTTAGTTAGTGAGAAAACAAGCAATTGGGAGTTTCAGGGTGTGAGTATGTTTTTTCTTTATATTTTGACAATTAGGACAGATATAGAGCAAAAATATATAAATAGAAAGAAAAAACTTAAAATTCTAAATGAGGTCAGGCAAAACACTATTTTTTTCTGAGAGAAGAGTAACAATAAACCTGAGGGCTTAAACTATAAACCAAGAAGGGGATAATTAAAGAGGCATATAAGGCTATCACTTCCAGCATGTTTTGATGGGCATATGTCAATTCTTTGTGATGATTGGCATCACAGGAAGAGCACTGCCCTACATTATGTACCATTCAAGTGAAGGAGAAATTTAATGTGAACAAAAGTGCTACTATTTATGCATTTTGCCCAACAAGTAAAATGAGCAAATATAGACTTGTTCCAGCCATGTTGCATCATTGGCACTTTCCAATTTTTTACATAATTCAATTTTTTTCATTTTATTTTTCCTCAGATGGCATAATCTTGTTTTACACAATCTAAAATGAATAATGAAAATAGCTCGATAGTTTATAGATGATCAGTATCTTGTTTTGCTTGAGTGGAAATTAGATTTGTTCTTTCAGACGTCACCAAAATGCTCTACAACCTTTTACACGATGTTCAGGGCTCTATTATGTATTGATCACTGCTTAGGAATGCATAGAATTAGTATGGTTAGTGAGACTGTTGAGTTTACTTTATTATTATTATTATTATTATTATTAAAAAAAAAAAATCTAGCCACATTCATGTGCTTAGCTTTACTGTTAGGGGGCAATATTTTATTTTTATTTATTTATTTTATTGTATTATGGAATTTTTTATTATTATTACTGTTTTAGCTCTTTTTCAGTTTGTGAAGCTTCATTAAATAGTTGACATTTTTTGTTTGTTTTTATTGTCATGTTGGCTGAATAATCTTTTTCTTTCTAACCTTTGAAAATGCTTCTTTTACATTGTCCTCAAAAATAAAATAGAATAATCACATTAAGATCTGTACCCATTTATAATTCTTTTATCAGTTCTATGATAATGCAACATCCCAATCTTTAATTACCTGTATCTACACCATTTGGAGAAAGTTGCGAAGTTTTATTAGAGAGCCACTGATGAAAGTATTGTAATGTTGAATTACAGGAAACCCTTTAACACAAGCAAGACTAATATATATAGAGAATGAAACAAGGACAGCATTTATCAGAGAAAAATACCTTTTTATAAATAGCAGGCCATGACCAAAACAGATTTGACAAAGGCACATGACAGTTTAATATATTGATAATGTTATCGATTCCCCCTTGCTAACCCATCACTAGAAAATATGTAGACCATCAGTTTTTGTAAAATAATAATAATTAAGCATAAGTGTGCATCAGAACAGATGGTATGGCTACCTATGGCTTTATGTTCCAATAATTAATTTTCAATTTGACTGGTCCACAGAAAAAAAAAATCTCTTTTGCTCAATAACACAGTTTAATGTTTTTGTCCTTGGTAAACCATCATAATATTAGGTATATGATTTTGAATATAAACTATAAAACATATTTAAATAGCCCTATGTTACCTTGAGATATAAATATGCAGTGATACATGAAAATAAAATAACATTAAAAAACATAAAATTAATTGAAAGTGTGGCTCCGATTTTTGGTGTTCACAATACAAACAATGGATATCTGTAAACAAAAGCGTTTACATTCAGCAAAGAAAACTTTTTCATGCATTTTAGTTTATAGCCTTGGGACTCTTACACTTTTACCCAAACAAGATTTAAACACAGATTATTTTTTTTTTGACTGGGCTTCTCTTCTCTCTGATTGTCAAATGAAATGCAGGGGATTTCAAGACCTCTTTGTTCTCTACATCCTGTGTTGGACCCACAGGTAATCTGTAAGGTTTTTTTTTTCTTCAGCACAGAATAATTGTGGTGGGAAAGCACAGAAAATATAGGGGTCACAGAGTGCACGTCGGGCAAGGTGTGACAGGCTCTGCCAATATACTGCCAGTGTTGAAAACCTGTGAACTGAAGACTCCTCTTGTTCACATGGATTCATTTTGAAGACTAGGCAATTTAATGATGGCAAAAAGAAGTTCACTTTAACTCTTGCCGGCTTTCATTGTCTGTAGCTGATATGCACTCAACAACAAAAAGCAACATCGTTTTTAAAAATTTTATTGCAAACATTTTAAATGCCTTAATCAAAGTAGCTAATTATGTGTCATTGTACTAGACACAGTTTATCAAGCTACTACTAAATGCAAATATTACCACATGCACATAGTTATTTAAAAGTGCTACAGAATCTGTTGGCGCTTAATAAATGATAATAATAATAATAATATTAATAATATGTGTATGTCTATACAAAGATACAAATTCATACATGTGCACAAGGTTCTTTTAACATATAGAATATTTTTTTTGTTACTTATTTATGGTTGTCATAATAGACAAAATGCATCATTATATACACTATATGGAAAGTGGAAGTGTTTAGGAACAGCAGCAACTCAGCCATGAAGCAGAAGACCACGTAAAGTCACAGAGAGGGGTCACCGAGTGCTGAGGTGCATGGTGTGTAAAAGTCACCAACACTCTGCCGATTCCATAGTTGAAAAGTTCCAAATTTCCACTGGCATTATTATCGGGGATGGGAGCTTCATGGAATGGGTTTCCATGGCCTGTTGTGTGGAGTGATGAATCATGCTTCTCTGTTTGGCGGGTCTGGGTTTGGAGGATGCCAGGAGAATGTTACCTGCTGGATAGTATTGTGCCAACTGTAAAGTTTGGTGGAGGAGGGGTAATTATATGGGGCTGTTTTTCAGGGATTGGTCTAGGCCACTTACCTGCAGTGAAAGGAAATCCTAATGCTTAAGCATACCAAGACATTTTGGACAATGCTATGCTTCCAACTTTGGGAACAGTTTGGAAAAAAAGCCCTTTTCTATTCCAGCATGGTTGTTGCACAAAGCAAGATCCATAAAGACATAGTTGGATGAGTTTGGTGCGGGGGAACTTAAAAAGGCCCGCACAGAGCAACGAACCCCATCGAACACCTTTGGTATGGGGACTTCTCTCCCAACAACAGTGCCTGATTTCACAAATGCTTTACTGGATGAATGGGCAACAATTCCCACAAAAAAAAAAAAAAAATTTCATCAAACCAACCATCCCAGAAGAGTGGAAGCTGGTGTAGCTGCAAATGAGGTGGTCAACTACATTTTATGTAGTCTATGTAATTAGAATTCAGCGTCAAAAAAGTCCCTGTTGGTGTAATGGTCACGTGTCCCCATACTTTTGTCCATAATATGTACGCGGAGGTTTGTGCATATAACTTGAAGGAAACTTTGCAGAATTCAAACTTTAATCTGGGCAGCATGTATTTTATTTCATATTTTTATTTTAATGCAAAATTAAATCATGTAACTCGAACACATTGTATCAAGGATACATTGTTCACACTTGTAGCATTTAAATCTCTTATGTTCATGTTTTTACCATTGTTGATCCATATGATTAATCCCAGAATCTAATCCTACCATCTGCATGTAGAAATGAAGATGCATCATATCTGGCCCATATTATTACAATAGTCAGTCATCCATATTTCTCAGCTTTGACCTTAAATTTTAAATTCACTTTGAATTCTTAATTTATTAAATAACCCTGTATGTATTTTCTCTCGTTTACTTTTGTATGTATTTGTCACACCATTCCCAATAAATTCTAGAGATTGGAAAATTCGAGGAGTTTAGCTGTAGCTTTGTTGTGAGAACCACCACGTCTGGCACCAACCATCATTCCATCATGCATTGTAAAATTGAGTCTAATGTCATCTAAACCTCTTTACCAAGTCAGCATATTTATATAGTGCCGTTGAGACACATAGGCCACTTTATCATATTGTCCATGGTTTTGTTACCTGAAGAAGTGGCCGCTATGTAAATATATTGTACAGCTCTGCAGAATTTCTTGGTGCTTTATAAATAGTAATAATTATATATATATTACGCACAGAGTGTGACCGTGTAAAGTAGTTTTCCCATCTGTTTACCTTCGACATTAAACTTAGTTCAGAAGAACAGAAGTCTGAACATTTTAATGCAGTGCAGGTTCTCACAAACAGAGCCAGGACCCTTTATTATTCAACACGAAGAAGGAAGAAGTCGAGGTAATTGCCTACTGACAGATATGAAGAGAACAGAGAATGCACTGATCATTTCCTGTAAGCTGGCCCGATTCCAGCCAGTCTCAATGGGCCCGCTGATGTAAAAAGAAAACGTAAATTGCTGGTTCTAGAGGGACTTTTCTTTCTGTTTTACTGTGCAGAATAAGGCATTGAAACAATTAGGAAAGAGAATGGTGTTAGTTTTCTCACGATAAACTGGGAATTTAGAGTAAATGTGGAAGTATGTTTTTTTGCCTTAATCATCATACTTAGAGGATTGTAATACGCCTAAGCCCTTACCAAGAATTTCTTTATATATTGTGAATGACATTGTGTGGTGAACAGTCTGTGTTTAATAGTATTCTAAAAAAGATGGCATCCACCACTTACACACGGAAATTGTGATATTTTAATAGCTCTTTTAAAATCATATTTTCAAAATCTATGTATATAACAAAAATCTAATCTTATTTTTAATTTAAACACATATCCATTTCCTAATTCTCTAAGTGCAAATGTTTCCTTCAATTCTATGTGATATCAAATATATTGTGGGCCAAATTCCATCTTCTCTGCTTCAAATAAGCTATTTGTTAGGAGTTGTGGTTAGTTGGTGATGTCTATAAAAAATGGCAAACCAACCACAACTCATTGTTGTGAACAGAACATCTTTAGTCTGTTAAAAGTCCTTTTTCAGAGTCGTCTAACTTTGGCACCCGAGTGTTTAAAAAAAATAGATTGAATAAAGTTTGGCTGAGTTTTTAAGGATCAGAGGTGCCCAGATACAATTAATTATTCCTTGAACCACTGTGCAAAACATACATACAATTACATACCATTGTGCAAATGTTTGCACTTCATTCCAGTATGGACCTAGGGTTTTATTTAATTAAAAAAAGTAAATATTTCAGTAATAAAAATATTTTTTTTTATATAGATTACTAAATTAATTTACCTATAAAAAATTAGGCTCAAAACACAAGCATTCTGTGCACATCTGTGCATTCTGTATTTAGTAAAAAAGACAGACGTTTTCATTTGTTGAAGACTTGCATCCATCTATCACTTCTAGAAACATTTAATTAAAGCCTTATGGGTTCAGTACATTAATGACACAGCTTATGCATCAAAATCACTTCATCGTAAAATAAAAATAAAGTGATTTTTAGGGCATAGATGCTGTCTTGCTGTTGAAAATAGTGCAATTTTTTGAATCAGCATTGTTTACATCTGGCAATCTCCATGCCTCTCTGCTAACACCAAACACTGGGTGCACATTCTGTGCTTCTAGTAGAAATGCACTGGATTGGCAGATTGTGGAGATTGTGTGAGATTTGGTTGGACAATGATTATCAAGCTTGATAATCTTTCAGTAGGAGGTGCAGTAAGGAGTCTTTCCCAGAGCAGGAATGAAGGATGTTTAAAGGAACAGTCCAACAATAACCAGTACAGAATGTTGTAATGGTTATGGTGCCTGGAATGAACTTGGCCATTTTAGAACAGCTTTATTTATTACCTGGGGCCTGACGGGCACCATTCCCCACTTCCACTACCTCCCCCAGAGAGCTAGAAGCTACTGCTTAAGAGTTTTTCATTTTGCTAATCTCAGCTAAGCACTGCATTGCAGGGCTAACTCATTGGTGAGTGTGTCCGCTGATCGCTGTCAGCTAATGAGCTAGTACTTAGCTCAGAGAGAGAGAGATTCTAGCGCTTTGGCTGAGGTAGGTGAAGTGGAGAGCGGCACTCAGTGGCCTCAGGTAAGAAGTTAAATAATTCTAAAACAGATTAACTACTTGGTATGGGGGGTCTTAGGCACTGCTGGCACTATAGCCATTACAGCACAATGTAGTAGTTATGGTGCTTAGAGTGTTCCTTTTAAGTAGGGTTACTAGATCCACAATGTTTTCAGGGACAAATGTCACATATACATATTGATGGGCAGCACATGAAAAGGGTTGCCCCGTAGTATGCAACATTCTGAAGTATATAATATTAAGTAATTAGGCAATGAAGAATCTTGAGGACATGCATTATACATACTGCAGGGCAACCCTTTTAATGCATTTTCATAAATATGATACTATATATTATTATTATTATTATTGGTATTTATAGAGCGCCAACTTATTCTGCAGCACATTACAATATTATAAAAGGGAGGAAATTTAACAATAAATGAGACAATTACAAAATAATACAGGATCAATAGGTAGATGAGGGCCTTGTCCAAACGAGCTTACAGTCTAGAAGAAAACATCTCTTAAAATATCTGGTGGATCTGGTAACTCTACTTTTAAAGGTTGTCATTGTATGTAAAGTGTTAAAGGAACACAGAAGATTAAAAAAGAAATTAGAGGCTTCATTTGATTGACATTTGCAAAATAACTTCTTTGACAAGACAAACAAACTGAATTGGCTGACTAGAGAGCAGCACACGGAGCTATTCTCTGAAGTGTCTCTTTATCAGATAAAGGATAAGCAGGTCACACAGTAGTGAAAAGTAAATATGTGTATTGGCTTCAATGCATTTGGTACCAAGACACCACAAGTGATTAATGGTCATTTGTGAACGAAAACTCTCTTTTAAAAAATGGGTGCCCAGCTGAATATAGCGATTTACAAAATCATTTGTTACCTTAAATACATTGAGTATTGCATATAAAAATAAATAGAAATACATGCAATGCTTTAAAAAGGAATAGTCACCATGGACACCCGTGTACGGTCCCTGCTGATCCCTCCATTTTAGTCTATTGCCCTCTGTATAGCGCTCTATATAGTAATCAACATGGAATAAGACAGATTTGTATTGTTTTTAGCTGAGTAGTTGCAAAGGCCATTTTACTACCATGGGACATTTGCTTACGTGAAAACTGTAATTATTTTAGTGGTGATTTTATATTGGGTTCACTAGTTATCTTTTAGACTTACCTGTGCAACCTACATCCATTTGTGTCATGAAATTGTGAAGCACTGTGTTGGCTCTATAATACTAGTCCGCAAAATTAATTAGATTTGTTCCATACCCTATATGCACATACAAACAGGGCTCTCTTCTCCGTAATACCATGTATCCTTTCTTTCATTAAGCCCATTCCTCCAAATAATTGTTTAATGTTTGAATTGTGTTACTGATTCTTCAATAAAAGAATAGAAACAATAATTATGTATCTTTAACTAGCTACTAACATTAGTTAATTTATTATATTTGCAGGAGGATTTGCTTATTGCTGTGTTTTGTTTTGTTTTTTGCTATTTAAAAAAAAAAAGAAATGTAATTACAAATAGTTTAATGTGAGCATTTTGATGATATCTGAAAGAGTTTAAATTCTTTCTTGGTTAGCAGTACAGCAACACGAACGGTCATTATGCAGAAAAGATTATATCCAAATAGAGTTAATTCAATCAATAAACTTGAAGAAAAATAAGCATTGAATTCCATTAAATGGAATATGTTGAAATGCTTCTCTGTATTTTGAATAAAAAGTATTTTGCGTTTGTTTGTGTTTTGCATAATAAACCTAGTTGTAGAATAAAAAAATAAAAAAAATCTCATGCTATCTATGCTGATTAAAAACAACTCACATTTAAGAATACATATATGAGTATCAATGAGTTCAATATTAATGAGTTTTCTGTGAAAGCATACGTACATGTATACACAAACACATAATATACTTATTTTCAGTATTTTAGGCATATTTTCTCAGAAATAGAACATGGTTCTATCTTGGGAAAATATTTTTATATTTGTTATCACGTAAGTAAATGGCACACATAGCACCATAAGTATGTTTGTTGCTTCCCCTGAGCACAATATTTATCATATTACACACATTAAAAAAAAACTTTTTTGTGTGTTCGATTCTCATTTTGTTACATATTCTCCTTTGATTTCTGAATGTGTAATGGGGGGATTTCACAGCAAGTGTCTTTAAAGCTTGATTTATGTACTTTAGGCAAGTTTGAAGCACTGTTTTTCACTCTGCAGTTTTTTTTTGACGGTTCAGTATATTCAGTTTGAGTTCAAACAGTGGCTTCCCACAAGACTCTCCTAAAAATATTGAAAGGAAAATAATTCTCAGAGCACATTTGTTAAGGTATGAGAACAGTTTACATCTATATTTCTTTCAGCTGTGGTAGACAGGGGTCTATGAAGCTCATTAACATGTCTTCTTCACTCGTAAATTAAACCTCAAAACAATAATTTTGTCACACATCATAAGTAATGTAGAATGGTGCTATGGATCAACATTAGAGCCGTGTAAATCGTAAGTACTAGTTTTTCTATGTGAGGACTTGCATGTGACTGTGCCAATCATCAGGGACTTGTAACTCCCAGCATTCCATCTAATGTGTTCTATTACCCATGATTCTCAGCTCATATGTACTAGGCTGAATGTGTGCCAACTATATGTTGTACGATGTGTTCATTACACCACCGTGCTTTGTGAATAAAACAATAATAACTAATATTAAACAAACAAAAATATCCACAAGAGAAATATGTTTGCACAATATGGCCCCAGTCAACTAAATGTCTGTCAGGTGCTGGGTTTGAAGGAACCCAAATCTATTTTAAGAGAATGTTCAAAAACATGATATAAACTTTTTTTTTTCTTTATCACAAAAAAATATTAGTGAGTCTAAAAATATCTAACCCTGACCTTGGAAACAAGCAGGAGAGTTAGGCTCGAGGAGTTGATGTTGAGCCTAACTCCATTTTAAGAAAGGTCACTTTCTTTTAACATAACTGTGAGCAAAGATATGTTTGGTAACAAAGTTTCAATATCTTAGAAGATGTAGCTCAGTCATTCTTTAATATTCCAGTACAGCTAATGGGACCTAGTGGGACTTCGAGCCGAGTTAAAAAAGTAAGAAAACATAGCTAAAATAACACTTAACATTGTAAAATGACATACGCAACCTATTTTACTCTCAACGGAATAGGCCTGTAAGTGTCAATCTTGTGAACTTGCAGTCGGTTTCTTGCCTGCCAAGCATGTGTTAAAGAAAAAAAAAAAATACAAAAGCACTTCAAAACCTTATTTTATTTACATAATTATGCATTCAGAGCCATCATGTGAGGCCTTCTATTTTCCTTATCTAAAGCAGTTGACCTCAAGAGAG
This sequence comes from Pelobates cultripes, assembly GCA_933207985.1. Lineage (NCBI taxonomy): Eukaryota > Metazoa > Chordata > Amphibia > Anura > Pelobatidae > Pelobates > Pelobates cultripes. Next base: position 272,061,528 of record OW240915.1, on the reverse strand, counting down.
GAGTAAAAGGTCGCAGGGTCAAAGTCTTTTCCTTCTTGGATCTTGGTGCTTGCTGAGAGAAGGGTGGCTGGAAAATAGATGTTTTAAAAGTGAGGTTGAGGGTCACAGTTTAATTCTGTTACAGAACAGCTGGTTTGAGTTTTCTTCAAATTCTGACTTCCCTCCCCCTATCTGAAATCTAGGGACTGAAAAAAAATAATATCTGAATGACCTTTTAACACATGCTATCTGGTTGCGATATCTTTTAAGCAATATTTAAATTGTGTGTTTTTTACTTTTTTTTGTAATTCAAGATTCAGTTGAGCTTATTGTTGACAGAGAAAAAAACTAATGTAAACATTGAAAATTTATTTGTTATTAGTAAACAATATATGTATATTTTTTTAATTTATTACCGATCATCAGACAAATATTCTCTCACTTTGAGCAGGAGTGAAAGTAAAAATTGCACGGCCTCAAACCATATTTTGTTGTTAGGTCCTTCTTTTAACCGGCTAGACTAAAGGCTCAGTTCAAATCATGGCCCATTTTCCCCCGGAGACCAGTAATGACTCATTGACAGCTGTGATTTCTCCGAGAGACAAGAAGGTTTGCTCGGTTTACCAGTGGGGGGGGGGACTTTAGGGGCCAGGTTTATAAGAAACATACCTCTTGCTTGGCTGATTTTTTTTTAATATAATTTACCAATAATGAATATAAAAATGTTATTTTATTTTAGAAGTGTTAACATCTTCTGAATCATTTTACAATAGAATAAACTGTTGCTTAATATTAACAGCTCAGCATAATGTAGATCAAAACATCTTTGTTAAAAGAAAAAAAAACACTATATCATTATAGAGAAAAAATAATAATTCTTTTGGCAGACTAATGTTTGCACAATGAACATCTGAAGGAATTATATTCCGATGTTCGTTTCATGTTCTTTTTAATGCCACTTGCGTACTTTTGTCAATAATCATGTTTTTTTTTTTACCACTGTCTAATATGTTTCCCACCCCACTTGATATGAAGAACATTACACAACATGTTTTTTTTTGTTTTTTTTGCAACAATTGACAAATCTGAATTTAGCAAAGTTGAAAAAGTACAATCCTAGATTGTAAGCTTGTCTGATCAAGGCCTTCTTCACCTCCTTATCTTGTTGTCAGATATCCTCTTTCTAGAACTCTAAATCGCTATGGAAAATGTTGATGCAATATAAAATCTAGTAAGGATTGCTTAGGTATTTCCTAGAATATATGGTACCCAATTATTACTAACATTCAGTGGCTCTCTGCTTGTAGGATATAACCATTAGATATTATTACCAATAATTCCAAAACAGAATCTGGTGTACTCACCAACCAAAGATGCTGAGACGCATATTATTCTATACATTTGTTTTTTGTTCAGTGCAAATAAATAACATATTTTGAAGAATATATTTCAAACCAATCAACACACTAACATTTAGCATGAATGCCTTTTAGCTTTTTAGAAAAATTTCATGTTAACTCATGTTAACTCTAAATTATTAGGAATAAATGCCTTTTGTAGAAGGGTTAGAATTCCATGATCAATCAAACGTTGATCCATGGTATTTAAAATATAAAGTGAGAGGGAGCGCACTTTGGTCTTGAAGTTTCACTATGGCATTTGCTGTATCTAAGCACACTTTTTTAACTGAAGCAAAATAAATAAAACTTGCAAGTCTCAAATAAATGGCAAACGAGCAACAGATTTTTGTCTACACTCTTCAGAAACTTTGGCCTCGGGCTGTGTTAGTGTGTGGCTCAGCAGCAATCAGAGGCCATAATTTCATTGGCGGTTAGAATCAGGTTTAATTTTTGTAGCATGTTACATTACTAAACTGTCTGGTTTCAGTTAAACTAAGTACTGACTGCATCAGTTTTAAACAGTACGATATTTTCACATACCTTAAAGAGTAAAAGAACCTTTTTACGAAGCACATATGCTAATTGTTCTTAGCAGTTTAGTAAATATTAAGAATAGGCTCTAAACAAGAATCCGTATGTCAGTAAAATGTAATGACAGCTGGATTTTTTTAGGGCACTTAAGAGGCAAAGTGGATATTTTACAAGGCTGCCACCTACTGATTTAAAAGACCTTTAATAAAATTCAGAGATCAAGATGTTAATTGTCTGTTCATTTCGGTTAAGTGTCAGGCTGAGTAAAGCTTGTGTTTTGTCTTCTTGCAGGAATGTGACCAAGTTCATATCGATGACGTTTCTTCGGATGATAATGGGCAAGACTTGAGGTATGTTTGGCTGCATGATACAGTTTGAAATTATTATACAATATTGAAGTTGCCAATTAAAAAGAGAGCATTGTGTTTCGAAGATTGGCAGTATTGAAGAGAAGTGAACATCCCCAAAATAAACTAATGTTCTTAATAAAGCTAGTAAGATTGCCAAACCACTCATTTCAAGCAATAAATTCTGGATTGGGACATCAGCATATATAGAGCATATTTATTTGGGGCTTAAAAAACAAATCTTCAAATATTGGTTTTCTCTACCAGCATTAGAATACTCAGACAAACCAAAAATAACTGCTGCACAATTTGTTTATGAGAAGTCACATCTTAAGGTTCTGCTTCTACAGATATTGAAAAAAATACGTTTTAATGAAATTTTGCCTATAATATCCCTGATACAATGTAACATCATGGTGTCTAATGCAAAATGAATTAAACATTCAGTAGTCATTGTACCAATTTCTACACGGGTGATCTCCTTGAGCAGCTCAAGTGTACGCAGTTTGGTCACGTACACTCACTCGTTCAGATATCTCCAGAGAAAGTAATTCAGAGTTGAAAGGTGGGACAAACGGGGCTGCCAATCTGTGAATTTCTTAAAATTATTCTATTGTCAAACTTTTTTTCAGTTCTAAAAATAAAATTCCACGATTTTTACTTCTTGTTACTTTAAAATTACCCATAATGAATTTCCCAAGACACTGTTATAATATGTACCTGCAACAAAAATAATATACTACTAACAAATAAGTTATATACCTGTCAAATCCTCCTCTGAATTTCAGCCCACCCTGTACTTATATGTGTCCTTTGAACACATGAATGCAAAAACTATGTTCCATGATTCTCTCTGTGCAGATCAATACTACAGTCCATGCTAAAGGAAACATGGGACATAACTAGGTTGTATTGAATACCAGGCTGTGAACATTAATATGCCCCACAGTTTTATACCATGACGTTATCAATAAAAACTCTTTAAAATTCGTAATATTAAGAAAATAAGGGTCATAGCATAAAATTTAAAGGACCACTATAGGCACCCAGACTACTTCAGCTTAATGAGGTCTGGGTGCCAGGTACTTCTAGGGTTAACCATTTTTTTTTTATAAACATAGCAGTTTCAGAGAAACTGCTATGTTTATAAATGGGTTAATCCAGCCTCTAGTGGCGGTCTCATTGACAGCTGCTAGAGGGCTTCCGCGCTTCTCACTGTGATTTTCATTGTGAATGCTTTCCTATGGACTGGCTGAATGTGCGCGCAGCTCCTGCCGCGCATGCACATTTAGCCGAAGAGGAGGCGAGAGGAGGAGGAGAGCTCCCCACCCGGCGCTGGAGAAAGAGGTAAGTTTAACCCCTTCCTCCCCCCAGGGAGTATGTTTTCCTGGCACTATAGTGGTCCTTTAAAGCATAGCTGACTTAGAGAATTTTTCCACTTCAGCTATTTTGACCTTGAATTTAAATTCTCATTTTAGTTGAATAACCTTGTAAATCAACTCTCCTCTCAGCTCGACTACTCTGGCCTGTGTGACTGAATTCAAAATGTTAAAAAACAATTGAAGAGTTTTAAGTATGCCTGGATTGAAGAATCTAGTTACTAGTTCAGAACCATCCACTGTTTACTGAATAAACACGAATGTTTAAAATATGGCTAATTTTTTTTAAATAGATCATATCTCACCTACCCATACCCTCTTCGACTTATGTCAGTATTGCAGTACAAAGTGGATGAAATCCCAGTAAATCATAGACATGATATAGCACTTGTAATTCTAAAAGGGAGAACTTGGTCATTTGTAAAAAGTGTGTCAAGTGACTACAATAAATCTTACATTGCTTAGACATCTGCTTTTTTTATTTCATTTTTTTTTTTTTTTTTTTAAAGGGCCATGAATATTTTTTTTCTGTTCTCTTATTACATACTAACAAATTCAGCCACATTGTGTGACTTTGTACCGTATCCTTAATGGGCTTCTCTCTCCATTAATGTAGCACTTATAACTTTGGGACAGATGGTTTCCCCGCAGCAGCAACCAGTGCTAACCTCTGCCTGGCAACGGGAGTTCGTGGAGGGGTGGACTGGATGAGAAAATTGGCTTTTCGTTATAGAAGAGTAAAAGAAATCTACAATACTTACAAAAACAATGTTGGAGGCAAGTACATTGATCAGTGTCAATACTGACTTGGGCTTCATATTCGGACACAGTACTATTTATTGTTAACATTATTACTGTTTTTTACACATATTCCGGAGTGATGTTCAACAGGTAGACAAATAAACAAATACTGTTGCTGCAATAAGATAAGAAACAATAAAAACAGAAAATAGTGAGACCCCTGCTTAGGCCAAATTACAGCCTGGAAAAAATCAATTGCTCTGTTAATTATTTGAGGTTTAACCCCTAAAGGACACATGACAGAAATATTCCGTCACGATTCCCTTTTATTTCAGAAGTTGTGTCCTTAAAGGGTTAAAGGGTTTTGTAGTGTCCCATAGTAGGGAAGGATGTGGCTTTCTACTTAACTGTCTTGTTTGGAATGCTGAAACTCTCCTTGCATCATACACAGATCAGCCACAACAATAAAACCACTGACAGGTGAAGTGAGTTACATTAGTAAATATTGTTACAATGGCACCTGTCAAGTGGTGAGATATATGAGGCAGCAAGTGACCCGTCAGCTCTTGAATTTCATGTGTTGGAAACTAGATCCTATCTAGAGATTGTTGCAGAGCACGTACACTCCTTCATGGCAATGGCATTCCATGATGGCAGTGGCCTCTTTCAGCTGGATAATGCACTATGCCACACTGGAAACATTGTTCAGGAATAGTTTGAGAAATATAACATTGCATTCAAGATATTACTTTGGACTCCAAGTTCCCTAGGTCTTAATCTGATTGAGCACCTGTGGGAAGTGCTAGAAGAACAAATCCTATCCATGGATGCCCCACCACACAACTTGCAGGACTTAAAGGATCTGCTGCTAATGTCTTGGTGCAAGATATCACAGGACATGTCCAGAAGTCTTGTGAAGTCTATGCATTGATGCATCAGAGCTGTTTTGGCAGCACAAGGGAGACCTACAATATATTTGTCAGCTGGTTTTAGTGCTGTGGCTGATCAGTGTATGGGCTGGTGCTGGCCCCGCCCCTGATCCGCCTCATTGGCTGACATGCTAAGAACTGATAATCTCAGCCAATCCAATGCTTTCCTATAGGGAAACATTGGATTGGCTGAGATTGTCAAGGAGGCGGGGCAAAATGCCTGCCTGGCCAATTAGCATCTCCTTATAGAGAAGCATGGAATCAATGCATTTCTGTGCAATGGATTGGCTGAGATCGTCAAAGAGGCAGGGCCAAATGCCTGCCTGGCCAATCAGCTTCTCCTCATAGAGAAGCATGGAATCAATGCATTTCTGTGCGGAAAGTTCAGCGTCACCATGCACAGTGTGCAGCACTGACCCAGGAAACACCTCTAGTAGCCACCGGAGGAGTGACCACTGGAGGTGTCCCTATGCTTTAATATAAACACTGCATTTTCTCTGATAAGACAGTGTTTACTGCAAAAAGCCTGCAGGGAATGACTACATTCACCAGAACAACTACATTAAGCTGTATTAGTTCTGGTGACTGTAGTGTCCATTTATGTGACTAGTGTCCCTTAAGTTACTGTGTATCATTTCCCCTTTTATATTTTTCCCAATTTCACTCTGCATGCAGATACAAACTGATGTTGCAGCATTAAATGCAAATGTAACCTGTATACTGCCACCTCTCATTGAAAGTGTGCTTTTTAATTATTGGATGCAACATTCAAGTCACATAATTCCTTGTGATACTACCTACCAATATAATATAATTAAATAATATGCAAGTATAATTTTATAAAATGGTTTCAATAAAATAGTTTCAATCTGGGTATTTTGGAAAACATAAAGATGTAGGGTTCACAAATATGAAAATCAGATTGCAAAGTTTAGGCAACAAAAGCCAAGTTGTAATACAATTGGTACATTTGTTTCTCAATGCCGTTATTTTAGCCTTGCAGCTTCATTTTCTAATACCACCAGAATTAATTGTTTAGCAAATAAATCCATAATGAGGTATTTGTAATTAAGAATATTTTCAACATTTTACTTTAACTGTTTTTATGGGTATGTCTTCCTGGTTGCACTGCTGGAACCTAAATTGCCTGCCATGCTACTAAAGTTTATTAATTACAGAGCTGAGCAGTCATGTTACTTATAGTAAGTTGTGAAAAAAGAGAGAAGAAGGCTTAAAGGAACACTGTAGTGTCAGGAATACAAACATTTCTGACACTATAGGGTAGATACCTCTGCTTAGGTCCCTGGTCATCCTCTCCGTAGAGATTAAAGGTTTAAAACTAACCTTTTCTCTCAAGCCACGCTGGTCTAGCCCCGGCTGAACCTACGTGGCAAAATGCTACGCTTAACCAACCAACAACTCCTCATAGAGATATATCAGTGCGTCTCTAAGGAAAGTGTTCAGTATCTCCATGCAGAGCTAGGATTAGATAGGAAGCACCTCTGGTGGCCATCTGAGTGACTGCCACTAGAGGTGTTCCTAGGCACCAATGTGAACAGTTCCTTTTCTCTAAAAATGCAGTATTTACAGTGCTAACAATGAATGGATATACTATAGACACAAGAACCACTACATTAAGCTGTAGTGGCTCTGTTGATTGTAGTGTCTCTTTAAGCATTGGGAGTTAACATAGTAATTTGTTCTTAGATAACCTTCAGAAAACACGTTCTTCATATAAAGTATTCAATTTTCTACCTTCGCAATGACTGGAAATTGGTATAATTATTACCAAAAAAGTTTAGTCATTTTGATAATGGATTTTTAATATGCCTAAAAGACATTGTTTCAATAAGCAGAATGATATATGTCAAATTATCACTGACTGAGTTCTACCTATTTCTAGGTTTGCTGGGCCCTGCAAAGAGAGAAGCCTGGTTGCAGCTAAGGGCAGAGATTGAAGCATTAACGGACTCTTGGTTAACTTTGGCACTGAAAGCTCTTACGTTAATTCATTCTAGGTAATTTCCTCTTTTCTCTGGTTAAAAGCCTTCACTGTGGTAGTTTTTATATACACCAGAAAAGTCAGATTCTCAGGTATCTTAGATCTTGGCTTCTGGAAATACTACCGAAACTTGCAAGTGCTCAAAAACAACACCATTTGCAGACATAGTAGCTGAAATGCAACCTTGTTGGCCCAAAACCCTTCCTGAAATTCCTAATTCAAACCTCCTGGTGTTGGGAGACATAGTATTGTACTGCTGTATAGAACACAGGTATACCCATGGAGAGTCATGCTTTGGTCATTTACTGTTGGTACAGGTGGGAGCCTTCATAGTCTGCTGAGGTTCTTGGAAACACTAATTATTTAGCATTACCTAACAAATATTTTATTATACTTGTTCATTGCTTGTGTTGTTTAATTACTTTACTAATGCATACAGATAGTGTGTTAAAGTTTTATATGACAAATAGAACACTTGGCTATCTATAAAAGATCCATTTTTACCAGACCAACTTTACTGTTATAGTAGGTGAATTCACGTTGTGCTGTACGAAGATACTAGAATGGACTGAGGAATTCACAATGCCTTGTTCCACAACGTACCAATACGTTACAATGATGACCTTTCTCGTTGGCACTAATTTTATCTAGATTTTATTTTTTTCATTTTTTTTATTTTTGCAGTGCATATAGGTCTTACAAGCAGGCATGAGGTGCCCAAAAGCAGTCCTCAGGCATTTTCCTCGCAAAACATGCGGGACAAGGATTAACAGGCACATTTTCATATTTATAGTTGGCTTATGTAGTCAGATTTTAAGAGTAAGTTTAAACTGTGGTTAGACTTGAACAGAGGTTAAGCTAGTCTATGAGCAACACAGCTATGCATATATATGACAGTAGTTATATAGACAGACTAGTGTCGTTGAATTATAAATGGCAGTCAGGCTAGGTCTTATCAAGTCGTTTTACTATAGTTATCACCCTGGCCGTTCTGAATCACCCGATCTGCCTCGGCGGGGAGCCTTCATCGTGGTGGACTGGAGAGCTCATATACAGGGGGAGTCTCCTTATTTTCCGCTACCTGCTCTGTCCGTTTCATGCAGCAGTGGGTGAGTGTCCACCAGAGCAGGCAGCTGATCACAGTCCAACTGTCCCGCTCCCAGAGCTTCTCGCCAGTTTCCCTGGGGCCGCAGCTGTGGTACGGAATGCTAGTCCCGCTTGGTCCTCTGAGGGCCGGTGTCAGCCGCGATGGGGGCTTGGTGTCATCCGTATGTGGTCGACGTTTCAGGGGTCGTGTTGGTGCAGGCTGTGTGGGAGGTGAGTAGAAGGTCTGTCTTGCTGCTGTGGTATCCCGCATGGTGACAGACTCGGCCCCTCCATGCGGCAACGGACGGTCTTTTGTGAATCTCCACACCCCCAGGGCACCCGCTGTCATCGCTGGCTTGAGTTGCTGCGGTGGTGAGTATGAGTAGTCCCACTTCCC
>OW240915.1:271808671-272052637 GCA_933207985.1 Pelobates cultripes | reverse complement strand
AAAAAATAAACTGTTAGTTTACACATCTTGCAGTTTCTCTTCATCATAACGATGGAATCTGTGTTATGTTACAATATCAAAAAGATGTTCTGCAATAATGTTTGTTTTGACCATTAAGAAAATTTTTACAGTAAATCATCTGAAATTCTAATTTTATTTCAAATCAAGAACGAAAAAAGGGAAGTTGATCAAAATGCTTTATTTGCAATCTTAATGTGTTACGCAATTAAAATAATCTGTGAATAATAGCCATTTTGATTCATTACATTTGCAGTGTCATTAAATGACTACATTTGTGTATTATTACCAAAGGAAATGAAACAATGCCTCATTTTTTGCGCAGGTAAAGAAAGCTGCTTTGAAAGAATAATTCAGAGGTTTGGCAGGAAAGTTGTATATGTTGTAATAGGCGATGGTGTGGAAGAAGAACAGGGAGCCAAAAAGGTATGCGTATTTTCAGTAGATTGATCTTTTATTGCAATAACCTCTCATTGCTCTCAATAACCTTTTAGTCTTTTCTTTCTACTAAAGTACTTCCAAGTCTTGTCATAAATACACTGCTGCAGATTGGGACTGGACCCCATTGCATTTTAGAACACTCACCCTTACCTCATTGGTCAGTGTTATATTGTAAACTGTAGGATGTTGTAGGGCTGTTCAGTTGTTAAAATATTCTATGATGGGAAAAGGAAAGTAAGAAGCAAGAAGTATAAAAGAGAACATAGTCGTTGGAGACAGCAGTGTTGTGGATCCAAATGTATCAAATTGAAGCAGATATTTTTACTATGGGCTTCACATATAGATTTATTGAATAGGTCCCACCAGTATTCCTCAAAATATTAGTGTTCTAATAGCTTGTTAGCTACTGTTTTTGATAGATCAATAGACAGTTGTTTAGTTTTACTATACCTAAATGGTCTGGTTATAGTATTCATCCTGTATGACGGTGTTAATAGTCTATGATACCTTCTAGAAGACCTACTATTGTATGTATATTCTTAATGTTTATTTTATCTTGGTTTCTGGATTGCAACATAAAGAACAATTACATTTGTTTCCATCCATGCAGCATTCAATGCCATTCTGGAGAATTACAAGCCACTCCGATTTAATGGCTCTTCATCATGCATTGGAACTTGAATACTTATAGCAAAAACAAAACAAAAACACAACAACATGATTCTGCTACCAGTGCAATTATAAAAGTTGTCCTTATGATTCAGCACCACTCAGCCACATCAAGACAATATTGTGAAATCACCATTGGAAACTCCTAACATTTGTTACTGTAATGCTGAGGACGTAAGCTTTGTAGGATGCGTGAAGACCATCCACGGAAATGTTACCATCTTGTAAACACGCAATACAGTTGTACATGACAGATAGAAGGTTCGTGTCTGTGAAGAATAAGTGGACTTACCATTGCTTTAGAAGCCAACAGAAGACCATATACAGAGATCACTGGAGATGGAATGTGTAAGTTCTAATGCGGATGATCACCTATGTTCTAAATTTACACTTCGTCTCCAGAAAAAAAAAAGATGAAAAAAGTTTACTAATTACCTTCTTGGATCCATAGTACTCACTGCATTTTATTTATGAATAGACTTGGTAAAGACATGCAGATTCGATGTACAGCTACGAGACATTAGCATGTATATGTAAAGGCGATCAAGCTACTAACAGAAGTTTAACTTTGGGACTCAGCTTAATTGCAAAATATTCTAAAGTATGTATACTGTAATTTAAACTAATATGTACATCACTGAGACAATCATGTACAGGAAGAGTTTTTGTGTAAATTTGTAATAATGGATTCTTTTACATATTGTTTAGGTAAATGTTAATAAGATTGCAATGTCTTGATAGGTAAAACTTGCAGGGCAGCGTGTGTACAAACAATTGTGCAGTGCCTTAACAAAGTGTTAGATATAAATATGTAGATATTTTTTTTAATGTAGTTCAGTTTGTTAAGACCAAAAGCATGGATGACAAGTGTCAATACTATTTTATTAATTTTGGCATTTTCCACATAAACACGTAAAGAAAAAAATTCACCTGTGTGCTAATTCAGTGGAAACTAAAGCTCAAATGCAAGTCTCCCCTTTTTCATGAGTATTTTATAAAAACCATAGATATGTGTGTTGGTGAAAAAAAGTATCCGTTCAAACTATAGGTTTGATTCCTGACAGGGTCAGCTTAGCCTTGTATCAACGTATCGAAAGTTGTTAGTAAGTTTAACAGTTGAAAAAAAAAATGGAATGGGGAAATGGTGACTTAAGCCCCTTTGGCCATTATATGTTTGAATGATTGTGCCGTATGTTGTGGCTACAGCATCTGAGAAAGTATACTGTTTAATGAGTTGAGAGCAAATGGTGTAACAAATAAATTGCATCCAGGGAACAACAATTCTGTGGGAAGACAACACCTTCTTAATAAGAGGGGTCAGAGGAGAATGGTCATGCTTGTCCAAGATGAGAGAAAGCCATAAATAACCAAATTTTACAGAAAGGCATCTCTGTATGTGCAAATCACTGAACTGGGAAGGGAATTAGAAATGGCAGCAAAATATCATGCTGATATCCACTTGTGTCAGCCAAGATCAGTTAGTTAGGCATGATCACCAACGTTGAATATCTGAAGATAAGACAACTTTAGCTGGTCTGACGAATCTCGATTTCTGCTGCAACATTTTGATAATAGATTCACGATCTGTCTTGTTTTAATGTTAAGGCTTAGTGGTGGTGGGTTAACAGTGAGGAGAAAATTTTCTCGGAACATTGAGCCTCTTAATACCGAGTAAGCATTATTTGAACGTTAATTGATGACTATGTATATTCCTTAATAGCTATGGTCTAGCCATCTTAAAATGAATACTTCCTGGTGAAAAAGCCTGGAAGACCTTGCCACAAAACATGCATCACCTAAAGATGGTTCTAAAATTGGTGACTTCAAATCTTTACAACAATATGCATGGTCCCGAGAACTCAATTTAATAGTTCTCAATTTGAATTTCAAAAACATAACATTCTCACCATAAATGTATAGCGAAAAAGAGCAGAAATCAATTGATGCTCTAGAACAGTGGTTCTCAACCAATCCTCAAAGTATCCCTAAAAGTCCAGGATTTAGGAATTAGCCAGTTGTGCCCAGGGTGTTTTGAGAAAGAAAAAAAACACTTTAGACACAACAAGGTAATCCCTAAATCCTGGACTATTAGGGGGTACTTGAAGACTGGTAGAAGCACTTTGCATCAAAATTTCTAAGGAATGTTCTCAGTACCTTGTTGATGCCATGCAACAGGTAATGCAGGATTGTTCTGGAAGTAATACATTTTCAAGGCATCTTACTTGGAACTAAACAGTTGTGGTTATTGAATTGATAATTGAATATACACAATATTTCCCTGACAACATTTTCAGTTATTTGTATCCTTGCACAATACATCTCAATCTAGATTCACTTTATTATGCAACTAAAATACAAATTAAACACAGTTGCTTCAAGTAGTTGATCATTTTTAACCTATAGTGTTCATTTAAGTGTTGTAACATGCAAACAAAAAATAATACTGATAGTATATTTATATCTTGGAACATTGGTGTAATGGTGACACAGATATCTCTGCCAACCTTTACATTGGGTGGGTTTGAGAAGAGCCAAGAATGTATTGAGCAAAACTAAACTCTGTTCTTTAAAACATGGAGATTATAGGTGAATAGGTGACTCTGTAAAACCAGAGCTTCCATGGTAAATCTCGAGAGGTCATAGGTATGGCTATGTTATAAAGGTGTGATACTTTCATAAAAATAAAGCTGAGGTCAAAAAGAAGATTATTCTTATATCAACAATTTTATTTTTCTTGTGACAATAAATTATGTGATACAACAAATACATGAAGGATAGAGAATGCATTTATCTTGGTGTTTGATAGTTATATTGTATACCTTTTGCAAATGTACGTGTTGTTTCAATAGCCAGTGTGTGAAATCTTGCTTAGACTCCAGAAAAGACTCGTCTCTCAGCAGTTAGTTAGCTGTTATCAGTTACAACAGGAAGTGAACCGTGCAATGAAAAATTGTTTCCCGTAACCAACACAACTCAGACGACCATATATCAAACATTTGTTATTGGGATATTTGCATATGCATTTCTATATATTACAAAATGTCCTTTTCTGTACCAAAAATGTGTATCTTTAAACCTGCTTTCATAGTAGGCATTTTCCCTGTTTCTCTTGTTTACGAACACATTTCTCAAACCCACAGACATTAAATAACACCTATATTTTTTTTTTTCCATAAACAATTACAACATGGATTTTCCAACCACAACTTCAGTAAAGTAAGAACAAGCCATCCCAAAAATGATACAATGTGAAAAGTATTTACATGTGTACATAATTTTACTTTTTAAGTCTTTACAACAATATCTCTTAACATTAGTCCTATGGTTTGTTTTTTTTTACAGAGGACTGTACTCTTTGATTGTGTCTTCATTAAATATTTCTTCTTTACTTAAAGGAATACTCCAAGCACCATAACCACTACAGTTTGTTGTAGCTATATTGGTTCAAGGAAGGCTACAGGTGAAGCATGTCAGCCCTCTAAGCCCACCCCTCACTAGAGATGTCATAATGTTTAATCTCTCTTTATCAACCCAAAACAATTTAACAATGTGAACACAAGCCTCCACTCCACTCCACTAACCTTTCCAGAGTGATCAAATCTTCAATATTTTGTTTTTCTCATTATAAAGTCTCTGCTGGAGAAGTTATATTAATGAAGACCTTTCCTTATAATCCAACCAAGTCGGTTGTGCAGTATAAATATGACTTATCCATTCTAATAGACTTATGAATTAAATTTTGCTTCAGCTGAAGCGATTTTCTTCTAAAAGAAAATTTGTTTTCTGAACAATCGAAGTTCGGGCGAGTACCTGTTCGGTTTGAATCAGGCAAGCCTACCAAAAAGGCAAGAAAATAGGCCAGTCAGTATGCTGCAAAATATATGCATAAATATTTGGTATATATATGCAGAACTCTGATAGGAACATATTTTCACCATTTTGATCACAGATCCAGTGAGAAAAAGTAATCAATAGAGGGAAACAAAGGAGGAGGAATAAAAAGGTATATTTATTTTTATTATTATTATTTATTATTTTTATTAACTATATACTACATAAATATAGATTTTGTGTTTTACGGCTTCTCCTGTTCTAGTCTCTATTATTCACTTCTCACTTAACTTGTAAATAAGATCAACATTTAGTGACTCCCTCCTAGCCATCATTCATCTTTACTCCCCATCAATCATCTCTTTTTTGGCACTATGCGAGGAATTCAGATTATTGACACCCTGCCCTCTCCAGACATGTCTGGCATTTCAACGTCTATTCGAACACCTGATTGGCCCAAATTCATCTGAATTCCAGGATGGTCTGAAACGAGTCACCTATTCTGAATTCTTTTGATTTAACTTTTACAACATGGTTCCTTTTCAACTCATCGTAATTTGCTAACATCTAGTTAAGAATCAGCCACCTCCGTTCCATTAAAAAAAGTGCTGTTCTGGGCAGGGGTTTGCGTTGTGCAGTTTTGAGCAGTATTTGAAACCCATGATAAGGACAAAATGCATTCAAACCAATGCTGCTTCAATTTAAATATCTGAACTGTTGACTGTTGGTGATTTTGCAATGTCTTTCAGGCTGTGGTTGATGAGTGTTTATAGAAGAGCTAGACAGATGTATTTGGCAGCAATCTGATGGTTTGACAAGAGCCAGGGAAGATGTACATCATCCACAGTTTGCTCGTAGGATGATTGCTTCTGGAATCTGCTAACACTATTCTTTTGTGATCATCGTATTCTTGAAAAAATACTATACACATCTGTAGACTGTGCGTGTTCCTGTACATATACAGTAAAACTCAATATACCCTTAATCACATAAGAAAATGTGAACAATTAGTTTACCAAATATTTAGTCGTAAACCAGCGGTTCTTAATCCATTCCCCAAGAGATACAAGATTTATGGATCGCCTAATTCTAGGTTCTTATTTATCACCATTACAGGTTCCATGTCTTTGTCTGTTTACCTCTGTTATAGTCATATGAAATGTATCCTTTATATTTTAATATACGAAGTGCAAATGCAATATGCAGATATATGTTGTTTGCTGCTTCTTTTGTTGTCTTTGGTTTTTTGTTAGCCTTTGCAAGGAAAAATGTAAACCTTATTCATTCATATTTTGCCTTTCATTTTAACATTCACCCTTATCCCTTTTGAACTCACAGCCATTGAACAACATATCTCCTCTGTTTTATTCACTGACAAACACATTCTGATGCATTAAACAAATCAAATAAACTGGGCTGAAATACCTAAGGTGAAATTATTTCCTAATCAATCTATGAATCTGTTATTCATTTTGGTTGGGAGTTCTACATCAATTCATATTTGGCGAACAAGGCTCTTTTTTTGTGGTTGTGGTGAATCTCTAGGCTACCATAACTATAAAGCAGTTTTTGTTTGTGTCTATATCCCTCTTAAAAGATATGAACATCATATTTCAAGAATGTTTTTAATTTTTTTTAAATATAAAATATGAACAATAATTGAACACTGAGTTATAAAATCATAAAAGACATACAAGTTTTATACATTATAAGCAAGCTTAAAAGGACATTCTATTTGTAAATTAAAAGCCATTCTATGGTAAAAAACTTAAATAAGTGGAAGACAAAATACCAAATTTTTACTATAAGAACAATTGGATTTTTGAATAGTTTTTATGTTTTTCAATTTCAATAAAACAAAAAATACCCCAAAGTAGGCAATGCACCTTTATGGGGGACAAAAAGGAGCAGCATGATGGTGTACCTAACTGCGCACACTTGGCATATCCCTTATAAAGTCCTTATGAATTTAAAAAAAAAACAACATTTTTGGCCATATTGTACAAAAACAGCATGCTTTATCCACAAATATGTACAGTTTCCTTTCTTTCTTTATTCAATTTTGTGTTAACTTAATAAATTTAATTTGTGAAATAATAATTAAATTGTGGTTAATTTTATTTTTACATGTGCTTAATGTAATTAATAATGTTATTTGTATAATGTTTTTTGGAAGCATATGTAAGAAAAGAAAATCTAGAAATTTGGGAGAGAGTGACTGATTTTAAATAAATTTGGAAGAATACCAATGATGAAATAATCCTTTTTATTTTGTTTTATAAATTGTACAATCAGATTTGTTGTACATTGTATTTTCTGAGTGACTACACTGATGATAAATTGATTACATTGTAAAGAGAAAATGTCCTGGCCCGTTTGCTGCTGTTTTCCTTAATTCAGCATGCAGTTACTACAGACCTGCCAAACAGACAGATTGCAATACAATCACACGCAATACCAACAAAAAAAGGTCATCCTGCATTTCTTCTTAAGGAGTTCAATAATAATTACATGCTGCTATCTTTTTGATTTGACAAAGGGTCTAATTGAACTGTCAAGAGATGGCACCAATAAAATATTATTGATCTTCTTAACCCATTAAGAAGGGGTCCACGTTCTGAGCCAAAACAGAACCTTGAACTTGAGCTACGGGTTTGTTCCAACATAAGTTAAGAGTTTAGCTTCAAGTGCCCCCATACAATTATATATAGTTTTTTAGCGGACAGAAGGGGCTTTCATTTAATATCCAATATGTTTACCTAACACAACATTTCATGGGAATAAAATGTTAAAAATGGGAACAAAATTTGTTTTTTATTAAAAAAAAAATCACAATTTTGCTTATAGTTTTTACACTTTGAGTGCAACCAATAAAAAAGAACTCAAAATAGATTCATTTATCTTTCCTGGTTGTTAAATGCCTAATATGTCTGAGATCTAAATATACTTTTGATAGTTAACACTAACCCTAAACCAACCCCCATACTGATTCTATACCATCCATTACCCAATGCTTACACTAACTCTAACTGTATGCCTACCCCAATCTAACCGTTAATCTTAACCTTACACTATTCCTAACCCTAAAGCAGCATTAGCCCTCACCCAACCCTAACCCTACACTAACTCCAGCTGAACAGATAACCCTAACCCTCGCCTACTCTTACCCCTAAATCTAACCCTGCAATAAACCCAACATCTACTACTAATCCTAAGGTGACCCACTGCTAATATAAATTCTGATATTAGAAAATGGGTTTTATTATTTAATACAGTAGATAGTGGTCGGTGACCGCCATCTACTGACCATTTTCATAATCCCACTTCCCAAATAGTTACACTGAGATCAGTGCTGGGCAGTTGGCAAAGCCCAGCACCAGTCACTATAAATTGAGCTTGACAAAGACCTATTAGCAGGTCAAAACATTACTGCTCCTGTCTGTTCTATTAAAACTGCCTGTGGCTTGAACACTCTGGGATTGCGGGATTGATGGTCCTGGTCCAGAGTGGCTGCTAGGATTGAGTGTGGCTCCTATCTTTATTATTGAAAATAAGCTGGGGATAGGCAAGGAGACAGGAGGGTCTGCCTGGAGTAGTCTGCAGCCTAGAGTGCAATCATTTAGCTGTAGTTTTATCAATTCATTTAATGGCCTCTACGCAGCGCTAACTTCTTACCTAAAGATACGCGGTATCCCGGATTCTGTAGGCCTAAAAGACCTGCCTCACTTTGTTCGATGCTGTTACCACCTAAACAGGCCAAAGCAGTAAGACTGGATTGTCTGTTCAGACTGCCGAAGCCGAGGACGGCACCGATGACCGCTCAGGCAGACGTCATAGTCTGCTTCCAATCGCTACACAATAAGGCCCTTCTGATGGAGGGATCAATGCTAACACTATTCCCAGAACTCACCAGAGGCATCATTGAATGGCGCAGGACCCTGCGACCACTATTGAAACAGCTCCGCAACAAAGGAGTACCATACTACTGGGGGACACCGAAACTGCTCACATTTCAATACCAGAACAATGCATCGCGAGTATGCAACTTTTCGGAACTGGAATCACACTTATGCGAGCTGGGCATTGCTGAACCTGTCCTGACTAGACCCATCCGCGACTGTGGAATTCATGCCACGAGCAGCTCAACACATGGTACCTCTAATGGGAAAAACTTGAAGGACCGTGACAAGACCCTCATGTCGTCTGGAGGACCTCCAAGTCTTAACACCGCAGTTCCTTTCTTATATAACCACACAGATGTTACTTACATATGTTTACTTAATTTCTAATTGCTTATTTTTCATGTCTTAACTTTTGTTTTAATATTAAATAATGCATCTTAAATATTACTCTCTGCCTCTAACAGAGCCATTACTCATAGGCTGTTACACTGTTTAAACGTGTGTCTTAAAAAAACTCTAATTCCCCCCTCCACCTCCTACACATCTATAGCCTACAAGTGAGAAATTAGGGGGAGATAAATCCCGGCAGGGGTTCAATACCACTCTCAACGAGCTACCACCTTCAGTCATATCACTCACCCGAGAGGGACACACTAGGGAGCCAGGTATTTATGTTTTTTATGTCTAAACCTACCTTCTTAAAAACACAGTGTTTTTCTACTGCTGATATTGATACTGTTTCTGTAAACGTATATTCAACTTGCCTGAATACTAACTGGATATCTCTTATAAGTGGACTGAAATTATAAAGATTTAAAAAAAAAAATTTTATGTTGGGGGAAAAAGTCAATAAAATAACGTAAATAAGGTGAAAAATAGACACTGACTTATAGTGCATTTACTCTTATATAAAGCTATATGTGCTCAAAAGTCTAAAGTGTTATTTATACAAATAGTGTATATTAAGTGCAAAAAATCTTATGTGCTACAAAAAAAAAGTGCTTTTGCAATAACTTTCTGCAACCAATTGTGGTTTGCCTCAAGAAACAAACGCCAAACTGAAAAAAAAATTATATAATTGGTACACAAATAATAATAGATATAATAATAGTGTAATATTGTTTAATTACATGACATTATGACTTCAGCAGCGTTAGAGAGTCCGTCCATTGAATGTTGCGCACATAAAAGTCTGCATCGTATATATAGCGGGTAAGTTGTCAAGAAACATGGAACGACTTTGTCACATTTTTACTTTTGACTTGTAATATTGCAAACATTATTAACTTCGGCAGACTGGTTTTTATTTATTTTGGTTTGAAATAAAGCTTGTTGCTTCCTGGTTTCCCGCGACTCTGTCATCTATATGAGGATTGATACTCAGCTGTTTCCTTTGAATCCAACAATCTCCAAAGCTAGAACCTCCCATTGCTCAGCTGTCTGAGGGGCACACAGTCACTCTTTCTTTGTGAGTTGATCTATACATATGGGGGTATTTGTTGGGAGGACACATATGTTAAATGATATCGCACTATATATCTATCATTTTAAGGTTAACAGGATATTCTGATGAGAGTTTAATTATGTGCTTCTTAAAATTATTTGTGCCTCATTCATATAAATATTTGTTTCAATAAAATGAATGAGTACGTTTTCAGACATGATGCACCATATGTGTCATGGTCCTGTGCCTAATCATAGTCTATAGCAGGAGCTGGTGGAGTCCAAAGCAATACATGTGTTCCAGGGTATTATTCCTTGATTATCCCTTATCCCTTAAAAAATAAAGGGATCAAGTAATACACTGTCATTCCATAGCCTAAATGAAAATTTTACGTTGTTAGACTTAGACTTAGGTTAGAAATCGAAGGGTTAATTTTACTAAGCATATAAGTTTTCAAGGTGTGTGTTTCATCCATGTAAGCTATTTAACCAAATAGTCAGACATTGAACTTAATCTAATTTATGAGGTTGATACTCATTATATCGAGAATTATATGCAGCATTGCCCCAGGAAGCACCTCCAGTGGCCATCTAACGAGTGGCCACTTGGAGGTGTCGCTAGGGGGCAATGTAAACACTGTCTTTTCTATGAAAAGGCAGTGTTTGCATTAAAATGCCTGCAGGTAATGATTGTACTCTCCAGAACAACTACATTAAGCTGTAGTTGTTCTGGTCACTATAGTGTCCCTTTAACATTGTACAGCACTGCAAAATCTGTTGGCCCTTTATCCCATTGTACAGCGCTGCGGAATATGTTGGCACTTTATAAATAATAATAATGAAGTTGTCCATCTTTGGCATAGCTCAATGGCATTAAAGTTGAATTTGATTGAATGACAATTGATGTTCCGCTGACGAGGAAGTGCGGTAAAGTATTACTACGTGAAAGTTCCAGCCTTGCTGTGTTTTAATAGAACCAAAATGCAGTAACACATAGAGCCATCTCTGCTCTGTTTTCTAGGGGCATCCGTAGTATGCATCTATTATAACACGTATCAGAACTCCTCACTACATGCCCCTTTGTGATGTAACCAGATCTCTCGGATACTCAGCCAGAACCAACACTAATAGAGGCATGTCCTGTATTTGTATTTCTTGAAGTTTTAATATATAAAGCAATACGTGGTGTGCGGTGAGTTGCAGTTTTCCATAGAACAAACTGACTGAAATCATTATTCTGCCTGAAAGAGGAGAAAGTCCAGGTTTGCAGACTTAATTAAATCTAAATAATGCGTATAGTGCGGGTAACTTGTAATTCATGGAGGGGAAAATACTATCTGTAAAGAAATACAAAATAAATCTGCAAAATAAACAGAAATTGAACCAGTTTTTACTTTTTACTAGAATCCTTACAGCGGTTCCGTAACTGCTGTGATTATTTATCTCCCGTCTAGTGTGATGTTACCTGCAAAGTGCAAAGTACATTAGCACTATGTAAATGATAAAAATGACACAGAATGCTCTCTCTTACCCTATTGATAGTTATTACACAAACCCATGGGGACCATAATTGGCCAGGAGTTTTCGTGAAATTCTTACTGTAACATTTTTGGGCAATCTCTGAATTCTAAAGTTATCAAGTCATTGAAAACTGGTTTAGGAAATTCTGGTTAGTATCAGTTCATTCAAACCTTCTTTTTAGGTTGCCTGCAGATCTGAAGTCTTGAGGGACCTTATTACAAATTTGATGTTTTACAATAATCTCAGGAGCCATAGAAAAGTCACAGTAAACATAAAGAGACACTATAGGCATCCAGATCACTTTAGCTCATTGAAGTGGTCTGAGTACAGTGTTCCTATTGCACTTAGTGCTGCAATGCTAAACAATGCAGCTCCATAGAAATTGCAGTTCCAGAGAAATTGCAATTGATCTGCATAAGGACATCCAGCATCAGATTTTTCCAACAGGAAAGCATTGATTGAATGTTTTACTATGGGGAGGTCTAATGCGTGCTCTGCATTTGCCGCTCATGTGCATTAGCGCCTGCTTGTCGTGAGACGTCGGAGGAGGTGGGGCCACAACCCAGCACTGAGAGACATAGGCCTGGGGTAAGGTAAGTAAATTATGTTTAACCCTTTATTTACATTGGTGGGGGAGGTGGGGAGAGGGGCAGGGTGCCTGGGAGAGGGAGGCGGAGGGAGCTATGGTTCCTCTTTAAGGTCTACATGAAATGAGTAATCACTGTTAAAACATTTAGACCTGAGAAGCACATCTCTGATTTCATTGGCTGATAAATGCAGTTTTATAATCTGTGTACAACTACATACTTGGAAAATCATAGCCATTCTGCAAATCAAAAGATTGCAAAAATGTTCTAATATAAATATATATAATTATATATATTCATGACCTAGCACCACAGTATGCATTAATAGGGCGTACACAGAACCCTTCCCTTTAAGTAATGGAACTCGGCAGGGATGGCCCCTGTCACCGATGATCTTCGTCCTTGCCCTTGAACCATTCTTGCATGTTCTGCACGACATTTTAACTGTGAATGTCATAATACTATTAGCTTTACTGCAAGAAAATACACATATGTGTGTTCAGCAAACACAACAGTACCCCGATGTACAGGTTTTTCTGGGTTTTGAAAAGTTACATGGTCAAATGAAGGGATTTCCCTTTTTCAGTTTATACAAATTGAAATTTTGTTTGTTGAGCCTATGTTACCTTCGAGACCATATGGCATACCGTGAATGGATATTACCCCCATCATGGCAGGCAATTTGCAATTTCCAGGGTATTCAATGGGGCATGTTTAGTCTTTTTTAGTAACCACTTAGTCACAAACTCTGGCTAAAGTTAGTGGTTTAATTTAGATTTTTTTCATTTTTCACACAAAACTGCACTTTTACTGATAATATCATTGGCATTATATGCCTAACTTTATTTGTGTTTAGCAATGTCTCTCAAGTATAACAGTACCCCCATCTAGAGGTTTTATAGCGCTTGCAAATTAAATTCCCTGGACCTTGGTTGTCAGGCAGGCCCTCCAATAAATAAATAATAAAAAAAAATGCAAATATACAAATATACACGTAGAATGACATTATATATAAATATATATCTATATCACACCTGCTTGCCAGGTCCATCAGAAGGAATTTAAAAATTATTTAGAGTGACAAGTCATTACCGGTTTCCGTGTCACAACCTGCACTTATGAGTTACAGGCATGGAGGGAATGGAGCATATCTCAGAAATGTATTAGTACACACTGACCAGTTCCATCACTGTCAATCTAAAGATGTTGAAGAACAAATGGGGTACTACCGGTGTTTAGGTTGCACTACCTGTTGACATATGTCACCTGGAAAATTAATCTATCACTCACAGCCGGGTAAGGAGTATGACATCAAACACCGAACTTCACGTATCTTTGATTTCGTGTTTTACAAAATCATGTGCTCATGCAGCTGAGCCTTCATTTTAGTCAAATTTTTTTTTTTTTTTTTTAAAAGATATTTAGAAATCATCATTCCTCAATTAGGAATGCAACGAAGGATCCAAAGTCCTGTTGTGAGGCATTTCTTCAAGTTCAGACATCCAGACCATCCAATTTATGGGGATTGAACAAGTACCCTCCTTGCACTGTAGGGGAGACAGGGATATTGAATTGTTGCGAAGGGAGTCAAGGTGAATCTTCAATCTGGACACTATGGCACCTAGAGGCCCTAATGAGATGAATCCACTGAATTGTTTCCTATCTAGGCTTTAAAAAGTTTATCAGTTACGTCCTATATTGCATTTGTTACTGGGGTTGCAATGTTCATATACAGTGTGGTTACCCTCTGATATATTGCTTGACAACTATGGAACATATTCACTAAATGGTTATTTTTCTAGGTCTACAAATTGCTTACACATAGCCTCTTATGGTGTATTTGTAATGCTGAATAAGGTAGTTGGATGTTCCACATCTAATTTTCATACTTGGGATGTTTAATGTGACATGTTTCTAGCAACCTATTTCATTACCCCTACTTATACCCTCTGTGTCACTATAGCCCACTCCCTCTAGCATGGAAGCTCATTGAGCAAGGCCCTAACCCTTCTGTTCCTGTGCGTCCATTTGTCTGGTTACAATTACGTGTCTGTTAGTCCACGCATTGTACAGCGCTATGGAATTTGCTGGCGCTATATAAATAAGAAAATAATAATAAGAAGAATGTTCTGATATCCATTTTGATATTTTGCTCATTAGTTTTTGTTTTCATTTTGTGGTTATGTATACCTCATTGATTAAGCTTCTGCTTGTGCAAGTCGATGCATGCATATATGTTTGAAAGAAATAATATATTTGTTTAGAGTTGCGTAAGCCTGCTAAGATATTATGTATCACTTCTATGTGACTTGGTGGGGGTGAGTTCTCGCATTTTCACTTACTCCAAGATTGGTGTAGCCTCATTTTACCATATATCACTCTGAAAAAATAACGTCAGTAACACTTTAATTCTATATCCTGTTGTAGCACATGGACTTGCACATTGTGTTTTTTATTCAAATTGTATTTTATTTTTATTTTTAACTTTATATAGGGCTTTAACTTAACCTTTAACTGTATGGGACTTGTATTTTGAGCACTTTAATGACTAATCCTCGCATTGATTCTCATGGTGGCTGCTTGACTTCCAAGACTTCCAAGCATCCTTTTTGTAGACTCTGATAGCCTCTTTTTTACATATCCCACTATCTTTTCCATTTCCCAATCTGTTAAAGGGACACCGTAGGCACTGTATCTGCTTCATCTCATTAAACTGGTTATAGTGTCTGAGGTCCCCTGGTACCATCATTTCTTTCAGCATTAAACAGTTTTTAATGTTGTAATGTTTTAATGCTAAACAAGCGTCCACGACAGTCTATTCCCTCTGTGCTGCTTTGGCTAATAAGGAAGTATTACCCTGAGAGGCAATGGGCAGCTGTGATTGGCTGAGAGTGTCAGCTGACTGCTTTTAACCTGTCAGAGCTCCAACTGATGGTATGAATGGGTATGACAACAAGGAAGTGTGTAATCTCTGCCTTAGCTACACATACAGAATGGGCCGGACTGTGGGTGGCCAGGGACTCTTATTTTGTGGCATACTGCACAAACATGGTGCAACACTGAATGGAGGTACAGTGCCAGGCCACTTCAGGCACTATAACCAATTCAAAGAGACAAAGTGGTTATAGTGACTACAGTGTCCCTTTAAACACTTTTTTTTTTAGTATACATTTATCTTGAAAAAAGTCCGTACTGGGTACTGAATTGTTTACCACGATTATGAATAAATAAAAGTTTACACATTTGGACACTGATACAAGGCTACCGAGCATCTTTGTGTAGCCATTTGGCCGGAATAGCACTGTGGTACATAGATCGTTGAGCTAATGAGTGCAGAACACTGTGTTTGTGTTTTCTTTCTATGCATAGATTTAAATATGATTTGGACACTAATTATATGTTGGGGGATCTGCCTGACAACACAGGCTGTTCAACTGCACTCAATCTTGCATTCTGGCAGGTCTGAGTCATGTGATTGCAGTGTCATCGTGATCACATGACTTGGTTCGGTATGATTGACTGTAGGGCGACTGCCTTGGTTTGTCAGGCAGTACCTCCGATTGGATCTGGTGAGGAGGGTAAGTATGCTGGCTATGAGGGCCCAATCATTAGGGTATGCGATGCCACCATAATCGCTATAAAACCCTCCTTTTGTTCGACGGCATAGCATGCCCTAACTTTAGGAAAGGACACTTTGCAGTATTTTTAACAGCACAGTTTTTGAAAGCGTATATATGTCAGAATGTTTCACAGTCTCCCAAAGTTCAATTGACGATCTTTCATTATAAGTTGCAGAATACAAATGCAAAGCTCTGAGACAAAGGCATCAGCTTGCTGTAGTCACAAGAAAATCAAACACATCGAGTTGTATCTCACATGTCTCTCATGAAATATATCTTAATAAACTGGATTCCACACTTCCTACTACACAGCAGTTACCAGAGTAAAGTCACAAAACACAGAGAGAGATATCAGGGAAATCATCTCTATTAGAAAAGTAGGGAAATTCTGTAACAAAATTATAAAGCATCGGGACAATTCTATTACTTTCCAGTTTGTTTCACCTACATTCTTAACATAGTCCAACAATTACTTGTTACCACCTCCCCCATGCATATGTGAGTATAAAAATATGTTCTTAGCTCTTGTCAGTAATTTTAATCCCAGAGCACAAAGGACACATCTTAATAGATTGTGAGTGCATTAGAGCAGGGGTTATTGTTAAAGGGACACTGTAGGCACTGTATCTGATTCATCGCATTGAACTTGTTATAGTGTCTGCAGTCCCCTGGTGCCACCCTTTCAATCAGCTTTAAACAGCAACTCATCCCGTCTGTGCTGCTTGGGCTAATGAGAAAGTAGTAGCCTGAGCAGCACTGAGCAGTGGACTTGCCCACCGGGAAATCGAGGAATTTCACGGTGGGCCAGTGGACTTGGGGCCTTTAGTGCAGCACCAGACATATTTATTTCTTCCTCCTCTGAGTTTTTGTTTGGGGGCTGGGGCAGACAATTACGATGGTGGCTGCTAGAGGCTGGTAAACAGACAGAAGGGGGCAGCCAGCTGCAGCAGGGAGGAGTGAGAGTCTCTCACACATCGCCAGCTCCTCTGCACGGCCAGTCTGATAGAATCCAGCCCCCGCACTGGAGCTCTGCCCCCAGCCTCAGCCTGGTGAACTTTCACACAGGAAGTGGAAGTACAGGAAGCACCTCGTTAAGGATCCACACTGCCAGTGACTGGTAATTGTATGATTGATACTGAAAGAGTTGGATGGAGAGAGAGAGAGAGAGTGTGTGTGTGTGTGTGTGTGTGTGAGAGAGAGAGCTTGTCTGTAGTGTGCTTCTGTCAGTGAGCTTGTAGTGTGCTTGTGTGTGTCAGTGAGCTTGTAGTAAGCTTGTGTGTATCAGTGAGCTTGTAGTGAGCTTGTGTGTGTCAGTGAGCAAGTAGTGTGCTTGTTTGTTTCAGTGAGTATGTAGTGTGCTTGTGCATATCAGTGAGCTTGTGCTTGTGTATATTAGTGAGCTTGAAATGTGCTTTTGTGTATCAGTGAGCTTGCCTGTAATAAGCTTGTGTGTGTCAGTAAGTTTGACTGTTGTAAGCTTGTGTATGGGGTAGGGAGCTTGTGTATGTTGGTGTGCTTGTCTGTAGTGAGCTTGTGTGTGTCGGTGAGTTTGCCTGTAGTAAGCTTGTGTATGTCAGTAAACTTGTCTGTTGTGACCTTGTGTATGGGGCAGGGAGCTTGTGTATGTTTGTGTGCTTGTCTGTGGTGATCTTGTGTGTGTCTGTGAGCTTGCCTGTAGTAAGCTTGTGTGGGTCAAAGAGCTTCTGTGTTTGTCATTAGTGAGCTTGTGTGGGTCAGAGAGGCTGTGTGTGTATTGAGCTTGTCTTTAGTCAGCTTGTGTTTGTCACTGCTTTGTCTGTAGTGTGCTTGAGTGAATGTTTGTCAGTGAACTTGTGTGCATCAGTAAGCTTGTTTGTAGTGAGCTTGTGCATGGGTCAGAGAGCGTTTGTGTGTATCTGTGAGCTTGTCTGTAGTGAGCTTGTTTGTGTCAGTGAGCCTGTCCGTAGTTAGCATGTGTGTGTCAGTGGGCTTTTCTGTAGTCAGTGTGTGTGTGTGTGTGCCATTGAACTAGTGTGATTTATTAATGTGGAGCATCCTTTTAATATATATATATTTGCTGTAATTATACAATTGACACTCTGATGCCGATATGCTGATATTGGCATGGAGGATTGCCCTGCTTAAAGAATTGTCCCCAAGCAGAGCCAATCACAACAGACTGAAGGGTGGGTGTTACAGCACTGTAACACCCACGGATCATCTGAAGCGAGGGGCTGCAGGTAAGACAAAATTCTTCCAAAGCACATACATATAAAAAATATAAGCATAGTATGTGACACAATGAATTAGAGGGCTGGAATATTTTTTTTTACCAGGGCTGCTTTCTGTTCCCAGTCCGGCCCTGCTAAAGTGACCCTTTAATACTTTATTTCTCAGTTATTTTATGTTATATTGCAAATCACTGTGGAATATGCCCATACTGAAGTATAAAAATGTGAAGAATAATAACATAATAATTCCACCAATTGAGTATTTTGATACATTCTCTTAGATTGAACAATTCAAATTCATAGAGTGCTGCAAAGGAGCAAAACAATCTGCAAACTAAACATTATCAAATCAATATAGGAAGAGAGTGGAAATTGGACAATGTGTAGAAGAAAGTCAGATTTTAACAGAAGCTTTTCCAATAAACACAGTTTCAGTATTTCTATATATTATATGTACATAGGTGTGTGTTTATGGTGTGTCAAATGCACCCAAGGATGCCCTAATGTAACTGGAGTGACAGCTGCTGCATGAGCTGACAGGGAGATCAAAAGATCTTCTTGACTAGCCTTGCTGCCCTCATACTGTGAGGGAGCTTGTGGTCTGCACCTCAGGCAGATGCAGGATCACTTTAAATGCTTTCTCACAGTCCCACACCAGCAGCACACATAAGTCACAGCTAGCCACACACATAGCTACACCAAACATTTACAGCTAGCCTTTCAGTACACAGTCACACACATTGCTCACAGCTACTCACATGTCATGCATTGACACTTACATCACTCACAGCCTCCAACACATCGCACACAGCCAACCACATGCATCACTCACAATCACAACACACACATCCCAGTGATGTCACAATGGTTGTTGTCAATCATTACACTAACTCATGATGTCATCCCCTTTTGGACCTCCTCCGATACCAGACCATACAGAATTCTTAGTAAAGATTTTTGTGCTAATGTTACTCGCATACCATGATTCCTGTATATCACTAAATGTAATGGCAATAGTAGCATGCGTGTATAGGGGATATAGTGCAATTGTGTGTGTAAAGGATGTTTTTTGTAAAGAATGGTGTGAGATAAGGTTTTGTTGAGACATGTTTATTTTTATTACTATAAAATCATGACCATGTATTTTAATTAAAAAAAAACAAGTTTATTCCCTCTACTTCTTGTTAACTTGGGCCAGGGAAGGGGGCATGTATATCCCTAGTGGTACACTGTGGAGTGCTTCTAGTGTGAACCCACTGCTGGTGCAGCTCTATGTCATGAGCTTCAGATTCGTAGTATCAGAGCATTGCTGTTGTAACAAAGTTGTAACAAAGGAAATAATCTGAATGGTCCCCATCCTCCACCATTATAGCTTTGTGCTGCTCTAAATGCTAGGCCTTCTTCATGAGTCTCAACAAAACTGTAGGGGCAGTGAGAGCTGGGTGATGGGTGTCTGTTACACCTCTGACTGTGTCACACCTCTCTAGTGATACTACTGGCAATGAACAAAGTTTTCTGTTTTTACCAGGAAATCTTTTCACAGAAAAATTGATCTGGATAGATTTTTCTCCATTTTCTCCAACTTTTCTGAAATTTATTTTTTTTCCAATTCAGCTAATTTGATCTTAAAGGAACACTATAGCGTTAGGAATAAAAATGTGTATTACTAACACTGTAGTGCCCTATTCACCTTTTAGTGCCCTCTCTGCCAGGGTTAAAAAAGGTGATTTTACTTACCCTTTCTCCCTCGCAGAATTGGCCTCCAGCATGCAGCTCTGCCACTTTGGCTAAGATCATCAAGACCTTAGCCAATGAAATGCTTTTCAGTAGGAAAGCATTGGGAGGCTGGTGCGCATGCACAGGAAAATGCCACACTGTGCCAATCAGTGGTTACTCCACCATTTTGCTAAAGTGCAGGTTAACCATGCAATGAAAACATAGCCCTCCCTGCAGAACCACACTGTTTTCAGCTTCTTTGTTAAAACAGGGTTGATTTTGGTATCCAGACCACTTCAGTGAGATGAGATGGCCTATTGTGTCCCTTTAAGTGCAAGGGTCAATTGTAAATTCTCCTCAACTCACTATTTAGAGAGATCGCTCTGCATGTATCTACATATTCCTCCTCCAGAATGTTCTTGACAGATCTGACTACTTTCCATGAAATCTATGCCCACTGCATACCTAATGATGAGATGCTATAAAACAGGAGTGGCCGTCATGTAGCACCCATGCAGCTAAATATCTACAACTTCAAAGATTAGGTTCTTCACCAACGGCTCAATACATCAGCAAGTCCGCCTTTAAACATTAGAATAATACTCTCAGGAGCAACACTTTGATAAATGTCGTCACATACATGTTAAAAAACATTTGCGGAAAATATGCCTCCCTAAAAGGTAATTCATTTCCACTTGGTTTTTAGGTACAATTGCAGACATCATAGAACATGCCAATAAACTTACTACAACTGTAATAAAACTAATATTTCATCTTGTACAAATATTGCGAAGCAATGCCTTCCATCTGCCCTCAATTTGAGAGCCCCTTAATCAAATGATAGCCAACTGTCTACATATTTTTGTAAATGCTTTTATATAATAACATTTTTTCCAGTTGTATAGACATAAAAAAGCAAATGAAAGAAATGTAAACTTACTACTTAGTTTGTTTAATCTAAAGCATTTCAACATGAGCTTGTAAATCAACCACATATAAACATACACCATACAGTAACGGATCGCCACATTCCCCTACTATGGCAAATGATTAAAAATACATTTTCATTCATTTTCTTGTTGCTCTTTTGTTTAAATGTTTGATCCCGTTTTCAATAGAAGTGTAATTACAGGAGGTGATGGGATGGTTTCTGACAGAGGAAGACAAATGATTTGTAATTTAGCAATCCTTTGGCCTGGCGGGCTTAAAGCAGGTTGTTTGTAAAGAGGAAATCCTGTGTAGAACTCCCTGGCAACCCTTGTCAAAATTCATTTGTATGACAATTGGCAAAAGTGTTAGTTACTCAGACACCACTTGTTTCTATAAACAAAATGGTCAAAGCACATGATTTGCCAAATCTACTGCGAGATGCAATGTCACAAAATAAATAAATAATATATTAAGTTTGATTAAAAGAACATGAAGACACATTCTAGATATTATGCTAGATTACACTAGAAAATGTATGAGAGTATATGGTAATTATTACACTTGCACACAGTGGAAATATTTATTTCAACTGAATTGCTTCTGCTGAAATAAGAAGAAAAATTTGAGATGGCTAGATTTCGGCCATGCAGTGCATCAACTCGGCCGAATGTTATTAATGGTAAAATATTGAGAAATCAAATCAGACGAATCGAAAGGGTGCGAAAACGTCCAATCAGTATAAATATTATGCATATATTATACAGTTCACTGATAGGCACATTTACCCATTATTGTATGCTGTGGTCTTTCACCCTGAACATAAATATATAATATATAAATATAGATTTAGGGTTTTTTTTTATGTACCTCCTTTTTCCCTCTACAGGTCACTTCTCAATTGATCTTTGAATAAAATTTACATTTAATAGCTGTACCCAAGCTATCAATCATCTTATTCCTCACAAATCATGTTACTTAATCATCTTATTCCTCACCAATCATGTCTTTTTTTGGTTCCATGGGTGGAATCCGGAATCACAAATGAAAACAAACGTGTTCGGCCATTGCCATTTGGCTACATTTTGGCTCAGAATTCAGGAATTTAAATGATCATGCTCAGTTTCTAATAAAATAAAATCTCCATATCTAGTAACTGTATACAGGTCTTAGCATTTAAGTGTTTTCAAGTTTACTACAACAGTCTTTCTAAGATAGAGTTCAGCAACCTGTAGCATACCAGCTATGACTGTACCACTGATTACTTTGTTGTTTGCCAATTTCTAGAAAAAAACAAAAATCTATCAGTGAAAAGGAAGGAGAAAAGAGCAACCTAATTGTGTTGGATTTTGGATCTGAAGCAGTAAGAACAGATCCATTTCCCTACAGAGGTTGTGGTCCAACTTCTCCTGAGCACCACTCTCTGTTGATTTCTAGTTGTAAGAGGTGCATTGCAAAATATATTGGCTTTGCTAGCAAAGCACACAAGGATATTCCCTGACAAAGTGCTGTATCCTGGGTCAGGCAGGCTGCCAGACTATGATGAGTATGTATGGTATCCCTGCAGCTGTTCGCTAGTGGCTAAGGGTAAGGATGAAAAAGTTCTCAAGACATTCTTCACACAACACCAGTCAATATTGGTGGCAATAAGACGATGGGCAATGTCTCAGGGAGAAAAAAAACCTGAACAAAGCAAAGTGTGGAAGTGTGTTACTACAAAAAGTGCATAAGTTAAATGTTATTTAAAAACCAGAAGCTCTATACACTTTTGTGGGATACCCTCCTTTGCACACACATTAATAAAAAATAAAAAAGTATAACCCTATACCCTTAAGAGGGTAACTTACCACACATTATCTTGGTTAAACCGTGTGCATCAAATATAATATAAAATAAAAGAAGAAAATAGAATTTAGTGTAGATTGTAATAAAATATTAAATTCTTATGGAGAAAAAATAGATCACTTACATTTAAATGAGCCTATATATAGTTGGCTCTGTAAGTAGGGCTTGTATGCTTTTAGGGCAGCATCACACCACTTCTCCACTCTGATATTCGCTCCAATAAGATAAAAGAGAGAGATGTCCAATGTGTAGTACAATCAGATAAAATACCATAAAATCATAAAATAGGTATTAAGCTCACCTTTTTCAGAGCCTTAAAATTCTGGCTCTGAAGGTAACAGATAAAGTGCCAATATAAAGGGGATGGCACCACCCCAATGAAGATTCTTAAGACTTCAGGGAACTTATAAAGTGCTATTAAATTTATTTATGTATAACAAATTAAAACAGATAAAATAAAACATAAAATAAGCAAATAGAATAAACACTTGTATAAAGAAAAGTCCTGAATATAAGTTATCCCCTTATTCACAGCACCCACTAAGGGTATTGGTTTAACTTGTACCACCTGTTGTTTTTGAGAAAAAAAAACTTGTGTCTTATACTGAGTATTTTATGGCTCAGACAAGCATTCTTCCTAAATTAAATTAATTTCAGAAATAGTGTTTTTTTCCTTTGGAAGAACAAAGATGAAATGTCAAAAGATAAAGTTTGTTGGAGATATAGCATTCCAGGTATGACATTAATTGTCCAGAAATTTATATTATTTACATAGCTCACATGGACAGGTTGCTTTTAGGAGAGAGAAAATTCCTAGCTTGGTGTTTTGAGATACGTCAGCTGGTATTTCTGTGCCTAAATATGACAGGGCTTCTGAGCTCACCTAAAGAGGAACCAGTTTTGAAGAGTTGAGACTTGTCAGGAGGGATGTAAGCAATTTTGTATTTGGTGAAAATTATTTTTTAAACTAAATAGGTGCGCATAAGTGGCAAACTAAGAGAGTGTATTTGTCATTGAGATGGAGAACTGTGAAATTACAATCTGTGTTGGAGGTCAACATTAACATTCCTTATGGGGTAACCATAATAATTCAAATATAGGCTAGACAAGAAGAATAGAAAATGACGTTAGATAGAACAAGTACATAATCTTGCTTGATACCGATTTTGATTGCAAAATGTCCTAAGAAGAAACAGTTGCCATATCATCTCTCTCTTGGGGGATTAAAGGGATGAAATCCATTGAATCATATGTGGGCCAAGGTCAGTGGTCCATCAAGTTTCTGTGAGGAATAACAAAAGAAATTGCCTAGTAGGGTTTCTAGTTCATGACAATGAGAGAAATGAAATAATCAGACAGGATTTGTTAAGTCATTGTGTTCATTCTCTTTGTGTGAAATTGAAAGAACTAATATTGGAAGGACACTGGAATGTGGTCAGATGATGACAGTCACATTGATTGTGTTGGAGAAAAAAAAAACTTATTAAATTGGATTTATGGGGCAATGATGATGTGTAATCCCTACCTAAGAGATAGCCAACTACCCAGCATTAGCCAGTTGTTCAGAAAGGAGAGAAGTTTTAATGAATCTCAGGATATGGAGGGGGAGTTGATTGTTACCAGAGGAGGTACTGAGTTTAGGATCTAGAGGGGCAATATAGTTTATTTTCAGATATTGATAACTGATTGATAGAACCCTTTGTGACAATTTAATTTGCTAAATAAAGACCATTGGTTTAAGGATATCTGATGTTTAAGATGAAGATGATATTCCAATTCAACTTTTAGTCTACATTTTGGAAGCCAGGTCGCAAATGTCCACAACTCACTATTTAATAAAAAATAAATTTAAAACAATTAATGCTAAAAGTGAGACCAAAGAACACTGGCTGAAGTTTATTAAAAAGCAAACATTAAATAAAGAATTTCTTGCATTATAAGCACATTTTGCTCAGAACTGCACGTTTTACAGAATAAAACAGCACTATGATATTCATACAAATGTAAATAATGACAAACATTAAATATTATATTTTTTATGTAGAGGTCTATTTCCCTTTATTAGGTTTGTCGTTCCTTCTGAGCTTTTAAGAGATAACCCAAAGGCAGAAATATTATAGAATTATTACAAAGTACTATATTTTGCTGAAACATATATTCATAACATATTGCCGGTTTCACTTGCCAAATACATTCAGTTAACCCTTGCTTTAATCTTGCATTGTCCTTTGTTATAAAAAGTCAAGGCTTGTCCTTGGCCATGCGAACTAGAGAACCCAATGCTATGGCAAAACCTTCTGGTCCTTCACATGGAATTAATATATGTATTCATATATTCTCCAGTATAGTCTCTAGACTGAATGGGTTTTCTCATAACATCCTGGAATATAATATTTTCTTTATTTATTATATTAAATATTGACATTGTACACAATATATCTTATAAAATGAATATTATTAAATCATTTTAATTTTGTGTAGCTTAGAAATAAATGAGACGAAGGAAATGCTTTCTTATGAATTTTAGACATTGATATTTAATTACCATATACATTAAAATTCAATATTCATCAAATTACAGAACATATACTGCACAAAATTGTTTCACTGAAGCATTTAAATTTGAAACACATGAGAGACCACCTGTATATATTAAAAAATGATAAATGTGTACTATGTATCATGTATACAAATGTAAAAAAAACAACATTGTAATATCGGTATATGTTACCAAATGACACTTTAATTAATTTGAATAATATTAGATGAAAAGCAAAGTATTTTTTTTTTTTTTTTTAAACCCACATGTTAGTAATATGTACTCGGAAGTAGATAGAATATATCAGGTTTGGTGATCGCTTGTTAAACAAAATAACTCATCATACATAAAACCACTATAAAGACCTTAAATGAAATTGAACAAAATACATTTCTGTGTTTTAGGTTTTTGGATAAACCAGTGGACGTCAATGCATTTATATCCAGCTGTTGATGGACTACAAATCTTATGATATTGAATATCAGAGGACTATGGGATTGCAGTTCACTACCAGCTGTTGATGTACTATATGTCTCATCATCCATGGATGAACAATTTAAAAGAGAAGGGTCCTGTAAAAACACTTTTAATATTGTTAACAAATAACTTTTGACGTGCAATGTTTATCAAAATATGCTACTTTGCAATCTAGTGTAAAAAAATATCAGGGTTTTTGTATTTATTTTCCCTTAAGTCTGAACTGCTGTGTTTCCTAAGAATGCAGCACAGAAAGATTGAATAAAAGGTAATTAAGTAAAATTATTCAGCAAACAGTCTTAGGCAAAGGTCCCTGGTCGATGGATACCTAAAGGATAATTATAGTTGTGAACAACTGACAAAGTCTCACAAAAACAGGGGCTCAGTAGCCCATGAGCAAACAGGTAGAATTCAAGGACTATATGATATAGATGATCTTGATAGAATGGTATTCTGAGGTGGAGAACAGATGTGTACGTGAGTTTACAGAGGAAGATTACACGTGATTTTACAGAGGAAGAGGTTCTATTTCAACTGTCAAAAGTAAAGACAATTAAGTCAATGGGACCTGATGGAATACACCCAAAGCTATTAAAAGAGCTTAGTGGTGTACTAGCAAAACCATTAACAGATTTATTTAACCAATCATTGTTAACAGGAGTAGTCCCAGAAGATTGGAAGTTAGCGAATGTTGTGCCCATTTACAAGAAAGGTAATAGGGAGGAGTCGGGCAACTATAGGCCAGTAAGCCTTACTTCAGTAGTGGGGAAAGTGATGGAAACCATGTTAAAGGATAGGATTGATGAACATCTAAAAACACATGGATTACAAGATCAGAGACAACATGGGTTTACTTCAGGGAGATCATGCCAAACTAATCTTATTGATTTTTTTGATTGGGTAACTAAAATTATAGATCAGGGTGGTGCAGTAGACATTGCTTACCTAGATTTCAGTAAGGCATTTGACACTGTTGCACATAGAAGGCTTATCAATAAACTGCAATCTTTAAGTTTGGATTCAAATATTGTTGAATGGGTAAGGCAGTGGCTGAGTGACAGGCAACAGAGGGTTGTAGTTAATGGAATATATTCGAAGCTTGGACTTGTCACCAGTGGGGTACCTCAGGGATCTGTACTTGGACCCATTCTCTTTAATATTTTTATTAGTGATATTGCAGAAGGTCTTGATGGTAAGGTATGTCTTTTTGCTGATGATACTAAGATATGTAACAGGGTTGATGTTCCAGGAGGGATAAGCCAAATGATAAATGATTTAGGTAAACTAGAAAAATGGTCAGAATTGTGGCAACTGACATTTAATGTGGATAAGTGCAAGATAATGCAACTTGAACGTAAAAACCCAAGGGCAGAGTACAGAATATTTGATAGAGTCCAAACCTCAACATATGAGGAAAGGGATTTAGGGGTGATTATTTCTGATGACTTAAAGGTAGGCAGACAATGTAATAGAGCAGCAGGAAATGCTAGCAGAATGCTTGGTTGTATAGGGAGAGGTATTAGTAGTAGAAAGAGGGAAGTGCTCATGCCATTGTACAGAACACTGGTGAGACCTCACTTGGAGTATTGTACACAGTACTGGAGACCGTATCTTCAGAAGGATATTGATACCTTAGAGAGGGTTCAGAGAAGGGCTACTAAACTGGTTCATGGATTGCGGGATAAAACTTACCAGGAAAGGTTAAAGGATCTTAACATGTATAGCTTGGAGGAAAGACGAGACAGGGGGGATATGATAGAAACATTTAAATATATAAAGGCAATCAACACAGTAAAGGAGGAGACTATATTTAAAAGAAGAAAAACTACCACAACAAGAGGACATAGTCTTAAATTAGAGGGACAAAGGTTTAAAAATAATATCAGGAAGTATTACTTTACTGAGAGGGTAGTGGATGCATGGAATAGCCTTCCAGCTGAAGTGGTAGAGGTTAACACAGTAAAGGAGTTTAAGCATGCGTGGGATAGGCATAAGGCTATCCTAACTATAAGATAAGACTAGGGACTAATGAAAGTATTTAGAAAATTGGGCAGACTAGATGGACCGAATGGTTCTTATCTGCCGTCACATTCTATGTTTCTATGTTTCTATGTAATGTCAAAAAGAATAGTCTGGGGGCACAAAAATACTTAATGGCCTGAGGTGGTATTAAAGGGTTATTCCAAGCACTATTACCAATTCACTGATTTGATTTTGATTCATATAAAAATATACACACAGAAATATTATTTCATGTACACTTCAGTTTTCATTAATAATATAAAATTATGAATAATTCCCTTCAATATACACAGAATTGTTCAGGTCAGTGGTCCCCAACCCAGCCCTTATGCTCCCAACCGGTTCAGGATTTAGGGATTACCCTGTTGTGTCTAAAGTTGTTTTTGTTTTGTTTTTCTAAAAACACCTTAGACACAACTGGGCAATCACTAAATCCTGGACTGTTAGGGGGTACTTGAGGACTGGGTTGGGAACCATCACGTTCAACTTTGAAGCCCATTGTTTTATGTTGTTGATCCAAAAGAAGGCCACCTCCACAATTTCCAATTTCTCATTGGAATAACCATCTGTTCACATACACATTAATTATATCCTTGTATATTCTGTATTTGCTTTTTAAAAAATATTTATAGAATCTGATATGACAACCTCTTTAGGCACATAATGCCACATCTTTATTGTTCTTACTGTAAATAACCATTTCCTCTGCTGTAAGAAAAACACCTCTCGTCTATTATCAATGGGTGATCTTTTGTCTGTTGTTTATTACTACTACTGAACAGATTAGCACATAGCAGTTTGTACCGACCTTGTACATATTTGTATAATGCCATCAAATCCCCTCTAAGGCACTTAAAAAAAAAAAAGAAAACAAATGCATTTTTTCCAGCCTATCAACATAACTAATGTATTCTATCTCCCTTACTAATTTTGTAGCTCACCTCTGCACTTTTTTAATTTCAGCAATATCCTTCTTAAAAACTGGTGCCCAAAATGTAACCGCATTTGTGACAGAATCCTGAAACACTTCACTTACCAATTTGAAAAGGTTCCATTTACAATGACTCTCTGCACTCTATCTTTAAGCCAGTGTTCTATCCAAGAATTTTTCTTCTAATTCAACTTTAAGTTTTACTAGTAACCTTTTATGTGGTAGTGTATTAAATTTACCATTTCTGCCTTGCTCTAATCCTCCTTGAATAACTCACCCATCTCACTTTCCAGCGAATCAGTGAAACTTCCAATCTTAACCTTTTTGGCATTAAAGTACGTCAAAAACTTTTTGGGATTGATTTTGTTCTCTTGACTATGGCTATGAGCTTTTCATTATCAAGCTTTGCCCATCTAATTATCCTTTTGCAAGCCCAATGACATGCTCATACACTTATTAGCCAAAATATTAATACCAAATGCCTAATGTCGTGTAGTTCCCCGTCGTGCTTCCAAAACAGTTCTGATGCGTTGAGGCATGGACTCCTTGAGACCTCTGAACATGTCCTGTGGTATCTGGCATACAGCATATAGATGAGAAACCTCAAGGCTCAGTTCTGTAAATTTGTCAGCCTACCACATGTGATTATTAAAAGTAAAGTTTTTAATCCTTTAAGTCCTGCGAGTTGTGAGGTGGAGCCTCCATGGATCGTTTTTGTTATTCTTGCACATCCCACAGATGCTCAATCAGATTGAGATCTGGGTAATTTAGAGGTCAAGGCAACACATTCAACTCTTGGTCATGTTCCTAAAACCATTTCTGAACAATTTTTCTAGTGTGGCAAGGTGCATTATCCCGCTGAAGAAGGGCACTGCCATCAGGGAACACCATCATTATGAAGGGACATACGTGGTCTGCAACAATCTCCTTGTAGGTGGTACGTGTCAAAGTAACATCCACAAGAAAGCAAGACAAATCAGTCATGTGTTTTTTTTGGTGCCACAGATGGAACACTATATCATAAGCCAAATAAACCTATTTAACTATTGCCAATGTCATTTCTTTTTCATAATACGGCCATATGGCACGTCAGAGTTACGGAATTACGGAGTTACAGAAAGACCTCCTGATTGGCCAATATTTGGACGAATTGCAGTTAATTTGAAACCGAATAACCAAGTCTATCTATCTATCTATCCCTATTTATGTATGTTTATCTCTGTCTATCTCTGTCTGTCTCTCTCTCTCTCTCTCTCTCTCTCTCTCTCTCTCTCTCTCTCTCTCTATATATATATATATATATTTAGTGAATTAAACCATTTGAGTTATTTACATTAAGATATATTTGGGAGTGAGATGAATTGCAATGTAATTCTTTGTGTTGTGTGAAGTGTATGGGATATGTCCCATTTGTTCACTTAAAGCGCACAAACAGTTGGATAGGCTCTATAAGATGGAATCAGCAAGGTTTCATTTAATTCAGCTGTCTTGCGGTTTGGATTGTGTTCACTTAATATAAATTATTACTCAGGCCAATTACTACTTTTCACTCAGTATGTCATGCCAGCTATACCACAGCTGCTTCACACATATTGGCAGGGCGCCATGTTTATTGTCAGCTGTGCTTCATAATCCATACAATGACAGAGAAATGATCAATCCGGTTTGTAAATTTGTTATATTTTAAGGAAAACTGTCATCAAAAATTCAGTGAGGCTTATTTCGCTACTCAAAATGTATGTAACAGTTGTGCTACCATATAAAATGTCTCCTACCTCAGTGATTGAAACTGATCAGATTTCTGCCATAATGACCGCATTTTTTTTTTCTTCGCAAAAAGTTTACCCAGAACCTCTTTTACTTGCTGAGTGGAACAAAACTAGCTACTGTACAACCAAGGCTTCTGTCCAGGACTCATTGACCTGAACTGAACATCAGCATAGTAGGTAATATGGAGCTCAATTAATCCTTTAATTGTTCAAAAGTACCATTTGATCTTGTTCTGCAGTATTTTAAATTATGCTGATAGGTAAGAGGTGCTGTGCTTTGGGACATAATTTGACTATAAAGAATGCAAGATTTTCTGAAGAATAAAATGAAACTCCTTCAGCACTATATAAACCAAGCCATCTTAAATAAACGTGTTTCCTGCTTTGTAAGCCCAATGAATATGTAGAATGCCTCTACCACATTTAATATTTGCTCAAAATGAAAATCATTATGTTGTAATATTTTATATGCTTTTGAAAATTTTTTTGCTACACCATAACATAGTGAATAGTCAAAGGTCACTGTGTATTGTTATAATATGCATTAAATCTATATATACCTGTATATAGTTGCTCCTTCTTTACATCTAACTTGCATAATTTGAAAGGACATATTCATATTGTTGCTAAAAATCTCATCATGATTTATGATGCACAGGTTACTGTTCTTGTCATAAAATGAATTTACTGGCTGCTGCATATTGTTTTAATTTTAAGAACAAACCTTTGGGATTAAAAGGTGCATTCTCTTTGAATGCCCAGTGTTGAATGCAAGTATTTTCAGGAGCAGTGTATGCAAGACCAATTCAGTGCTCTGCTTCAGCTTGAATGTCCATAGCATGTCTTCTTCACAAGCTGATTTGGTAATAAAAAGGAACAGCAATATCTGGGGAAAAATATTGCAGAATGCAAGGTTCCGCTACCTTTATTCTGATATATTAGGTATTACTTATTTCATAACCTTATAGATGTGAGAACAGGAAATGGCACACATTCACTTCTGTGGTGCGAATAGTAAGATATACAGGACAGCCACAAATGTATATCTAAAATAAGCTCAAATCTTGATTTCAGCAATTACTAAAGGTTGACTTAAAGGGACACTCCAATCATGGGTTCCCTAGCATGCAAAACATATATTAAATATGCCATGATTGTTTTGCATTATAAGAAAAAAATAAAAGTGGGGTAAAATGTTTCCTCTTCCTTTATGGTTTGGAGTTTCCCCATTGGAATTAAAGGGACACTATAGGCATCAAAACAACATTAGCTTCAGCTTAAATAAGTGGTCTGGGTGCCAGATCCAGCTGGGGTTAACCCATTTTTTATAAACATAGCAGTTTCAGAGATGTGTAGTGTATAGCAGCAATGTTTCAGGAGATACAGGAAGGAAGTACACACCCCAGCAGGAGACACATGCAATAGAGAATAAACCATAGAGTTAGTTGCAAGTAAACCAAACATAACATCCATAACAGCTTACCCCAGCAAGTACACAGAGATCGATTTTCATTTCTACTTGACTAAAATATTGAGAATATATCACTCACCAGCACCGCCATGAAACACTGAGTCTGACATCTTAATGATACATACCATTATTAGCTGACTTTGTTCCAGTGCTAGTTCCATAGACCACTCTATGGTGTCTTCCATTTTTCAGCAATGTTTTCTTGTTGTTTTTTGGTACAGATTAAAAATCAGGTCTTCTCAACCAATCAAAAGTACTTATCATTGCCAGTTTTAAATCAGTGTAGCAATTGTAAACTGTTTAATGCCAACTTCAATATCTCTAAAAGAAATCTTCAAACAGACCCAATAATGGTTTAATAAGGACACCCAAAATTAAGTTCTAATGATTGCTGACAATTTAAAAAGACAAAATAAACACAAAAAAAACCAAAAGAGCTAGTGAATGGAACCTTTGCTTAACCCCTTAAAGGACCACTCTAGGCACCCAGACCACTTCAGCTTAATGAAGTGGTCTGGGTGCCAGGTCCAACTAGGGTTAACCCATTTTTTCATAAACATAGCAGTTTCAGAGAAACTGCTATTTTTATGAATGGGTTAAGCCTTCCCCTATTTCCTCTAGCGGCTGTCTCATTGACAGACGCTAGAGGCGCTTGCGTGATTCTCACTGTGATTTTCACAGTGAGAGCACGCCAGCGTCCATAGGAAAGCATTATGAATGCTTTCCTATGTGACCGGCTGAATGCGCGAGCAGCTCTTGCCGCGCGTGCGCATTCAGCCGAAGGGGAGGAGAGAAGGAGGATCGGAGGAGGAGAGGTCTCCGCCCAGCGCTGGAAAAAGGTAAGTTTTTACCCCTTTCCCCCTTCCAGAGCCGGGCAGGAGGGGGACCCTGAGGGTGGGGGCACCCTCAGGGCACTATAGTGCCAGGAAAACGAGTATGTTTTCCTGGCACTATAGTGGTCCTTTAAGGACACATGACATGTGTGACATGTCATGATTCCCTTTTATTCCAGAAGTTTGGTCCTTAAGGGGTTAAAACAACAGTGTAAAATATTCACATGAAAACACAGTTCGAACTTATAATTAAAGCCTGGGTAGTGCTTTTTCCCAGATGATTTAAAGGAGAACAG
Source organism: Pelobates cultripes (assembly GCA_933207985.1). Lineage (NCBI taxonomy): Eukaryota > Metazoa > Chordata > Amphibia > Anura > Pelobatidae > Pelobates > Pelobates cultripes. The sequence continues at coordinate 272,019,569 of OW240915.1, read as the reverse complement.
TGTTGTAAGGCATCAGAAACAGACATATATAAGGCTGTATCTTCACAATAGGAAATAATGGTGATATTTTTTAAATCTATTGCGCACTGCATACTACTCAGGATTGCTGCTTTAAAAAAAAAAATTTAAAAAAAACAATAGACTTACCAGTAACATAGAAACATAGAAACATAGAATGTGACGGCAGATAAGAACCATTCAGCCCATCCAGTCTGCCCAATTTTCTAAATACTTTCATTAGTCCCTAGCCTTATCTTATAGTTAGGATAGCCTTATGCCTATCCCACACATGCTTAAAATCCTTCACTCTGTTAACCTCTACCACTTCAGCTGGAAGGCTATTCCATGCATCCACTACCCTCTCAGTAAACTAATACTTCCAGACAGTATTCTGAATGTCCATATTATGAAGACACTCAGTCGCCTGTCCTGTATTAAATGTGTGTGGGCAGTGAGAACATTGGATCTGAGAAAGGAATCTGGGCATCAACTCTGATTTAAGTTTGCAGTAACTTTGGATCGGCAGGTTTGGATGCTTGGATTCTTTGCCTTAAATTCGAAATTCACTTTCATACATAGGCTGTGAAATACACGAAAATCACACGATTTTCGTGTATTTCACAGCCTATGTATTTTTTATGATACATTAAATAACTTTGCCTCACTAAATTGAAGACCTAGTGTGCTCCCTTGATCCTTTTTGCTTATATATATATATATATAGTAAAATAACTTCTCTCTCTCTCTCTCTCTATATATATATATATATATATATTTGAATATATATATATATATATATATATAGTGAAATAACATCTCTCTCTCTATATATATAGTAAAATAACTTCTGTCTCTCTCTATATATATTTTTATAGTAAAATAACTCCTCTCTCTCTATATATATATATATATATATAGTAAAATAACCTCTCTCTCTCTCTCTCTCTATATATATATATATATATATGTGTGTGTGTGTGTATATATATATAGTGAAATAACCTCTCTCTCTCTCTCTCTCTCTATATATATATATATATAGTAAAATAACTTCTCTCTCTCTCCCTCTCTCTCTCTCTATATATATATATAGTAAAATAACTTCTCTCTCTCCCTCTCTCTCTCTCTCTATATATATATAGTAAAATAACTTCTTTCTCTCTCTATATATATAGTAAAATAAATAGTGAAATAACCTCTCTCTCTCTCTCTCTCTCTCTCTCTCTATATATATATATATATATATATATATATATATAGTAAAATAACTTCTTTCTCTCTATATATATATAGTAAAATAACTTCTCTCTCTCTATATATATATATATAGTAAATAACTTCTTTCTCTCTATATATATAGTAAAATAACTTCTCTCTCTCTTTCTCTTTCTCTCTCTCTCTCTCTATATATATAGTGAAATAACCTCTCTCTCTCTATATATATATATAGTAAAATAACCTCTCTCTCTCTCTCTCTCTCTCTATATATATAGTAAAATAACCTCTCTTTCTCTCTATATATATATATAGTAAAATAACTTCTTTCTCTCTATATATATAGTAAAATAACTTCTCTCTCTCTCTCTCTTTCTCTCTCTCTATATATATAGTGAAATAACCTCTCTCTCTCTCTCTCTATATATATATATATATAGTAAAATAACCTCTCTCTCTCTCTATATATATATATATATAGTAAAATAACCTCTCTCTCTCTCTCTCTCTATATATATATATATATATAGTAAAATAACTTCTCTCTCTCTCTATATATATATATATAGTAAAATAACTTCTCTCTCTCTCTCTCTCTCTATATATATATATAGTAAAATAACTTCTTTCTCTCTCTCTATATATATATATATAGTGAAATAACCTCTCTCTCTCTCTCTGTATATATATATATATATATATAGTAAAATAACTTCTCTCTCTCTCTCTCTATACATATATATATATATATATATATATATATATATATATATATATAGAAGGTTTGCCCTGTAATTGTGGGAGGCACTATGAACCCTATTTAAACCCAGTGAGCCCCTGCTTACCTGTCGTCGACGATCTCAGAAGTGAATCGGTTTACTTCCGGTTCACAGGACCTGACGTCATTTTCGCGCCCGCCAGCAATCCGTTTTGCAAACTTTCTTTTCCTGTCTCAGTTCGTGAGTATAACCATAGGAAGCCAAAATACGAACGGCTAAACAGTAAGTCATACTCTAGCATTCGTACGCACCCCATACTTGTTTTAACCCAGCGTTCGTTAAAACTTTTCATACGTACATTGCTCATAGTAATCATTTGTGCACTTACCGCTACAATTTTATGCATACTGGTTCTGTTTCAGTTAAACTTTAATTTGCACAATTCCCTTAACACTTGGGCATTCATTCACTCACATAACCTATTAGGTTTCTCGTTCCTATACTAATTACAGCCGCGCATGTAAAACCCACTTTTCTTACAACCTGTCGTGCATGTGTTGAAACTGCTGATTGTTTCACTTGAACTATTGTATGCTCCGTCTAATACTTTTCATTTCGTCTATAACACTCACGTAAATCGTTCATTTATTTACCACTGCAATTCGTGTGGTCTGGCTTTCGGTTAAACTATTTTTCACTTGTGCGACAGTGGTATAGATGTTGATGTATCACTTAATATCAGTATAAGATTGTAATTGTAAATGAAACCTAACCTCTCAGGTGATTGTGTTTCTTGAGATCCCTTCTTGCCATATGTGCTACATGTTTTCTGTCTTAATGATGTTGAAGCAATTCTTTCCCATAATGTATTGTCATAAAAAAACAAAATCAAAAAAACCCGCATGATTATAGAATCTTCATTGTATTTAAACAGCGGTTCTTGTTAAATTCAGGAGGTTTACTAAGTCTTTCATCCAATATATATTGTATAGCAATTGATTCTCAGAATCCCCCTGACAAATACTCTTACGCACTCCTTATACAGCAGTAGCCGGTTGCTATTGATATCTTCTAATATATAACACCATCAGTATCAAAATAATTCATTTGGCTGTCAATGGGGTTTTGTACTATTGTCTTAATTCACATCTTCGTCTAAACTTTCATTCATCTATAACACTCACATTACTGGATTGTTTATTTACCACTGCATTACGTGTGGTACGGCTTTCGGTTAACTGTCATCAGCAAAGTACCTTTTATGTATGTTTAGACGTTCGTTCGCCTAAATTTCTATGCTTACTACTCCCATACATAACAGCTGTTAGTGAGTTAACACGTCCATGCCTTCTTTCGTTATTTGGTGCAAAGATCCGGGTATTCCATATGCACTTTCGTCTCGTTCTGTATACATTGGTAGTTAAGCTCGTTATCAGCATGATTATAACGTCTTCATTGTATTTAAAATACGGTTATTGTTAAACTTATTTCAGGAGGGTGTCACAAAGTATTTATCTTATATTGTATAGCAGTCATCTTTATTGTTTCCTCCTGACAAATTGAGATCCTGTTTTGAAAGCGTGGACACATGCTCACCAGCCTTACATACACATTTGCTTTTGATAATTTCTTCTAGTATATAACAACATTAGTCTGCATTATCCGTTCGCATAAAACGCTTGCTTTCCATTAGTATACACATAGCAGCCGTTCATATAAATCACACTTTCGTACAAACTTTCGTGTATTTACTGCCTCATACCTAGCAGTTCAAGTTCATCTCATTTAAACAGCATTGTTAAAGCATTTTTCTTTTAATTTAAACGCCATTTCATGTTGCATTCCGTATACTTTACCAAGTCCTTCTTTAAAATCATCCTTTTTATTGTATTTATGTCTAATATGGCAACTAAGGTCATACATTCACTATGTATTAGTTTCCTTAAATCATGGTTAAAGTGTTTTATTGGTGTATATAAGTATGTTAAATAAGATTTTATTTATGCTCCACTTCTTCTGTCTCCTGCATCTCATGTCCCTAGTTACACTAGGCTGTATTTAAATAAGATGTCAATTAAGTTCGGTTATCTTCCCTCCTGTTAAAGTTCATACAGTTACTGTCACTGATAGCAACGGTGCCTTCTTGGTTAAAAAAATAAAAAATAAAATTTTAAAAAATACGCCACTTCATTTAAAGGGGTCTCAGTTTCTTAATCATACTGCATTATGCGCTCAGTTATTGATGGCTTGTGCTATACGCCATAGTAATTTGGGGGCCAATTAAGCTTGCCGTTTTCCCATTTTAAAATTTGCATAAATCTTTCATTATTATGTTCTTTTCCTGTATTTCTATTGTCTAAATACTTACACGAATTTAACAGTATGTCCAATGTCAGTTAGGGTCATTATTTACATAAGTATTTCTCCTTAAAGCAGTTATGTGTTTTATGAGTATATAAGCATGTTAAACAATGGTTAATATCATCCTCAGCTTCTGTCGGGTGCACTAACTATTCCTGACTACGCTACGCTATATAATTACGATGACAATTAAGTATGTTTCATTTGCTCCTGATTTAAGATAATACATTCACCGACACTGCTTTCAATCGGGTCTTCTTGGTTGAAAACTCAACTGCAGCATTTATAGAGTTCTAGTTATCGCCCCACCAGGACAAGTCAAATCTTCTTGACGTTAGTCTACATATACGGTTCAAGCAAGGATAATTATTTCCACTACTGTATACTTGGTACAGGACAATCAGCAGGTACGATAACTGATAAACCCAGGTGGGGTCAGGAGTAAGTTTAAGCTCTCGCCAAATTAGGTATGGTCCCGTAGGCCTCTTCGCCTATAAGTCAAAGTGGTCCTGCAAGGCATACAATCAGCCCTTCCGTTCAGAGGTTCGTGCCCAATCGACCCAACACATAGTTATAGCCTTGCATCAAGTCATAGTTAGGGCCTCACCCATCACAACCAATCGATATTACATTCTTTTATGTGTCACCGAGAGGCCAACACCCCGCCATCCACCTCAGTGGCACAAAGGCCCCACGAGCCAAATCATAGGTAGAGCCTCTCAGAGCCACTTGGCAAGTAGTCAGGGCATCACCTGTCACCAACATTAGCTAGTTAATACAATTTCGCCTGTAGGCACTACTCTAGTAAGCTGGGTCACTACAGATCCATACGGTACCAAACTAACCAAGCCACCTGCCTCACTTCCTTAGCATGTCTTGCGCTTCTATACATGGAGATGTTCTGTCAGTTACCAACACCCCTCTCAGATCAGGCCTCGCAGAGAATACAATACAAACACCAACTGGGGTCAGTTACACACGGAACCGTTTCTAAGGCATTTTTCGGGCCTCAAAACCCCTTCCTGCGCCATATGCTCAGCAGCAGCCCATACGATCAAATTTCATCCTGAAACGTAGCAATTCCCTCTACCAGTAACGCCAATGCTGATTATCAGTCCAACACAACCCAGAGAGTTTTGAGAGACAAGTAGGCAGGCAGATGGTTTACTGGGTACAGTACAAGTCTGCAATAATTTCAAATGCTGGTGGTGGTAGTTATTGTGCTTGTAGGCTTCTTCACATGTGCTCACTTTGTTTCAGTGCGCACGACAAACAACTGTGCCCCAACAGGCTGTACCCAAAAAATCTTCCACCCCATTAAACATTCCTAAGTTACAACCCTACCTGTCTACTCATCCTTATTTACATCTGGTAGAACTCACCTCTAATAATGGGTTTCTCACAGGCTTTGCGTCACTCCACACAGGTATTTTGGAACAGCCCTTACTACAGTTAGCACTCACAGCTACTACTACTACTTTCGCTACCAGACTAACCTTCGGCTCCAAAAAAAGCCCCAAGTTATTAGATCTCTTCGCCGAAACTTTAAACCTGGCTCCTACTGAACATATGCAGATGTCCAGTAGTCATACTCTACTTAGACAACTTCCTCACCATCGAATCACACCACAACACGCCACACAGCCTTAATCACATGTTCACTCTGTTCAAAGTTTTGGGAGTCCCCGTAGCCCAGACAAAACAGAAGGTCCCAACACAGAGATTACATTCCTGGGGATTACACTCAGTTCTATTTCTATGCAGGCCAGCCTGCCACAAGAGAAAGTAGATAGAATTCTTTCTTACATCAACATCTGACGCACTTGCACCAGGAATCAGCTGCAGTCACTACTCGGTTCACTCAATTTTGCGATGAGAATAATTCCACAGGGCAGGTCTTTAATTTCCAGAATCCTCTCTCTCTTGCATGGTCTCACTGACGACGACTCCACAGCTCTCTTAGACGAACCAGCTAGAGCTGATCTTAAACATGTGGCATCTGTTCCAGTCCTCTTGGATTGGCAGGTCGCTATTTGTTCCCACCATTTCTGAGGATTCCCCTGTGGTTCGGACTGATGCATCAGGTGCAGTAGATTATGCAGCGGCTTTGGTAACAAATGGGTACACGTCTCTTGGCCAATTGAGTCTACCTCACTACTAAATTTCAATACCTCTTCAGCACTATTTGAAATCTATCCAATCGTAGCAGCTACACACATAGGGGCAATGAGTGGAGAGGGCAGTCAGCAAGGTGCTTTTCTAATATCTTGGCGTCATCTAATTTAATTTACAAAGGCTGCTTTCAGTCCCTCTCGATTATGAACTTGGTAAGGAGTCTTACCTAGCTAGCGGCAAGTCTTCAATTCTGCATACTTGTGTTCACGTTCCAGGTATTCAGAATAACGCAGCTGACGCTCTCTCACACTCTAATTTGCAGGTATTTTCAGAGTTCGTCCGTTAGCAAACTCGGAACCCAGGGAGCCTCCAAGCTTCACAGTCCTAATTATGCATTAAAAATACTCTGTTGCTCCATAGTAGGTCGCGTACACAGGCTGGTTATTAGGTAAAGCCTATTCCAAGATTGTATCAGTTGTTTAAAGATTTGTTTGTGATTATTGTGTAATAATGTTTTCCATTTGAAACTAAAATTGCCACTTTTCTCTTAAATTAGTTTACAATACTATCAAACCTTACTTGACAGGCATGCTCGTTTATCGATTACTCATAACAAAACGATCCAAACTGGTCCACCAGTAGAGATTAAATATTATCCTACCTCTACCAAATCATGTCCTATCCACGTTTTGGATAATCTACAGGAATCTCAACTCACTTCCATTCCTGATTCCCCACTATTAGCTATTCTAGGGAAACCCTTAACCACTAAACAGTTATGCTTTACATTCGTATGATATCACTCCGACTAGGACTTAACCCACATTCCTTCATGGGCCATTTATTCTGCATTGGGCAGCCACAGCTGCCTCCGGAAATCATGTACCAACTCACATCATTAAAAAACTATGGGTCGGAGGAAATCATCCACATACAACAGATACATCCCAAATCCTGAGAAAGTAATAAGATTGGCTTTCCGTGAAATGTCTAAATAATGAATTGCTTAATAAATGTATCTGATTTTTAAGAATCGCTTCTTATATTTTTGCCCTCTTTTACAGGTCTAACCTCACGTCAGTTTCGGCACACCTCAACTGACTTTGCTCTTACTACTTCTGCTTCTTTTATTATAGGTCCATACGTCCTCGAAATGTGCTGTACACAAATAGAAGGCTTGGCCTGTAATTGTGGGAGGCACTATGAACCCTATTTAAACCCAGTGAGCTCCTGCTTACCTGTCGTCGACTATCACGGAGGTGACCCTCCCACCGCACCCTCTATTTATTCTCATATCACCTAGGTGGCCCCTTTTTTACAGGTCTAACCTCACTTCAGTTTCGGCACACTTCAACTGACTTTGCTCTTACTAATTCTGCTTCTTTTATTATAGGTCCACACGTCCTCGAAATGTGCCGTAACCAAATATATATATATAGTAAAATAACTTATTTCTCTCTCTCTCTCTCTCTCTATATATATATATATATATATATATATAGTAAATAACTTCTCTCTCTTTCTATAATATATATATATATATATATTAAAATAACTTATTTCTTTCTCGCTCTCTCTCTCTCTATATATATATATATATAGTAAAATAACTTCCCTCTCTCTAAATATATATTAACATAACTTCTTTCTCTCTCTTTCTATAATATATATATAGTAAAATAACCTCTCTCTCTCTCTATATATATATATATATAGTAAAATAACCTCTCTCTCTCTATATATATATAGTAAAATAACTTCTTTCTATCTCTCTCTCTATATATATATATATATATAGTAAAATAACTTCTTTCTCTCCCTCTCTCTCTCTCTCTATATATATAGTAAAATAACATATCTCTCTCTCTATATATAGTAAAATAGCTTATTTTTCTCTCTCTCTCTCTATATATATATATACAGGGATTGCAGAATTATTAGGCAAGTTGTATTTTTGAGGATTAATTTTATTATTGAACAACAACTATGTTCTCAATGAGCCCAAAAAACTCATTAATATCAAAGCTGAATATTTTTGGAAGTAGTTTTTAGTTTGTTTTTAGTTATAGCTATGTTAGGGGGATATCTGTGTGTGCAGGTGACTATTACTGTGCATAATTATTAGGCAACTTAACAAAAAACAAATATATACCCATTTCAATTATTTATTATTACCAGTGAAACCAATATAACATCTCAACATTCACAAATATACATTTCTGACATTCAAAAACAAAACAAAAACAAATCAGTGACCAATATAGCCACCTTTCTTTGCAAGGACACTCAAAAGCCTGCCATCCATGGATTCTGTCAGTGTTTTGATCTGTTCACCATCAACATTGCGTGCAGCAGCAACCACAGCCTCCCAGACACTGTTCAGAGAGGTGTACTGTTTTCCCTCCTTGTAAATCTCACATTTGATGATGGACCACAGGTTCTCAATGGGGTTCAGATCAGGTGAACAAGGAGGCCATGTCATTAGATTTTCTTCTTTTATACCCTTTCTTGCCAGCCACGCTGTGGAGTACTTGGACGCGTGTGATGGAGCATTGTCCTGCATGAAAATCATGTTTTTCTTGAAGGATGCAGACTTCTTCCTGTACCACTGCTTGAAGAAGGTGTCTTCCAGGAACTGGCAGTAGGACTGGGAGTTGAGCTTGACTCCATCCTCAACCCGAAAAGGCCCCACAAGCTCATCTTTGATGATACCAGCCCAAACCAGTACTCCACCTCCACCTTGCTGGCGTCTGAGTCGGACTGGAGCTCTCTGCCCTTTACCAATCCAGCCACGGGCCCATCCATCTGGCCCATCAAGACTCACTCTCATTTCATCAGTCCATAAAACCTTAGAAAAATCAGTCTTAAGATATTTCTTGGCCCAGTCTTGACGTTTCAGCTTGTGTGTCTTGTTCAGTGGTGGTCGTCTTTCAGCCTTTCTTACCTTGGCCATGTCTCTGAGTATTGCACACCTTGTGCTTTTGGGCACTCCAGTGATGTTGCAGCTCTGAAATATGGCCAAACTGGTGGCAAGTGGCATCGTGGCAGCTGCACGCTTGACTTTTCTCAGTTCATGGGCAGTTATTTTGCGCCTTGGTTTTTCCACACGCTTCTTGCGACCCTGTTGACTATTTTGAATGAAACGCTTGATTGTTCGATGATCACGCTTCAGAAGCTTTGCAATTTTAAGAGTGCTGCATCCCTCTGCAAGATATCTCACTATTTTTGACTTTTCTGAGCCTGTCAAGTCCTTCTTTTGACCCATTTTGCCAAAGGAAAGGAAGTTGCCTAATAATTATGCACACCTGATATAGGGTGTTGATGTCATTAGACCACACCCCTTCTCATTACAGAGATGCACATCACCTAATATGCTTAATTGGTAGTAGGCTTTCGAGCCTATACAGCTTGGAGTAAGACAACATGCATAAAGAGGATGATGTCTTGGCGTCATACTTGACTCTGGTCTCACCTTTGAGCCTCACATCCAGCATGTTGCCAAATCCTGTAGATTCCATCTTAAAAACATAGCCCGCATCCGCCCCTTTCTTGCACCAGATACTACCAAGGAGCTTGTCCATGCTCTAATAATTTCACGCATGGATTATTGTAACCCTCTCCTGCTTGGTCTTCCCAAAAGCCGTACTGCACCCCTACAGTCTGTAATGAATGCTGCTGCTAGACTGATTTTCCTCTCTAGTCGGTTCTCTCACACCTCACCCCTCTGCCAGTCCTTACATTGGCTTCCTGTGTGCTATAGGAGTCAATTCAAGGCACTAACTCACACCTATAAAGCACTGAACAACTCTAGCCCCTCTTATATCTCCTCACTGATCCACAGGTATGTCCCTTCTCGGTCTCTCCGCTCTGCCCGTGACCACCTCCTGTCCGTTGTCCGCACCCGTACGGCCAACTCGCGCTTGCAGGACTTCTCGCGGGCGGCTCCCTTCCTATGGAATAGCCTGCCTACCGCCATCCGACTCTCCCCTAGTCTTGCATCTTTTAAGAAGTGCCTTAAAACCCATCTCTTTAGGAAAGCTTATGGCCTCCAAGACTAACCCCTACCTCACATACCCGTCTCTTGCCCTCTCCTAAAGGGCAGCCCACCTTATTTGATTGCACATTCCTGTCCTAATGTGTTTTACACCCCACCTCCTATAGAATGTAAGCTCGATTGAGCAGGGTCCTCTTCAACCTATTGTTCCTGTAAGTTTATTTGTAATTGTCCTATTTATAGTTAAATCCCCTTTCATAATATTGTAAAGCGCTACGGAATCTGTTGGCGCTATATAAATGGCAATAATAAATAAATAAAAATAAATGTGGTCAAAATACTAATTTGCCTAATAATTCTGCACTCCCTGTATAGTAAAATAACTTCTTTCTATCTCTCTCTATATATATATAGTAAAATAACATATCTCTCTATATATATATATAGTAAAATAGCTTCTTTCTCTCTCTCTCTCTCTCTCTCTATATATAGTAAAATAACATCTCTCTATATATATAGTAAAATAGCTTATTTTTCTCTCTCTCTCTCTCTCTATATATATATATCTATATAGTTAAATAACTTCTTTCTCTCTCTCTCTCTCTATATATATATAGTAAATAACTTCTCTCTCTATATATATATATATATAGTAAAATAACCTCTCTCTCTCTCTATATATATATATATATATATATATATTTGTGTTAAGGGCTCATGATAGTAGAGAAGAAACAAACACTGATAAGGATAAGGATGGTATTAAAAGAGCAAGTCGGTTGTGGTGTGCTGGAACCGACGATGAGGTAGGCCTGTAAATAAAGAGGGCCCACCAAGAAGAAATGTAAAGAAAAGGGAGTTAATAATGAGGAGTGGTGGGAGGGTGATGCAGCGCTGACCTCGAACGGTATGGAGCCAGGTAAGGGGTGTCCCTTAAGTAGGGAAGGGTGTGTCATACACCCCTCCCACAAGTACAGGCCAAAAGGCCTTAATACTTGTGTTAAGGGCTCATGATCGTACAGAAGAAACAAACACTGATAAGTGTAGGATAGTATTAAAAGAGCAAGTTGGTTGTAGTGTGCCGGAACCGACGATGAGGTAGGCCTGTAAATAAAGAGGGAAAAAATAGAAAATCAAATTTATTACATACCAGCAATATACATACATTTAACCAGACATGTCTTGAAAAGCATTTCTTGTACAGGGTTAGGTATGTATCTAGAGTAAGCGGATGATTTCCAGCGCCCCAGTGACTTGATAACATGAACTGGGATGTTTGCACTGGATGCTGTGGAGGCCGCTCCTATGCGGAAGGAGTGGCCCGAATAGTTAGCTGATTTGAGGCCCAGCTGTGTAAGTAAAGACCTGACGTGTGTCATAAAGGTGGTGGTGGTGAGTACAGAACCTTGTAGACTGAAAAGTGGTTGATATGGTGATGCGTTGTTATGCTGGGTATATGAATCCAGTAGTTTGACGGGGCACCACCTGTTGTGAGTAGGATAGTACTTAACCTCTACTGGAGGTGCATGTTGACTGGTTTTGGAATGAGGCAGAGTCAAGATATAAGAGTCCATGTGTTTTGTTAAGTGTGAATGAAGTAGGATGTGAGTGGACTGTGTTGTGCTGATGGCGGTAAATTCTCTTGGTCTCAAGAAACCATAAAAGGCTACGTATATAGCAGGTTTTAATGACAAGATTTGTGCTGTTGGCAAAGGGTTTTAAATCTAGTAAGTTGGATAAGTCTTTAAAAATATGGAAATCTATAGGTAGTCTCTGGGCCGTACGTGGAGGTTCGGATCTCTGAATACCCCTAAGGATGTTCTTAATTTGGTAGGCGGACATGAAACTCGAGTTGTTGGGTTGTAAAGTTAGCATGTGATGTTGGATGCCTGTCAGATAAAGTTTGATTGTGTTGTCTGATAATTTGAGTTTGAGGTGGCAAAAAGAAGCAAACCCCAACAAGGATGTCATGATGAAAGGTTGTAGGATGTTGTGTTCCGAAAGGAATCTTTTAAATAAAATGAAAGCTCTGTCGTAAGTTTTTCGGGTATTAGTAGACAGTGCTAATTGGGCCAATGTTCTGCTATGTTGCATGATAGCGTCTAGTCCATTACTAGATGGTGGAATAGTGGAGTGGTCGTGGCTGTGAGTGCGGCTGACGGGAGTATTTGACGAAAAGACTGGAAATTAAAGCCTGGAAACATGAACACAAAACAAGAAGAAATTATGACATGCAGCCAACCAAGTGAGTTTCCTCAGGAATCTCATAATAGTCAGTGATTTGGATCGGCCTTTGTTAATAATGTGGCAAGTTGCTTGGTTGTCTGAGTAGCAACATACTGGCGAACCTGCCCATAAATGCCCCCATGCCACGGCAGCCGCCACTATGGGATATATCTCAAACAGAGCTGAGGTAGTGGAAAAACCCTCCAGGTCCTTAACCTCTGAAGCGCAGCTGCCCCAAAGCCATTCGTTCTCATAAATTGCTGCAAAACCTGTGGTAGACACCGCATCTGACCAGATGGTAGGTGAGGAGTCAGACAATTTAGGGAGGAACATACTTTTCCCATTCCAGGTGGTTAAAAAGTTTCTCCACATGAGTAGGTCTGCCGTGGCTTGGGTATCCAGGGTTAACCTGTGTGCATCATGTCTAAAAAGTGGGAACATGTAAAGGAGTCGTGAGATGAAAGCACGGCCTTGAGGTATGATGTGCATAGCAAAATTTAGTGACCCCAGCAGAGACTGTAGTTCTTTGCAGTTGCAAGTACCGAGTTGTATGTAGAGATTTATGTTTGTAAGAATGTTTTCTACCTTGGTGCGTGGCAGGCTCGCTTGCATGGTGGCTGAGTCTAGTATGATACCCAGGAATGTGATGAAGGTATCTGGTCCTTCAGTCTTGGTGGGGGAGACTGGGACACCCAACTGTTTTAATTGACTGATGGTTTCTTTGAGGCTACTGGGAGGGGAAATATTCTCCTCGACCAGTAAGAAATCATCCAGATAATGTATAACTGTAGGGCATCTGGCTATATTTAATAATAACCAGCATAGGGTTTCGGCGAATACATCGAAAATGGCTGGACTACTTTTGGAACCAAAAGTTAAACGTGAGAAAAAGTAGTACTTCCCGGCCCACTTGATGCCATGTAGGTGCCACAGTATAGGTTGGATAGGCAGTAACTTGAAAGCATTTGTTATATCAGTCTTACTGAGCCATGCTACAACCCCTGCCTGCATGATAGCCGTAATGGCGTGATCTATGGTGGAATATTGCAGTGAAAATTCCTCAGAGGGTATGAGGGAGTTCAGACTAGGAGTGGCAGAGGTGTGTGGTGCAGATAGATCGATGATAAGTCTCTGTTTGTGGGAAGATTTCCCTGTGACAATACCGATGGGGTTTGTCCGCCATGCGGTGAAAGGAGGGGACTGGAAGGGCCCCAATAGGAAGCCCTCTGCCACTTCCTTGGCTATGAGTGTGTCAACCGCTGTAGGATTTTGCTGTGCGGATTGTAAATTAGGACATTCCAGGATAGCCGACATCCACTGTAATTACATGATCCAACATTAAAATTATTACATATCTGGGACTTGCCCAGAAACTTGATAGGCCGTCCCAGTTTATCTTTGGGTGTTTTTTCTGCAGAACCAGCGGAACTAGTGCCCTGCGAGGGGGTAGGTTCGTTCACAGTGGTTGGACAGAAGTTAGCCGTATGAGCCATGGAGGAGCAGTATGCACAAGCCGGCGTTCTTAGACCTGCAAAGTGTCTGCAGAAAATGACCGTATGAATCTTGCTCCAGTTGGACCTTGTCCCGTACTGGGAGAAAGCGCCAGACACCTTGGCAGAAAAGGATCTATGGTAATCATAGAAAGCTGACCCACCATATTTGTTGTCCAGGTCCACCAGCTTGTGCATATACAAATCAAACTCCTCACGCCTGTGGGGATATACTGAACAGATAACATCACAATAAATGCCAAATGCCAACACAAATTCAGTGATAGTCAGTTTCCTGTTTAATCGGGCATCCCTAGATTTGACCACCACAGAAATATCATCATAAGCGTAAGTCTTATGTTCCACCACATCCTGGGAGGCAATCAGCAATGAAGCCAAGTTGATATCTTTACCTTCTAGGATATCTCTTTTGAGGTGCTCAGGTATCATATGGGCAGGGTTAACCTCTTGATCATCAGAGGTGGTGGCTGGAGAAACTGATTGCAACTCGACCAGTGCTGGAGGGGTCGCAGCGGCCGGCCCAGCCATGGTAAGGTCTGTAGTGACCGATTTGAGTTTCTCCAGCCTGGAATTGACCTTGCTCATGGACGCCATGAGGGATGAGAGCATGCCGTGTATATCTCCCGGGTTAGACTGGCAGTCCCTACCCCGGCATCAATGTCATCGGTAGAGGTGTGCAGTAACTTGTAGAGTTCCGCTTTCCTTCCTGTTGTGGGGAATGGGATTTGTCGTCTCCTGAGTTTGTTGGTTATGCGAGGGATTGTCCATGACCTGAAAGATGCTGGACTAGCCACCTCTCCTCCCTGTGATGGGGTGTTTGCTCTAGCTGGAATGCCCGGTAGGGAGAAATCCTCTACCCCTTCCTGAGACATACTAAATGACAAAATATTTGGTTAGTGTATGGAAACCCAGGGGTGGTACTGGCAGGCTAGCTAGGCTGGAAAGGCGAAAAATTAATCTTGTTTGGTGACAGGTGAGGCCCTGCTAGTTGCCAAGTGGCTATGAGAGGCTCTGTCTATGCGTTGGCGCGAAGGGATATTGAGGCCACCCATCGTAGTGGCAGGAATTGTAGGCCTCTCGGTGATAGTAAAATAAAACAGGGGGAGGGAGTGACAGGTGAGGCCCTCTCTATAATATTGCGAGGCGGCTAACTCATGTGTGGCCCGATGGGCGTTTGCCTCCGAAACATTGAGGCGGGGTGTTGGCCTCGCGGACCACTAAACAATAGGCAGAATGCCAAGAAGGGAGATACCTATTTGGGCCTATACCCCTAACTTGCCAGTACTCTATGGCCTAGGGAAAATGAAACGTATGTGAACTACAACGTGAGCAGGCTTACGTACCTGGTAGTATGTATAAAGTTTTTGAGATTTCAACAGGTATAACAAACCTGGATAAACCTAAATGGGTAGAAACAAAAATGTGATAGAGTGAGAATGGATCCTGTGAGACCTGTGTAGTCTGTATAGGCTGGGGTTTGGGCTTCTACCAGTATGTGCGGGAGGTGAAAAAGTCTATGAGTATGATAGTGACATGACTGGCCCATGCTGGGCGTAAAGCTGAGTCTGAACCGGGTAGCAGGGGCTTGGTCATGTATTGTGTGTCTACAGAGGGTGACCAGATGATATGCATGTCACTAACTGATCTGGGAAAGGGTTTGAGTATTCAATGGTGCAGGGAGGGGTGGAATGATCATGTATTGAATATATATGTGCCGTGGCATAAACTAAAATGGAATGATGTGGATGAGGTTGAAAAATTATGTGAAGTGACAATATGCAGAAACATAAAAAGTTGTTGTAACGTGACGTATGAATGGTTGAACCAAAGCGTGTGATTCAACCCGAAAGTCTTGTGAAAGATAGGACCGTGTTCTTGTATACTCGTGGTATGTCGTCTGAGTATGCCAAGAAATGGTCTGAAAATTGTAAGTGCCATGTAATCACGATGTACATGGTTGTAATAAAAGCATGATCTCCATAAATTTTTTTAGAAATAAGCCATAATCGCAGGCTAAACCATTACTGTAATATACCTGAAATATCTATAATTTAGTAACTTTAAAAATAACTATAATCTAAACCAATATACATGAGAAAATGTTAATCAAGATAGAAACCTAGTATGGTATGAATAAGTATATGAAAGTATAACTGATTTAAACGAATTTATAACTGTACATAGAAAAGGTAGATGAACCGAATTTGGTTTAATATAAAAACAGAAACAGAGTTTGCCGTATGCAAGATGTGAAACGAATGCGTGCATAACTGAGCAAAACTGCCGAAAGCTTAATTAGAATGAAAAGAAAGAACAGTGTCATTCGTCAAAAGCTTGACCGACCTAGACGAAAGATATTGTATACAGATTGAATTAACCGAACGGAAAGCAGCATGAATGAGTGCTTACGGTAAAATGAAATGAAAACGAAATGAAACGAAATGGTGTTAGGAAACATGAGTACCATACGGTAGAAACATACCGAAAGAATTATGGCACGAAAGTTTAACCGAAATGGGAAACAACGTTGATTTACGACCTTGCCGTAAAGCCGGAGAGCCGTAAAGTGAGGACCCGTTTGAAAACGGAACGCCGTGGGAATAATCCAGGCATCGGACTTACGATTTTGAAGTCCCTGGGACGTTATCTTCGATGAAGACCGGAGTCACGAGGAGCTGGACGGGCGGAAAAGACCTTCAAGAGGATTCTTGGACACAGCTACTCGTGAAGAAAACCATGGGTTTCTGAAAAACCAAGATGGCGCCGTACGAGAACCGGAAATGGATCCTCATGCAGCGCTGACCTCGAACGGTATGGAGCCAGGTAAGGGGTGTCCCTTAAGTAGGGAAGGGTTGTGTCATATGCCCCTCCCACAATTACAGGCCAAAAGGCCTTAATACATATATAGTAAAATAACTTCTTTCTCTCTCTCTTTCTCTCTCTCTCTCTCTCTCTCTTTATATATATATATATTTTAAACTAAAAGATATATTGATTGGTTATGCATATTTCTATTTGTTTTATTTTTTACAACAATAAGATGAAGATTGTTTTTTTTTCCAGACATTTTACCAATATTTGGCATCTTATTGTGTTTGCTTTCATGCTTAACCTAAGATAGAATTTTGGCTGAAAGTCTTTTTGTTTCTGAATGTTTCCTTTCACGTTTGTTTTAGCTGGCAGCAATACCTTCCCTTCTAGTTCTTTTTCTCCCAGGAGATGTTCCGCTTGGAATTTGGGATATTCACTATACTAAAGTGGAGGCTTTCACTTGCTTTCTAGCTCCATAAAGAGTATCTCCCACCGGCAGCAATTATATCTACATGTCTATAAATACAAGATTTTTACTTTCTTAACCATATTAGTAAGAGTAAAAAATTCCATTATTTAAATGCTACCTTTTGAATGAAATTTCATATGCATACTCTAATAATTGTTTTCTATAAAAATACTTGAACTAAAAAAAATCAACCCCCTATAGCCTGCAACCTGATTTAAAGGGACACTCTGCTTCCCAAATACTAAAAATAAAAATTGCTGTCTAGTTGACATACCCTCAGTGAAAACATCCATGTATTAATGTATTAATTACGCATTTTTTTATTGGGGTTTATCTAAAAACAGTTTGCTAGAGCTGCTGATCTTTTATCTGCAGCCTTTGCAAGCCCTCCCCTTCTAACCCTGCCCAGACTTTCTGTGGCTGTCCAATCACAGACTTCCCAAACGCAGCTCAATGAGAATCCATTGTAAGACAAGTGCTCTGAGCAATTTTCTGCCTCTTGAGTTTAGCTTCACTAAGCTAACCAAACCAGGAAGTACATGACGTGTTGTCTGATTGACAGCCACGGGCGTGTAACAAGGTCAATTTATAAAAGTGCCAATTTCTATTGAAATTTGCACTTTTTTATAAAATGAAAAAAATAAGACACACTCTTCACAAATAAACACTTCAGCAAGTTTCAACATATCTTCTCCTTCCAATAGAGTCTATGGATTTAATTGGCCTCGTATTTCTAGGGAACATGGTAGACAGTAACTAATAACAGACTAGCCACAAACCTCCCTTTACTATGGTAGACCATTGAGAAAGGAATTAAAACCCAAACTGGAATTATAGATCTTAATTATCAATATCTATGACGCATCCTAGACGAACAATATATTTTTATTTGCCAAAAACACATCTTTTGGCTTTCTCCAAATGTAATTCTGTTCAAATGCAAAGAATAGGATGAAATATGAAATATGACTCATCAGATCATAATATTTTTTACATTGCACAAAGATGACAAAGATTTCAACATCTTACACTAGGTTTTGTATTATTATGCATTTGTCATATTGTTTCAAAAGGTCTTCTATACATTTCATTTTTGGAATGCTAACCATACCATTATGTTGAAATTCTGATGTCCTGATTTAAAGGGACAGTGTAGGCACCAAAACAACTTTAGCTTAATGGGGTGGTTTTGGTGTATAGATCGTGCCCCTCCAGTCTCACTGCACAATTATCTGCCATCACTTTGTTTATGCCTTAGCTACACCTCCCCTGACTGTGACTCACACAGCCTTCCTAAACACTTCCAGTATAGAGATTTTTAATGTTTAAACTTCATGTATTGCAATTTCCTGTCTCCTGCTCTGTTAATAGCCTTCTAGATCCTGCAGAAGTCTCCTGTGTGTGTTTAAAGTTCAATTCACAGATAACAAAATAAAAAAAACTTGGAAAGTAAGTTATCATCTGATTGAAAATGAAAGCAGTTTTTTTTTACATTCTTTATTTTAGTCGTGCAGTGAGACATCACAAAGGGAATTGGCATGCATCAGTAACATATTATATAGCCTACCAGAGGTAGAGAATATACATATATGAATTAACAATAAGCACAAGCATGAATGCAGCAGTGTAACAATCTTCTGCGTAGTAGTGAGTTAGGAGAGCAAGAGAGAGACAGAACATGGAACTGCACATTTTCTTGGTTTATCATGCCAGGGTTAAATTTGTAGGAAAGATCATGTTACAGTAGTTAGGTGACCAGTATTACACTAGGCGTTGACTAAGACAATCTTGTGCAATTGAAAAGAAAAAACAAACAAAATAAAAAATAAATAAAAAACAGAATAATAAAAACAAGCAATTCAAAAGATATTGAACACATTTGTTAACCACTAGCACTAGCCATATCTGAAGTAGTAGCTCTTTGTATTAACCGTCAAATAACCCTCAGCAGAGGGACTAGGAAGTGGGCGAAGGAATGCATAATGGAGGGTCAGTCAATCTATTCCCAAGTTGGGCATCAGTTGTATATACTTGCTGTGTCCACGAACATTAATGGTGTTTCACTCTCAACCCAAAATTTCACTCTCAACCCAAGCTTGCTCATGAGCTGAAATCTTCATTTCCCAGTCTTGAGGGCTCACACGAGGAAGCTGGGTACCAGCTAGAATGAAGGGTTCCCCCACCGGGCCCACATTGCAAAGCTCTGCTGCATCCTACCACCACTGACGGTTGGGGCTTGTGCTTTTGCACCTCTTGCCCTTTGCAATCACTCTCCCTTATTAAGGGTCATCCACTTGGGAGTGCCATGTGTGTCTCTCTTTCCAGGTGAGTAGGCATAGCAGTGAAATCTTCGGCACTTATGCTCCAACCGCTTGTGTCTCCGTTTCAGTGATGAGAAAATGAAAGCATTTTTAATGCATTCTGTGTAAGTCACATCCAGTTGTGGCTAGGGCTGCATAATCAGAAACAAAAGGGATTTAACTCCTAAATGACAGAGAATTTGGCAGAGGCATGATCTATATCCTAAACCTGCTTCAAGAACTTTGAAAATGACCACAGTTCTGCCCTTCCAATACAGTCATTGTGAGGTATACATTGTTGTTATTTTCGACACTGCTTCCAATGACACAAATACATTTTCTGCCCACTGTACCCTCTATTATCTACAATCTAGTCTCTGAAATATTTTCTTACATATCATATTGTTAATTGTTAACAATGTCAAGAACTCGGAGAATCTTTCCAGATCACCTATTCAATTTTCATTTACGAAAAATTCTGAGTTTTATGAATAGCGTTTAGAACCTGCATCTCTCTCATGCTATCCCACAAGCCTCTAATTAATATCTATGTTTTAGCCATCCACTGTTTACGCATTGATTTAAACTTTTTATAAATAAATTATCCTGGCAATAAACATAACAAAATGGAATTGTCTTCTGTCCTGTTTACTCTTAGTTGGAGAGACCACACATTAGTTAAACCATTGTTGATCCTACTGTAATTCGTTTCCCCATCTCTGTAGTTTTTAGAAATTATTACATATCATACTAGCTCAATAAATATTATCTTTTAAAAACATATTCTTTTTCAGACACAAGTCATTGCTAAGCTACAAAAACGAACTATCCTTCATTTAGACAGACATCATTTTTCAAAGGTATTGTGGACATTATGTTGGTGAGCAATAGAAAGTATAAGACTGTCATCACTTTAAAAATATAGTCTTCCATTTCCCCATTTTATTTCTCAAAAAACAAAGTATCTTTGACATCACATTCGTTAACATCACAGCGTTGTTATCAAAAGATATGGAGAGATGTTAGTTTGTTGCCAGAAATAACAATACCTTTCCAGGATAAAATAAATTAAAAACTTAGCTACTGTTATAAGGACGTTTTGGTACATCACAAGGGGTTTGTTTAAGTCATGCACAAGAAATGGGGCCTGAGGGACCATACATCTGAATAACACATGAAAGCACTTATGCTCCCCTTTTATGAGGTGGTCACAGTAAAAGGCCGTCCAACATGTAACTTTAGATTGGCTGAGGAACAAAGTGTTTCTAAACCGCACTTTCGAGATAGGAATGGTTGGAATCCTATTGTACTCTGTTACTTATTCAAATGAATGGTGTTTGCAGATGCTTACTAGCAGATAGAGCAGATCCACTGCACGGGGGGGCATTTTCAAACACAAAATAACTATATTGTGTGGG
The DNA here is from genome assembly GCA_933207985.1 of Pelobates cultripes. NCBI lineage: Eukaryota > Metazoa > Chordata > Amphibia > Anura > Pelobatidae > Pelobates > Pelobates cultripes. Next base: position 271,998,430 of record OW240915.1, on the reverse strand, counting down.
TAAAATATTGAGGAATGTGATTGGTATTTATTCACTTTTAGTTTAAGCACATTGCTAGTTATGTACTTGCAACAAAGGGTGAATTCAAGGTGACTTGCCGACATTGCATGGAAGCACAAACCAAAATCATCAACAGGTAAATCTGTAATGAAATTGCTACAGTTTTTTTTTATAATCTAAATTTAGTTGAGGACCTGGCACCAGGTGAAATAAGTATGCTTTAAAAATTAGCAAATAAACTTGAATGGCCATAACTCAAGAAGGTAGACAATGGTGTCATCAAAATGGAGCCACCACAAAAAAGATTTCATGGCCAGACTCCATGGTAGTGGTTTTGAGGAGTTATTTGGGTCTGTCCATGCACCTTAGAGAGACGTAGTCCATCTAGGCACTGATTCAGAAAATAGCTGCATTGCATTAATATGCAGCAGGTATAGGACAAATGGTAAAGGACATTCCAGCCAGAGTCAAAAGTTATCTGGGCAAACAACTCACCATGTGAATCTACCCATGCTTTTCCATATGATGTTCTCACAGGTACACTAAGGAGCTCTTTGGGCTACCATTGCCTCAAATTGCTGATTTCCAATCTATTTTGAGCAAATCACCTGTAGGTCCAGTAGTGGCTACAGCCCAAACTATAAAGGGTGGAGTTATTTTTGGCTTGTATTTTAATAGAAACTATTTAAAGAGATGTTCTCCAAGAAAAAAAAAATCTGATTATAATGAATAACAAATATTCTCAGGCAGCATGGAATTCTGGGAGAATCGTGGAAACACTATCTTTCAGAACAAGACTTTTTTTAAGGTTTGCTTTGGGACATGCACAAAAGAAAATTTTAGAATTTATATAAAACTGCAATAGTTATTTATTTTACCAACACTTTAAACATGAACACACTGCCAGATAGATTTCCGTTACTGCTGATGAGCCCCAAAAGCACGAATCTGTGCAGTTATTTTGGTACTTGTTGAAAAAAAAAAGGCATGTCTTATAATAACATGTCATTGCTAAGGGAGCTTGCAAAAACGTGAACCGATGGAAGGTGCAGGTGACGTAAAACAAATTTCAAAATGTAGTTAAAAGATTTCGTTTTTTTTTTAATTTTTCTATCTCACCACGAATGCACTTTGGTATATGTGTATTTATTTAAACAACTGCTTAACAATGAATGCAGTCTGATATTATTGGCTATTTTTATATATTTAAATTTAGTTTAAATTAACTGCAAGATGAAGTATTATCCATGGCCTTTTATGTCTGCTATTAAATCTATCCAGATTTCTGATCTAATATCTGTACAAGGTGTATGAGTTCTGTATGCTCTGCTGGCAATTACATCATGTTTTATAAGTGTTATAGTATCACCTTAATAGAGATAATGTCTACAGCAAACACCGCAGGAGGCTGACATTAATGCCAGAACAGGTATGGAGCTCCATCGTTTTATAGTAACACCCCAGCATGATTAATGGGAAAGGCTGTGTAATGGCAAAGCTTTATGATGTGACTGAAAGAAGCCCAATTTTATGTTCCGTGCACTGGCTAGCATTCATTTTGTAGCTCTGCCAAAAGAAACAACAGACAGGACAGAAATTTCACATTGCACTTAATTATCCATCAGTCAGATATGGGTAGACACAAAAAATACCGCACTGTGTTCAGCAGGTAGTAAAAAAATAATCTACTACCAAACTGAATTTATATCCCCTTGATGTGTTCCTCGAAGAACATACACTGGAAAACCCATTGAGGTTCTTCTTCAGGTCGAAGATTGTAGGCAAAACATTTTTGTGTTGATCTCTTTCTGTCTGACAAGCTGACATTTTTTTTCCTTTCTTTACTCAAAGTATCTAGCAATGTAGAATTGGCGCTAATATAATATATTTTAGTAAACAAGTATCTTCAAATATGGTCTATCATTGCTTTTAAGTCTCAGTGAGATAGAAAATGAACAGGTAATGTTTAAAATGTATACTAATATAACTTTTTATAAAGTGCTAATATTTACTGCAAAGTTATACAATCAACTGACAAAACAGAAAAGCTATTGTTAGCATTGGTTCATGCAGATGTGGTCAAACAAATGTTGACAAGGATACATCAAAATTGTCTTTACAGTAAACCAGGGGCTGTAAACTCACTTGACGCCAATACGCGTACATTGGTCTGAGGGCCAAACATCTCCAATAATTTTTTTTTTCCGAATGCTGATCCACTGAACAAAATTATAAACGCAACACTTTTGTTTTTGCCCCCATTTGTCATGAGCTGAACTCAAAGATCTAAGACTTTTTCTATGTACACAAAAGGCCTATTTCTCTCAAATATTGTGTTAGTGAGCACTTCTCCTTTGCCAAGATAATCCATCCACCTCACAGGTGTGGCATATCAAGATGCTGATTAGACAGCATGTTTATTGCAAAGGTGTGCATTAGGCTGGCCACAATAAAAGGTAACTCTAAAATGTGCAGTTTTACTGTATTGCGGGAACTGGGGGGAGGGTCTGAAAACCAGTCAGTATCTGGTGTGACCACCTGTTGCCAGATGCAGTGCAACACATCTCCTTTGCATAGCGTTGATCAGGTTGTTGATTGTGTCCAGTGGAATGTTGGTCCACTCCTCTTCAATGGCTGTGCGAAGTTGCTGGATATTGGCAGGACCTGGAACATGCTGTCGTATACGCCGATCCAGAGCATCCCAAACATGCTCCATGGGTGACATGTCCTGTGAGTATGCTGGCCATACAAGAACTGGGATTTTTTCAGCTTCCAGGAATTGTATACAGATCCTTGCAACATGGGGTTGTGCATTATCATGCTGCAACATGAGGTGATGGTCGTGGATGAATGGCACAACAATGGGCCTCAGGATCTCTTCGCAGTATCTCTGTGAATTCAAAATGCCATCAATAAAATGCACCTGTGTTCGTTGTCCATAACATACGCCTGCCCAAACCATAACCCCACCACCATCATGGGCTACTCGATCCACAGCGTTGACATCAGCAAACCGCTCACCCACACAACACCATACACGCTGTCTGTCATCTGCCCTGTACAGTGAAAACTGGGATTCATCCGTGAAGAGAACACCTCTCCAAAGTGCCAGACTCCATTGAATGTGAGCATTTGCCCACTCAAGTCAGTTACGATGACGAACTCTAGTCAGGTCGAGGCCCCCGATGAGAATGACGAGCATGCAGATGAACTTCCCAGTTTATGCAGACATTCTTTGGTTATGCAAACCGATTGTTGCAGCAGCTATCTGGGTGGCTGGACGATCTTGGAGGTGAAGATGCTGGAAGGGGAGGTCCTGGGCTGGTGTGGTTACATGTGGTCTGCGGTTGTGAGGCTGGTTGGATGTACTGCCAAATTCTCTGAAACGTCTTTGGAACGGCTTATGGTAGAGAAATGAACATTCAATTCACTGGCAACAGCTCTGGTGGACATTCATGCAGTCAGCATGCCAATTGCACACTCCCTCAAAACTTGTGACATCTGTGGCATTGTACTGTGTGATAAAACTGCACATTTTAGAGTTACCTTTTATTGTGGCCAGCCTAAGGCACACCTTTGCAATAATCATGCTGTCTAATCAGCATCTTGTTATGCCACACCTGTGAGGTGGATGGATAATCTTGGCAAAGGAGAAGTGCTCACTAATACAGATTTAGACAAATTTATGAACAATATTTGAGAGAAATAGGCCTTTTGTGTACATAGAAAAAGTCTTAGATTTTTGAGTTCAGCTCTTGAAAAATGGGGGCAAAAACAAAAGTGTTGTGTTTATAATTTTTTTCAGTGTACATAGTTAAATGTTTAAAAGATCGAAATGATAACATAATTAAATCTATTAATATTGCTAAAATACTACTAAGTAAGAGTTAGTAGGCTACTGGTTTAGTAAAATTAACCAAAAACATAAAAAAAATACATAACTGACGACAGTTTAGAATTAAAGTTATCATCTAGGTTACAAATGATTAATTTATTTTGATGTCTGTTCATGAGTAAGCTACCTCTGGGAAGTGAAATGCCTACTGGCCACTATTTACCGATCTGATGTTCCTTGGTATTGACTTTTATTTAAACAAAAGGTATGTATTGCTCTTTTTTACAGAAGGAAGATACTTCCTGACCCCAAGTCATCCTCAGAGAAGGATTAAGATCCCACAGAACCCATGTGTAACCTGTGGGCCTTATGGCTACTCCTGCTCTGGTCCTACTTAAAGGGACACCATAGTCACCAAAACAACTTTAGCTTAATGAAGCAGTTTTGGTGTATAGATCATGTCCCTGCAGTCTCACTGCACAATTCTCTGTCATTTAGTTAAATCACTTTGTTTCACACCTCCCTGCATGAGACTTGCACAGCCTTCCTAAACACTTCCTGTAAAGAGTCATCTAATGTTTATCCTTCCTTTATTGCAAGTTCTGTTTAATTTAGATGTTCTTATCCCCTGCTATGTCAATAGCCTGCTAGACCCTGCAAGAGCCTCCTGTATGTGATTAAAGTTCAATTTACAGAGAAAGCGATACAATTGTTTAAGGTAATTTACATCTGATTAAAAGTTAAATCATTTTTCTTTCATGCAGGCTGTGTGAATCAGAGTCAAGGGAGGTGTGACAAGGGCTGCATAAACAGAAACAAAGTGATTTAACTCCTAAATGACAGTGAATTGAGCAGTGAAACATGAGAAGCATGATCTATACACTAAAACTGTTTCATTAAGCTAAAGTTGTTTAGGTGACTATAGTGTCCCTTTCACTTAATGCTATCGTAACCCTACAACACCTGTACATCTAAACAACAATCAGTATCTTACTCCCTATCCCTCAATCCCCCATACACATATAGTCTGGGTTAACTGATGTAGCTATGGAATGCTGTTTCAATGTGTCTTTAATTGTGGAGGTTTAATGATACTGTAGTCAGGAAGCATTATAATGTCTCCCCATTTAACATTTATAACTCACCTATTACATACACTAGCCCAATTTAAACATTCAGTTAATACATTAACAATTCCTCCCCCAGAAATAGTCTGTCTATATATATATCTAATATTTTAACTTTTCTTTTTATAGATACAATGCATGTCGTCCTAGTGACGCGATGATTGTGAAAAGTATTAGAAAAGATCTGTAGCTGTGTTATAGCAGTGCTATAACGCAGGAAATTAGCTGTGACACATTCAATAAAATATTCCAGCCGTTAAATTAGATAAAACGAAATATGTTGTGTTGTAAATATTAACATTATTTAAAAAAAAAATAATAATGATATTTTGTTTACAAGGCACAGAAAATTGTACGTGGGTTAGATAATTAGTATTTTTGCACAGTTTCATGACTTAAACTTACAGCTGCCAGATCCTGATTATATTTAGGGATGTCTTTTAAAAACGCATCATTCAAAGCTGTACCGCCCTGAAGACTGTAATTTTTTTTTAAAATATTCATTCCCTTCCAATCTGGCAACATTTTGTATATCTCCTGTCACCCTCAGCCATTCTTACATGTGGCTAATATTTGCTAATTAATATTGTCACTGTAGCTGCAAATATAAGGAACAATAAAATAAATTCCATAAAAAATGGCACTTTAAATAATATTAATAAGAATAATTGAAAGGTCAACATTAATATTTTTGAATTTCATTCTAATTGAATCATATGAACGGGAAGCAAATTAGTATTTCAAAATAAGCACTTTCAGACATCACCCAGTAATATTTTATTAGTCACCTGTTATTCATCTTTGAATCATAAACACTTGTTATAAAATGTTATTTCTACGTAAGTCTTAAAATCTCCAGGGCCACTTTAATTTGAAAGAATAAAATTGCCTCTTACATAAATGCAATTTAAAAGTAATCTTGCAAAGTTTTCTAATGTTATACGTATTTTCCTAATTCAGTAATAGCAATTGGCAATGTTATAAAAATATATTAATGCTTAAATTAAAGTAGTTGAATTTTACATCCAGAGGGTGAATGAGAAACTTTACTTGTCAATGCTAAAGCAAATATTGAAGTATATATAAGAAATAGCAAATTTAGGATGCATTGAAAAATCCAATCTTTTTTATTTTCCCACGTATGGGTGCTTAAAAAACTCAGAAACAGGTAGCATTTACATAGTGATACACACAAAAACAGCGGTCTATGTGTTTTGTACAGAAGTACTTTAAAGGGGCATTATAGTGTCAGGAACACAAATGTATATTCTTGACAATATATTTGGTAGGAGGTTGGTCCACCTTACCTGGGGTTAGAAAGGTGATTTTACTAACGGTTTCTCTGAAAAGGTAGTGTTTGCTTAAAAAGCCTGCCAGGGCAGACTACATTCACTAGAACAACTACATTAAGCTGTTAGGGGACTATAGTTTCCCTTTAATTCGACTAAAGCAAACATCCCTTTAAAGAGGAGTATACTTTGGTCTAGAATGACAGTATTATTAAAATATTAACTTATTTATTACCAACAGAGTGTGTGTGTGTGTGTGTGTGTGTGTGTTTGTGTGTGTGTGTGTATAAATACAGGGTTATTAAGTCAAGTGTTTCAGGTATTCAAATTGAGTTTAAAGGAAATTTCATATTTTAGGCTAAATTTTACGAAATGAAAAATTTCCTGACTTTGGATATTTCTTCCAATTGTGCTATTTTAAATTCACTTCAAATTACCGAAACTTTGCTATACATTTAATAAACCACTGAGCTGGAATTTGTTTAGACCAAATAATCCCAGTTAAGAACATGACTGAATTAAAAATTAAAAATGTGGTATCACTTAATTTGGCCTAAACTTTGCAAGTGCTGGGTAAATTCTTGACATTTTCCAGTTTAGTCGACTCCTTGTCTTTCCTCCTCCTCATACTGATCCTCCTCCTTCGCTCTCCCTTCAAGTTAGTGGTACCCACATCAGTCCATCCTTGCAAGCGCGCTGTCTTGGCGTTATACTTGATTCTGGCCTCATATTTGAGCTTCACATCCAGTCTGTTATGAAATCCTGTAGTTTCCATCTTAAAAACATAGCCCGCATCCACCCCTTTCTTACACAAGATGCTACTAAGGAGCTTGTCCATGCTCTAGTAATCTCTCACATGGATTATTGTAACTCTCTCCTAATAGTTCTCCCCACAAGTCATATTGCCCCGCTACAGTCTGTAATGAATGCTGCCGCCAGCCTGATTTTCCTCTCTAGTCGGTCCTCTCACACCTCTCCCCTCTGTCAGTCCTTACATTGGTTTCCTGTACCCTATAGGAGTCAATTAAAGGTACTAATCCACACCTATAATGCAATGACCAATTCTAGCCCCTCCTATATTTCTTCACTGATCTGCAGGTATGCCCCTTCTCGGTCTCTCCGCTGTGCCCGTGACCTTCTTCTGTCTGCTGCTCACATCCGTACAGCCAACTCATGCTTGCAGATCTTCTCATGGTTGGCTCCTTTCCTTTGGAATAGCCTGCCTACGACCATCAAGCTGTTCCCTAGTCTTCAATCATTTAAAAATTGCCTGAAAACCTATCTCTTTAGGAAAGTTTATGGCCTCCCAGACTAACCTCTAACTCACATACCTGTCCCTTGCTCTCTCCTAAAGGGCAGCACTCTATTCTCTCCTCCAGCTCTGCTTCATTCCCACCTTGCTTGATTGCCACCTCCTGTCCTGTTGTGTTTTACGCCCCACCTCCTATAGACTGTAAGCTTGTTTGAGCAGGGCCCTCTTCAACCTATTGTTGTTTCTGTAAGTTTTTGTAATTGTCTCATTTATTGTTAAATCTCCCCCTTTGATAATATTGTAAAGCGCTACGGAATATGCTGGCGCTATATAAATACCAGTAATAATAATAATAATCAATAACCCTATTACAATAGCACAAGAGCTGTAGAGCAAGTCTCTGGAAAAGTGTTTTTGTTCTAAAGTGGAGTATGAGAATATCTGATTTTCCCTGTTTTTTATTTCTTTTCTTTGTTATTATTATTATTATTATTATTATTAATAATAATTCTTTACATCGCTTTTTTTTTATATATATCAGTATATGTTTATTGTACTTTTTTCATTATCACCTGTTAAAAAGTTGCAATCTTTATTTTTAATATAAAATTATTATTTTTTTAAAAACATTTGAAAAGAAGTGGGTGGAAGGCTGCATGGTGGGACTTTTGGCAGTTCCAACTTGCGCTGCTAAACTACAACTCTTCTGATGCATAATGAAAGCTGGGAAACGTACAAATTATTTTTACAAGAGCTTTATGTTCTATGTTATTTGATACTATTTTCACATCTCACTATATCCTCACTGTCTTCTGCAAATCCCAAACCCTATCTTCTCCAAAGCACCACTTATTTTTAAATGTATTCATCACTGCTACCTCCTTTAAATTTTAAACCCAAACTGCCTTACAGCTTTAAATTAAATTCAAATTAAAATGCACTTATTCTGCCTTTTTTTAAAAGACGTAAGTCAATGAAATAATCTGTAACTGAATGCATCAACTTTGCATCCTTGCTGCTCCTCACATGGTCGAGAAACAATTTTCACTAGAGATACTTAGGGTTAAGAGGGACTTTGGATAAGAGGTACCCCACTTTGAGGTGTAGTGGATTAACTCCTATCAATATAAGCCAAGCTTTGACTGGAATGCTTTTGTTGTTATGTAAGTGATGTTATACTTCTTAATGAGTCCCCAAAGAACCCATTGCAGCTCTGTAAACATTAAATTGGTGTACTAGAAAGTTACAACATCTCAACTACTGTTTTCTGCCATCCCATTAATGCATGTATGCCGAGATGAATGCAACAACTGAAGTTCAAATGTGTCCACATCCCAGGATAATCCAGATGTTAAAGTGACCACCTAATACTAGTTACTAACATAATCTCCTATATTACCAGCTCCTCAGCCGTCCATCATCACCAACGCATTAAAACACATTGCACAGTGTACGTATGGTTAATATTTCCTGTCCAAATACAAAAAGTCTAATTCTGATAAAATTGGAACATAAACATACAAAACATATTGTATATTAAGTTTTATTAAATCACATCATTGTTTTATTAGGATCTGGCCCACCAGAATATAAATCTTATAAATCTATGGCTAACCACATAAAATGTTAGACAGAACTGATATTGAATTTAGTTCCATAGTTTTAGAAAGGTTGGCATCAAAATTCTATTGTAAAAAAAATTGGCTCTAACGTAACTTGGCTGGTTTGGAGCTGGTTTTTGTTACAACGTTGTCTGCCAAACTTTTCCTTTTGCTGGTGATTTACAGTAGTTTTCAAATGAAATGTAAATTCTCCACCAAGACCACCTGCCTAGTGTTACTTAGTTATGGTTCTCGCAATGTTGTATGTTACTTATTTACCTTAAATATACTTATTGGTATAACACAGCGTTGCCTTTTCTAACTGTTACCGAGATACTTTATGGCTGGACTTAGTAAACATCGATAACTAAACAAACAAATTAAATTATTTAATGGTTTTTAAAAAAAAGTGTAGTAAATGTGTAATTTGTATATGTTGTAAGAACAATTTAGCACTATATCAGACAGTTACACAACAACGGCTGACTTTATTTATTTAGACCTTTAGTATGGATCTGTCATTGTTATCCTGTAATGTTTGAACAATAGGAGAATATTTATATTATATTTCGGAATCTGATACTGTCAGAATGCCTGAATATTCAATTACTGTACATGGCTACGTCATGCAACTAAGAAAGGATAACAGACAGACTAGTTCAATTTACACCTGACTTAGAAATGCTAAAGGGTCCTGTAAAAAGACACCAATGCCTTTGGGATATATAAGCCTAAAAATCTGGTTTTGCGGTTAGTCCATTATACAAACAGGTGTCAATGATATAGATATTTAGATATCTGCGGTAGTGTCTCTTAAAGAGATGCTGTTATTTATACAAATGAGGGTGATGCAAGCAGCTTCAGGTAAGAGTATTCATATTCTATAAATAATGCTGACAGAATGCCCATAAAACTTATAGATTGAAATGAGATTCATATATAACGATCCTGCAAAGTTCTCCTACAAGATGGTCACTGGAAATAGATGCAGTCATCTGTCCCCAAATAGCACATGTAGCACCGCACACACATTTTCTAATTAATTTTTTATAAATTCTTTTTTTTTTTCTGTGCATAGTGTTACAAACATGCTTGCGATGCCACAACAACAATTGCAGGCCGACAGGAAACATTGCAAAAACAAATGCATTGCATGCATTTTGATGTTACTGCACATTTTTATATTAAAGAGACTAAGTATTTATATCTAGTATTAAGAAAAACTGTCAGTTGTGATCAATATATATATGTCTGACTCGTTGGTGGAGACTCAGTGAGTAAGCAACGCATAGTAAACAGCTTAGGTACATAGATTGATATCTTAAACAAAATTGTGTGGTACTATAATCAAACAAGCCTAAATAAACACAGTGGTTATGTCTAGTTAATGTTACAGAGATGAAGAAGTGTACCCCAGCTTTGATACAGTGAAATTGAGCTGAAGCCATCTATGAGCTGAGAGCTGTGCTGCTGAGTTAAATTGAAATGGATAACACCCCTACATGATCCCTTGTGCGTTAATGCAGGACAGGTTATCAAAAGCATGTCAGCCCTAAAATCCACAGAGTAGGCTGCAGAATATGAAAGAAAGGGAAGATGAAGTGGTGAGTCCGATCCTTCAAATGTGTGTAAGATATGTTTACAGAATGTGGTTAACTCAAGTCGCCTGCTAATTCCCTCTGTTGCAACTTAGGAGGACTACAGTAGTCACCTGTGGAGGCACAATTTAGTGTCTGATTTCTGTCTTCTAGTAGGGGAGGTCAACGCCTGGTATAAACTTGGGCTATCAATAGCACGGATTACAGCCTCTAACTTCGCTGGGCCCGTCAGCAGGAAAAGCGTGATTTACATAGCTAAATTGGGTCGACTGCTAACCATGGGAGTCCAGGAGGGGGGGGGTTGTGTCAGTGAGGGCATATAGCCCACTCGCGGTCAGTGGTTGAACGGTTTTTCTTTTTTGTTGTTTTGTTTTTCCTTTGTATTATCTCTCAATCAGCAAACAAACTAATAGCCAAAATTAACCATAAGCCAACAAATATGGAAGTTAACAGTTAAGAAATAGCAAAGTGCTTAAGGTGGTTGCAGGGTTCAGAGAACCATAGTTGATCCTCCTCGTTCACGTCTTGGGATGAAAGGAGCTATTCGCTCAGGGTTCCAGGTGTGTGCAGCAGTCGATGATGTGGAGGCCAGAGCAGTACCTGGCAGACCCAGGGCCTGGAGAAAGGTGACAGCTTCTGACATAGAACATAGTCGCACAATGGAGCCATCTTTCAGTACCATGAAGGATCTCGGCTTTGACTACCTATAGGAAACTCCAGCGCTTCTCAGTTGACTGGTGATGGGGCCCACAGTCTTTCTCCAATGTAGTCTATTTCTTGATGAGTCCTGATAGAACGTGAACTGAGCTGTTTTGAAGCTGATGGAAATTTTGACCCGGACTGCTGCCATGATGCGGAACATGTCTGCCAGGGATTGGCATCTGACAATCAAGTCCCGAGTGGCCGAGGTGGTGGCCCGTGAGGATTTGTTGATCCTGAAAAATCAGTCGATTCCAATTTTCCTAGCTTGAGCAGGCGGTAGTAGCTCAGTGAAGAGGCGTTGCACGTAATGCGGTAGCTCAGCTAAGTTGACTGTGTCGGGGATACCACATATTTTGAGGTTAGTCCCACGGCTTCGATCATCCATTTGGTCTATTCGTGATGCCATAGTAGCTTGTGATGATTGGACCTGGCGTAGGGTGTACCTAAGGCTAGATACTTTGCATGGGTATCTGTAATGTCTTCTTCAGCTGCGTGTACATGGGTTGTCACAGCTTGTATCTCTGTTTGACAGTATTAATGTCAGCCTGAAACATCTGCTGCAAATGGTGTAGAAGGTCTTGGATGTCTTGTTTGTTGCCAGGGATTTTACCTTTGTGGCTGTTAGGAGCACTGATGTTGACTCCTGAAAACCCAAGGATTCTTCCGTGTGGGTGAACGAGCAGGTGGATCCTGTCTTGTGGTCTGACCCAGCAGCCATTTTCAGAGCCCCGGGGTGCTGCAGCATGGTGCCGATGGTTTGGGTGTTTCGGCTCATATTTGCCTGTGTTCGCTATCTTCTGTGCCCCATTGCAGTGGGATCACTGACCTGGTGGTATTCAGGTGACAGGTAAGTGGCTGACATGTCCGGAGGCCACACAGCACTCTGGAACAGGGCTCCTGGGTTAACAAGGCCCGAGTAGGCCCTGGTTTTGCAGAGCACTTTCCTGCCCATTTGGCTGAATAAGAACGGCATCGGCTGGTGGCAGACTTGAGGCTGTGATTTGCTCTGTCTTTTGGCGTTTACTTGCCGATATTGTCGGAGCTCAAGCAAGGTGCACCTTGTCAGCTCGACTTTTAAGCCCCGCACCCCAATGCACATGCATTTTTAAGTGGTAGCTAACAGTAAAGTAAAGAACTGATTTTTTTTTATTTTTTTTTAAGACCCCAATGTTGACAGTAACAGTGAAGGCCAAAAGTCGGAACTCTGCTGTGTCAACGAAATAATATGCAAACATGCGTCAACTGCACTTGCAACATAGATCAGGATTGTTGGTTTTGGTGATGCATTGTATAAACAACAGGGATGTGCAGAAAGCAAAATATTTGGGAAACATGTGTTTTTATTTATTTAAGCAATTAATTTAGTCAGACCGTTTGACCCATCGCTTTTAGATAAGAGTTTGTCATGAAAACCACCCAATTCCATTTATCCAGTACTACGGGAAACACAAACAGTCGGATGATCAGATACTTCTCGTGAGCAATGGAATACTAAAGTGGTGCAGGGGAGGCAGTCTGACCTTCGTGAAAAGCGGCATGAGGTGCACAGATCACACCCCTACCTCCACAAGAGCAAGCTACTGCCTACCAGCACATTGCTTTTGGGATGTGTGTGTATGTGTGTGAGTCTGTATGTGTACATGTATGTGGGTTTGTGTACATGAATGTGTGTTTATGAGTCAGTGTTTGTATGATTCAGTGTGTGTTTATTATTATTATTATTATTATTTTTATATTTATAGAGCGTCGTCAAATTCCGCAGCGCTTTACAATGGGTGGACGAACAGACATGTAGTTGTAACCAGACAAGTTGGACACACAGGAACAGAGGGGTTGAGGGCCCCGCTCAATGAGCTTACATGCTAGAGGGAGTGGGGTAAAATGACACAAAAAGGTGAGGATAGTATTAGACTAATGACAGTTGCAGAAGAGGAATCAGTCAGGAGCTATTAACAGTTTAATTGATACGCTTTTATGAAGAAGTGGGTTTTTAACGATTTTTTGAAGAAATGGAGACTGGGTGAGCATCTAATGGAGGAGGGAAGCGATTTCCACAGGAACGGTGCAGCCCTCGAGAAATCTTGAAGGCGAGCATCAGAGGTGGGAGTACGGACAGAAGATAGACGTAAGTCTTCAGCAGATCGTAAGGGCCTAGACGGGACATACTTGTGTATAAGGTAGGATAGATAGGTGGGAGCAGCATTATGTAGCGATTTGAAAGCAAGAACCAGAATTTAAAATTGAGCTCTATATTTTATAGGAAGCCAGTGTAGGGATTGACAGAAGGGTGAGGCATGGGAGGTGCGGGCGGACAGGAAGATGAGCCTTGCCGCCGCATTCATTATGGACTGTAACGGCGCTAGTTGGGAGCACGTAAGACCACTGAGAAGCGGATTACAGTAGTCAAGGCGAGAAAGGACAGTGGAATGGACCAACACCTTTGTCGCATCTGGCGTTAAGTAGGGGCGGATGCACGCAATGTTTTTTAGATGGAAATGACAGGATTTGGCGATAGATTGAACATGAGGCTTAAAGGGGATGTCGGAGTCAAAGAGAACACCTAGGCAGCGAGCCTGCGTGGAGGAGCTGATGGTAGCACTGTTGACTTGGAGGGAGGGAGACACAGGAGTAACAACACTTGAGGGAGGAAAGACCAGAATTTCAGTTTTGGTCAAGTTTAGTTTAAGGAAGTTGGCAGCCATCCAGTTTATGTATGTATATCAATGTGTGTGTCTGTGTATATGTGTTCATACATGAGTATATGAATGTATGTGTGTACATGAATGTAAGTATGTGAGAATATGAATGTGTATGTATTTATCTATATGTTGTCAGTATGTGCGTGTAATTTCCCTATTAAAAGCTGAGAGATCTTACTCTGTCCCAAGCTGGCCCCAACTTGCAATTATTTTCCTCCCTATTTAGTTAAGACTCGTCCCTTCTTGTTTGCTTGTTCATTAATTTTGTTTTTGGTCTGGTCCCTGTGTAACCTTCTGAGTCACAGAGCAAGCTACTTTCCTGTGCAAGCTCTCTGTGCTGCCACTTGAGTTTAGCTCCTTAACAGGACAGATAGTTTGATTGACAGCCAGAGAGGTGTAACAAGTTTAATTTTTCAATTTCTATTAAAGTGTGCACTTTTTGTAAAATGAGAAAAGAGGACACTTTAGCTTTAATTTATTTTCCAAAGAAGTAGAAAACCTGGGCATACAGGATGGTATCTAAAAATAGCAGAATTTATTTCAACAGCAACAGGTAGGGCAACATTTCTGCTCAATAACTGAGCCTTTATCAAGCAGTACTGTTGTGATGCTGGGAACTCACCACTCCCTACTTTGGTGTACCTAATATCATTCGGTCTACTGTGTGCAATTCCAACATGGCAAACTTAGCTTCCTTTACAGGCCGTCAATATGCTGAGAACGATGGGAAAGGAAGAAAGAGAGTCTTCTGTGTCTCCATCCAGGTTTTCAAATATATTTTTTGATATACTTTTTCCTGATTTTCTTTTTGGAATTTGATTGCAATAAGATTAGTTTTATGCAGCTAATTCAAAACACAGTAAATTTGTCCGAAATTTCATGTGGTCTAGGTATACAAGAGTAATATAAAGCAAAACACATTGCTGAATCCAACTGTAAAAAAGTTGTCAAAACATTTATTTATGTATATGTGTATGTATATATGTGTTGTTCTTGTGTATAGATGTGTGCATGTTTATGTATATGTGTGTGTTTGAATGTATATGTGTGAGTGTGTTATTGTATCTAGGTTTGTGTATATATGTGTACGTGCGCGTGTGTGTTTGGATGTTTATATGCATGTATCTGTGTGTGTGCTTATTTCGTAGATAAGGAAACACTGCCCAGTTGGTGCCAACCTGGACATTTTTCGACCCTATCTGACAAAGCATCCTTTTTGGAACTAAAAAAAAATTAAATGTGTGTTGCTGTTACCTGGAGTCATTACAATGATATGCAAATGATGCATGTCATCACTAATTCTCAACTAAGACAGTGAAAAAGGACAACAGGCTTAACGAACGGATGAAGGAACAAAAGTGCTAAATGACATACCTGACTGGGGAATATGACAATCAACAGTACGGCTACTGGCCAAATCCTCTTATGGACTTGATAATGCTAAAAGCTTCACAGAGTGTAAACAAATGCCATGTTATGAGGAGACGGGTCTTCTGGGACAGATCTGTTAACCATCAATGGTAATGTTTCATCTCACCGCTCATTTGAAGGATATTAAAGGAAGCTTTGTGTACCTGCTTCCAGACAGAAGCTTGGAATCTGTGGCACAGGAAGTCACGGCCCTTCCCCTTGGGCTCTTAAATAGATAATATATACAGTTCATTCTCTTTTCTTCAAATACTCTCCTCCAGGCACTTTGTAGTTTTAATATACACACTTGAATAGTAAGGAAAAGTCAACAATCAGTCAGCAATACAGACTCTTTTTGAATATCAAAGAATTAAATGTGTGTGGGGTTTTTCATAACTCATGAAAGCAGTAAATTTCATTGGTGTATTTTAGTTTTGCATAACTTAATTTTTGTTCTTGATTTTATGGTTTTTTGGGTATTTAAACAGCATGACATACAATGAAACATTTATGCAGCAGAAATCAAAATAGAAGAATTCTCTGATGGACAATTGTGTATTTGAAATATATGGACCAATTTCAGATATATTTCTAAGTAATGCTAAAATAAATTGTGATTATAAAATGTTGTAATTTTATAAAAAACTAAAAATACAATTATATATATATATATATATATATACATACGAAACAGGTATTTGTTTCTTTTAAACTTGAAAAGGTGAAGGGCTGGCACAGTGGCCAAAAGGTAATTGGCCCCTTTGGCTGTTTTTAAGCCACTCCTAGCCAGTTATCGGCTTGTATTTATGCTGTTTGTTAAAATGAGCATTGGATGCCAACAACTGCCAGATGCGTATGGCTAAATAATACAGTTTTCCATGGCCAGTGTTTATGTTTCTTGTTCGTACCTCTTTCATGAACGACTCCCCAAACACCTACCACCACTTCCACCATTTTACAAGCTAAACCAGCATGTATATCATCTGTAATGTAGTGTTTCCATATACCTGATTTGCCAAATTTCACAGGTATTTATTAAAATATTTTGTGCATCTATGCACCAAAACCACTACATTAAGATGCAATGGTTTAGTGGTTAGAGTGTCCTCTTAAATATAGACATTGTTTATTTTTTGTAATACAGGAATGCAATGAGAGTTGGCAGTCTTTAGCTTTTTACAGGAAGATAAAGAAGATTTAATTTTAGAGCAAGATTGAAGGATTTATATTTGCATTGACCTTTTTTACTGACACCTCCAGCAGCAAAGAAACAATTAACACAACTAGTAAGAAATCAACCAATCAACATGAAGATGGGCATATAAAATCCCAACAGGACCCTCCCACTTCCTCTTTCTTTGCTTCTGCCTCCAGTTGCGCATTCTCCACTTCAGAGAGTATCAGCTCTGCCTGTGGTATGTGCTCTTGTTCAGTTCATGTATTCATACTGTGTATTTCAGTTTCCTGTGAAGTTTGTTCTTGGCTTATTTCCATATTCTGATGTCTGTTTTCTGCATGCTTCCCCACCATTACTATGACTTCTTGCACACTTTCCCTGATCCTCTGCAGTGCCTGCCACATTTTTATATGGTTCCCGGGCACTCCCTCTACTCCTTGCTGCTTTATCTTTGCTTGGTCACTACGCATATGTGCTCCCACAAGGAGGACCTCCAAACTCCAGGCCTTCATGGCCATTCCCCACACCTGGGGCTGTGCTCTGGCTGTGTTGCCAGCTCCCCTACCTCCTTTCTGCACTGTTACCTTTTGCGTGTTTAACTGTCCTTCACTCAGGCTCTGGCCTGGTGGTATCACATTTGGACCTTGTGGCCTGCTAGAGGCCTTACACTTACCCCTTCCATTCTTTGATTGGCACTCCTGTACAGGGGTTGTGCAAGCAAGCCTTAACTGGGTGACCCCCAGTTACTCATGGATGGTGCCCCTCGGGCCAAGTGTTGTATAGCGGATGATCCCCTGCACTGTTCCATTTGGATCTGCCTATATCTTTGCTATTGCCCTTGCCTGGTGCGTGACCTTGACTTGAGCACACCAGGTGACCCCTGGCCTCCCCTGCTTGACTTTAATCCTGCCTTCTGTATCTCTTTATGGATTTCACTTTTCATGGATTTTTTTTATGCCCACAGGACTCCAGGCTTGGCTATGCTCGGCCTTGGCTAACTCCCTCCCTAAAGCCTATTTGCACTCCAGAGTGACGTATCTCGCTCTGAGCCCTCACAGACAGTCCCTCTCATGCACTCAGATAAGGGTTTAGATTCCGAGGGGTCGCATGACTCCCTGAAGAAGTCGCCACTGTTGCTATTTCAATCGGTACAGTTTCTTGGTTTTACTGAGGACTCAGTGCTGGTGGGTTTAAAACTCCCAACCTCCAAGATCAGGAAGGATATTTGCCGCATGCTCCGGAGACCCCGGTTCACACTACAGGATCTAGCTCTGATGATAGGTCAATTCAGGCTATTCTTACAGGTGCCCTGCACTATCACGCCATGCAAGACCTGAAGGCTCACCATCGATTGACCTCATCTTCTTAAGACCAGACTATCTCTCTCATGAAAATTTCAGCTTTATCTCGAACTACAGCGGTGACTGAGTCACATACTCAAGTGGAACGACAGGGAGATATTCAGATCCTCTCCGGACTTTGTGCTGAAATCAGACACCAGCTTTCAGGGCTGCGGTACGACATGTGATGGCATGGCTACAGGAGGTCTCTGGACCCTGAATGAATGTAATCTGCACATCAATTGCCTAAGATTGATTGAGACATGAGCCACTGCTCATTGGTTATCCAGATGAACAACATGTTAATGATTCACTACTTAAATCACCTGGGAGGTTCTTGTTCAAAGATTCTATCGGATCTCACTTGGGACCTTTATCAGTATAGCTGGGACAAGCATCTTTGCATCAAAGTGAAATATCTCCCAGACCAAGATAATCTAGTAGTGGATTGGTTTTCCCATTCCTGGAGATTGGAGCATACATCCGAATATCTTTCGATTCCTAGACATTCTCTGGGACTCCTAGGCTCTGGGCACAAGGAAATCTTACCAGCAGGTCTGGAGAACCTGGCATAGCTGGTGTCTGGAAAGACAGTTAGATTCCTTTACGGAATTTGTTGTGGCTGTCTTGAATTTTCTGTCTTACCTTTTTTATCAAAGCAGGTCCTAAAGGACAATCTACTTATTTTGTGTAGCTCTCACCAGCACATGTTCCTTCTCAGGACTCTGGTGTGGGCAGGGACACCACAGTGACAAGGAGCGAGACTTACTCCAGCAGCGTTCAGTTGAATGAGAGCATCACTGTAGGTAGTGGGTCAACTCAGTGTGCCATATTTGGAGGCGGGTACTCCTTGAGGTGTGTGTTTGTAAAAAGTAGGTTTGAGGCTACTGGGGTCAAGGGTGAGTTGGTATGAATGTTGAGGTTCCAAATAATTAGGGATGGAATATTATTTGAAAGGAAGAAGGGAATTCAGGCAGCAAAATACTCAAGGAAAAGAAAAGGAGAACTAGGTTGGCGGTATGTAACAGCAATGTTTGCACAGATTGATTTGAAGAAGCAGGGAAGGAGGGGTGGGTAGAGGTTTGAAGAAGCAGTGGGATGAAATCAGAAATTTTACCCCACCACTCTAATTTTCATATTGTCTAGGGGTTTGAGTTAAAGGAACACTTTACTCTTGGGATTGCAAAGATGTATTCCTAACACAAACATGTTCTTCTGCCTCTTTAATAGCCCTTTATTCACTTTACTAACCCTTTATTCACTTACCAGATATCAGCAATGAGGGACCTCGGTTTGCCTCCTCCAATGTCATTCAACTGGGGGACTGAAGATGCATGCATGGTGAGCGCCGCACACACTTTAGTTTTTTCCCATAGGAAAGCATTGCCTCAATGCTTTCCTATGGGGTTTTCGCTGATGCTGGGCATTTTCATGCATATTGTCAAACTCTGTGAAACTCCAGAGAGTTCCTCTAGTGGCTGCATGGTAGACAGCAACTAGAGACAGTCTTAGAACTACAATGTAAACATTGCAGGTCCTCTAGAACTTTGAGATGAATTGGTCTGGGTGCCTATAGTTTCCCTTTAATTGAAGATCACCAAAGGATACAGAGGCAGAGATAGTAGCATCAGAATGGTAGAGCCATGTTTCAGTTAATACCAGTACGTTTAGGTAATGTAAGATGAATATATCATGGGCAGCAGTTGATTTGGTGATACTGCACACAGAGCGTGCATTCCAAAAGGCAGCACAAAAGGAGGATTTAGAGTTAGAGTTGCATGGGATGGGTATAAGATTGGTGGGGTTTCTGGTGTTGCCACAAGGTAGGTTAGTGGAGGAGGGACCAAGGTTTGGAGACATCAGTTGCTAGGAGCAGATGCATAGAGAGGAGGAGAAGGTGGGAGTAGGATTTAATTGTATGGGGTGAGAGCTTGTATTTTGAGGCTTTAAAATTAGTTGGTGGAGAAATGGTGGATGTGTATGAGAAAGTGCATGGGATGAATAGAGGGGAGGGACTAAAGTGGGTGCAATAAAGATGGTGTCAAGAGGAACAGGCAAGCAGAAAGATATATATATTTTACCAATGAGAGACGAGAAGGTAAAGGTGAAGATAGAAGGGAGAAACTTATTGGGAAAATAATAAGAGTTTGTATTTTAGGTAAGAAACTTATATGGGTGAATTAAAACCATAGGAGAGAGTGGGGAGGTAAAGGGGTAAATGGAAGTGAGATTTGAGCAGATGAACAAAGGTTTTAGACATAACTGGTGTGTTTCAAGTTCCAAGGGGTACAACAACTTTATTGGCAACACTTGGCTTTATACTTTAACCCATACAAGGGGTGGACACCACACAAGGACATTGTACCCTTGCAGGATCCTCCCCTCCCAGGGGTCCCAGCATGGGACAGGAGCTCTGGTCCTTTTGTCCCTTGTTCCCGCCACCCAAGCACACAGTTTCCCACTTCCAGTAACAGGGGGTCTTCTTCCAGGCATAGAAAGCCCGCCACTCAGTGTCTTCCTCCCATGAGCCTCTGTACCTGGGAAGCACAGCGCGTGAAACCCCCTGCCTCTTTGTTCCCCAGGCACAAATAGTCTGCAGAACGCGCCATTGTCCCCAAAGGATGTCCACACCAATCCCCAGGGACCCCCGTAACGGCACCTGCCTCGAGTGAGACCAGGCAAGTGAAGCGTCTCCTTTTTTGGGTACAAATGCTCCCCCTGGTTGGCGATCGTCTATACGAACGTCAGCCCCCCAGGGAAGCACTCCTTAATTACTTCCCTTGCGGTGTCACACTTATGTTGCGTGTTGTGAACATTCTAATTGATTTGTGCAAACATTCTAATGGGCACGAGGGAGGTCCTCGTTCGGGAACCGAGGGAGGTCCTCGTTCGGGAACCGAATGAGGTTGGAAACAATCGCCCTGGATGGCGTTCGTCTATACCAAATGGCTGCCACCCAGGGGAGGCACACGCTGAGGCTTCCCTTGCGGTTTGTGGTTTTGACACCCTGTTACCAGGTGCGAACGTTCTAAACCAACATTCTAAATAAGGTATCAGTGTGGTCTCCGTTCAGGAGGTGAATGAATTCCCTTTGTGGCAAATGGCAAATTTATACAAAATAGCAGGGAAGCACACAGCTTACAACTAGGCAATGCACGAACAGGCAGCGGTCCTGCCACAAATGCTACCTCTGCATATGGCTTTGGTTGTATGTATCACAGAATGTGCTCTGTGGAGTCACAGCATTAAATGGAAAATAAATATAGTATTATACACTTGATCAGTGGCCAATAACATATTTAGTATTGCTTCAGACCTGAGGAAGAGAGGAAAACTCTCGAAAGCTTGTCTTTAAAATATTATGTTAGTCTTATAAAAAAGGTATCATTGCAAACTGAAATACTCTGGAGACTTGATAAACACCTGTTTGGTCGAAACATTGATCCATATTGGCAACCATTTGAATACACTATTTTGATTTGGAAATCCACTGAGTGCTTTCATCATTGATATATCACTACTGTGAAGTGTGGTGGTGGGGGCATCATGGTTTGGAGCTGCTTCAGGGCCTGGACGGATTGCTATCATAGAAGGAAAAATGAATTCCCAAGTTTATCAAGACATTTTGCAGGAGAACCTAAGGCCATCTGTCTACCAGCTGAAGCTCAACAGAAGATGGATGTTGCAACAGGACAATGAACCAAAGCATAGAAGTAAATCAACAACAGAATGGCTTAAACAGAAGAAAATATGCCTTCTGAAGTGGCCCAGTCAGAGTCCTGACCTCAACCCGATGGAGATGCTGTGGCATGACCTCAAGAAAGCGATTCACACCAGACATCCCAAGAATATTGCTGAACTGAAACAGTTCTGTAAAGAGGAATGGCCAAGAATTACTCCTGACCGTTGTGCACGTCTGATCTGCAACTACAGGAAACGTTTGGTTGAAGTTATTGCTGCCAAAGGAGGTTCAACTAGTTATTAAATCCAAGGGTTCACATACTTTTTCCACCTGCACTGTGAATATTTACATGGTGTGTTCAATAAAAACATGGCAACATTTCATTCTTTGTGTGTCATTAGTTTAAGCAGACTGTGATTGTCTATTGTTGTGACTTAGATGATGATCAGGTCACATTTTATGACCAATTTGTGCAGAAATTCATATCATTCCAAAGGGTTCACATACTTTTTCTTGTAACTGTATATATATATATATATATATATATATATATATATATATATATATATATATATATATTTATATATATATATATATATATATATATATATATATTTTCTCTTCTATGGAATCTGTATATATATATTTTTTTTAAATGAAAGTAATAATTTTATGCCAATTTAAAGCCTCTTTGTGGTAGCATCGTCGATCTATCTTATGTAAGCAGTTATACAAAAATCAAGAAGTAAAAACCCTCTGTACGTAAATATATATTATTGAATATTACAGAATGGCAGAAATTTTCATTAGATTTATATTTACAGAGCTTATTAGATAAAAAGGAAGATTTGTAGTACAGGCCATTAGGAAATCACTTTTTTAATAAAAACATAGAGACACAAAGCCTATAGAAACAAATTCAATTAGCTTGTACAACAAAACTAAGGAGCTGGGCCAGCTTTGTATTCCTTATTACTGAGTAATTTGAGATGCATTTGCTCATAATGGTAGTTTTTTTCACACACTAAGCACATTTAAACCCTCACCTGCAGAACACAGATGCTTAAAATGGTTCACTCCCTCCCTTTCATATTTTTTGTGTGAATTTGTGAAACTGAATGGAGGCAGTTAATGCTTTTCTGTGAAATAAAGGTTGGCTGTCATACATAAAAATTGTGACGTTAATTGCAATCAATGCAGTTCCCACTGTGTAATATGATCAGAACAGTTACCTAACATCCTGTGTTTTCCATTGTTTGTTTCACTAATATAATTATCCCAAATCACTGAAATATATTAAGATAACTGGCACTACATAATGAAGCCTAGCGAAATACACCAAATAAGACTGATAGGTATAAAAATATAAACTCAATAGTAAATTTGCATTTGTATTAAGATGCAATTAAAGATAGGGACTGTGATAATAAAAAAAAAATATTCTGTTAACAATGCAATATTCGGTAATGACCTAACACATACTTCCCTTTCTTTACGGATAGCTTGAAAGATAAAATAGATTTTTAGAAATCTAAATGAGTGTTGAATTCTTTGAACTTCATATCTGCTTTTTTCATATTTTCAGATTGCCAAGTAGAGTTTATTACATCTCCAAAGGAACACAGTTACTCAATTAAATGTTACTACTGAGTGGACCTATTTGACATTGTCAATGTGTAGTCCCTAATTACTCTTCATCTTCATTGGTATTGATTGTCCCAATGAAAGAACCGAATGTGCTTGCTCTGGTATCTATGTTCTCCTCACGATTCCCTGTATACTGTGATACTATGTCTAAAATTCTTCTGAAAAACTCAGATTGTCAAAAAAAAATAAAAGATTTAAATCTCCATTTGCATCCTCCAAATCAGTTAATTAGCGGCAGCATGCAAAACCTCAATGTCATTGTTAAATGAACACTCCACGCATCATATCTACTCCAGCGTCAGCACATCACTCTCAGCCAATGAGCTGAGCCCTGCACCGCTCTGCACTTTGCTTTCTTGAAGCTGTAGCGGAGGCAGAGAGAAGTGGTATTACAATTTCTCATGACTCCAAAGATCCATGTGACAATGACAAAACAACCAAGTGTACTGTGCTGGATTTATCAAATGAAGGAATCATTTTTATGAATATTAAAGCTTTAAAAGAACATGTTTATTTTGGGATGTTTTGGAAGTTCCTTTGTTTGGAGATACTCCGTAGAACTAGAAACTACTAAGTTATACACAGTGGCGGAACTAACATAGAGAATGCCCCGGTGCAATCATTTTCTGAGCCCCCCCTATCACAAGGGTGGCCAAATTAGATCCTTGTCTGTCGTACAACTCCCTCAATGCTTTGTCATCTGGGAATCTACCATTTGCCCATTATTGCAGGGTTGTATTTAGCACCGAGCAGTTCTTGTGTGTTTGAATGTCAGTATGTTTTTGTATGAAGTGTGTGTGTGTGAATGTAGGGGTGTAGTATAGGCATTTGAAAGCAGTTGTGTGTTTTTGTGTACTGGTGCCATTTGAAACCAATGGTGAACGTGTGTGTAGTGTTTGCTTTTGAATGTAGGGGTGTGTTTGTATATAGTGTTGGAGTTTGAATACAGACGTGCATCGGTATGTATCTTTGTTTTTTTAATGCAGGGGTGTATTTAATATTGATGTGTGAATGCAAGGATGTGCTTGTGCGACACTTATATGCAGGGGTGTATTTGTGTGTAGTGTTGGCATTTGAATGTTGAGATGTATGCACATATACACTTCTACACACTGATATGCATTTGCACATATACACACACAGCGGCACACATGCAGATACACTGACACATGCAGATACATATACACACAGATAAACACACTGATGCACTTGCAAATATACAGACACACAGATACACACACACACTGACACACATACAGATATAAAGACACAATGAGTCATACACTGAAACACATGCAGATATACACATTGACATGCATGCAAATGCACAGACACACAGATACAAACAATGACACACATACAGATACACAGACACACATACAGACACAAACACTTACAAATGTACAGATACACACAATGACACACATACATACAGATACACACAATGGCACATATACAGACACATAGACATACAAATACACACACTGACAGGCATACACATACACTGACACACAGATGCACATAATAAATATATACAGATATACAGACACACAGATACACAATAGGAATATACAGACAAAGGAAACAGCACTAAAATAAACCAATACTATAAATGGGGAGGGTAGGAGGCAGCAAACCTAAAAATAGGGTTCCCTCTAAGCCCTATAAACAAGGATTGTACAAAAGACAAGACAAATGAAGGTTGCGCTAAAGCTGACTATATTACAGCTAATTGTGAACAAAGTCCAAAATATAGTGGTAAATCTTAAGAAAAAACCTTTTAAAAAAAAGGAGAGAGACAAATGGAGACAGCTTCCCAGGATCCGTATGCAAAGAGAGGAGAAGATAATAGTAGACATATTGCACTATTATCTTCTCCTCTCTTTATACACGGATCCTGGGAACTTGTCTCCATTTGATCCATACAGAAATATTCCTCTACATAGGCCGTTGGCGTCCCATAAGGCTTTACTAAAGACTTTGTTTTGGTATATATCTCCTTTTTTTTTAAAGTTTTTTTCTTAAGATTTACCACTATATTTTGGACTTTGTTCACAATTAGCTGTACTATAGTTAGCTTTAGCACAACCTTCCTTTGTCTTGTCTTTTGTACAGGGATACACACACTGATGTACATAAAGTTTAACAGACATGCACAGACAAACATGCAATTACACAAACACACAGGTACACACACTGACACACAATGATACATGCAGACATACATGTTGGTCAACATTTACACTTTTTTTTTAGACACCCTTCAGTTTCCTACTTGAGTGCAGTCTGCTGGCTGTTGGAATTTAGGGGTTGGCTCTCTCAGCTCACGCCCCTTACTCTCTGCCTTGTCCTCGGCTTTCTCCTCCTCCCATCAGCGCGGCTCAGTGTTTATCAAGGAGGATGTGACTGGCTCTCACTTCATCCCATCACTGGCTGCTGGTATAAGAGGGGCCAAGTTGCAATATTAAGGCACCACAGTGTACAATCGGGCCCCATATTGCACATGTCCACCCTTAGTGTGCGGGCCCCATTGTTTCCCCACCAGCTGGACAGGCGGTAGTTCTGCTGCTGCTTATACATTTTGAACATTTTGAGCAAGCAGAGATTATATATATATAGCCATATTAGTCCAATTGCTTCAGACCTGAGGAAGAGAGGAAAACTCTGGAAAGCTTATCTTTGAAATATGATGTTAGTCCAATAAAAAAAGGTATCATTGCATACTGCCATACTCTGGTATTTTGGCAATATATATATATATATATATATTGAGAGAGAGAGAGAGAGAGAGAGAGAGAGAATTATTATTATAATTATTTTTCATAAATATTTAACAAGGAACAATTTTTAACAAGGAAAGGTAGATTTAGTTATTTGCTAGTTTTCAAATCCTAGGCTCTAGATGTTATTGTTACCCATCCTCTTGGTACTCACTTTCTCAATCTTGGGAGGATGAAAGGTTAATTTGACCATGCCATGAATTGAACTAGGGACTCTTTTATGTTTATGACCGATATGTAAGCATCAAACACAAGTAAAGTGAGTTTGCGTCATTTATTTGCCATAATGATCATTGTAACGGATTGCCTGGCACCCTGACTGGGTACCTCCGTTGAAAGATGCTCCTAGTGCTTCCTGAGGACTCCAAGCACTGCAGCAGACACCACAATCACCGAACCAGAGAAGCGTATACCTTCTCTCAAGCAAATGAATGCTGTAGACAGTTGAATAGGAACCATACGAATAGGTTTACACTCCTAGCAGTCAAACTGGAACAGCATACAATAAATCCTCCCCCAATAATGAGACGACACTTCACTTTGAGGGTTAAGCAGGAACTCTCTGTACTGTCACATACAGTCTCTTTTATTCCCAATCCACAAACATAGTACAGCCCACAGGGCGTTACAAAACAGCCAATCAATCCATACAATACACCCAGACACTCCCACACAAAATCCTCCCCTCTGGCTGTGATATGATTACTGAACACAATGGGTAATCTAATTATCACAGCCAGAGAAATACAGTTTCATAAAACACATCACAGGGACCCCAAAACATGCAATAACCCCATAAAAAGTATATCCTTGGAACTGGGGGATCTGGGTGAACCACATATCCAAAATTCACCCAGATCCGTTCAGTACTTTGGAAAATACAGTTTAATGCAGATTCTGCAGAACATATACAGGCTAAATAAAAAACAATCACTGTATAATGTGTCCCCTGCTGTATAGTCCAAAACCACCGCACGATGTCTCTGTGCAACAAATACTGGCGAGATGGCACCGTGTTGAAAAGTCCACACAGTGTCTGTGAGTTAAAATGGCCGCCATCCATTGTTCTCACCATGTGCTTCTGATACAGGAAATGGTGGCCACCCAGTAACTCCACAGTATGTCCCCAGATGGTTCTTAAAAGGGCTAGCAGCAGCACAACACAAATCCATTATGCCCAAATCATGTCTTTAAAGGGCAATACATCCCAGGGGCCATAGTCACATGGCAGGAGGCTGGCAACCAGGCTTCTCCAGTGCATAGTGGCGAGGTTGGTTCCGCCACAATCATTTCATAAATCTTCATTTTGTAATAGTAGTAAGAGTGAATTAGTTAAGTTAGATTTAAAAAAAAAAAAGAGTAATTAGTAAAACGTTTAATGACAGTCCCCTTCTTATACTTTTAACTTTTTTTCATGGTCTTCTAATTGCATTATTTTTAATGTACTTGATTTCATCAAACCATAAACACATATTTCATCTTTGTACAACCTTACTGACAGGTGATGTCCACATTAAGTATCTGGGACATAAAGGTCGTAATGGAACACTCAAACGTTAGCATTTTACTTACCTTATATACACCGACAAACTGTTTTTGACTCTGCACCGCTTCTCATCTGGCTCAGATCATCATCATGCATGCACACTAGCCCATTAGCTGAGTCAGTCAACATCTACTTATAGAGATGCATAGACGCAAAGATGGGTCAAGCCACAGAATGTTGGTCGTACAAAGAGTGCAGTACCACACCAAAAAGCCCCTCTAGTAGCAGTATGAATGACAGCTACTATAGGCGGCCTTAGGAAGCAATGTAAACACTGTCTCTCTCAGAAAAGTTAGTGTTAACACTGCTGAGACTGGAGGCATGTTTCTTTGCAACAGAACCACTAAACCTCTGAAGAGATTCTAGTGCTTAAATTGACCCTTTAGAAAAAAAAATAGTACTGATTTGTTCAAAGAACTTCACTGTATATCCCCTATTTGAAAGGCAGCTTTCCCCTAATTAAAACTACATGTTTTAGAGAACTCCTTCTAATTTAGTGACTAAGCTATTAAATTTCTCTTAATCCATACTGCATGGGCATCATCTGACAAGGTACGTAAAAAAATAGCACGGTTTGAAAGCAGATTTTGCCCTTTTTCCAAGTAAGGTATATGTTATGGGACACTTTTCAAATCATTTTATTCAATTACCCCCCATTTTTGTATTATTATTATTTTTTGCTCATAATTTAATTTCTTCAAATTTCTAGAGCACTCAATAATTGAGACCACTCAACATATGTTTCTAAAAATTATATACCTTGCAAGTCATCATTGAAAACAGTAAGAGAATGCACCAAATATCCATAATTAATTGTTTGATGGGTGCAGTTGTGGACTTCTGATAACCACTAGATTATATCTCCCAATATTTCTTTAGTTATTTTTTGTGACCCTTTTACTGTGTAGGATATGGCATGGTTTAAAAATAACCAAAACAAAAAGTTCTGTATTCAAGAAACTGTGGACAATGCAAAATCTACATTTTTTTGTCAGTTCTACTGTCATATTCTGGAAATGTTTTAGCACTTTAGACCTGGGGTACATGCCATGCAAGTTAATACATTTTCCATTCTTTGTGTTTCTGGGTAGGGCATTTTTTGTAAGCGTATAACTACAAACAAACTGTATTTGAAGGCAAAGTCTGCTGAAAAAGGTCTATACATGATTTGCTGGCATTCCTCAAAGGAAAAAAGAAATACTGAAATTGTGTTATAATGAATACACAAAGAAATACTAAAACCTCATCATCACTGGAAGGCAAAAGGCAAGACTGAGTGCAGAATATTATTATTATTATTATTATTATTATTATTATGTTATTTATATAGTGCCATCAAATTCCGCAGCGCTTTACAATGGGTGGACGAACAGACATGTAGTTGTAACCAGACAAGCTGGACACACAGGAACAGAGGGGTTGAGGGCCCTGCTCAATGAGCTTACATGCTAGAGGGAGTAGGGTAAAATGACACAAAAAGGTAAGGATAGTATTAGACTAGTGACAGTTGCAGAAGAGGAATCAGTCAGGAGCTATTAACAGTTTAATTGATACGCTTTTATAAAGAAGTGGGTTTTTACAATTTTTTTAAGGAGTGGAGACTGGGTGGGCATCTAACGGAGGAGGGAAGCGAGTTCCACAGGAACGGTGCAGCCCTCGAGAATTCTTGAAGGCGAGCATCAGAGGTGGGAGTACGGACAGAAGACAGACGTAAGTCTTCAGCAGATCGTAAGGCCCTAGACGGGACATACTTGTGTATAAGGGAGGATAGATAGGTGGGAACAGCTCAGGACTCAGCACCTCACTGGTTAAAAGCAAAATCTTCTTTGTGTTCTGATAATGTGCATCAGCTGATTGTCGGCCCCTAGTTTATTTAAAATGTAATAATGTTGTAGTATCCAGCTCCTTGTTTATTTGTCAAAATGTATGGGTATCCTAATTAATGTATTGTGTGATTTTTATACATTAACAAATGCTGGTTCACATGTATTTATATCATGATATCTGGAAGAATGGAATTTTGCTTTTGAATGATTGGAAATCTATGAATTGGAGTGAGAAAGTTCTTTGGATCCTGTCTAATGCAAGCCAAAGGTAGATCAACATCT
The DNA here is from genome assembly GCA_933207985.1 of Pelobates cultripes. Classification (NCBI taxonomy): domain Eukaryota; kingdom Metazoa; phylum Chordata; class Amphibia; order Anura; family Pelobatidae; genus Pelobates; species Pelobates cultripes. The sequence goes on along the minus strand of OW240915.1, from coordinate 271,968,637 downwards.
GCCATACAGCTCCAACAATTGCCCATTATTGCAGTGCTGTATTTGTGAGCAGTGTGTCTGTGCGTTTGAATGTAAGCATATCTTTTTATAGAGTATACATGTGCATGTAGGGGTGTATTTGTATGTACTTTTGCCACAAGTGGGGTACTTGTGTGTAGTGTTTGGGTTTTAATGCAGGGGTGTGTGTGTATGTAGTGTTGGCTTTTAAATGCAGGTGTGCTTTTGTGTTTAATGTTTGTGTTTGAAGTGGTGCTTGTCTATAATTTTAGTGTTTTAATACAGGAAGATGTTGGCATGTAATGTTTGCGTTTGATTGCAGGTGTGTGTTTGAATATAATGTTGGTTTTTAAATGTGGATTTACATTTGTAAGTAGTGTTTGAGTGAAGGGATATGCTTGTGTATAAATTTGGAATTTGAACGCTGGAGTGTGTTTATATGTAATATTTGTGTTAGATTGCAGGAGTGCATTTGCATGTTTTGTTGGTGTATTATTGTTTGGATGTATATATATATACACACACATCTATGTAGATATAAGTACACATTAACACACAGCTACACACCTATAAACAGACTGACACATACACACAAATTTATATACACATAAACACATACACACATGGAAACACATCCTGACACACCAATACAAACACTGGCATACACACATACAGATGCACAACTGATACACACACTGATATACACACTCAGATACACACACACTGACACATGCACACAACCTGACATAGAGATACACACTGACATAGACACACACAGATGCACACACATATACACACTCAGATGAACACCCTGACACACAGATATACACAATGACAAACACCTTGACTCACAGATTCACACACATACACTGGCACACACCTTAACACAGATACACACACATACACAATGTGACATACATAAACATATAAATGTCATATTTTTTATGTTTGTAGCCAGCAGGGCCTAATGCGCATGCGTCACATACAATATGTTGCCAAATCCTGTAGTTTCCATCTTAAAAACATAGCCCACTTCGGCCCCTTTCTTACGCAAGATGCTATCAAGGAGCTTGTCCATGCTCTAGTAATTTCTCGGTCTCTGCGCTTTGCCCGTGACCTTCTCCTGTCTGCTGCTCGCACCCGTACGGCCAACTCACGCTTGCAGGACTTCTCGCAGGTGGCTCCCTCCCTATGGAATAGCCTGTCTACCACCGTCAGACTCTGCCCTAGTCTTCAATCATTTAAGAAGTGCCTTAAAACCCATCTCTTTAGGAAAGCTTATGGCCTCCCAGAGTAACCTCTACCTTACATACCTGTCTCTTGTAGGTCTGTTAGGCAGTCTTTTCTCAGGCGTAAAGGCCATATATAACATATTATTAAATAGAAACAGAAGCTCAAGACATCTTGGGTCAAACTCATAAATCTACATCAGTACTCCAGAAAGCATTTGGCTCTAAACATTTCACCATCATCAAGACAGACAGATAGATTTATGGACAGACTGAGACGGATGGATGGATGGACAGACAGATGAACATACAGACAGAAGATAGACAGACAGATAGCCACACAGGCAAACAAATATTATTTATTGATATAGACAGACAGATATTATTTAATTGATGTAGATAGAAAGACAGACAGATAGATAGATAGATAGATTAGATACACACTAATGAGTCTTAAAGGACCACTATAGTGCCAGGAAAACATACTCGTTTTCCTGGCACTAAAGGATCTCAAGGTCCCTCCACCCTTTCCGGTCCCCCTCCCGCTGGGCTCTAGGGTGAGGAAGGGGTTAAACACTTAGAGCCCGGCGGTGGAGACTCTCCGCCTCCTTTCCCCGTCTTCGGCTGAATGCGCATGCGCGGCAAGAACCGCGCGCGCATTCAGCCAGTCTCATAGGAAAGCATTCTCAATGCTTTCCTATGGACGCTGGCGTCTTCTCACTGTGAAAATCACAGTGAGAAGGGCGGAAGCGCCTCTAGCCGCTGTCAATGAGACAGCCACTAGAGGCTGGATTAACCCATAGGTAAACATAGCAGTTTCTCTGAAACTGGTCTGTTTACAGCAGGCAGGGTTAATCCTAGATGGACCTGGCACCCAGACCACTTCATTAAGCTGCGGTTCCAGGATGTAAACTAATGGTCATGGATGACCAACAAGAGAGTATATGCTTTTAAGGAGATTTGGCTTTGCACTCTTCAAAATATGTAATGGTCTTTTGATCAAAGAGTATTCGGTTTGTTCCACAGAAGTCTTATCAAACACTTTGGAAAATATTAAAAACAGAATTCATGTGTCAGAAGCATAGAGTTATTTCAATGTTTGTCTATTTCCATAGGCAAATGCCTTAGTATAGTTATGCAAACATCTACATTAACTAATAAATCAAGCTTGGAAAACAGAATACACAAAGCAGCTGGGACCCAAACTGTTTGTACAGACGCCTCATTAAAATAATTTCAGATAAAACAACACATTTCTTTGCATGATTTAAACATTTTAGAAACCAAATTCTTGTGGTAGAGGTTGGTTTAAACATTGTCGTGGATAAACATATTCAAATATAACCATATAAACTAGATTCTGCTTTCATGTTCCCTTGCACAAAGAGTAATTAGTAATTTTCTCTAACTGTCTGCATTAACGCAAAAACCTCTGGGCCCTTATCTGCCAGTCTCACTGCAGGCACACTTTAACATGTCACTCTATTTTGGATATCAACACCTAACATGCTCAGTCAGCCAAAAAGCAGTGAAATAACTCTAGCTCACCATAGAATTCCTGGTAAAGTCAGGTCAGCGAATCATGCTTCTGCAGCAGATAAAAGGAGTACCATTGGCTACTGGACATACTTGAAAACCTACAAATAGTATGATTTTTGTGGATTAATCCATTAATATAATTAACATTAGACATGGAGATTAATTTTGGGCCAAACTGAAATTTGCGGTATTTAGCCGATATTCTGATTTCTGTGCTGCCACATCCCAAATTTTGGGGGAACCAACATGTGCAAGTGCGAATATGCTTGTTTCAGTTGTTGCTTCTCAGTGCCTCTCCAGACATCAGAAAAAAAGGGGGGATGGAATGGAGAAGTAGCGTTATTTTGTTGTTATTTTTTACAAATAAGCAGCTTAGTTTGCCATGATGTTCTACCCAATCATTTGGGTTGGATCTCCTGTCCAATCAAGAGGTAGCGAGAAAATGATAATTGATAGGGGACAGCCAGTAAAAGTTGACTTTTTTCACAGATCACGTGACCAAAAGAGGGAAAAAAATGACTTGCTATTAAACAATCTATACTTCCAAGTCGGATTCTTACAGACACTTTGACTGTAACTATTGATGAATACAGACCAGCTCTGATACAGTGTGTTTTATTCTTGCTGTGGCTATGTGCGAGTAGGGGATAGCCTGGGCCATTGATTCTAGTGTGAGACTAGACTTAATTAGTGGCTGTTTCTAGCTTCCTAGCTACTGCCAGTGGCACTCGAAACTTTAAGTGGGAGAAATGGAGATTGCCATATTGTCAGTGTATTATTTTAGGAAAAACAAACCCACCAATAATCAGTCACAAACTAATCCCAAGCAGAAAGTGTGGGAGTGTAGGGTAGGGGAAGGAGTCCTGTTCCTCAAACCACAATCAACAGTGGTGCTATGGCTTCTAAGAGCTTAAACAGCTTGACCATGAGGACTGCTGACACCTCCATCTCCACCACCAACCGAGTGAAGGTCATCTCGCTAGTGCTGGTATGAAGAAACACCTGTAAAGATGTTCCTGTATTACTGAAGGAAGAAGCCATACAAGAACATATTAGGGCCGACAGCTGGTCCACTGGTGCTGTATCTGATTCTGTGCAGTTGTCACAACCTTCCACAAGTGCTCTCTCCTCCACTTCTACTACCACCACCCTTACACAGAGCAGGAGGGATGGTGAGGATAGAACCAGTAGTTAACACGGGCAAGTTAGATAGGAATAGTCATACCTTTCATCTTCTGGTAAATTACAATTTATATAATAAAACAGAAAAAAAAGAAAAAATATTTCATAGCCTAGTTGTTACTGCCATGCCAGTGCCACGTACACCCACCTTGAGTTACTGATTTAGAATTGCTTTATTGATTTGTTTTAATTTTTGGTAAGTCGCCTATTTCATTACTTCTGTTTCCCTTTTATCATTAATACCGGATAGCAAAAGGAAATTATAAGCAATAATTATAAAACAAAGTTCTCTCACTTACATATTTTTTTATCCAGACATATAATAATCTAATTTTGGCAGCTCATAATTGGCATTGCAAAAATGGCTGATATTGCACAGTCATTAGACCAGACAATATTGTAGGCATTTTTGCATGTTAGAACAATATTGTATGTATTTAAGTCTTATCTTACTGTGCTGTATAAAACAAGAAAAATATCTGATTACTTTTGTGATATAGCTTATGAGTCATCTTGTGATTCATTGATCTTCATTTGAATCCTATTTAGAAGGAACTAGAGTAAGTATCATCTGACACTTGAGCCAATGAATTGTGTGAACATGAAACAAAACTGATATTGCAAAAAAAATAACCAGAACCCCTGCTTTCAGTGGCGGAACTACCATGGTCGCAAGGGTCGCAGCTGTAACCAGGCCCGGCCTCTCTGCGGACCCCTGCCACCGCCATGTGTTGTGGCCCTGGCCTGCGCAGTAGAACTGCCGGGACCACACGTTAAGGGGCATTAATTTCCAGTGGGCCCGTTCAGTGCTGTGGCGCTTTAACAGCGCGACCAGGCCCCCTGAGATGTCATCACAGCTGGGAGGAGGTGACTGCCCTGGTCACTCCTTCCAACTTACACCGGGAGCCGTACTCTAACTCCCATCAGGCTGAGCCACCACTGGACCCCAGGGAAAGTCACCTTCGTGCACCTAAAAGGTAGGAAGCAGGAGGGTGACTAATACATTTTGCATATGTGTGTGTTTGTTTGTATGTATGTGTGTGTGTGTGTTTGTGTCTGTGTGTCTGTATGAATGTTTCTCTGTATGTGTGTATGTATGTGTGTCTGTATGCATGTGTGTTTGTCTGTGTGTCTGTCTGTGTGTGTGTGTGTGTGTGTGTGTCTGTGTGTGTCTGTGTATGTATGTGTGTTTGTATGTGTTGCTGTCTGTGTGTATGTGTGTTTGTATGTATGTATGTATGTGTCTGTCTGTGTGTCTTTATGTATATGTCTCTGTGTCTGTATGTGTGTACGTATGTGTGTTTGTATGCATGTGTGTCTGTATGTCTGTGTGTGGGTGGATGGGTGGGTGTGTCTGTATGTATGTGTGTGTATGTATGTATGTATGTATGTGTGTGTATGTCTGTCTGTCTGTGTGTCTGTATATGTGTGCCTGTGTGTGTCTGTATGTATGTGTGTGTTTGTATGTATGTGCGTGTGTGTTTGTATGTATGTGTGTGTTTGTATGTATGTGCGTGTGTGTTTGTATGTATGTGTGTATGTGTGTCTGTATGTGTTTGTCTGTGTGTATGTGTGTGTCTGCATGTGTATCTGTTTATCTGCATGTTTGTGGGGGCAACGTATGGGGGGGGAGTAGACTTATGATGGCAGTGGCGGGGGGTAGACATATGGGGGGGCCCCAGGGCAGTTTTCACACCGGGGCCCCGTGGTTTCTAGTTACGCCTCTGCCTGTTTAATACCATTGAAAAGATCGGAAATACACTGGACACACAGAAGATACATGTAAGTGTGAAACCATTCAAAAAGTATTTATGACTCGTTAACAATATCAGGGGACTCCTGACACCAAAACTGCGCCAGTAAGCTGGGTCGGATTGCTCTATTTTCACCATGATGACACGATTATGGTTTTGACCAAACCGTTGTCAGTTTTATGCTTGTGGTTCAAAATAAAATCTGCATGTATTGAGATGTTTTGAGTACCTGGAACTTCTGCTTATTTTGATTTTGGGTTTGCCAGCCTACCAACTCGGGGCCACCAACTTTGAGAATTGGCTTGCTATTGGCATAGCATGATAACCATGAGTGTACTCCCCTTTCTGTTTTATTGTACTCCCATTATGAGGCCCACTGCCATCCTATTGCAACACAATAATGAATAGTTCAGCATAGTTCATCTATTGCTGGCCATGGTGTAGAGTTGCATTGTTGGGTTATGCATAACGTTAAGAGCACATAGTCAGAAGAACTTCTGTCACCCATACTAGGGTTACCCCTACAGAATTGATTACATAAAACAAATAGCACATTTTGCAACACAAACTTACTCTACTCTGTACCCTAAAATATGTAACCCCCCTAAGAAAGCTTGACAGAATAATCCCATCATAACAAACCAGTTTTCAAAGATTCAATATCAAAATGAAATGCCTAAATCGATTAACAAGAGCAAAGGTGCATAGATTTGCAAGTGCAAAATAACCAGGCCACTCCTTGCTATCATAGGGTCTACAGGGACAACTGGGCACTTATTAATGGGTTAAAAAGCACAAGAAAGTCATTTAAGCCACTGTGCCTATTCCCTTCATCACCATATGAAGGCTTATTTTTCATCTGGATGTCACAAACAAAAATTAAATTTGCCTTTTTGTTAGTTGAGACTGTTTGTTTTAAACAGATGACTTTATTTTGCAGTCAAGAACAACCACTTTGAAAATAATTAATATAAATATCATCATATTTACTGATTGCTAAATATGTATGTTTTTCGATTAAGATTTACTTTCAGGTACAACCAGTTCTATTTTCCAGGTAAAACATCGGACTTTGTTGAAAGCTCAGCCAGTACATTAAAGTATTAAGTTTCTAGAAAATCCATTGATATTTTTAGAATCGCACAATAACACGTAAAATGGCAGAAAATGCAGTGTCATTTTTAATACTGTGATGGGCCGTATCGTATTGCATTTACTTGGCTACGCATTACAGCTAAAATGTAAGCAGATGCATCTTTATAGCTTCTCCAGGTATTAGAGCAGTGTGATATGTTTTCTTTTCATTAAGGTTTTCTCAGGAGACCCCGATGAGTTAATATGATTCGCTACCTTCATGTCTGAAAATTCTTTCAAATTAAAAGCTCATCTTCACAGATGGCACAGGCATTAGGGTTGTCTGACAGTCTACAAAGGCCAGATATTGAGAAATTTCAGAAATTAGTCAATATATCATTGGACGTATAATCTCCTGCTTGAGTCTAAAATACCCATACTACACAACAGTAAGAAAATGATAAAATCACATTATTTCTCCACTTTCTCAGGTTAAATCAGTTGCCGACTGAAGCGAACAGGTCCATTCGTTTATTTAATGTATATTGAATAATTATTTGGTAACCAAACACTTTTTACTTTAGTAAAACTGTTTTCAAGTTTACTCCCTTTGGGACCAGGGTTAGGCAAATGATGGGCAAAGACATGACATGTCATTGATCCTGAAGGGGTTAAAAGAAGGACGTTGAGTTATTATGGATTTATTCTGACTTCTGAAGCCAAAAAGCACGCTACACGTGAATAATTTATTTAGGAATTCTATTGTATCAATTTCCACAGTAAAAACCTAGAAGCAAATAAGTAAAATAGAATTGGCCGTAACGGGAAAAGAGACGTTTGGAAAGCCTTGTACGCACCAGCAGTAAAGCAGGCTATAATAAACATATATTATCCATAATAACAGTTTTACATTTATGTGATGGGCCTATGGACCTACATGGTGGAAAGGTTTTTACTCATCATAATGCATGACTCTAATACAGGAAAGAACCCTTATTTTGCATAATTTATTTAAATATAGCTTCATTGTGGGACCAAATGTGCAAGCTGGACGCTAGATTTTCTTTTTTCTCCATGTGCAATATTAGACGTACACTCACTGGCAGATCCAGAGGGGGGCAACGGGGCAATTGCTCCCCCTGAGGCTCTCCCCTGCCGGCTAATGCAGGACTGGCACTGTCCAAGCGCCAGCCCTGCAATGTGCCTTCAAGAGATCTCCCTCCCCGGTCCACAGGCACCGTGCTGGCAGCTGGCAGCCGGCAGGGGAGGGAGGGAGAGAGGACCCGGGAGCTCAGCCTGCAGCTCATCCGTTTCCTACTCTCGCGAGCACAGAGCGTTGCACGCGGTTACCACGGCAACGCTCCGGATCTCGCAAGAGTGAACTCTAGCCCTGGAGCTGCGAGCTAGAGTTCACTCTCACCACTGGGACCACCAGGGATTCCCCACCAGAACACCAGGGATCAAGAAATGTCCCCTCTCCTCCCTCAGTAAAGGTAAGAAAGGAGGGGGGAAATAAATATATTTATTTTTATTTAAAAAAAAAAAAAATATATATATATATATATATATAAAAAGCCCCCCTACCCTCCTCATCACACATTCACACACTGCCCCCTTTACAGACATTGCACCCCCATACACATACTGCCCCCCACACACACATACACTGCCCCCAGACAGACTGCCCCCACACACACACATTGCCCTCCATACACACACTGCCCCCACACATACATTCATTGCCCCCCATACACACTCTGCCCCCCACACACACATACACTGCCTCCACATACACTGCCCCAAATACACACAAACATTGTCCCCCATACACACACAGTGCCCCCACACACACATACACATTCACACACTGCCCCCATACACACACTGCCCCCACACACACACACCATACACATTCACACACTGCCCCCATACACACATTGCCCCACACACACATTCACTGCTCCCAGGGCCGGATTAACATAGGGGCTGATGGAGCTGCAGCTCCAGGCCCAGGCCCAGGCCCAGGCCCAGGCCCAGGCCCATGGAATAGGCCCATTAAAAAAAAATTTTTTTTTTTTTTACACACTACTCTTAGGTTTGCCACCTGACTGGTATTTTAAGGCACAGCCGGTATTTGAGGCTGCCTGCCGGTTTTGCAGTAATACCCGCAAGACAAATGCAATTATTTTTCTCAGTAAAAACGGAGATTACTCTGCAATACCAGCACTGGCCATACAGTAGGTCACTGTGTGTGGATAGAGGCAGGGATAGGAAGTTACCGCATCTCCCTGCCTCTCTCTACTCACTGATCTGTGGGGGAGCAGATACACAGCACAGAGAGTCCAGACAGCAGCACCCAGCCTGCAGAGACAGACTACAGCTCAGGCATGTGAAGGATGGGGGGAAAGGCAGCAGGGAGACATCGGGACACTGAGACACTAGGGGACACATGGGGACACAGACACTAGGGGTCACTGGAAGACGTGGGGACACTGATACACTGGGAAACATGGGGACACAGACACTAGGGGACATTGTGAGACATGGGGACGTTGAGACACATGGGGATGCTGTAAGACATAGGGAGACACATTGGGACATGGAGACACTAGGGACACAGTGTCTCCATGTCTCCCAGTGTCCCCATGTCTCCCAGCCAGTGTCCCAAGTGTCTCAGTGTCCCCATGGCTCCCAGTGTCCCCATGGCTCCCAGTGTCACCTAGTCCCCATGTCTCACAGTGTCCCCATGTCTCACAGTGTCCCCAAATATCTGTGTCCCCATGTCTCCCAGTGTCCACATGTGTCTAAGTGTCCCCATATCTCCCAGTGTCCCTATGTCTTCCAGACAGTGTCCCTAGTGTCTCAGTGTCCCCATGTCTTCCAGTGTCCATGTCCCCATGTCTCTGTGTCCCTAGTGTCCCCATTTCTCCCAGTGTCCCCAAATGTCTGTGTTCCCATGTCTCACAGTGTCTCCATGTCTCCCAGTGTCCCCATGTCTGTATCCACAAGTGCCCCCATGTCTCCCAGTGTCCCCAAGTGTCTCAGTGTCCCCATGTCTCTCAGTTTCCCTGGGTCTCTCAGTGTCCCCATGTCTCAATGTGTCCCCATGTCTCTCAGTGTCCCCTAGTATCCTAGTGACACGGGACACACTGAGACATGGGGACACTGACACTGTGATACATAGGGACACTGAATCCAAGCTGGCCTTCCAATTCTTTGGACAGGCATGCCCCCATTTTGGGCATGTTCGCCCCTTTTGGCAGTTCTGGTCATGTGATTCGCGTCTGTAGCACACCCTTTACCCCGCCCATTGACTTCCTGCTTCACTGGACACTGCTGTTAGGGGGTATGGATTTACTTGAAAGATTAGCATAGAGTATGCATAGAGTATAGAGATTAGCATAGAGTATGTGTTTTCTTATAGCTGCATCCTTTGAGTTTCCATCCAACACCAACTCTATCAGATACATGCCGCTTGAGAGGGATGACTGTTTAACTGTTTTTGGTCAATAAAATTGTGTAATTAGGCCCCATCATAATTGTCAGCACCAGGCCCACTGGACTCTTAATCTGGCCCTGACTGCCCCTCATACACACACTGCCCCCACACACACCGTACACATTCACACACACATTGCCCCAGACAAACATACACTGCCCACACATATACACCCTGGCCCCACACACATACACACAATGCCCCCACACACACCATACACATTCACACACTGCCCACGTACACACATTCACTGCCCCCCATACACACACTGCCCCCACACACACCATACACATTCACACATTGCCCCATGCACACATTCACTGCCCCCCATACACACACTGCCGCCACACACACACCATACACATTCACACACACATTGCCCCACACACACATACACTGCCCACCCATTCACACCATACACATTCACACACTGCCCCTATACACACTGCCCCTATACACACTGCTCCATACACACCATACACATTCACACACTGCCCACCTATACACACATTGCCCCACACACAGATACACCGCCCGCCCCCCCACACACAGCCCCCCATACACACATTGCCCCACACACACATACACAGCCACCTATACACACATTGCCCCACACACACACACACACAGCCCACTCATACACACATTGCCACACACACACATACACTGCCCCACACACACACACAGCCCCCCATACACATATTGCCACACACACACACAGCCCCCCATACACACATTGCCCCACACACCCTACACATTCACACACTACACCCCCCCACACACGCTGAACCTTTCACACACAATACACCCCTCACTCATTGCACCACTCACACACACCATTGCTCTTGTGCCCTACTACAGCTCCATATCCCAGCAGACCCCAGGTAAGTTGTCAAACTGTTCTTAAATGGTTTGATTACGTACTCTAGGAGGGGGTCCCGGCACTCCTGGCACCATAACCACTACACAGAGCTGTAGTGGTCATTGTGCATGGATTATTTCTTTAAATAATCTACAAGTGCCCCTCCTGAGATCAGGCTCTGGATCCGCCACTGGGTACACTTTGATCTGTGTTTGTGTAGAGTATAGGAGTTAGTAGTGGCATGGAAGCTCTGTTTACTTAGGCTTTAGTTTGTATTGGCATGAACTTTTGGAGTTAGTTTTGTCCTGTATTGCTATGGATTCTAATAGTAGACGTATTATAAAAAGATAATCAGAACTTCAGTTAAAACAGGCCACAGGAGATATACATTGTCTTTTCTGGAAAGGAAAACCCATTACAAGTCACCAAAATCTAACAATGCTGCATTTCATTATGGCAGTGACAGTATGTTGGGTGTACTTGCCTTTGACAGTGATCTGGACGTTGCCTGTTCTCGTGGTCTCTTGATTTAAATCAGAATGCTGAAGACACATATTTACTGAACTGAATTCCACTCGGGGCTTCTGAGCTTGTGCTCAGTCTGAACCATCATTCTGAAGCCCATTCTAAAAAAAGGCTGTTTTGAACTGTATACTGTGCACTATTTTTATTGTAGGGATGCAACAAAATGAAAATTCTGTTCTGAAACCGAAAATTCAGGATGTCCTTGGCCGAAAAATGAAAATGAAAATGACTTTAAAATAGTTTTTTCTATAATTTTATTAATATTAGACTTTTTAATTAACTTAATTAATCTAATATGAAAAACTACAAGTCATGTCTCTCTCCCCCTTTCTTCCATCATTCACTACCCCCTTCTTCCATGTCTCTCACTTTCCTCCTTCTTCCATGTCTCTCTCCCCACCTTGTGCCATCTTTTACCCCACCCCCCTTCTTTCACTCCCCTCTTCTTCCATGTCTCTTACTTTCTGGGTTTCCCCCCTTTTTCCATCTCTCACTACCCCCTTCTTCCATTTCTCTCTCCCCCTTCTCCCAACTTTCACTCCCCTCTTCTTCCATGTCTCTCACGTTCTCCCCTTCTTCCATCTTTCATTCTCTCCTTCTTCCATGTCTCTCACTTCCCCCTTCTTCCATGTCTCTCTTTTCCCCCTCCTCCCAACTTTCACTCCCCTCTTCTTCCATGTCTCTCACGTTCTCCCCTTCTTCCATCTTTCATTCTCTCCTTCTTCCATGTCTCTCACTTCCCCCTTCTTCCATGTCTCTCTTTTCCCAACTTCTTCCATGTCTCTCTCTTTTCCCTCCTTTTATCTCTCCTCCCCTTCTTCCCATCTTTCACCTCCTTCTTCTCTCCTTCTTGTTCCATGTCTTGCTTCCCCTTTCTTCCATGTCTCTCACTCCCCCTCTTACATGTCTCTTTTCCCCTTTTTCCATCTCTCACTTTCCACCCTTCTTCCATGTCTCTCACTTTCCTCCTTCTTCCATGTCTCTCTCCCCACCTTGTGCCATCTTTTACCCCACCCCCCTTCTTTCACTCCCCTCTTCTTCCATGTCTCTCACTTTCTGGGTTTCCCCCCTTTTTCCATCTCTCACTACACCCTTCTTCCATTTCTCTCTCCCCCCTTCTTCCAACTTTCACTCCCCTTTTCTTCCATGTCTCTCACGTTCTCCCCTTCTTCCATCTTTCACTCTCTCCTTCTTCCATGTCTCTCACTTTCCCCCTTCTTCCATGTCTCTCACTTTCCCCCGTCTTCCATGTCTCTCACTCCCCCCTCTTCCATGTCTCTTTCTCCCCTTCTTCCATCTTTCACCTCCCCTTCTTCTACTCCCTTCTTGTTCCATGTCTTTTACTTCCCCCTTTCTTCCATGTCTCTCACTCCCCCCTCTTACATGTCTCTTTCCCCCCTTTTTCCATCTCTCACTTTCCACCCTTCTTCCATGTCTCTCTTTCCCTTCCATTTTTCACTCCCCCTCTTCCATGTCTCTCTCCCCCCTTCTTTCATCCTTCAATTCCCACTTCTTCCATGTCTCTCTCCCCCCTTCTTCCATGTCTATCACTTTCCCCTCTTCTTATGTATACCTCTCTTCCATCTATCCATACCTCTCCTTCCCAAACGGCAAGTGTCTCCCTCACAGAGCAAACACCAGCTCTGCACACACACTGACAGCCCCCTTCCCTGCTGTTATCCCTGTCATGGCAAGGACGGGTGTCTCATCGAAATCCTGCGCGGCGTGCTCTGCATGTTTCAAAGTGAGCGCCGGGTAGTCACATGACACCCGGCGCTCCAACACAGAATGACAAAAGGGAGGCTTGGGGTTCTCTTATGGAGCTGCATGCTACCTTAGTTTCAGCTTGCCACAAAGGATCACTTCAGAACAAAGGAGGGTAAGGGTGCAGCGCAAGAAGGAGCCCTCAGTGCTGCACAGAAATAGCCTTATCAGTTAGCTGCAATGAGGGCAAATGGCACCCCCCCCTTCTCCCACAATCACCTTGCGCCTGGGCGTGGTGCACCCGCTCAGGATTGGGCTTGGTGTAATTTGCAGCACATTTGACCCTTTTTTGGCCAAAATGGGATAGACCCATTTTTGGCAGAAAATTTCAGCAGCTGAAATTTCGGTGCATTCATGGTTTATTGTAATTATTACTATAGTAGTATAATATACTACTATACTATATACTACTTATACTACTATTTTGGTGATTTACTGTGTTTATCCTGATCATGTTATATGTTGACCCTAACCCCTGTGACCTTTGACCTGGTTAGTTTCGCCATTATTGCATATTCATGGATACCTCAACCTTCACTTCCACTTGGCCATTTTTCTGTACTTTATACTTAAACCTATACATAAGCCTGACTATTTTAAGTATCAGTAGTACTCTCTATCTATGTTTTTCTGTTTTCACATATTCTGACCTATCATTGATGCATTGAAATAATACCATATCCTGAGAGGTAGGAACCAGGACTTCTGTAACAACTAACTGTGAATGCAGTCAGTGCTGCTGGTGGGAAACAGAACTGCAAAGGAAAGTCTATTTTCCCTATCATACTCACATGCATTTGATGTTATAGACATTACCAAAATATATTATATCTAAATGAATGTTCTTCAAGTACTTTATCAAGTAATGCATTTCTTTAATATGACATATTTTTAAGGGATCTCTCTAAGTACAATACCGACTTCGCTAAGGTGCAGAGGGTATCCTCTTCCTCTCTTCCACCCCAGCAACCTATATAAACTTGCAAATATCTCTGCCGCTATAAGGCTGCACCCATGGCTGTGACTTCAAATATATGTCCAAGTTGTATGTGCAATGTACATACAACTTGGACAGACCCTTCTCCCCTGCTTTCTCCAGCTCAGAAGAGAGCTTGAGGTTAGCCATGCTTGCATAGTCTGATTCTATGTGTATAAACTCATAAAGAGCAATATGGCTGTTTCTGTTTGCTAAGTATTTCCATTCATTCTTTGTGATGAGTAGAACTGTAGACTGAACCATATATATCGTAAAATCCATATCTCCCACTCAAAAGAAGATTACGTGATAAGATAAAATAACATAGACCAGAATAAGAGATCCATTATTGGTGGATCCTCTTCCTGATCTGTGAGATGGATCTTCCTCTTGCCTCCAACTGCCCTGGGGAACATCTCCTGCCAATTGGTTCCTCCTAAGTTAAACAACTGTAATATGTTTTATCTTGTATATGATATATGGAGGTGAAGAGGCTAAGAAACCATCTTTTCTATTTGCACTGGTGAAGGAGCAGTGATTGCATTCAGAAGCTGGGACACAGGTTCTTCCTGTAATGACCAACTTTGAGAGGATAGAAAACGCATGCCTGTATAAGGACAGATACCAGAGCAAAACAGTCACAAGACAAGCTCATTACAGGAAATTACTACCAACTAAAGTAAGTCCATATAGCTTTGAATAATGTGGTATTTAAATGTAGATACATTTAGTAGTCAATTATTATAAAACAAGAGCATTCACTTGGCTAAGAAAATGAGCACAGCTTTGTAAGGAGTATTTCTCTGTAAGAGATCTTAAACAGCAGAAAGGAATTAAAGTTGAGATCATGGTGATGAATTATCTAACAGAGCATAATTGTGTTAAAATATTTCTACATAATCATCAGACCAGTAAATCCTGTCTGATTCCGGTAATTATTATATATTAATTTTTTTTAACGTGATATCTCCTGCCTTTTTCTTTCCTCCAAATAATGTTTGTAGTCCACTCGTGAAAGTTCTCCCTGAATCCCTGAACTACCTAAAAATGCCATACCATAATTTTTTGTTAAATAAATATACACCTCACAATTTTTTAATTATGCTTTTGACATTACTATACAATTCATTCCTTTACTATATAATTCAATAATTCAATGCCACAGAAAAAGTCTTGCAAACTCCTTTTCTCTGTGGCACATAAGGGGTAAATCCCTATGTCCTTAATAAACACCACTCAACCCCTAGAACCCTCCCCCCCTCCTAAAACTTAAGATAACTTAAGTGCATGCATGTGTAAATGGGGCGGTTGAGATACCAAACTAGAGGCATACGACGCTGACGAAAGGGCATGAACATGCAACTTATAGCACTGAGACTTTAATTGCCCCAATCTGCGCAGGACATCAGAAGGATGGCCCAAGGAGGCTGGGAAAGTTACCAATCCTAAATGAATGTGAAGTAATATTACAAGAATACAAACCAGTCTGTAGACCAGCCAACTGTAAGAGCTTGTTAGCACCGACCCATCCTCATGGATGAAGAACTAAGAGCAACCTAGAGAATGCAAGTGCACAAAAAAGCCAAACAGCTTCACAGGGCAAAGTGACTTACCAGATAAGGAAGAAAGTGACAACCAAACACTTCATGCCTCCAGGTCAGACATAGAACAGGACTTTATTAGCAAAACAGCCTGGAGAGAAACAGAAGTATGTGAACTGCAATGGAACAAGGGGCCAAAAGCTAGCCATAAAAAGAGCGCCATAAAAAGCAAAGGAAAACTTTGCCCTAAACAGAGCCACCACAAAAGCAGAGGAACACTCCATGGCAATGATGGCAAAAGGGAGAATGAGTCAGAGAAGGTATTGGGTACCCAGGAACTAGAGGGGGACAGAACTACCATTGTCATCGCAAATGCAGCAGAAGCAGCAAGGGATAAAAAAAAAATATCCCACTGAAAAGTGGAAAGGCATCCGCTAAAGTGTGATTAGCCATCAAGTGAATATTAACTTGCAGGTAACGAAGAATGAACAGCCGGAGCAACTTAACCACCAGGGGAGATAGACGGTTAATGGTGTAATGGCCATAGATCTACTGATTATCAGACTAAAAAACTACCGAGCAGTTACTCAAGAAAGAGCACCATAACTCCACCACCATGACTACAGAAAACAGCTCCTGTAACGTCAACTTGTTGGTGAAGCCCCAACATACTAACGGGAGGTCCATTGGGTGGAACTCCAGTTCCCTTCCAGATGATCACAGATATGCCACAGAAGCAACTGTGAACACATGATACAGGAGTGATTGGTTCAAAGAAGGTCCTGAATGCCATAAGCGAGTTCCATTGAAATCCTGAAAAACAACACTCCCAGACTCACAAATCCTTAACCATGTCATTAGAAAAAAGAATCCGAAGTTTGCCTGAGGACCCACCATGGAGGGCTGCCTCCAGATACCTATTGAAAACCCTACTGATGGGTGAAACCCTGCAAGACAGTGCACAAGCCGCTGTAGATGTATTACCCACAAATAATATCTTGTCAACCTTATCCTTAAGGACCCTTCACAGCATTAATCAGGTGTTAAACTCAATTCTAAGAATTGATAGAACTTTGGAAGTCCTCCCCAACTTGTCCTATCCAACTCAGCCATTAGCTGCTTTATAAATAACATCAAGAAGAAGAAATACAGAGAATTGGCAGGACTGACAAATATATTGTCTTGACAGTGCAGCAAAGTGGCGCTACCCACTGCTTTGGACACAGACTATTTAAAACCCAAAAAATTTAAAAAGCGCACAATACATAGCAGTGCATATAAAATCGACATAGCTGGCAGCTCCACAGCTGACATGGCCCACAATAAGAGCTTGAATCTCCTGTCCCCAGTAGATCATGGAGCCCCAGCAGCGGTGCTGTCAACACCCACAGAAACGGATATGCCACCCATCAGCAAGGGCAGCAATCCATGTCAACCCAGTAGGTCCCGCACAGCGCCCTCAATGCCGACAGAAACCCTAACAGACATAGACTCCAAAACCATATGAGCTGGGGAAAGCCTGTCTCCTTTAACAGAATAAAGGTGAGAGTGTTGGCTCAGCCATCCCCAAACATCCCAAAATGCTTCCAACTGCAAGTCCCCATCACTGCAAGTCATGTGATCAGCTGAACTAGAACTGATGACCACATCACTTCCGGTGTTCACGACATTGCCATTACTGGCATAAGCCACAGGAATACACAAGGCAGACAGAGAAACCGGCAGGTCTCTGGTAGCCTACACAGAGGTACCATGGCAGCGGGGGTCCTGGGCCAACAAGCCTGCCACAGGCATGCCAGTGGAGAAAGGGTGGAAAAGGAGAAGGGGAGGCAGGAGGGAGTAAAAAGGAAGAATTGGTGGGGACAGGTGAGAAACAAGAGGGAATATAAATCTGAACATGACAGGAGACAGCAGTAGTAGCAATATGACAGAAGAAAGTTTAGAAGGTGAAGAGAAGGTGAAGAGTCCTCTATACTAATCTCGGTTTCTTCCTCTACAAGAGCACAAGAAGAAGATGGAGATGGATCCCTGAAATGTATTGGATGGCCTATCATGTGATAACACCAGTCCATTTAGATGAGGTGCCACAAGAATAGAGCTTAGGAGAATGCAGGTGCACTACCAGAATGGTTACATCTACAAATTAGCTTGTAAAGAATCATGGTCTCTGTAGATCAACCAGATTGACCTCTGCTATGTATAGATATATTGATGTGAGTGAGTGAGTGCATACATAATTTAAGTAAAAAATGAATGCTTGACTTGACATGTGGTCTTTTCTCACCCTATGTGCATTCAGGTGAGGTGAGGGTTCACTACTGACAGTGAAGGAATTATGTAATACTTGGAGATCTGGGATGGTAGGATAATAGACAGATGTGGACCAGATGGCCCAAACCCCCAGTCTCACCCTGTGTTTAAAATTTGCCCAAGATAACTGTCAGGAATTTTGAGGTAGGAGATAGGCATGTGCAGTTTGTTTTTCAAATTTTATCCAAATGTTTATCCAAATGTTTATCCAAATGTTTATCAAATTTTATCCAAATGTGACCAAATTTCACAATTTGGAAGCAATTGAATTTCTGAATTGATTGAAACAAAAACTAAACAAAAATGAACAAATTTGAAATGAATAGAAACAAATTATTTCAGATCCATTAGTTTTGATAAGGGATTTTCTTAATATTTATCCTTTATCTGTTTAGTAGATATCTCCCAGTTTGCTCTCCTTATGTAGAATTGCCATAATTTAGGATATCAAATTAAGAACCTATCTACTAAAGAACTACATGAGTAAAATTAAGAAAAGGGATTTTCCTAATTTGCTTCCTAAATTGGTACCTGTATGTGGGGGTTCCCTTATTAGACCACTGTTTAGCAAGTAGTTCCCTAATTTGGTCATTTGTATTAATTATGCTCTTTCAGCAGTTTACCAGATAACTCCTTAAATTTTTACTCTTTATCTTTTTGACTGCCACCTTCATTCATTCCTTATAGGGTACAATGGGCTTCTGAATTTTGTAAATTAACTTTTTAGACGAAATTTGATATATTTGAATCAATATTTTCTGAATTTCAGACAAACTGATATCTGAAAATTAACAAATTGAAACAAAAGGAAACATAGAAAAGTATTCATCCACACAACTATTATGTGCAGGGCCAGATTAAGAGCCCAATGGGCCTGAAGCTGACAATTACGATGGGCATAATTACAGAATCTTATCAACCAAAAACACTAAAACAGTCATAACTCCCAAGAGTCATGTATCTGATGGAGATGGTGCTGGAGTGAAACTCATAGGATGCAACTATAAGAAAACAGGTACCCAGTGCTAATCACTCGCTTTCATCTTTCAAGTAAATCCATATTCCTAACAGCATAGTCCAGTGAAGGAGGAAGTCAATTGGCAGGCTAAAAGGGTGTGCCACTGACGCGAATCATGTAACCAGAGCTGTTGAAAGGGGTGAACATGCCCAAAAAGTGGGCATGTCTGCCTGGCATAAATGCATATCAGGCTGTCTGTCAATCATGCAGGCTGGCCAACTAAGGGCACACTATGCAGACAGACCTCTGTGCTTGGCATAAATGCTCACTCCACTCTTTCTAAGGACTGTCCCCTAGCACTCACTGGTCCACTTGTCTCCTTACCTCCTTACTAGCAGTCAGAAACTCCTGGTATATAGTCTGGGGCAGAGAAAGTTGTATCTATTGAGTGTAGAAGAAAGGCAATGCCACAGTGTTAGACCAAAGTCAGCATTACCTTAAGTAATTTCATTGTGAGCCTTTCCACACAAGTTTTGTTCCCATACATCCCTCTTAAGTTTCCATACTTAAGCAAGAGTATGTGAAAAGTAGTTAGGGTTGCCACCTTTCTTGGAAAAAAATACCGGCCTTACTAATTTGCATAATGAATTATGTATGCGTGACATAAGAGAAAATTCCGTAAAATCACCCAAAAACTACTTACAGTTTGATTCCGCCGTATAGATGGATTGCTCCCAGTGTCTCTCTGTCTCCCAGTGTCTCTCTGTCTCCCAGTGTCTCAGTTGCCCAGTGTCCCTGGGTCTCAGTGTCCCCTATGTATCAGTGTCTTAGTGCCCCATGTCTCTTAGTGTCCCCTCGTGTCTCCATGTTACCCAGTGTCCCCATCTCTCAGTGTCCCCAAGTGTCCATGTCCCCATGTCTCACAATGTCCCCTAGTGTCTCTGCCCCAGTGTCCCCATGTCACTAGGAAACTTGGGGACATTGGGAGACATGGGGA
Source organism: Pelobates cultripes (assembly GCA_933207985.1). NCBI lineage: Eukaryota > Metazoa > Chordata > Amphibia > Anura > Pelobatidae > Pelobates > Pelobates cultripes. Next base: position 271,948,430 of record OW240915.1, on the reverse strand, counting down.
TACTGAGACACTTGGGGACACTAGGAGACATGGTGGCACTCAGTGTCCCAATGTCTCCCTGTGTCCCCAAGTGTATCAGTGTCCCCAAGCATCTCGGTCTCTCCAGTGTCCCCTAGTGTCTCAGTGTCCCCTAGTGTTCTAGAGACATGGGAAGACTGGGAGACATGGGGACACAGACACTAAGGGACACTGGGCAACATGGGGACACTGAGAGACTAGAGGACACTGGTAGACTAAGGACACTAGGGGACACGAGACACTGGGAGACTAGAGGACACTGAGACACTAGGGACACTGGGAGGCTAGGGGACACTGAGACACTAGGGACACTGGCTGGGAGAAACGGGGACAATGGGAGACAGATACTGTGTCCCTAGTGTCTCAGTTTCCCCAAGTGTCTCAGTTTCCCCACGTTTCCCAGTTTCTAAATGTCTCAGTGTCTCCCAGCTTCCCCATGTCTCCCAGCATCCCCTATTGTCTCAGTGTCCCCAAGTGTCTCAGTGTCCCCAGGTCTCCCAGTGTCCCCTAGTGTCTCCCAGTGTCCCTGTGTCTCCCTGGAGCCTTTCCCCCCATTCCCTTACTTACCTGAGCTGTAGGCTGTCTCTGCAGACTGTGAGCTGCTGTCTGGACTCATTGTGGTGTGTAGCTGCCCCCCCCCCCTGCAGATCAGTGAGTAGAGAGAGGTGGGGATATGCTATAACTTCCCATCCTTGCCTCTATCCACACACCGACCCCTACTGGCCAGTGCTGGTATTGCAGAGTAATCTCTGTTTGTACTGAGAAAAATACCGGCATTTGTATTTCTAGTAATACTGCAATACAGGCACTGATCAAGCAGCAGGTAAAATACCAGCCAGGTGCATCCCTAAGAGTAGTGTGTAAAAAAAAAAGTTTTCTTCTTTTTTACTCAATGGGCATGGTCCTGGAGCTGTAGCTCCATCAGCCCCTATGTTTTAACCCGGCCCTGATTATGTGGTAATATTACACAAAGGTGCTGGGAGGGATGAGACACGTAGAAGGACTGAGGAAGGGGAAAAAGAGATGTACAAAGGGGCTGGGGGAAGAAAGAGACACACAATGAAGGCAATTTTTGTTTTGTTGGCAGGTGCAAGCAGCTGGTCTTGCCTAGGGTGCAAAATAGTCTGGCAAGTACTTAACCCCGAATCCCAAAGCAACCCGAATGGCACAGTTAATGGCACAATGATTCAGGATTAGGATATGTGACAGTCTGGAAGTTGTTTCTTTTGGATGAACAGCTGATCTGCCAAAATTCGGCTGAATCGGGATTATTCCAAAACCAAATCTCCAAGTCTATCAGGGTTCTTTTAGACTTCACCTAGTTTCCTCCTACTTTCATTGTTTTCCAAATTTTTATCTAAGCTTTCCCAATTATCGTAAATAATGCCTACTGGGTAAGTCAAGATTATTTTGAGCCAAGAAAACCTAATCAAGAATGAATGAATTAATTTTAATATGAGCGATAGTTAGCTTTTGTAAGATACACATTATTCATTTTCTTTGATTGCTCTTTCTTTTGTATACCAGTGTAAATGAAACATCTAATATGTATCTTAGCATAATTATTACTGAAACACAAGATATATTTTTCTCATGTTTTAAATTATTGATCATTTATATTATGCCATTTTAGAAAAAAGTCTTTGGTCCATTGTTCTAGTACCCTCCTATGCTTTCTCTCATTGTGTGTTGGATGATCCATAAATACAAACGAGGTGAGTTTGCTTTTTAAATTTAAATCTTTTTAATTTGACATGTTGCTTTAAAAGTGAAAGCCAATTATTCTTGTTGCTGTCCCAGTCAGTGGCGGATCCAGAGCCTGATCTCGGGAGGGGCACTTGTAGATTATTTAAAGAAATAATCCAGACACGATAACCACTACAGCTCAGTGTAGTGGTTATGGTGTCAATAGTGCCGGGACCCCCTCCAAGAGTAAGTAGTCAAACCGTTTAAGAACAGTTTGACAACTTACCTGAGGTCTGATGGGAAATGGGGCAGTAGAAGGGGCATAGGAGCAGTGGTGTGTGTGAGTGGTGCAATGGGTAAGGGGCGCAGTGTGTGTGTGTGTGTGTGAGGGGGACAGTGTGTGATCAGTGTGTGTGTGTGAAGGTTGTAGTGTGTGTGAGGGCGGCAGTGTATGTCAGGGATGCAGTGTATGTGTGGGACAGTATGTGTGTGTAACAGTTGCAGTGTGTGAGTATTGCAGTGTATGTGTGTGTATGGGGCGGTGTATGTGTATGGGGGCAGTGTGTGTGTATCGGGTAGTGTATGTGTGTAGAGTGTGTGTATGGGGGGCAGTGTGTGTGTATGGGGGCAGGGCAGTGTGTGTGTATGGGGCAGTGTGTGTGTATGGGGGGCAGTGTGTGTGTGTATGGGGGGGTGTGTGTGTGTGTGTATGGGGGTGTGTGTGTGTGTATGGGGTGTGTATGGGGGGCAGTGTGTGTGTATGGGGGGCAGTGTGTGTATGGGGGGCAGTATGTGTGTATGGGGGGGCAGTGTGTGTGTATGGGGGGGCAGTGTGTGTGTATGGGGGCAGTATGTGTAGAGTGTGTGTGTGATAAGGGTAGGGGGGCTTTTTTTTAATAATATATTTTTTTTAATTTAATTTAATATAAATATTCTATGTCCCCCCCTCCCTTCTTACCTTTACTGGGGGGGAGGGGGGACATTTCTTAGTCCCTGGTGGTCCGGTGGGGGATTCATTGGTGGTCCCAGTGGGGAGAGTGAACTCTAGCCCGCGCTCCCGTGCTAGAGTTCACTCTCACGAGATTTGGAGCGTTGCCGTGAGCTCCCGGGTCCTCTCTCCTCCCTGTCCCTCCCCTGCCGGCTGTGATCTCCCCTCCGGTCCGCAGGCACATTGCAGGGCTAGCGCCTGCATGTGCTGGCAGGGGAGAGGGAGACCGTCGGATTTCTCGGGGGGGCAATTGCCCCGTTGCCCCCCCCCGGATCCGCCACTGGTCCCAGTTTGAATAATATATAACCAATAAAGCAAATGTGACTACAACAGGGCTATTTGCTATTATTTAGTGAGAATTGTTGGGAACTTAGAGTGAAATCAAATTGAAGGCCAAGTAATTGGAAAAATTCTTCCTGCCAGCTATACATCCAATTCAGCTATTTTTTTCAAAAATTTAAAATTCACTTTGAATGCACTCTGAATTCTCATTTTAAAAAAATAACTCTGCAAATGTTGCTTTTCCATGTTACCTACTAATCATGAGCCGTATATTATTTCAGATATGTTAGCATTCATTATGCTGACGAGAGAGAACAGCTTGTGGAAAATTATAAAAACTGACCATTTCTCCTGTGGACAGATATAAAACCCAATACTCTTATCAGAAAATATATATACTGTACCAGAACAGAGATTATGGTTACGATACAATTAAAGGCATCAATAAGTTATGTTAATACGTCAGGCTTGGCATGGAAACATCCATGTTTCTGGCACTTTGTTATTTCTAATATTCTATATCTTTTTAAATTAACTTCAGTAAACATTTAAGATGTTTTATTAGCAATCTGGTGAGTTTCCAACTGGGTGATCTCAGTTGCCCACCAAGACTAGTAAAACTAAAGTGATTTAGTGGATTCCATAATCAATTTTAAAGTAAGATATTTGAGAAAAAAAGTCCAGTAGGTCTATTATCTTTTAGGTTCTTTTTCTCTATTGCTTTATAAAATTGCTATCACGAGGAAGCAATTTACGAGACTCCACGCATTGCTAATTTGGTATTAGAATTTCATTGATCTCTTAATTCAGTAAAGCCAGGGATTAAATTCAAGTCTCACGTCTTTTTGTAATCTACTGATTTAGATGAGAACTTCAATATCTTGTCAAGGAAAAGAAAGGGTCTAGCAATCCAGCTGCCATATGTTTTAATTAAATATAACCATCTGGTTCGTCTAATTTTGGCAGCTGGGCGGTAGATTTTTGAGAAAAGTAGACAATTTTCTCACAAAACAAAGTTAATTAAAAAACGCAAACATAAGTCAATATACGTATAAAATGATGATATATATTTATATCCGCTGATTGCATAATCTATTTCTGCAGGTTTGTATGAGCTTACATAGCAATAAATACATTTCTGCCAATTAATTTTTATTTCAAGGCTTATATATATATTGAAAGTCAAATAATTCAATATTTCAATGCATATAACGGATTTCTAAATACAAATCTAAATAATTTTTTTAATGTTATAACTTTGACTGTGCATGTGCACAGTTTGTGTTACAATTACGAGACAGAATAACAGCTATAGGATGAACATATATTTTTTTAGATCAATTTATCATCTATCATCATTACTAAACACAAGTCAGTGTTAATGGGCCGAGACATGCACTAGTAAGTAAATATGGTGTATTAAAAAATATTATTAGAACAATTAAACATCAAATTGTTGGTGATACATCTGAAGGAATCTATAGTTATTATATATTTAGATTTCAAGGCATACGTGGCAAACCAGATGGCAAGATTACTTTTCTTAATGATGCATAGGAAACGGTAACAAATAGAAATGGTAAGTCTCAGAAGACTACCTATTAAATCTTTTGTCAGATGCCCGTGTAAATCTACATATACAGTGAAATTCCATAACCCAACTTTCTGTGTTCAAGGAGGAGGCAGAAGTCCTGTTTTTATTAGTGTTTATATTAATAGCCAATTGGTAGTTGAAAGGATATTTGTTCATAATTACATGACATATAACTTGGCAGAGGTTCATCGCCAATGATTAAACGATCTATCAGTTATCATGCCATGTCATTAGATGCGTGTATGTCATTAACTCCTTAAGGACACATGACGTGTGACATGTCATGATTCCCTTTTATTCCAGAAGTTTGGTCCTTAAGGGGTTAATAAAATGTCTAACTGCTGTGTGCATACATTATGTAATATGCTCTGTATTGTAATGCTTTTAATTCTAGATAAAAAAAAATTTATTCACAGGTAATATTTGATTTAATCTGTGCTTTTTATTTGATAGTTTGTTTCTTCTTTATCCTGCCTAATTAAAAATATATTTTTTTGTAAAAAGAAAAATAGCCTTTGCACCTCTTAGTCAATATAGAGACCTCCCCACAACTTGAATCAAACATTTTCATGTAGGCGGACATAATCAATGGCTTAGAGAGAACATGATAAGTAGGGTTTAGGTGACACGGAAACAATATATCTATTTCTCCTCCTCCAGCAATGCGTGCCATGCATGTGCCAGGACTGAACAGGTTTGTGCTGTCAATTGCTAAATCTTTAGTGTAGAGTAAAAGAGCGTGGAGCATCACATGGAAAATATTATTAATTTCCAGAGTTGTGACAGTTCAAATTAGATGGATATATTTAAGCAAATACGTCTTCACAGTGTGATTTCTAGTTTAAATATAAATTATTACTGCTAAATTATTAGGTTTATTTTAAAATGTGTGTAAATAGCTCAAAGTTTGGAAAGTATATTTCGTTGAATACTTGTTTTGCCCAATTTCTGTATTTTTCTGTATTGAAATACTTCACTTGATAATTGTATACAGTTTTTCACTTTGATAAGAGTATGTGTGTGCCTAACCCCCTAACACTGTATTAAATTTATTCTTATGTAGACTTGACAAAGACACGGCACATGGCCAGATCCTCTTTGGGGTGTAAGTGGGTAAATAATACCCGTGGTCTTAAGTTTTTGTTTTGGAGTTAATAAATATTATGATAAGCTTAAATCACTGGTGACTTTATTCAGTATCTCACTTCTACTTCTTCTACACTTAGCTTCTTCTCAATTAATCGTGAAGAAGAAGGTTCTGAACGTTTGCTATCCTTTACCCTCACCACCTGACAACCTGACCTCATCTCCTTACTACCTGGTTAGTTATCTCCATTATTGTTTAAACTCTAACCAATATCTTCCTTTTTTCTCTTATAGTACCTTTTCAACTTCCATGATATATTTATAGATCCCATACTAACAAACATATATTGTTCTAGTTTCTGTCTTATCTTCTTGCCTACGTTCACATTCAAACTTCTTAAAAAGCTTATATACAACCAAGCAGATATCCTCAAAGTTTATAAAACTGATAAAATAATATAAAATAGTAATAATAATAATAAAATAATAAAACTGAGATCGACATCAAATACTAAGTTTTAGAACTTTTTCTGCTGTAAGCAGCATTTAATCTATACATGTCACTATGACATTTTAATAATGTCCTTTATTAATGTCGTGGGATGGCGGGTCACTCTTGGCCAGGCATGGACACCACCGAGGAGTGAAACTGCAAGGAGGCAATCTCCCTCGCTGCAGCTGGGATTCCTGACCTGACATCACATTCCACTGTATGGTTGTCAGGAAATTGCAAGGGGAATGCGAGCAGCCAACTATAGAAACAACAGTGCTAGCCTGTGAGTCTACAGTGTTTATGCCAGGGTGAGAGTGTGTAGGTGTCAGTGAGAGTGTGCATGTCAGTGAGAGTGCATGTACATTTGTCAGTGACAGTATGTGTGTGTCAGTAAAAGTGCAAATGTCTACATCAGTGAGTGTATGTCAGTAAGAGTGTGCGAGTAGGTGTTAGTGAGAGTGTGTGTAGGTGTCAGAGAGAGTGTGTGTCTGTGAGAGTGTGTACCAGTAAGAGTGCATGTATATGTGTTTGTGAGAGTGCATATATCTATGTAAGTGAGTGTTTGCATCAGGGAGAGTGTTATGTGTCAATGAAAGTATGTGTTTGTGAGAGTTTGTGGTCAGTGTAGGTATGTGTACATGTGTCAGTGTGTGTGTGTGTGTGTGTGTTTGCATGTGTCAGTAAGAGTGCAAATGTCTAGTGCAAATCAGTGAGTGTGTGTATCGGTGAGAATGTTATGTGTCAATTAAAGTGTGAAAGTGTGTGTACATGTGTCAGTGAGAGTATGTGTGTGTGTCAGTAAGAGTGCAAATTTCTATGTCAGAGTGTGTCAGTGAGAGTGTGAAGGTGTCAGTGAGAGTGTGAAGGTGTCAGAGAGAGTGTGTGTCTGTGAGGATGTGTACCAATGACAGTGTATGTATATGTGTCAGTGAGAGAGCATATTTCTACAACAGTGAGTGTATCTGTAAGAGTGTTTTGTATCAGTCAGTTCTGTGTGAGTCAGTGAGACAAAATATCATACCTGATTAGACAACTATTTTTATCACTATATTTTGGTAACTTTAACCCTAAATCATATAAGCATTCTGAAAGAATGTACCCAAACCTTCCATCTGCTAACAAGAGATGTTTGACTAAAAATCCAGTTATTGTGTCACTGATTATTGGGATACGCTGCTTACATAGATTTGTATCTGTACAGATCCCCTTCCTTTTTATTGAAAGTCATATTTCGTTGAATCTGCACATCGTCAGATATTTGCTACTTTTTTTTTAACAATTTCTCTGTTTTATAATGTTTATTCATGCATTCTAAACAATAGCTGTCATTTCATTCCTAAATGTTATATAGCTTTATTTAGAAATACAGATGCCTACATTGAGTTAAAACCGCATGTATTATGATTGATTGATTGCTTGCTTGATTGAATGATTTTATGTTAGCTGTCATAAAAAATATTTAATTACGTCCTTGTGTAGCTTTCTAAAGAAATATATAATTACCTCATTTTTAAATAATTATTTTAAAAGTGAGCACCTGTAAGAAAAAAAGCAAAGAAACGCTGGTTTGTAGGAAGAGAGGTTTGTAGGAAGAGAAAAAAAGGTCTTAAGGCGTCCAAAGCACAGCCCATACCACCAATAAGATGGCTACAAGCTTGTAAAATGTCTAAACTAATGCTAGTGACATAAAGAAGATGGGTTTCCTAATAGACACTTGGCTGACTTAACACCCCCTCAAGTCACAAGTCTTTTGTTTACCTGTTCGTTTGAAGGCTGAGAAAATAGATTAGAGTGTTAATGGCTGTCAGTGTTTTCCACACTTAGATATTGGCAACTTGACAAAAAAAAGGCATGAGAAAGATTACTTCATTTTTTTTTTCTTTATAATGTCACATTCTTCCCCTGAGCATTTCTCGGGGACTGGAAAAGAAGCCTACTTCAAGATAAAGATTACATGCTCCTGCGTGTAACTGAAGAGTGTGAGAATGGCCTATGCTTTGTGACTCCAGGGATTTACAGCCTCAGGTAGGCTTGTCTGTTGGTGTGACAGCTTGACAGGTAATCTCCCATTAAACCTTCATTGCAGGATGTAAAGGATTTATTATTAGTAGCATGGACTAACAGAAGCTTTTACTAATCTGAAAATGATCAGATCTAGGAAACTTAATTTTTTTTTTTTCATTACATTGCTGGGGAGAATTAATTTCAATACAGTCCAATATTCATTTTTTTTAGCATAGGAACAAGACACTTTTAATAGTTCACTAAAATGGATGATAACGTTTTGAAAGGTGGCACAGACTAGTTGCTAAGTTAAATCAGTAAATTAAATGCATCTTAAAAATCTACAAAGAGTGGTTTGTTTGGCTTCTTTGTATGTGTAAAATCACAAATATACAATTATTTTTTTAATATAGACTTTGGTTTTCTGTGCATTTGCAGGAGGTATCTGATATGATTCTAAATATTTTCATAACAATGATCCTTAAAGGGTTAACTCAACCACCATGAACTCTTCAGTGATTTAATTTTAAAATACCCCCATGTCCCATGCAGGGCCAGGTTAAGAACCCAGTGGGCCTGGTGCTGACAATTATGATGGGCCAAATTACAGAATCTTGTCGATCAAAAACACTAAAACAATCATACCTCACAAGCGTCATGTATCTGATGGAGATGGTGTTGGAGGTAAACGCAAAGGATGCAGCTATACGAAAACACATACTCTATGCTAATCTCTCTCTGATTTATGCTTTCAACTTTCAAGTAAATCCATACCCACTAACAGCAGTGTCCAGTGAAGCAGGAAGTCAATGGGCGGGGTAAAAGGCTGTGCCATTGACGCGAATCACATGACCAGAACTGCCAAAAGGGTGGCGAACATGCCCAAACATGCCTATGTATCACAGTGTCAGTGTCTCCATGTTGCCCTGTCCCCTAGTCTCCCAATGTCTCAGTGTCCCCATTTCTCCCAGTGTCCCCATGTCTCAGTGTGTCCCCATTTCACTAGGATACTAGGGGACACTGAGAGACATGGGGACACTGAGAGACCCATGGACACTGAGACCAGGGCCACCATCAGGGGGTGACAACCATGATGGTTGTCAAAGGCCCGGCGGCCCTGGGAGGCCCAGGCCCCACGTGTAGCGGCTGAACTGCCGCCAGTGCAGTTGCAATGGGACCTGCACGCTGATGGGGCCTACTGGGTGGCCCATGCACTTAGGTCCACCCGATGGGCCCTATATCTTCAGGGGCCCGGTCAGCACTGTGGCTGTGTAGTAGCGCGACCGGGCCCCTTTAAAAATAAAATGCAGCCGCAACGCAAGTGCTGCTGGGAGGAAATGTTCACTTCCTCCCAGCTCACTCTGCGCGGGAGGAGAGACAGCCCTGCAGTGAAGAGTGAGAGCCACGCCGACTCCCATCAGCCCCAGCCACCCTCCTGCAAAGAAAAGGTAAGAAACAGGAGGGCTGAAAAATTTGATATCTGTCTGTCTGTCTGTCTGTATGTCTATCTGTATGTCTGTCTGTCCTTCTGTATGTCTGTCTGTAGGTATGTATGTATGCCAGTATCTATGTATGTATGTCTGTATGTCATTATGTGTGTGTGTATGTATGTCAGTATGTATTTATGTCTGTATGCCAGTATCTATGTATGCATGTCATTATGAATGTGTGTATGTATGTATGGATTTCAGTGTCTGTATGCATGTATGTCTGTCTGTGTGAATGTATGTATACGAGTATGAATGTATGTCTGCATGCCCTTATGAATGTATGTATGTCTGTCTGTATGTCATTATAAATGTATGTCTGTGTGTATGTATGTATGTGTCTGTATGTATGTTAGTATGTGTCTGTCTGTCACTATGTATTTCTGTGTGTCTGTATGTGTGTGTCAGTATGTATGCCTATATGAGTGTATGTCTGTTTCAGTATGTGTGTCTGTTAGTATGTATCAGTGTGTGTGTGTGTATGTGTGTATCTGTGTCCTTTCATATCAGTGAATGTGTTTGTGTCTGTGTGTGTGTATTCCTGAGGGCGGGATTTGGAGGTGGTCCCTGTGGGCGGGCTTGGAGGCGGGCCCCCGGGGCCCAGACCCTGAGCTGAGTTAGGGGCCCCAAAATTTCTGGTGGTGGCCCTGACTGAGACACTTGGGGACACTGGGAGACATGAGGGCACTTGTGGATACAGACATAGGGACACTGGGAGTCATGGAGACACTGGGAGACATGGGGACACAGACTTTTGGGGACACTGGGAGAAATGGGGACACATACACTAGGGACACAGAGACATGGGGACACAGACACTGGGAGACATGGGGACACTGAGACATTTGGGACACTAAGACACTAGGGACACAGAGAGACATGGGAACACAGACACTGGGAGACATTGGGGCACTGAGACACTAGGGACACTGGCTGGGAGACATAGGGACACTGGGAGACATGAGGACACAGACATTTGGGGACACTGGGAGACATAAGGACACTGAGAGAAATGGGGACAGGGGACACTGGGAGAGTAGGGGACACTAGGGACACTGGCTGGGAGACATGGGGACACTGGGACACTAGAGATATTGGCTGGGAGACATGGAGACACTGGGAGACATGGGGACACTGCGTCCTTAGTGTCTCCATGTCCCAATTTCTCAGTGTCTCCCAATGTCTCTATGTCTCACAGGGTCCCCATGTGTCTCAGTGTCCCCATGTCTCACAGTGTCCCCTAGTGTCTCAGTGTCCCTATGTTTCCCAGTGTCCCTTAGTGTCTCAGTGTCTCAGTGTCCCCATGTGTCCCCTAGTGTCTCAGTGTCCCCATGTCTCCCTGCTGCCTTTCCCCCATCCCTCACTTACCTGAGCTGTAGTCTGTCTCTGCATCTTAAGTCTCGAGTACAATGAGTGGTGTTTGGTCGTTGAGTTAATGGAACTCAAATCGGACATTTGATGGCGTGAACACCGCTAGACTTTACCTTCTATGGATGTTCGGCTATTCGAATGGGAGTGATGAACAAGAGACATATAATAACTTTATTCACGAATGGCTACGTTCGTTATTTCGAACAGTACTTCGAATCCCCGAAGTAGACCGGCCGCACAGCCCGATTCTCTGGAACTGTTGTGGACACGAAACCATGTGTGCGGTCGGTCAAAATAAGACTTCCAGGAAATTCCTGAACTGATCTGGGTGATTTTTGGACATGTTGGTCACCAAGATTAGGGCTATCAGGAGATGTAACAATTGTGGGGATTTTATATGTTTTTTGGGGTACTTTGAGGGTTTTATAAAAATTTGTGTTTTTTCTGCCTGGAGATAACGGAATTAATACAGTATCTACCTCAACTATCTCCCAGGAAGAGAGGAGGGATTGTATGTTTGTTATGGGAGTGTCATGCATTTAATCACTTTTTATTGGTCTGTGTCTTTGTGTTGGAGTCCCCAACAAGGTCCATGCGGTCGTACCCCTTGCATAGGGAAGTGTCATAAAAGGCCAGTGTGGAACCATTAAAATCTAGTTCCTCTTCACCCTCAACATAGAGTTTCATCTCATGTGTGGATGGGGACAGCTATATTCGCTCTGGGGATTGCTATACTCCTTATACTCCCCTGGGTTCTAATCACTAGCTCTTATAAGAACTGTTCCTGCTACGCTCTCTGGAGTAGGAGAGGTTCACCCACTGGAAGCTGGATCCTGGTCTTGGCTCCAGGATGGCGAGACCCCAACCAAGCTGCAGCGGTTCGTGGGGTCTGTAGTGCTAATGTGGTCTGGTGGAGTGCTTGGAGTCCTCGGTAAGCACTAGGTGCATCGACTGACGGAGGCATTCGGTAAGGGTGCCAGGCGGTCCGTCACAGGCATCATGCGCGATAGCCGCCCAATGTTTTCCTATGGGAATGCATTGCATTGGCTGTCAATTCTAATTATATCAGCCAGGGAGGTGGAGCGGGAGTGGAGTATTTAAACTAAGGTGAATTTCTAGCTTATTTAACGGGTACAAGGGGGGGACAACCTAAAATGTTTTTTTAACACTATAGTGTAAGGAATACACTTTTGTATTCTTGACACTGTAGTGTTCTTTCAAATCTACAAATCTCTCTTCTTTGTACTCTTCCCTTCCCTCTTTTTTTTTATAAGGATATCATTTTAAAGGTTTTTTTCCCAATGATCTGTTGCCTGCTCCCATAAAACAAACCTCATCTCTTGAATTCTGAGTGGACATATACATTTAATTATTTCCATAATTTATTAATAGATTACCAGCATACGTCACAAAGTACATTGACCAGAAAAATCGACAGGTCCCCAGTGGGACAAGAGCAAAGAAGTGTCCTTATAGTCTACACGAAAACAGTAATGATAATAGTTTCATAGTTCTAAATTTATCAAGATGTCCCAGATGTCTTGAGTTTCAACTCTTTTGGTCATATTCTATTCTTCTTCTATTATCTGTGACAAAAGAATTGCTGATTTAGTTTCCTGTTTCTCAGGAGTCAAAACAGAATATGAAAAGTTTAAAACAGCTCGGCAGCTCACAAAGGTAATCAAATCCATTCCCTAATCTACTATTTATTTACTGTGAGACAGGTCTCATTAACCTTCATGTCCATTTCACAAATTATGGACTTTTTGTTGTTGTTGTTTTTGCCAATTTCTTTAATTTATAATTCATAATATATCTAAAATGAAAACCAAATAATTTTTAATCTGTGTCCAGCAGGAAATGGAGACCAAAAGGTATATTTTAGCAGGATTCAGTTTTACTTAAAATGGATTGTAGTCTGTAAATAACTGTATTTATTTGTTTTGTTGACCAACTGGTTAGAAAACGTATAAATTAGATATTATGAAAAGCAAATATTTAACTATTCTAACTTACAAGCTAGAGATGGGATACCTGTTAAGGATCTCAGTACCCAGTTTCACCCAGCACTCAATATCACCCATCATCTTTTTTATCTCTCTAAAGCAGGGGTGCCCAAAAGGTAGATTCCCAGATGTTGAAGAACTACAACTGCCATGATGCTTTGAATGGCAAAGTATCATGAAATCTGTAGTTTTAAAACGTCTGGGGATCTATCTTTTGGGCACCCCTGCTCTAAAGAGTAAATCACAGCAGTTTAGTTCAGATGATGGGTGATTCACACACGCATATAAAACCTTATTCAGTTATACCTCCACATGAACTACATATATGTATATATTTTAGTCTATGTATATATTTTAGTCTGGTTACATTAACTTTTTTGGGGGTGTATGTTTTTCTATTTAAAATGCCCTATTGGGCACTGCTAATTAGTCCCCCCCATCTACATTTTACAGTAAACCTGCAATAGTTTTTTTACTTACCTGGAATCCAGCGTCAGGCGGATCTTCCATCGCTGCCTTTCACGCCTCCAGCTGATATCAACAAAGTGTCTTGTGCGGTTCATTTACAGTCTATTAATAGAGAAGCCTGTGATTGGACTTTTTTACTGGCTCATATTACATATATGCGACCGCTGGTAGGGAGGGCAAGAAAAATACTTAAAGGGAGAAGCTCAATGCGTTCATTGCCAGCATGCGATACGTGCTGATGATGAATGTATGTTATGCACAGAACTGACATTGGCATTTGTGCTGGGGTGGGGAAGGGCGCGTAACTAGCCCCTAGCACACAATTGAAGAATTCTTGCATGTGCAGCATTTTAAGAAGAAACGTTGCACATAAAGATTTCTACCACCATGACCACTTCATATCACTGATGTTGTCATGGTGTTTGGAGTGACCCTTTAAAATATCTGTCAATATAGATTCTTTGCTAATATGGCGAATAGATACAATTATGCATAGATTACAAATTAACGTTGTCCTGTTCTACATAGCAGATTTCCATTAACAATACACAAGATCCAGCGCACTCTCCCATCTACTAAACAGCAACGTCAATTTTATTAAAAAAAATTTAGGCAATCTAGGCAAAAAATAATGGGGATTTAGTTACATTATATGTTTAGTAGATGGGAGAGTGCGCTGGATCTTGTGTATTGTTTATTGTATAATATGGCCCCCAGCAGCACCCCATTTAAGCATGTTCAGGTGAGTGCAACCACCCCCCATGTTATATATATATATATATTTGGGAGTCTAGCCAACTCCTTGGTTTTGCACCCCTACCTGTTACAGGTGCCTCATCTCAGGTCCCTATTTAGCCTTGTACTGCAGAGAGCCTCAGATGGAATTTTTTCCCCAAGTAAGTGAGTTATTCACATAAGAGCAGACATTAGACTGTGAGAGTAGGACCTGCCAAAGATGGGGTACATTGACGTTGTGGCAGGCCTATGCTATGTATGATCATATAATGTAACTAAATCCCCATTATTTTTTGCCTAGATTAGGTGTTTGAAAAAAAAAACCTTTAGAAAAAACTTTTTAAAAAACTAATAAAATCTGTCAACATTAAAGTTGCAGATTTCCATTAACTGGTTTCCTTAAAGAGACACTATAGGCACCCAGATCACTTCAGGTCATTGAAGCGGTCATGATGCATTGTCACAGGTTCCTTAACCCTACAAAAGTAATTATTGCAGTTATTGAGAAACTGCAATAATTACTATCCAGGGTTAGCTCCACCTCTAGTGGCTGCCTACCAGACAGACACTAGAGGGACTTCCAGATTGTTAGGTGACTTTTGGTCACCTACGTGATGCTGGACGTCCTCACGGTATGCATGAGGACATCCGGCATCATGTAAAGCCCTGTAGGAAAGCATTATATGTGCTTTCATATGAGAAAAACCTAACGTGAGTGCAGCCATTGCTGTGCATGCCCGTTAGGTCTCCACTGCCAGCTGGCGGCGGAGGAGCGGAGATGGAGCCTGAACTAGCACAGAGGGACATTGATGTGGACTAAGGTAAAACCCCATCTGCACCATGGGGCAGAGGTAGGGGGAACTGAGGGGGGCACTATGGGGAGCTAAGTACCAGGAAAACTAATTTGTTTTCTGGCATTATAGTTTCCCTTTAAGTAATCAAAATATGACCATTGTTGTTAGTTAATTCATACACATAATTTATGAGAAATAAAAGCCAGTATATTTCAACAACATAATAAACAGAACTCCCATGGTGGTATGTGACAAGTAGGCATACAAGCACCAACTTGTCAACGATTGCCCCGGTGAGCAGCGAGTGATGCTGCCAAGTTACTATTTACAAATCTGATTCTATGCTTAATAAAATATGTCCTATTACGATAACATAAGAATATGTTACAACACAAGGACAATGTTATTTGAGAACCGCATGACAGTGTTGGACCAAAAGAATGTTTCACGATCATCATGATCACGGAGTATCCAGTTTCACGAAAAGAAACCAAAAATGGTTAGAAAATAATCAGCTGGGAGCAATTCCTCATTGAAGATCCACAGCTGTTAATTTTGCGTAGGAGTTCACAGAGGATAGAGTGTCGATCGGCAAAATACCCCATCACAACTTTTATGACACAAGAATATAGCAGATACATTTTAAGAATCTACTGATAAGAAAATAGAATGGAAATAATACAATCTTAAATATTAACTCTTTGAATCAAGAAAGAAAGTCTATGTACTTAAAGATTTAATGTGATTAAATTGTATATTTTCTTTTGCAAAATAAATATATAAGGTGCCAGGGTAGGGCAGACATGGGGGGAAATTTTCCTCAGGCCACTAGAATGGAGATATTTGTGGACTGCTGTCTCATTGTACAATACTAAATATATTATGTAACTATATTCCTTCTTTAGTACTGTATTACACTTATTGGAGTATTAATATAAAATTATAAAAGGAGGGGACAATGCGATCTCACGCTCTAATTAATTGTTCTATTACATACTGGCAATAAATAAATGACCTAGTGCATGCCTTCCAATATTTTAAGTTGTGCAAAGTGTGGAAGTGTGGCCAGGGGTGAGGTGTTCAGAGGAATTATAAAGATGGATATTCAGATAGCAAAAAGGGACAGAGGGAGTTGGGCCCCAAAAAGGACTGTCCCTCCTAACTAAGGACACTTGGGATGTATGCCAGCGTGAAGTTTGCATCCAGAATTACCATGGTGGCAGGGGTCGCAGCTGCAACTGCAACTTGAGCATAACTACTGGGAAAGGCCAGCGATGAAGCTGCCCCAGGCACAAAAAGGTAGAGTAGACACTTGCTTACCTGGATGGCAGGTGCCTACTCTGCCGAAATATACCAGGGAGAGAGGAGGCAGACAGCGGTGGCGCAAGGGAGCAGTGAAGAACTGGATGATTACAGGATCCCCACTGGATCCCAGCGAGAATATCCCCATTGGATCAAGGGAGAAAATCCACACTGGACCCTAGGGAACGGACCCACACCAGCTCTCCCAAAGATACTGGGGCTGGATGGGCATTAACAAACCACAATAAATAATGTTAATTTGTAAGTGTATCCGCAAGGATGTGTGAATGTGTGAGAGAGTGTGTCTGTTAGTGTGTATGAGTCTATGTGTCTGTAAGTGAGTGTTTCTGTTAGTGTATGTGTGTATGTCTGTCTGTCAGTATTTGTCAGTGAGTATGTCTGTCAGTGTATGTGTGTGTGTCTGTCAGTGAGAGTGTCTGTCAGTGACTGTGCCTGTCTGTCAGTGAGAATGTGTGTTAGTGTGTCTGTCAGTGAGTGTGTGTGTGTGTCTGTCAGTACATGTGTTTTAAATCAGTAAGATTGTGTGTCTGTCAGTGAGGGTGTTTCAAATCAGTGAGATTGTGTGTCTGTCATTGATAGTGTGTGTCAGTGTGTCTCTCTGTGTGTCAATCAGTGAGTGTCGGTGAGTGGGGTTTCAAATCAGTGAGAATGTTTGTCTGTCATTGATAGTATGTGTCAGTGTGTGTGTGTGTGTGTGTGTGTGTGTGTGTATGTGTCTGTCAGTGACTCTGTCTGTCAATGTCTGTCATTGAGTGTGTCTGGTGGTGAGTGTTTCAAATCAATGAAAGTGTGTGCCAGTGTGTCTGCCAATGAGACTGTGTCTGTCATTGAGAGTGTGTGTCAGTGTGTATGTTAGGGAGTATGCCTCTGTCAGTGTGTGTGCTTCAAATCAATGAGATTGGGTGTCTGTCATTGAGAGTGTGTCTCAGTGTTTCTGTCAGTGAGTGTGTCTGTCAGTGTGTATGAGTGTGTCTGTCATAAAGATTGTATATCAGTGAACGTGCCTTTGTCAAATGAGTGAGTCTGTCACTGATGGAGTGAGTGAGTGTGTCTGTGTAAAATCAGTGTGTGTCTGTCTGTCTGTCAGTGAGTGTATCTGTCAGTGAATACATGTGTCTGTCAGTATGTATGTATGTATGTGTGTATCTGTCAGTATGTATATGTCTGTCAGTGCGTATGTGTGTCTTTCAGTGTTTGTGTGTCTGTCTGTCAGTATGCATGTGTCTGTAAGTGAATTTGTCGGTGTATGTGTGTCTGCTTGTCGGTGTATGTGTGTCTGCAGCCAGTGTGTTTCAGTCAGTGTGTGTCTGTCAGTGAGTGGGTGTATGTCAATGAGATTGTGTGTTTGTCAGTGTATGTCAAATCAATGAGAGTGTGTCTGACAGTGAGTGTGTGTGTGTGTGTGTCTGTCTGTCAGTGTGTGTCATATCAGTGAGAGTGTGTGTCTTTCTGTGTCAGTGAGTGTGTTTTTCTGTCAGTGAGTGTGTGTGTGTGTGTGTCTGTCAAAAAATGTGTGCATGTCAGTGTATGTCTGTCAGTGAGTGTGTGTGTCTGTGTGTATCTGTCATTGAAAATGCGTGTTGGTTAAACAGTTTGTGTATGTCAGTGTAAGTGGATCAGTGAGAGTGTAAAGGGGGCCTTCTTTGATTCTTGCACCAAGGCCCTTGGATTTCTAATTATCTTTTTTTTTTAATTCTTTATTTTTCGTGTTTTGTTTGGCACATTGGCATAAACATAGTATTACAATGGTAAGACATTTCGTTTTTGCATGCATCGTGATAGCCAACGTGTAGATAAGACATTGACAGGATGTTTGTCAGCACAATTTTTCATAACAAACAGGTAAGGTTACAAACCCAGGGTAGGTGTGTTTGTAGCAGGTGTGGTAGGATGTGTGTTTTCCCCATTCTCCGGGTGGCCTGCTCGTGTAGTGTGGATTTATGAGGGCTGTAGTCCCAGTGCGCTTAGAAAAGCGGGCACTCCAGCTAGAGACGTGAGGTTGTGTGCAGTCCCCTGATGGTGGATAAGCAGTGAGCCAGTGTTTCCCCACCTGTATGCTATTCCAGCTTTGCAGAGTGTTGTGGTCACCGGTCCAAAAGTCTTACACCTCAGCAAAGTGGCTCTAGTAAGGTCCTGGAAGAATAAAAGCTGGGAGCCTTCAAAGTCCAGTGGCATTTTACCTTTTAGGGCAATCATTATTTGTATTTTATCGTGGACGGTTATACAGCGCAGGATGACATCTCTGGGTGTGTTAGGTGACATGCGGACTGAGCCAGTCACATGATAGATCCCATCTAGGGCAATTTTTTTTGCGGTGGCCTGTGGTAGTATAGTTGAGATCAGGAGCCATATATAGTGTGGCAATGTACTGTAGTCATTGCTGCCAGCCCAGTAGTGATGGGAGTGAGCGCAGGACTTCTCTTTTTGTATTTGTATTTACTTTCTATCACACAGCCTTGTTACAATGCTGCCACCCATCCCATGTGTTCCCTATTAAGGGATAATAAGTATATCAGGGGTGTATATAACAAATACCTCTCTATGTCTCATTAAAGATATCTTTGCCAGAAGCTCAAGGAAGCAGGCAGAAGGGTCAGTGTTAGGACCCGCTTAGGGGGGGTCTGCCTTGACGTTGGCAGGCGGGAATTCCTCAGTTAGGACAGCAGTGGGGACACCCCGGATTTTAATGTGTGTCCGGCGCTGTTTATCCTCCAGGGACATTATTTGGGCAGCTAAGACGTGCTGCTCTGTTTGGAGTTGTTGGATAGTGTCTCTGAGGGTGCCTACCGTGTCCTGAACACTGGTGATGTCGTCCTCTGTGGCTCTAACCCGTTCCGTAACATGTTGGATGTCAGCTCACCAGCACAACCTCTGCTGCAAGCAGCTTCTGTATATTTATTAATAGTGCCTTTAGGTCCCCTTTAGTAGTGGGGTTGAGTCATCTTGGGGTTCAGGTGACCGTGAGTGTTCCACCAGAGGGGTGGTTGTGGTTGTTGGTTCACCTCCGACCGGTTCTGAGGTCAGGCTGCTGCTGGATGGGTGTGCAGTGCGTGACGGTTCTGGTTGCCCGGGCCGGAACAGCATGTCCTCTATGTCTCTGTCTTGCAAGTTGGTGCTGGCTGTGTGCTTTTGTGAGCGGCGGCCCATGGTAGGTGTGCCTGTGTTTGTGTTGGGGGGGGAGTGCTCCGGGTAGCTTCCGCCGAGGAAGGCCTCAAGGCTTAGGTGTGGCGTTGCGTGGTAGGCCGCGGTTTTTCACCTTTGCCTGGGCTGTTTGGGGGCCTGAAAGAATGGCATCAGTCGGTGCAGCATGTTTTGCTGGGTTGTGTTGGTCAGTTTTCAAGGTTTTATGGGGCATGGGAAGGGAGATTAATTGCAGATTGTATCTGGGTTCTGCGGAGTTAGTTGAGATAGCGTCTGATCAGTGTATGTCAAATCAATGAGAGTGTGTCTGACAGTGAGTGTCTGTCTTGATTTCTAATTATGCCCTTATCTGCCAATCCCACTTACCCATACAAATAGTTTAGTTGTAGGGAACTAATCTGAGAGGCAATCTGGTGGCCGGGAGAGGCGGACGATCTTCCAGCACATGGACCGATCTGAAAAAGATCCAGGAGCCCCGCAGCTCCCCTTCCCTTTGGGTTCATAATATTGGAGTAATGCATCCTCTCAGATGTTCTGTATTTTATCTATTAACTGTTCTTCTATAAAAATGTGATGATTTATGCAATACACTTTGCTTTACATTTCATCTTATGTACTATGGAAGACTCAGAATGTGTAGATTGTTCACGCTTTATGTCTAACACGCACATCAAAAATAAAGAATTAAAAAAAAAAATACTCAGCACCAAGGCATTCACACTAAATGTACCACACGAGCTATCTGGGGAATGATTTTATGAAAACATGACTAGTTGAACATGACAGGTTGAATATATGAACTATGAGGTTGGCAAAATATTGATTAATGTTGGACAGGGCATGTCATGTATCAATAAAGGTTCACATATACAGTGTTTGTTCTTTAATCCTACCCATTAGGCCAGCACATTTATCTATGTACACCTCACAGTGTTCCTAGCTGATATGGCCATAGCTAGCTATCAAATGCATTTTCCCCCCATAAAAAGGTTATTCTATGGTCAAACCAATATCCGTCTAAGCTATTTATAGAGCGTGATATTAAAGTGACCTTGTCACGGTCTGAGATCGCTCTCATTTTATTCTGGCACCACAGAGACTTTTACTTTTTATTGACACCTGAGATGCCTGCTAACCAAGTATGCACCAGAAGAGACTCTTTTGAAGTGCCAGACAAAAAGATCAAAATCAAACTGTGACAGGTCTGTTCTAAGGTAGCATACGAAGTAAAAATAATAAATAGCAAGTTACTACCTCATATCCATTTTTCTATAATGAAACTTGGTATCAAACAGAGACGCAGCACATTATATTAATAGCAGTAGAATGCTAGAATATTATCAATAGCAATTGAACACTAGAATATTTTTTTTTAATACCAAACAGAACACTTTATAATACTAATGGAACACTAGTGTATTTATAACACTACAGCAGAACACCAAAATTGAAAAGAATTTCCGTCAAAAAAATAAAATAAAATAGTTTCTGGCAGAAAAAAATTGTTTTGACATGAAAAGTGGGAACAGGTCCTATATTGTCCCTTCAACAAAGAAAAGCAAATCTCAAGCTGTAATGTAAATATTACATGATAACAATTATTTTGTTTGACAACAAATATTTCCCACAGCTATCGCTATCTCAACTTTTTACCAACTTTTGTCAGCTGCAGGTCCTAAGACATAGAGGCCCGTACATTGGCTTGTGATGGTCCTGGAATTGTAATAAAATTCCAATGCAATAAATGTATTTCATAAATATTTTATCTTTATGAAATACTCAAACATGACAGATATTTTTATAATTTTAAAATTGTTTAATATTTAAATCTTTTTGCCCACCCTATTTTTAGACACAATCTTTTTGCTTCCCTATGTGACCTACATGTGGGTACATGATTGATTCTCACTACAGATCAGAATTTAACTATTTTTAGGTAGAATAATGTGGAATTGTGGATGCTCTATTCTCTTTAGAAAAATGCGTGTTGTCTTTAACATACCAGTTCCATCGGGTGTCAGGAAGTAATGGTTAAAGGTTACCAAAATGTTTGATTGGAAAAATTTGTATATTGTGAAAGCTGGAGATATGAAGAGTAAATCTCTATATTATTATGCCTTTTGTTTATATTATACACAAAAATCTGTATTGTTTCAAATTTCATGTAGGGGTATCTCATGTCTGATATACCGGTTTTGTAAAACAGTAATTTCAAATTATGATTTTGTTAAAAATGATATATTTATTAGATGAATGAGTTGCTAAAGCCCCATACATTATGCTTTATGATCTACATGTAATTTGAAGAGCAAACAAGCATTCTCTGCTTCATATGTTAATTTATTAAATACATTTTTCATTTTCCCCAAATTCCGATACAGCTTGAGCTGGGATCCTTCATTTTGAGGAAACTTGGCCTAAAGGTCCAAAATCACACAGGCTAGTCCTACAGCTCCATAAACCTCTAACTCAGTGGTTACCAAACTTTTTAGGTTCAAGGCGCCCTTAATATTTCAATATTTTTCCAAGGCACCCCAAGTCAAAACAATTTTCTAGGTTGGATATATGTACAGCACTGCGGCATATACTGGGCCCCTAAGTGGGAGTGGCGCTTTATTATGGCGTGTATGGGGGGGGGCAGTGTGTGTGTAGGGGGTTAGTGTGTTTATGGGGGCAGTGTGTGTATGGGGTAGTGTGTGTATGGGGGGTAATTGTGTGTATGGGGCAGTTTGTGTATGGGGTAATTGTGTGTATGGGGGCAGTGTTTATGTATGGGGTAGTGTGTGTGGGGGGGGCAGTGTGTGTGTATGGGGGCAATGTGTGTGTATGGGGGTGCAGTGTGTGAATGGGGGGCAATGTGTGTGTATGGGGGGCAGAGTGTGTGTAAGGGGGCTGTGTGTGTTTATTGGGGAGCTGTTGTGTGGTGTAGGACCTGTGGGGTATATAATTTTTTTTATTACAAATAAAAATGATGTCCCCCTCCCTGTTTACCTTTGCTTGCGAGTGGGGACATTTCCTGCAATCCCTGGTGGTCCTGGTGGTGACAGTGAACTCTAGCAGCCTCAGGAGCTGCTAGAGTTCACTCTCACGAGATTCGGATCGAGAGGAGAACCTGGCAGAGCTGCAAGTTCCTCCTCTGCAAGTTCCCTCTCTCCTCCTGGTCCTCTCTCCCTCCAGGGGAGAGGGAGGCACAGTTCCCAGTGCTATCATCATAGCACTGGGAAAATAACTTGCGGCTCCCCTGTGTGCCCGTTGTGGCGCCCCAGAGGGTCGCAATACACAGTTTGAGAACCGCTGCTCTAACTGATCTATTTTAACATGAAAAGGAAGAAATAAAACCAATCTGGAAATAAAAACTTCCAAAATGTCCATTGTATCTATCTATCTATCTATCTAGATAGATTTTCTCACCCATATCTCCTTATACATTTATTAGGGATACATGTATACACTTTTTGCCTGTATATATATTTTATATTTTGTATATGTATATTTATATATTTATTTGTATATATATATATATTTTTTTTTTATTATTTTTTTTTATTATTATTTTGTTTACATTAAATAAAGAGGTTTATTTGTTTAGCTACCCACCATCAGTTCTTCACTGGAATGTAAAAATCTTATATTGCAGTAACAACTATAATACCTTAAGTGGTGTAAAGAGAACTTACTTTCTGTACCTTGATGCTGATGTATAATTGTTTCCGACAATGAATATTTTAAATAGGGAAAGTGGCAGATTGTTTCTGTATTGCTGTATTTCATCTTCTGTCAGCACCTTACCTTTGTAAAATATTTAGTTTTTCACTCCACCTACATTGTATCTCTCTGCAACGCCTCCCCTCGTGTGTGCCTCCTAACCCTGTTTTTTTAAAACCTTTACATTTTGTGTCTTAGCCGTTTATTATCTGCTGTATGTCTCTTAATCTTCCTTTTACTCCCTGTACGCCGCTGACACAAACTCCTGTTATTTCATTATTTCACAGTTGTATTCACTGTATTTTATTTTTGTTGATGAACATTTACGGTGGAACATGTCACATCATACAGTCATATTAACTTGAGACCGAAGTAATATTTTTTTCTAATTTTAACATGTCCTGTGTACACAAAAGTATAAACTCCATATTTGGTGAAATTAAATTTAAAGTGATTTTATTTAGAGAGAATTATATCAAGACTTGTTTTTACCGGCAACAATATAGGCATACAATGTGTAATTTTAAATGTATGCAAACATTACAAAATTGTTATTTTATCGGTTCAGCAAAAATAGATAAGTCAAGGAAATAAGAGAAAATGGGAGTAGAAATGGACCTTTTATGCTGTACTAGATTGCAGTGTTTAACCTCTAAGCACATGATCAAATTAGTTTTCTATAACAATATGTTCTTTTTAGACTTTAGAGTAATTATGCCAGAGTCAAAAGAAAAACATTATTAAATAGGAGAAAGAGTCCTTACATATAAGTTTCTAGAAAAAATAAATAAATACTTATCTTGAGAACACATCCAGATTTGTCAGAGAATGAAAAGTTTTTGCAAAATGTTTGAAGAAATCACACATAAATCACTTCATTTACTCAGTGTCAAACCTGTAAATTTGCGTTCTGTCTTAACCTTTGATCAGGCTGATCAAACGAAGACCTCATTTCAAGGCTATTACTACCCAGTGTCACATAGTTCTGATCACATGGTCAATACTGATGTCATAAAACCATTACCAGTAATGGTAGTTATGGTAAAAGAGTCTTTGTAATTAACCATTTAATTAAGTCCAGAAACCAAATTAAATACACTGTCTGTTTTGCCCAGCCAGCAGGACTCTTGTTTTGTTTCTACGGTTTAGCAGCGTAGTCGTGATAATTTGCATGCTAACTGAACTCATGCCTCATGCAGATGATTTGGGACATCTGTTGGCTTTCCAAACTAAACTATGAAAATGCAAAAGGTTGAGGCAAATTATTGTTCGGGCATCTTAAAAAAAGATGATGGTTAACTCTTTCACAGGCCAACACAAATGAAGAGAGAGAAATATTTTAATTGTAAATATAGTTTCACTAAATGTTCATCCTTTGTAGAACATATATATACTTATATACACTTAGATTATTGATGTTTTTATTCTTCAAATTGAATTGCGTCTCTGTATGGATTCCATATTTGCGCAGCAGCATCTTGCACAGTTGATAAATCGTCTCCAATAATGTTCACTTTTCTAAACTGAAATTTTCTGGTAGAGTTTTTTTTAGAGGTCCATTCGTTAATATCTACATATCTTTATGAACGACCTGAACAGATTTTCAAGCATATCTATTATGATGTAAAACACCTCTGAAGCTTTAAACTTCTACTTTTTTCAGTAGAAGGGAGAACAGAAGGGGGGGCAGCAATAGTTAAAATTCAAAGTTAATTTTACAGTTAATTTCAGATTTAAGGACAGAAAAGTCGAACTGGAAACATAACTGACAGAGACGTTTTCAGTTTCTGCTACATATACCTTAAATTTGAAATTCACACAGAATTCTCCTTGAATTCTCACTTTAGTGAATAAGACATATTATGAGAAATTTCTAAGCCTGCAACATGTTCCTTGGAAAACAGTTTTCAAATGGAAAGGTGCAATTGCTTTAAATATGATAGATTAGTTCAGACATGCACATGTTAAGAAAAGACATCGATAATCAAACTTGCAAATAAAATATGAACATTTCTTATAAGAAATCAGAAGTGCTCACAGATCCAGTAAAGAAGGCAACTGATACCTCCTGTGAAACACACATCTACTGGTTATAGTAAATGTAAAAGAAAATCTAATATTGGAGAAAACAACAAAAATGACCTATAACATGTTTAAACCTTTTATTACGAGATGCTCTGTTTTCTTATAAATTTAAATTCTATATGAATGGATAAAGGGGATAACCCGAAAACATTTGTACCTTATGTCCTTGGTAATAAATCTTTTTGTAGCACTTGGTGTGGACATTTGCAAATTGTTTGTGCTGCCCTCATTTTTTGTATTTTTGTGTAATCAGACCAGACAGAATAGCCTTCACCCATGTGCAAAAATGAACCTTGGGCGCCCCTGATGCTCATTCACTGGTTGTCCTTCTTTGCACCACTTTTGTTAGGTACTACCACTACATAATGGAAACACCCCACAAGACTTGCCGTTTTGGAGATGCTCTGACCCGCTTGTTTAGCCATCACTATTTGGCCCTTGTCAAAGTTACATAGATCTTTTAGCATGCCCATTTTTTCTGATTCCAACACATGAAATTCAAGAAGTGACTGTCTACTTGCTGCCTAATATATCCCAACACATTGACAGTTGCCATTGTAATGATATAATCAGTAACTCGTCGGTGGTTTTAATGTTATGGTTGATCAGTGTAGACTGGCGTGCAAGGTTCATGTTTCTTGATTTAAGCTTATGTAATGAGTGTTTCTTAATGTCATTTCAGTAAATTTCATATATAGTTATGATTCATGTATTGATATCACATTCAGTGTCAGATCACTTTTTTTCTAGAGCTGCAAATGTTACCACTATTGCTGAACGTGATAAGAGATAATTTTTTAGGCATTATATCAGCTGAACAGGGGATTCATTTTATACAGCACCGTTTAATATTATGGGATTAGCTGCATTAGTTAGCCATATTGTTACTGGACCTGCTCGCAATATGTTGTTATTTTGTTACTCTTATTGAGATGCAAAAACGCCAATTCACTGAACCTCAGATCGTTCATATGACATGTGTTTCCTTGCATGAGGACATGCATTATGGCAAAGATGCTTGTGATGCCAAATTAAATCATGTGTTGCCCTCTTTCCTTGATTGATAATATGGAGAATAGCAGAGACAACTGAATGTCAGAATTGTATTGTTTTTTTAAAGCCTTGTCTCATTAGTGCATTTGGGAAATAAATTTTTAGTTTTTAACGCATAGTAGTTACAGTTGGCAGTAGGCATTTTTTCATGAACAGGGCTGCACCCCCTAAATGTGTGATGGACACTAATGCACCATTCAAAGATAGGAACTCACTAGTGAACACATATTTTTCACAAGGGCTAAGAGTTTTGTTATTTTTTTAGTTTAATATAAATTTTAGTAAAGCTGGCCAATTATCTTAAATAATTATCTCACTGTTTTTCTTATTTTCTTTTCTATGTAATAATAGCTACGTCTGCTTCTTCAGTTCACGGCAGAAAATCCAAGACAGAAGAAAACTTGTTAAAGGATAATCTGTCCTGTATCATCTTTCCAACAGCTCTGGAGTTGGCAGCAAAGAGAACTAGTGGAAATCTGGATTTTGACAAAAGCATAGTAAGTGATGATGATAAATGTAGTCCGATACTCTGATGTGTGAATCGCACAGTACAAACACATTACAATGTGCTGGAAAGGAGACCAATTTTCTGCAAAGTCAACTTTCATTTTCAGAGTAATTCAAAATAGGTATTTGACGTTCTCTTGAAAATTATTTTATTTAGTTATAAGAATCAGCTAATATTAAATAAACATGCCATATAACTGCAATTACAAATCTTAATGTTTGCTTATATCTTCCGATTAAAAAAAGGTTTAAATGTCAATCGTTGAAAATCAGATAAAACTAAAATGTGTAGCATATGGATTGTGTCAAGTTGGAAAAAAAACTCAAACAAGTTTTAGCTCACTTTTGCCATTACAGTGTAGACATCCATTTAAATATTAAATTGGTTCCAAAGAAGGATTTAGACATTAAAACTAGGTGAGTAAATAAAGTGAGTGTCGGTGTGGATTAAAACTAATATTATGAGGGCTGTCAATCTCTTCCTGAGACTATCACTCATAAGGGTCGTCCAGAAAAAAAAATGCCTTTCTGGTCTTTCTTCTGCAAGTGAGATACAGAAACCCAAAATCATCATCATTGCAAGGTATACGGTTCTTGACAGTAAAATATGGCTAGTAACCTTCGATGTACAATGAAAAAGTAATCATCAGTATAATCATTACACTGAATACAACAAATGTTAAAGAAGAGAAGATTGGAATGATTAGGCGCTTGGTGTTTGTATAATACAGATGACGTTTGTGATATGGAATCTGTTGACGTGGTACTCAGGAAGACAGCTTAGTATATCTACCAGAAATGTGTAGATATAGATTAAAGGAACATTACGGGCATCCACACCACTTTATCTCAATAATGTGGTCAGGGTGCCATGTTCCTCTTTTTTAAAGCTGCAACTGAAAACACTGTCAATCTGCAGGAACAGCAACGTTTACTTTGCAGTGTTATCCTACCTCTAGTGGCTGTCAATATGACAGCTACTATGGGCACTATTAGGAAATAGCAGAATAAACTCTACTATTTCAAACAGATGGTCTCAGAGAGCATTTTGTCGTGCATGTGCACTAGTCTCCCAAGGCTTTACTGTAGGAAAACATTGGACTGGCTGAGATAATCGATTCACAGAAGAGACCAGCGCAGAGAGTGCTGAATGGTAATAAACTACCTTTTCACCACCTAAAAGGTGGCTAAAGCACTTTAGTTTGAGGAACCATATTTCCTTGAGCTTGCTTGGACCCGTGCGGTCACAGCTTCTCTACAACATACTGCTCATTGATGATCCAAAAATGATCCAGCCCTTTTAATCCAAGAAGCTTTAGTTAGCCTTAGGAGGGAACTCCATACGCTTGATATATGTTACTGAGAGATTACTGCACAAGACTAAACAATTGTATTATGCAGAGAGGAACAGGGCAGGCAAATCATTCCAGCTATATTTACCTTTCTAAAATCCCATGCCGATGATCTGCAGATGGCACTGAACTAGCCAACCCTGATTTTATAGTTAATGAATTGGCCACATTTTACAAATCCCTATATATCTTGGCCCAGGATACAGCAACATACCAGTTATACCAGTCACTGGTCTTGTACCTACATTAAACATTTTTTGAGTCAAATTAAACTGCTTTTCATGAATTCTTGACTGTGCAACTTCCACTCTACCTGAGATTTACTTACTAGACACGTTTCCAGATGTCCTACAAGAAACATTAAAGAAAATGGTCATGTATATCATGAACGCAGTCAAACTATGTATTGCGAAAGCATGGAAATCAGAATTTGAATCTGAATGACCAAACTTTATGAGGAGATGTGCCATAGGATAATAGGGTCGCTTAATACTCATTTTAAAGTGTGGGCCCATAGGACTGTGGTATCTCCTCACTAAAATGGCAATATGGCTTCAACCCACACATTGAGTTCTTGCCATTATCATCTGTATGTCTTTCTATACTGTGTAAAGTTTCCTTCACTTTAAACTATTCAGATACTAAATGTACATTGCATTGTATTGAACTCTGACAAGATTCTGTTATTTGAAAACTTTGTTTTGTTAAAATACTTCAATAGCAATAATACAAATTTAAAAAAAAGAGAGAGAGATATGTTAAAAAGCTCGGTTTGTTACCCCGGAGATTTAAACTAGTAATAAACTCATTGCTGGGAATAACATGCAAAGTAATTTCGTGACACACTTTATTTACACAGACTAAACTATTTTCAGTAGTAGCACGCAATGCAAGTCTTGTGATAATAATGTAAAACTACTTGAATCTATATCTACCCATATTATTTACAAACCATTCAATTGTATCACTGTTATGACTAGGCAAACTATGCTAGCACTCTACTCGTAGTAGTTGGAAGCCCCTAAGTTGACATGCTAGGGGGAGCTCTATCATTAAGCAAAGATTTAATCAACGATATCCCAGTTCCAGTGAGATTTGGAGTAAATCACAAATTATGGAAGAGAAGAACCACAGCTACATAAAGGACATCATTGATCTTTTCCCTCTAATCCTGAAGTGGTTTAGATTATCCACTTGTGTTGGTTGGCTCCAATCCATTAACAGCCCTACAATACAATTCATGGTGTACTGTAGACCTTGGGTACTTTCAAGTTTTGTTATCTTTTTGAAACGTATATCTATATCTATTCTTAATATCAATGCAGTTTTACTTGTCCACCTAATATTTTATTCATTCTTGCTCTTTGCTCTCTTTTTTTTCTCTTAACTAAAGTACATTATTACTATACTGTTACTATAGTAAACTATCAATGAATCATAATTCTTTGGAATTATCATTGTTTTGCTTCTTAAAAACTAGATCAGAATATAATAATAACAATAATAATAATAATAGTAATAATAAACGTTTGCCATGAGTGGGTCACTTTGTTTCTGCTCAATTGAGCAGTGACCATGAGTTGTACAAGTTGAGTACACTATGTATAATGTATCATACCATTGGAGACATAGAGCTTTATTCACTTAAGAATGAATTATGGTGAAATGAAACAAAACAGGGTGTTCCGGAAAGGGACTGTTGGTGTGTGCAAGTGAACCCGAATAAGGTTTAACCCTTAATTGCCCAATAGGAGAAATGCTAAAATGTCCAGAGGATATAAAACCCAACGGACAAAAAAAAGGTTCCTTGAAAATTATAAAACTAATATACTACTAGAAATATATACAATTAGATACATTTTATTACATATTTAGAGAAAGAGACATATAACAATGAAATGAAAACCAGTTTACAAAATTCAGGCTAAAATCATCTAATTTTGCCCAAATTTTGCCACTTGGTTCTCAGTTCACTGCAATCTATTCCTATGGTGTTTATTTATTAAACCTACTTCTTTCAATGTATCTTAGCAATATAGTTTAAAGGGTTACTCCAACCACAATGACCTGAGTCTGTTTTTTGAAGTGGTCATGGTGGTGAGTCAAGATATACAGTGCTTCAGTTTGAAACACTGCA
Organism: Pelobates cultripes; assembly: GCA_933207985.1. Taxonomy (NCBI): domain Eukaryota; kingdom Metazoa; phylum Chordata; class Amphibia; order Anura; family Pelobatidae; genus Pelobates; species Pelobates cultripes. The sequence goes on along the minus strand of OW240915.1, from coordinate 271,918,115 downwards.
CATCTAGAGATAGTTTTAATTGTGTGCTGAGGGCAAGTTGCTAAAACTCTGTTATGGGCTGCCTAATTTCATTCTGTGCATATAAAATGTCTATCATAAGCGCGCAGTGCAAGCTGCCCAAAGGCATAATAGTTTCTCCCTTGCAAACTCTGAAGAAGTCCATGTCTCCCCTCCCACCAACATTGAGAGAAGCTCTCCCTCCTCTCAATTCCATTTTTTAATTTTTAAATCCTCTCTTCCTTCTTTCCTGCTCCATTCCCTCCTTTCCTTTCCATCTCCCCATGTGGGCTCTGATCACGCGCATGCAGTTGAGCCCATTAAATACGCCAATCAAAGGCAGTCTGTATGAGAAGCCTTTGATTGGACCCCGGCACGGCTCTTGTGACATCAAATTGAGGTAATATAAACTTCTTTTAAAACGCTCTTTGAACATTTTTTTTGGGGGGGGGGGGACATATCGAATAATGCCTTGTTGCATTATTCTACATAATAAAAAAAGGTTTAGAGAAATCATTTAAATACATTGTTCTGGCTACTATAATTCATAAACCATCATAATTATTGAAATAAGACATCAACTAACCTATCCAGAAATGGATCTAGGGAGATTTGAATAAAAAGAGGCAAGCATATTGTATGTCAGAAAGTAAGCATTATTTGGTCTCTCACATGGTATGTGGAAAAAAACAAACATTTAGCAGGAGTCAGATATAGAAACACATAAGGCTAAGTATTTGAAGCTAAGGATACTCTAACACAGATCAGATGAAAAGCAAACAGCTTAACGTGGTGTAGACTTTCCTACCAGGATTACTGAAATCCAATGCAAAATTTGAAAATGAGTTACTTAACTAGTATACATTGAGGTATATTCTGTCCTTATCATATTGTGTAGCACATTCTTTCTTAACACATGTGTATCTCTGTATATGTCACCTATAACTAGAACATGTTTAAATACACTCCTCACTTATTCTACATTTTCCTTGGGTGCATTAACAACATAGACACAGCTGCACAATTATATATTAACCCCTTAAGGACACAACTTCTGGAATAAAAGGTAATCATGATGGAATATTTCCGTCATGTGTCCTTAAGGGGTTAAATAAGGTTTAAGAGAAAAGATCTTCCATTTAGACTTGAAGAAAGAAGATTTAACTACAGCAGCACAGAAGTTTAAACAATAAATATATGGAGTTCTCTGCCTAGAATTTTTTTTGTCAAATTAGACAAATGTATATCAATTTATCGAAAGGATCACTAAAGTCACCCAGACCACTTTATTTCAATGAAGTGGTCTGGGTGCAATGGGCTTGTTATTTTTGCCATGCAATGTAAACAATACATAAAATGAATACACCTTTAGTGACTTGTCTTCCTGATAGCTTCTAGGGGCACTTCCTCCTCCAGAACCGAGTGATACGGATTTCTGGAATAAAATGCTGCAGAAAGCAGCATTTGATTGGAGGAGTACAGGGTTTGGCTGATTCCTAATTCCTATCTGTTGCTTCCAAAATATATATATACATATGGAGAGAGACAGCTCTTTTCAGTGATTCTTCATTTATTTATTTTTTGTAAAGTTATTATGCAGTAGCAGAGCTAATTAACTCACTTTTATTGCAGTATGGAATAGTGTAAATTGTTCTGGACCTTTATGAGGTATAGAAAGCGAGAGAATGTATGTTCGCGTGTTGTGTTAGTACTTGCTAGAGAAGGTTTATGAACTAAAAATAAAAGATGAAGGGAGATACCTGGATTTGATACAGGGTTATTAGCCAAAGTAGTTATTTTATCACATTGATTGGTAGCATAAAAACCTTCAGAACAGTATAGCATAATAAATTACATAAGTTTTATATATAGTGAGATAAGCGTTGGATTTTATTTTGTGGAATAAAGCCTAATAAAATGCTGTATGCAGAGTAAAAAGGTAAGAATTTTAAACATCCTCTGAATAAATACAACAGGGGTTAAATGAAAGTAATAAAATAACTATTTGTCAAATTGTTCTGCTCTATAAATTGGTGGAAACATTTATAAGGGGAGGAGTCACCAATGGAATGTTCCTGCTGGTCCCACTCGTTTCCACGGTGATTGACACACTTTAAGTACTTTAGTTCTCTTTTTAGAACACTTTGATAAATAACCCCTATTATGCAAGCACATTTCTATCAACAGAACATTGGGGAAGATTTATCAAAGTGTTCTGTTTTAAAAATGGTTGAGAAATGAAAAGGGGGGGGGTGAGTCAGTTTGAGCACACAGTCACAAAAGACGTTGATGAATCTCCCCCATGCAAGGCAGTGTCTCTCTCGAAAACCGGGTACTACAGCAGTGGCTATAGGAAAAAAAGCAGCATCTGTTTCATTACAGTAAATTTTTTTTATGATAAAACTGAACATTTTATATTCGAGATGTTTTCTGGAGTTATTGATTGCTGAAAAGATGGTTTTTAACAAAGGTAAACATGGAAATAATGAGACAATATTTTAATATGTCAGCTGATTACTGCTATTAATATTTAATATGGGCCACATGTTTGAAAGATAGCAGGAACATTATATTGATTAAAGGGATGAATTATCATAAATGGAGGTTGACCTAAATATACTCAAAATGATTGTTCATTGTTGAAGTCAGATGTTTAACTAAATATGAATATTTATATTATCTATAAATATTTATGGAGCAAAATCTATGTCTTTAACTGTATTGTATAAACATATTCTAAAATAAACCTCCATAGTATTTTAATGTCAGTTACTTTGTAACTATAGATCGCTTGTAATGCTCTGAAATAGTATATGCAGTATATATAATAATATTGTAAACCATTTAGAAAAAAATATGCAAACATGAGATGTACAGGTAAAATCTTTTAACAACTCCTTGGCCCTTACGCTTATGGAGCACATAATTACAATAAACCCTTCAATACCAAGCACTTTTTTTACTGAAAAAAAATTAGTATAACAAAGCAGTTTTTTTACATTGCTTTACAGACAAACTTAAACATTAAAATTATGTAAATGTATACACTATTTGGGTAATGAAAATCTTTAGAAAGTATACATTGTCCTTTATCACACATGGTCTGAAATGTCAGTATAAAAGCAAAAATGCTATTTTACCTACATATAATAGATTTAAAAAAAAGATAAAAAGGGGTAAAATACCAGCAGGGTTGAAACAGAATTTCATACAGTTAAATCATATATTTCTAAAATAAAGGTACCCAGAACTGCTATCAAATGACAATATTAGATTGCAAACTTTGATATTAGATTGGAAATTTCCTTGATTGTGGTATGACTATTGATGTTTTTATGAAAATTGAATAAGTTTACATTTTGTTCACAGCACAAGACAATAAAAAAAAAAATGATTGATATACATACATAGAGCGAGAAAGAGACAGGCAAATCAATTGATTTACACAGTTTAAAATCAATTCAAATTTATATAAAGAATCCTTAACAAATGTATAAGCTGGGCTTAAATGTCCAAGTCCTACACTACTAGCCAGACCTTACCGTGAGACCACAGGACCCTCCATAGAAAGAACTTTTTTTTTGCTCTACAGCCATCACTGGTGACTGCTGGGGAAATTAAAAGTTTCACAAAAGGTGACTCTCTCCTTTTGTCAAGCTTTGTCAAGTGGAGGAAAAAAAATGAGAAAATGTCGCTACTTTGTCCCAGTATATCTTTTGACTGATTGTCATATTTTAATGCCCCAAAATGATATCCAGTGTCCCATTCTATATCTGATAGACATATAGTGATATAATAGTTAATGTGTAATATGTCTTTAAAACCACACTATTTAGACTGTCTGGGATATTCATTGGGGCTCAGTAATAGATTCTCCTAGTAGCTACACCTTCCCCAAGATGCTCCAAGCACTCACAACCACGTGTTCCTTTGGCTCGAACCTTCTAGGCGAGCCAGTTATCCTGTGCTCCCTAAACCCTCCTGCCTTCTCAGACTGCCTGCAAGGATCCTGAATAAAGACTTCCCTCTCTCTACACTTGGCCTGCAAAAAATAACATAATTTAAGGGATAACTCTAAATCAGAAGTTAAAGGGACAATAGAGGCACCCAGACCACTTCAGATCATTGAAGTGTTCTAAGGTCAGTGTCCCAGCAACCTTAACCCTGCAAAGGTACTTTCGGATCATGAGGCAACTTTTGGTCGCCTGACTGATGCTGGACTTCATCACGCTTTGCATGAGGACATCCATCGTCACTTGAATCCCCATAGGAAAGCATTGAATAATGCTTTCTTATGTGGAAATTCTAATGTGAGTGCAGCCATCGACGTGCATGCGAATTAAGTCTCCCTTCCACGGGCTGACGTTGGCGGGGTATGGAGGAGAGAAGGCGGTAAGTGACAGAATAGGTTTTTATCCCTTTCTGCACCATGATGGGGGGAGGACTTGACAGAGTGAGAAGCTATAGTGCCAGAAAAACAAGTTTGTTTCCCTGGCATTATAGTTTCCCTTTTACTGCAATTTTTCTCTAGAGAATATTTGCATACTGAAGTCAAACAGTTCCAAGTGCTCTTTTTAATTATTATTTCTTTTTGTAGTATTATTCATTGTTCAATACACGGGCCCATGTTATTTTCTATGATAATTGCTAATAAAAAGATAACAGTAAACCCTACTCTAATGTTAAGAAATTTTTTCTTCCACATTAGCTTTAGCCATAGCCAGAAAAAAAACATAAATCTGGGTAGAAATGTTACTGAAATTCCAGCCCAGTTGAATTCAATGTGAGTATTTCACGAAACTTCTATCTTTATGAAATACTCATTTAGAAGGAGGAGATGACAGATCCACTTTAATCAGGTTTCAGACTTACAGGTATGTAAAATGTTATACAGAAAAAAGGTATTTATAGGTGCTCACTATAATAAACAACACTATAATATCTCAAGGTGGGGGTTATACCACCTAAGGCTTATTAAACTAGAGCAAGTCTTGCTCTAGAGAATGTAAGTACATTTTTATTTGTACACATTCTTATAATACAAACGTACATCACTTTTGTCTTTTTGTTTCCTGTAAATGCTGGACTAACACATTAAGTGTTCCTACCATCAAGATCTACATATATCCTTAGACGGGGATTGTACTGTCCATGCCTTATCCAGCAAAGCTCTTAGGAAGCTCTCTAACATGTGAGTGTATTACCACCACCAGCACATATATATCTGAATTTACTTGTACTATATTAAACTATTATCTTTTATCCTTTTCTTTGAGGTCATTTATATTTGGAATATCCTGTAAGGTATACAGTCTACTATTACACTTGATTGTATTTGGCACAGTGTTTCTTTCGTTCTATATGTAAAATGTTATGTAAAAGCTTGATGTACACAATAATGCACATATATACTGTCAATCCAGCTGGTTATAATATGAACCCCCAATATACACATTTAAAGACAAGACACAAACCAGAAATGAAGAGATGACATTTTATGATCATGATGTGTATCAGCGTAAACAAACATCTTACCCAAGATTAACAATCTAAAGACAATAATATGAATCCAGTTTAATGAATGGTTTCATTGTGGCACACGAGTTATATAATAAAGCAAGTATGTACACAAACAAGCGGTTTAAATATAAATACTTTGTAGTTACTTTTGGCAACCTAATGTCTCCCACAGCACAGGATGAAAATAACAATAGCGTCCTCAGTCGCTACAAGTTTGCACACCACTAAACCCACACATTATGATGGTGGATACATTGTTTAAAAATATGATTTAAGGTGGTTTAAAAATGTACATTGCCAAAGCCATTTCGTCAATTTAAAGGCACACTGCAGGCACGTTAACAACTTAATTTTATTGAAGTTGTTATAGTGCCAGCAGTCCGGTCCCTCTCTCCTAACCCCCAAAACCCTTTAGTTCACTAATCAGAGGGCTTTGAAGCGCAACACAGTCAGCCATAGAGAATCATTGTATTCAATGATTGTCTATCGCAGATTCTTAGGTCCATCGCCGCAATCTTAGGTATTGGATTGGCCCGCCAGGATGACGCAGTCCGAGGAAAAGGTCGTAAGACCACCAAGGGAAACTTAGAGTTGGAGAGAAGGTGAGTTATTTGTATGATTTTAATTTATTTCCTTTTTCTTTTTGACACATAGGGGGAACCTAACTGAAATAGGGCATCAGGGCTGTAGCATTAGGAATACAGATACTGTGTTCCTTTAACGTTTATTAATTGATGTCATGTGTGTTATATTTAAGAACTGATGGGAAAGTGCCCTCGCAATTACCCCCTGGTTTCTTGTCTGACAAGCAGGAGGATTTATCAGATTATCATGTTCTCATCTGGTTGACCGAGCCAAACTGGGCAAGTATTAATGAAACAGTTGATTGCAATCAGGCAACATTTCAGGGTTGCAAAAGAAAGAAGGGAAAAGGTATATTGGGAAAGTTGTTTTAAATTCTTTATAACCTAAGAATGTCTGCCTCCTTGGAAAATAATTCTGCCACAATAAATGTACCGTGAAACTTGTACACTATTACATCAGAATATTTTTAATATAAATTATAGAATTCTTTGGATTTCCTTACCTAAGAATTGTAAGTCTTCACTAAATTTAGTCTTGCTAATTAACAACTAATTTTCCATCACACATATCCAATATAACTTTCTGCAACATATAAAATATGATCAAAAACTCTCCCGTAGAGCCCTCAGCTCTGCGGAGATTATTGAAGGTTTGAGAATATGTCTTTTTTTTTTTTGTGGTTGAACTTCCCTTTGGTTCTGAATTGGTGAGCTATATTGTTTTAAAACCACTTTAGTTCTATTACCATTATTTCTCTCGAGGGAGTGATCTATTAAAACCGCTGACAGGTGAAGTGAGTGACATTGATAATATTGTTACAATGGCACCTGAAAAATGGTGGTATATCTTAAACAGCAAGTGAACAGTCACTTCTTGAATTTCATGTTTTGGAAGTAGAAAAAATGGACAAGTGAAAAGACTTTGACAAGGGCCAAATAGTGATGGCCAAATGACTGGGTCAGAGCATCTCCAAAACGGCAAGTCTTCTGGGGTGCTCCCTGTACGTGGTGGTTAGTACCTACCAAATGTGGTGCAAGGAAGTACAGTCAGCATCAGGGTCATGGGCACTCAAGGCTCTTTGATGCACGTGGAGAGCGAAGGTTAACCGTCTGACCTGGTTATACAGAAGAGCTATTGTAGATCAAATTGCTGAAAAACGTAATGTTGGCAATTAAAGAAAGGTGTAAGAACAGACAGTGCATTGCAGTTTGCTATGTATGGAGCTGCATAGCCATGGACTGGTCAAGGTGCCCATGATGGCGCCTGTCCACTGCCGAAAGCACCTTTCATAGGGCTTGAGGGTCAGAACTGGAGCATAAAGCAATGTAAGAAGGTTGCCTGGTCTGATGAATCACATTTTCTATCAGATTAGGTGGATGACCAGGTAAGTGTGTGGTGTTTACCATGGGAAGAGATGGCATCAGGATACACTCTGGGGAGAAGGCAGGCCTGTGGTATGGTCTGAGTAAGTTTCTGCTAGGAAACCTTGGGTCCTGGCATTCATCTGGATGTTACTTTGGCTCTTACCACCTACCTAGAGATTGTTGCAGACCACATACACCTCTTCACGGTGATCGTGTTCCCTGATGGCAGTGGCCTCTTTCTACCATATAATGCTCCCTGCCACACTGCAAAAAGTATTCAAGAATGGTTTGAGGAATGTGACAAAAAGTATTGCCATGGGCTCCTAATTCCCCATATCTCAATCCGATTGAGCATCTGTGGGATGTGCTGAAACAACAAAGTTGATCCATGGAGGCCCGCCTTGCAACTTGCAGGTCTAAAAGGATCTGCTGCTTATGTCTTGGTGCCAGATACCACAGGACACTTTCAGAGGTCTCGTGGGGTCATTGCCTCGATGCATCAGAGCTGCTTTAGAAGCACAAGAAGGACCTACACAATATTAGGCAGATGGTTTTCATGCTGTGGCTGATCAGTGTAAGTAGGAATATTATTTGTTTATTAGTTTATGATTTGAAATCTTTTTTTCCCAGATAATAGTGAGAGACTTTCCAAGCTAGCACCGTTAATCCACAGACAATCATTACACACCGCACGTAGAATCTGGCAAATCATATAGCTCCGTTAGTTCAATCATTTGTTTTACACTCTGTTTTAGTTCAATTGTTTGTCTAGATTTGTGTTTTAGTTTCATATATAGAAAGAATTTTCCTAAGGTGAAGTACCATGATGTGCCAAGAAGCATACGTGTCATGTGGACATCAGGTAGAATCAAAACATCCCTATTTAACATTTGCAACAAGTCTTACATTGAAATAAAAAAAAAAAAATAGCTCCAAAAGTGGGGTTACCAAATTAGTGACTTATCTACTAATCAGCTGAAACAGCAACATTAAGTAAATTTGCTTTGCTATTCATTTTGCTCTATTAGCCATTTACTACACACCTCCCTGATTTGGTACCCTTATATGGGATTGCAATTTTAAGGAAACCAAATTAAGGACTTATTTACTAAGAAACTGTAAGAGCAATATAATGAAAAGGGCTGAGCATATTGTTTCATATTGAAGCATTATTGCCCAATGGGGACATTATATGTTTCCTTATAGCAACTTGTAATGGTGTGTGAATCACGAAAATAAATGGCAGAATGTGTAATCTCTAAATGATATTTCATGGTCACAAGACATTGTAAAGTGATTGTCTGGACAACTGGAATGAATTATTAGCAATTAAGCATAATTTGACATGTAGGGTAGGGAGTAAATACCTCTTCACAATCCAGATTTATGATAAAAGATAAAAAAACATATTCAAAGAACCAACATTTAAATAAATTACAATACATGATCAAAAGGAGTCTTCTATATTTGCGCAGTGTGCATGGTTCACTGAAATTTAGGAAAGTCGCTGACCTGAAACGCCAGGACACAATTAACCAGTGGAAAAAAAAAAAAATTCTAATCAATAAGAAGCTTATCCACTGTCCACGCTTCCAAACCACAATGTAATAATCCAGAAATGGCTGTGGCTACTGATTTGTAAATAATGTTTAAATAATGAAACATGCATAATAATAAGTGATATTGGGTCATTTGAAAAATAAGAACTAATTACCCAGTAGAGCCTTGCCCTTTACTTATCTGCACAGTTTGAACACAATTCCCAAATGCATGACTTTCTTAGGAAAGTTTAGAATAGGTCACACAAAGCCTACAAAATCATAAAACACAAAACCCATATTGCTTTAGAACCCTACCTTGATAATTTTGTAGTAGATATTTGTGCAGTTTTTTTTTTTTTTTTTTATGTCTTGCTTTTTTAAATTCTTTTCAAAGGAAAATCCTTAGTTAAGCCAAATTTGCTATTTCAAAACTCGGACCATTTTGTCCAGCGGAAATTATAAAAAAACGATTACTACATATTTCAATGATATATTTATATATATATAGAACTTTACTGTTCTTGTTACCTATGATCAACAACAGGATAAAAAATGAGAAAATAGGTAAGCAATATATTGACATAGGCTTCTATTTATCTATCAACTTAGACCTAAGGACGAATGGTCATCATGGCAATGATTATTACTTCTGCTAATAGCCTGGAGGGCCATATCACATTACCACACAAGGAGGGTAATAAAATATGGAGAAGTCAGGCAGATAAAAGAAAAATTGATATATGAAATACAAGGTTAGGCAATACTTGAACTAACAGTATTTCAAAAGGACACATGTTCAGGAGTTGACATGTTTTTTTGTCTAAAGTTTTGGTGACAATTTCCCAGCATGCATGTGACTTCCTCTTCAGTAGCCACATATTTTGGATTTTTTTAACCTTATATTTTTAAGATGGTTGTTGTTTTTATGTTTTTGTGTAATGCAGTCTATTGTAAGTTGGTTAAACATGTTAATAAAATATCTTGAAATCTGATGAAAAGGTGGAATAAATATGACGTATACACTGTTTCCTTCGGTGACAGGCTCACTGTAAATGCAGTTTATTGTGCTGGTTAAAGTCCTTAAGACATATGTATTTGTCCCATTCTCACTGACATTCCCAGACTTAAAGTGCACATTCACATTTACATACCTAAGTGCTACTTTCAATTTGCTTAAAATTTCCCTATGGTTGAACAGGCAAGCCAAAACAAACACAAAATTTACATCTAATTTAAAGCATCACATTTGTCCTGCTGTAGTTTACAAATCAACACAGTGTTTAAATTATATGAGTGACAGTTTGACGGCTTTGATTTGCTTGTTTTTGTTTTATTTGTTTTGTTTATTTGTTTGTTTTTGTGTTATCTGTGTTGGTCCAATGACATTTCATTATAAAATAAAAGTATATACAATCGCATAATTTTTTAAACATCTTCTTGAACCCATCAGCTCTGACACTTCAGATTTCCATGATTCTGATTCAGACTTTAATCCTTGTTGTAATGTCTTACCTGTTAGCACTTGCATTGTCTCACTCTTATGTATCGCGTGTCACTCCAGGCATTCTTTAGTAGTGTACAATACAATGGTGATCACTTCCATGTGTCTGGGTTCCAGATCAACCAATGAACAGGGACAAAGAGTTGAGTTTGTTCATCCCCAAGAGAGCAGTAATGACTCTGTATATTAGAAGGATTTCACATTCCCTACCACTACACTGATAAGCTAAAGCACTAAAATCCAATAAGATAATGTGCTAGTTTCCTAAATAGCTAATACCTCAGTCTCAAAATAGTTGGTGTCTGCTTGTCCACATGGTGATACTCTAAATACATTACAGTAGAAAATATCTAACTCATTTAGCCCAATTTCTGCGTCTTATTGAACGTGCCGTCCTTCCCATCAAAGGATCACAAAAGTCACCCAGGCCACTAAAGTCATCTCAATGGAATGGCCTGGGTGCAATGGGTACTTTTAAGCCTGCAATGTAAATTTAAATTTTTTTTTTTTTAAACGGATATGTTTGCAGAGTTAAAGCCACCTCTAGCGACTGTCTTCTTGACAATTGCTTCCGAGGAACTGACCTAATAAAACACATTCACAAGATACAGAAGCCCTTATTGGAATGCATTAACTCGGTGCTTTTCTTTGGAGAAAGTATGAAGTCCCTACTGCTCCTAAACGAGGTGGATAGGATTGGATCACCTGGAGGAGGGCATGCCTCCTTGATGATGTCACAGGAGGAGTAGAGGTTAGCAGCACTGAAAAAAAGTTCAACAAAAAGCTTTATTTCGTTTTATTTTTAATGGCATGCATGGAGGGGGACCTATTTAGCTGGGTACAAGCACCCTGAAGTGTTAGGAACAAAAAAGGTTTGCATTCATAATGCCTTAGTGTTACTTTAAGCCAGCACACACCTCTGAATAGTGTATTAGTAGATAAACAAACAAGGATGTCGGTTGATCGCTTGCTGCTGTGGACGAGCATGTTCTTTTGATTTGGATTTAGATTCCTGCCTGTGGCACTTAAAAAACAAAAGATTGAAGGGAAATTAACTGAATGTTGATTGTATTAATTAATTATTGAATTAGTTAAGGAGTGAGCAATAGAGGAAAAAAGACGAGGAGCAGTAAACAAAAAATTCCATATTTATATGTAATATATTTAATAAATATGTATAAATATAGATTACTTTCCCACCCTATTTTCCTTCTATTGGTTACTGTTTCTCACTTGATCTGTGAGCCACATGATGGGAAATGTGCCAAGAGAAAGATGAGAGACATGAGACCGAACAATGCAGAAGAGCTGAAGGCCGCTATTAAAGCATCCTGGTCTTCCATAACACCTCAGCAATGCCACAGGCTGATAGCTTCCATGCCACGCCGCATTGAGGCAGTAATTGCTGCAAAAGGGGCCCAAACCAAGTACTGAGTCTATATGCATGCTTATACTTTTCAGAGATCCGATATTGTTCTATGTACACCCCTTGTTTTATTGATTGCATGTAATATTCTAATTTACTGAGATTGTGGATTTGGGGTTTTCATGAGCTGTAAGCCATAATCATCGCACTTATGACAAATCACGGCTTGAACTATCTTGCTTTGCATGTAATGCGTCTATCTCATATATTAGTTTCCCCTTTTACATTGCATTGCTGAAATAAATGAACTTTTGCACGATATTCTATTTTTTCTAGTATCACCTGTAATTCACTGCATTAACAATTGCAGGGTTTAAGTATTGATGCTAGCCTTTGGCACTCATAAGGTTAATTTGATGGTAATGAGAGCTCCGCTGTAAGCCTCCCTACCATCCAGGAACAGTTTAACAGATGCAGTGGGCCAGGTAGAAATGATGGCTATTTGTGACATTTGTATGCAAATATTTTTGATAAACCTAAATTAATTCAAATTGGCACAGAACCTTTTGTTCATGCTTTTAGTTTATTATGATAGCTAGACGTGGCTGCAGAAGAGGGTGGCATAGCATGATTTTCATAAATTAGTTTATCGCAGGCTCGGAACGACCAGTAATAAAAATGTAGGCGAGCTGACACAGAAATAAAATTCCACTGCTGGGCATCAGAGTCAAAGCAACATGGGAACTGCTTTCCCAAAAATGTAAAAATCTGATGACGATACAATTGTCTTTTTAAAAAAGCCTTTAGGGTTTTATGAAATATTTGCTCTTAGAAAGTGCTAGGTAAGGTTACTGTGACAGATCCATCTGTATAGACTGGGATTGCTGGTTCGTCTATTTTGCCTTTTCGTGGAATTACCCGTTCGTATGCCCCTGTTCAGTGAATTGACTTTTCCACCGAACAAAACTACCGAACGGACGGCCACCCAGAAGAGAAGTGTGCTGCTGGTTAACCTCTTGATCCCAATTAGAACGTTGTGGTTAACCGCAGACACTTCTCAATTAAAACCGAATACAGGGTGGTCGTCGTTCGTATGTCGACCACGAGGCGGCGGCCATTTTAAACCATGCGAAAGACCAGCGGTGTTCGGCATGGATTTCATGGAACTGAAAACGGACACTTTTTCTGCCGAACACCGCTGAAGCCGCCGACCTCCCTTCTCAATCGACAGAAGTATACGAACACCGGCCGTTCGGGAGTTTTATACGCACGAATGGACTTACCCCAGATAGCCTTCCCATGGAGTCAATCGCATACCGAAAGACTGTAATAGACTGACTCCATGGCTATATGCGTATGGGATCTGAGCGCTATTCGCCAATAATATGCACTCAGATCCAGGCTATCTGGGGATACGTGATACGAATGGGTAACATTCGACAAATGTAAAGTTATATATTTTTATATGTTTTTCTGTGTTGAATTTAAAATGGCGATTTGCCTCTGTCCTGGAGATAATTGAATTACTTCTCAATTATCTCCAGGGCAGAGGGGAGGAAATACTAATGCATGCTGGGAATATTCTGTGTCTGTGGTTCCTAACCTGCCATATGTCTGTCTATTGTTACAGTCTCCCATTTGGTCCCCTAGGGGAGTGTCCACCAAGTGGGAGACCTGCATAAATACGGGCAGGTAGCCCACAGTAAAGCCAGTTCATGTTTTACCCTCAATGCGGAGCTTGGTCTCGTTATTGGGTGGGATTTATTACCGACGACTAGTCAATTTGTCAATCTGACCAGTCGTTCCTCTTTGAACATTCAAAGATAGAGAACGTTAATGCAGGATTTCAGGGACCCTGTTAAAAATATTTGAAGTAGGGTGTAGTGTCTACTGTAACTAGTATAAGTGTGTGCACAGGGCTTACCAAGACACACCCTAATGAAGGAGGAATTGGACTCCCTCTGTGGTAGTCATTGAACTGTCTCCTCACAGTGCCCAGACCACAAGTCTGTTACTTGCAATTAGGTGAGATGTAGGCCCACCACCCACATATGGCTGCACTGCCTCGGACACACCTGAAACAATGAGATACTCTGGAAGACATTGTCAGCAGACATAGATCAATTGAGTCACAGAACAGTTCTGAAGGAAATGAAGGCAGAAAGAGATCTGGATTGACTTTGAGATGGCAATTATGGTCATTTGATGGAGTAAGCTGGAGGCAACAGGAGAAATGATTTACAAAAATGAAGACTTTTGGTGGTAAGGATTGGTAAATATGTCTTACTTCTGATAGAAATTATTTTTTACATGTATCAGTATTCAATTTAGGGAGTGACTATGGCATTAGGGACCCCTATCCACCTGGGGGGAGACAATGGCATTTTTTGGGGTGTAGACAATGGCATGTCCACCCCCATTATATATTGTAATTAAAGCCTCCACCCACCACCCATTCTAATTAAAGTCTAACCCACAGCTAATGGGTGGGACCTGGGGACACTGGATACCCCTTCAATATTATAGTGGGACCTGGGGACACTAGATACCCCCTCAATATTATAGTAGCCCACACCTACCTAATGGGTGGGAACTGGGGTATGTAATTAGGCCCCCCTTTTTGTAAGTAGCCCCCACATGCCCCACCCTCATTTGTTTAACTGTAATAACCTTTTACCCATTGCACAGTGTTGGGGCAGTTGGATGGACAATAATCTGCACACCCCCATTTTTTAATTTAACCCCTTAAATACACATGACATGTGTGACATGTCATGATTCCCTTTTGTTCCAGAGGTTTGGTCCTTAAGGGGTTAAAGTACCCCACCTAATCCCCATGGATAGTGGAACGGGGTGGACTCCATTATTTTAGTGATAAAAGCTTTCTAACTACTGGGCAGCAAAGGCTGTCCAGTCGCTAATTTTAAACAATAGAGAGACATGTCCCTACCTGCCGCCTGACAGGTGGGGGGGGGAGGAGGGGTTTACGCCCTTAAAGTAATGTATGGGTCTTATTGACACCCATAGGGTTTTTAATTTATTGTATTTTTTGTGCATTTGTAATTTTTTATTTTATTTTTTACTTTTTTTTTACAAGCTTTGTCCAGCAGCCACATAATTAACTTTTGCAGTACCGAGGGTTTTTAGCTATTTGCCTACTGACTGCTAGCACTGCCATTGTGCAAATATTTAGATATTGTTTAAATCCAGATTTTTTTTTTTTTTTTTAATTCTTTATTTTTGTGTGCAAGATTTCACAAAACGGGTCATGGTGCCACAATAGCAGTCACGAGCACAATGTCAACATACATTTCACATATGGCATATAGAAGATCTGCACAATTTTTATATTATGATAACATTAGAGTATTACGAATTTGGTGCTCCAGCTGTTTTCACCGCTTGTATCGTCAGTTTACGCAATAGGAGCATAAATACAAGCATGACTAGGAATTACAGTTTGCTTCACTTAGTATGACATAAAGTTAGACGTTTGCTGGTTATAATCATATGAGTGTTTGGTCTCTAATACGTTATTTGGTCTAATTAGTTAAACTCTAGCTTGGTCTACCTCGGGCGCCACCGCGGAAGGCGTGGAGTTTCGTGGGGTTAGTTGCTGTCGCTCCCTTAGTCAGGTCTGGGATCTACGCAGTTAATAATGGGGGCATTTGTCAGGGCTTATGCATGGTATCTTTGTCTGCAGTGGCATGTGAATACCAGAAGTTGTCATGTTGTGCGTTTATGGGTTACTTTACCTACTGGTTATGCTGGCTGGATGTCAGGTAAGTCAGAGTGTGTGTGAGTCAGTGGATACCGTTTGTTTCAGTGTTTGCAGGTACGGCATCATAGAGTCCATAGTTAGTGTCCAGAATTAGCCGATGCCTAGGCTTGGTTGTGGGCATATAGGGCTGTAGGAGGCCCGGCGGCAGAGTTCAATTAAGCCCTCTTCAGAGCCCTGGGTAATCCTGGGGGCCTGCTTCTGCGGCTCGCGGTTTTGAGTGCTTCCAATGTGGGCCGCAGTCCTTCCCCGTGTAGGAGTTGTCGAGGATCCCAGTATGGAGTTTCCTCCTGTGGTCTTGGTTCTTCCGCGTCTGAGTATGGCATTCAGGGCAGGAGCTCCTTGACGTCTTCGGCTAGATTGGGCTCGTTTGGTGTGGTTGTGTGGTCCATGCGTTAGGGGTGCCCAAGGGGAACCCCCTCTGTTCCCGCCTTTTGTCTCTCCACTTGCGTTTTTTTGCCGGAACTGGTAGCCGCTTAAGGTGGGTTGCTGGCTTGTCTCAGGGGCATGTGAGGTCCACAAGTCGGCTCTGCCTTTGGGGGCTCCGCATTATGTGGCAGGTCACTCTTTGTATGCCCATGTGGTTGCGGACTATCCGCCATTTGGAGCGCTCCCTCTGGGCTGTGTTCTGCGGCCTGGCTCGTGTTTGGGCTCGGCAGTCATCAGTGGTGGTCACCCGTGGAGACCGGGATAACCCCCGCCGGTCCAAGGGGGGGGGACAGCCGGCCGTCGTTCGGAGACCCGGGGGAGCGGCCGTCTCTCCCCGGCTCAAGCTCGAGTAGGCCCCAGGCCGTGGTCGGGTTACTCCGGCGCCATACCGTGTCTTGAGTGGTATTGCTGTGTGTGCCCTCATCTGGTGGGCAGTTTGGGTGCCAGTTTGGGTTGGTGGCTACTTATGGTGCAGAGTTGGCTCCAATTTTCTGGCCCAGATCCCAGAGCTCAGATGAGACACGTCTGATCTGTTCAGCGGTCAGGCCCCGCCCCCTTAAATCCAGATTTGAAGCATTCCGGCATGGATTTCAGCAGTCCAGTGACATTTGGTGACATTTGGTCCAACTGAAACCCGGCCCTAATTCAGGCCCGTTTGGTACAGTCATGGTGCTTTAAGCATTTATTAAAGGGGGCATTTATTGTTATTCAATTCATAAATGTAAGGCTACTGGGTACACATGAGCAGATGTGATACACTCCTTATGAAAGTCTGTGCCCATGTTACGTTAAAATAAGTTTTATAATTGTTATTCAACAAATTAAAATGTAACTGTACTTATTATTTTACTTCTAAAACTCTATAAAAATTTTAAGATTTTAAAAAACTAAGGCACAAAATGTATGTAAGTTATAACCAGTCATGGTGATCCACCATCCCCTTCAATGGATAACAAGTTAATTCAAAATGCTTACAGGGTTGGGAGAATTCTGGAGAATTCAAAGTGAATTTTAAAATGTTTTACTGTTACAGGTAAGATTCATCTATAGGAAAAGGTTACTGATTGCACAAGGTTTGAGTTCCTGTTGGTAATTGGTAAGGCATTTGATTTGATTAGCTAGGTGTTTGCTATTGATTGTTGGTTAAATAGCTATGGTTTGCAAATAAGCATAGGCCCACCCAGGTGTTAAACATACCTAGTGGGTGGTGCTTTTTAGAGGTTATATAAGAGTTGTGGTCATTAGATTGGCTAATATAGCTTGGTTGCTGCTTCAAAGTGTGTGCTTGGAGATATTCTGGAGATAAACTGGAGGTATACAGGAAGACAAAAAAAAAGTTAAGATTTGTTTGATTTAAATTACTCACCCCATTAAAAATGGTAGACTTAGACCTAGACAAAGAGGGCAGATATGCAATCATTGTGGGACGCTTTAACGATGTCGTATATACCATCGCTAATCTGTATGCACCTAATAGCCATCAGAGAAATTTACACAGGATTATTCACAAAGTTACCAACATACAACAGGACATCACTATCCTGTGAGGGTATTTTAACCACGTCCTAGACCCCAACTTAGACAGACCCTGAATTCACGAAAAGCTTAGCCGACACACTACAAAACTACTTTGAGGACAATGGAAAACAAAACTTGGCAAACCACACCATGTGGCAAGCCCATAAGGCAGTCGCATGAGGGATTTTCATACGATGGGTGTCATACTCCATACACATACGCAAACCCAACTTTTGCAGTGGCAAACAGAAATTTATACTTGACAGTCCAAAACCAAATCACCCCAACCCCGCAGTTGCGAGAACACCCAACCCTCTTATGCCCCATAATTCGCCAAAATGCACTCCTTAAAGTGGGATATCATTTGAGGAAACTCAAATCTGCACATTACTCCCAGGGAAACAAGGCAGGCAAATTATTAGCGACCAGATTAAAAAAGAAACAGCTTAGCCAGAAGATAGTGTATCTAAATGCCAAATCAGGGGGGGAAATCATGATACCCAACGATATCAGTAATTAATTCGCCAGTTACTACTCTGGCCAATCTTAAGGATGACCAGGAGAAATATCAACCATCCTCTGCAGACATATCTAGATACCTCGACCGTCTACACTTGCCCTATTAACGCAGCAACAACAGAGCACGCTGTCCTTACCCGTTACCACAGAGGAAGTTGCAGCAACGATAAAATCTTTACCAAAGGGTAAGGCGCCAGGCCCAGATGGCTTTGCCAATTCGTATTACCGACTATACTGTGACATGTTAGCTCCCCGCTTGGCAGAAGTCTTCAACGAAGCTATTGCTGCAGAGTCCCTGCCAGATGAAATGCAACTGGCCCATATTGTCACGCTGCCTAAACCAGGCAAACCACGACAAGCCCGCAAAACTTCAGACTGCTGCTGTCCCTTGACGTAGAGAAGGCCTTGACCGCCTGGGTTGGGGATTCTTGGAGGCTGTTCTCTACAAGTTTGGACTCCCTGGAGGCTTCATTGCGGTGGTCAGGGCCTCATATTCGACACCAACAGTGCGGGTTCTAAACTCTGGATTTGTCTCTGACAAATTCCGGATTACGAATGGTACCCCATAGGGGTACCATTCGTAATCCGGAATTTATGTGATGGTACTGAAAGTCGTAGCGGAGACAATTCGAACAAACCCAGCCATTCATGGAGTACACATATGAGACAAGGCGTACACACTAAATCTCTTTGCAGACGACATACTCCTAACACTGACGCAACCACAAATCTCACTACCCAACCTCTTACACTGCATACAAGACTACAATTGAGTATCTTATTACAAACTCAATTTAACAAAGACACAAGCAATGGGAATAGGTCTGCCTGGGCATAATCTAGAGCTTTTGAAGTCTTCCTTCAACATCGACTGGAGAGAGGACTTTGTTACCTTTTTAGGAATACAAATTACTAAATCGACAAACAAACTGTTTAAACATAACTACAAGAAATTTCACCATGAACTCACTCAAACGTTCCAATCTTGGGGGAAGGACTTTCTGCCTTGGCATGGGCGAATTGCAGCATTTAAGATGTCCTTACTACCAAAATTACAATACTTACTAAGGACTCTTCAAATCCCCCTACCTAAACAATATCTGACATCCTTACAGAAGGCTCTCAAAAGTCAGGGTAGCAACACACATACTCAAGAAACCTATTTCAATGGGTGGGTTGAACTTTCCGGATGGGAAACTGTACCACAAGGCTGCAGTTCTCTCAACTGTGGTAACCACTCATATCATTAAAAACGCACCCCAATGGGTGGACATAGAATCCTACTGGTCATACAGACCTGGTCTCTACCACTTATTCTGGATACCACACATCTCCACACATGCTAGAACCAACAAAACTACTGCTGAACACGTGGGACACCTACCGTAACCATCTTGGTAGACCTAACGAAATATCATTGGTCACGCCACTGTAGAGCATCTACTTGAGAAACCCAAACCTTGATTACTCCACATGGACTACACAGGGATGTACGCATATACACCATTAATTCCCAGACTTACAAACACAATTTGCACTCCCACAGAGGGCTATCTTCTCTTATTTACAGCTTAAGTCCACCCTGCAGTCAACAACGGGCCAACTCATAATGCCGACCCTCTCCAGATATGACTCCCTGTGTCTTATAGAGATCCCACAAACAAAAATCTTCTCGATTATATACACACTTCTGCTTGTGAGCAAGGCAACACCCACTGAAAAATTAATGCAATCTTGACATGACGACATTGGCTCCACTTTCTCTACAAGTCAGTGGAACCGAGCATTCACAATCCACAAAGGTAACACCGCATGCACCACACATCTAGAACTCATACGAAAATACAGTATAGGTGATATCTAGTCTCTACAAAATTAGCACATATCTACCCTAACACAACCAACAAATGTTGGAGATGTATATCTGAACCCGGCTCGATGTACCATATTTGATGGACGTGCAAAGTTTTTCGCCCATACTAGGAAATGGTTGGAAAGCGAATCAACCAGTTATTACCCAGAACTAAGTTTGCTGTTTATTTGGCCTGAGAACATACTACAGATTGACGCCAAACTCCTGTTCCACATTTTGATAGCAGCTAACACCCTCATAGCCAGGGCATGGAAATCACCACAGGCCCCCTTAAAATCTATGTTAATGCAACAGATAGAAATGAACTGGGATTATGAGTTAATTACGAACCAACAGAATAGAAGAGGAAAGGTTACGGACCTGGCAGGTCAGTCCTGGAAAGAGTTCTGGCTTAAACTGATGAATACCAAGGATGACTGAGGTAGACTACCTATAGCATGCTCTGCATGATGGCCATTGTGCTTAAATGTTGGAATAGAGACATTAGTGAGTTACAATATTGGCACACCACATTTCAGACTTGATCCCACGAACACTAGCTCCTTACTAGTACGTCAACTCCCCTCTGTTCATTAATAGGTTGCAGGACCGACACCACAATGACCACTTACACTTTACAAGATTCATTTCTACGACATGATTACACTTACAGTGTTACCCACATGTATATAAATTAATCACCCCCAGCCCCATTTTCGTTGTTTTTGTTTATCAATGTATTCCACATACACCCACATGCTACTCAATTAGCCAATCCACCAATATCGATCACACACCTAGTCCATAGGGACCCAATAAGGTAAAGTGGATACTTCAGTGTGTACCCAGAGAGGAAAACCGAGTCGCAATCCGGATTAGAAAACAAATGAGGGGCTACTCCAACATGGGCTAGCTCAGATAGGAATTGGATAGCCAAAGGGCCCAATAGGAAACCCTTCTATCTAGAGAGGACCATGTCTGAGCTTAAACTTCAGGAGTTATGTGCTCTCAGTGCAAGATTCTAAAATGACTGTAAACTACCCACGCTGTACATACATTAACTCCCTTATGCCATCACGGTTTTGTTTAACTCAATAAAGTATGGGGTGTCTCAGGGAGACGGCCACTAGAGGCTGGATTAATCTGAAACTGCTATGTTTTCAGCTGCAGGGTTAAAACTAGGGGGACCTTGCACCCAGACCACTTCATTGAGCTGAAGTGGTCTGGGTGCCTATAGTGGTCTTTTAAGCAGGTGTGGATGTATATAGCTATCCTAGCTATAAGATAAGGCCATGGACTAATGAAAGTATTTAGAAAATGGAGCAGACAAGTTGGGCCGAATGGTTCTGCCGTCACATTCTGTTTCATGTTTCTATGTTTCTAAATTCAATTTCAAATTACAGACCTAAAAAGCCTAATTTTGCCTGTTCAGCAATTTTGGCCTTAAATTTGACATCTACTTTGAATGAACATTGAATTCCCCATAATTCTGACTTTAATAAATAACTCTGAATGTACAGTAAGGGATCTAAATGGGGAACAGAGAGGATATGCTGGCCACATGTAGACAGATTTTACATACTTCTTTTACAACTCTGTGCACGTTACCTTAAAATAGTTTATTTTTCAGGTTATTGTTTCAAAATAAAATATCAAACAAAAATATTTAATCGGAATTTGGTAATATTGGAGAAACATACACTGACGTTCAAAAGTTTGGAGCCAATCAGAAATTTCCTTTTGAATGAAAACATACTTTAAATGAGTTTGAATAGCAAACATAGTCATTGACCAAGTTGGAAATAATTAATTTTAAGTGAAATAAAAATGATGTCCTTCAAACTTTACTTTCGTCAAAGAATCCTCCATTGGCAGCAATTATGGGCTTCAAGACCTTTGGCATTCTAGTTGTTAAGTTGTTGAATTAATCTGAAGAGATTTCATACCATGCTTCTTGAGCACCTTACACAAGTTGGATACGTTACATACAATATGTTCAAGATACTCCTAAAACAGCTTAGTAGGGTTGATATATGGTGATAATGCTGGTCACTCCACTAAAGGTAGAATACCAGCTAATTGCTTCTTCCCTAAATAGTTTTTGCAAAGCTTGGAGCTATGCTTTGGGTCCTGTTGTAGGATGGGATGAAATTATCTCCAATCGAGCACTGTCCACTTGGCATGATGTTGCAAAAGGGAATGATAGCATTCCTTCTTCAAGGTCACTTTTAAGCTGTATAACTCTCCCACTTTACCACTACTAAAGCACCCCAGACCATCACCCTGCCTCCACCATGCTTGACAGGTGGTGTCAATCACTCCTCCAGCATCTTTTCATTTGGTCTGCATTTCATGAATGTTCGTATTTGTGTTTCAAACACCTCTAACTTAGATTCCTCTGTACATAACACTTTTTTTTCCCAATCTTCCTCTCTCCAGTGTCTATGTTATTTTGCTTATCTTAATCTTTTCTTTTTATTGGCCAGTCTGAGATATGGCCAACTCAGCCTTGCAGGTCAGCACTCCGGAGTAGCCTCTTCACTATTGATGCTGAGACTGGTGTTCTGTAGGTACTATCTAATGAAGCTGCCAGTCGAGGACCTGTAAGTCATCTGTTTCTGAAACTAGACACCCTAATGTATTTGTCCACTTGCTCAGTGGTTCAACTGGGCTTCCCACTCCTCTTTCTATTCTATTCTTCAGTTTCTTGGCAATTTTTTGTATGGAATAGCCTTAATTTCTCAGATCAAGAAATAACTGACACATTTCAGCAGAAAGTTCTTTAAAAGTTCTGTTTCAGGCCATCTTAAGCCTGTAATTGAACCCACAATTGTTGATGCTCAACTGGTCTAAAGAAAAAACTGTCTAATTGCTTATTTAATCAACACACCAGTTTTCAGCTGTGCTAACATAATTGTAAAATGTTTTTCTAAAGATCCGTTAGTCTTTTTAAATGATAAACTTGGATTAGCAAACACAGTGGGCCACTGGAACACGGGCCAGATGGTTGTTGATAATGGGTTTCTGTCCACCTATGTAGATATTCCATTAAAAATCAGCCATTTCCAGCTACAATAGCAATTCACATCAAAAATGTCTACACTGTATTTCTGATCAAATTGATGTTATTTTACTGACAAAAAAAAAAATTCTTACCAAAACAAGGAACACTGGTGTCTATGAATACTAGTATATATTTTAATGAATTAATTCATGTAATTTTTATATTTTTACTAATCATGAATTTTTTTCATTCTTTTTATTTTTTTTTTTTTTTTTTTTTTTTTTTTTTTTTTTTTTTTTTTTTTTTTTTTTTTGCTGCTTTGTATACACAGTAAAAATTCCATGGGAAAATATACATGTCATTACAAAAGGGCAGAACCTCCCCAATACTTGGAATCAATTCATTATAGTCTCTTGATTATCTTGCTTTGGTAAAGACATTGTAAGTCTTGCTTGAGTAGTATTGGCATGGATGTAGACAACAAGATTAATTGCGATTCAAGATTTCCTGACACATCATTATTTAATGTTTGCATAATTCCAGTTAGACTTCATAAAAAAAAAAAAAACAAAGCAAACGCCTGCATCTGTTTGCCATTATACACAAAAAAACTATGACCAACCTCCAAAGTCACTGTACCCTTGTTCTCCCTGTGCCAGCATATCTGACAGACCATAACATAATAATGAAAAACATGAAAAACATTTTAAGAGATTTAATCAACAAGCAAATCATTGCTGCTAGGATTTCGCATTAACCCCTTGAGCACCAATTACATTTCATCAAAATCTTTTTTCTAAAAATCCCTTTTCCTGCTTGGAATGTTCTACTTACTTAGTATCATTGTCTTGTAGAGCAGTACGGTAAATTAGCAGGACATTCTTATCTGAAGGGGTCATCTACTAAAGTGAGAATTTAAAGAATACTCAAAGTGAATTTGAAATTTAAGGTCAAAGCATAGCTGATTTAGATCATTTTTCTATTTGAGCTATTTTGATCTTAAATTTGAAATTCACTTTGAATCCACCCTGAATTCTCACTTTATTGAATAACCAAATAACCCTACTGATTGAAATACCCTTTGCATTCACTCTGAACTCCCAGCAATTCTCAATTTAGGAAATAACCCTGTAAAGGTCCAATGCATTTTGGGACATTATTTACATTCACACTCTTTTTTGATATGATATCCCACATACAAATGGTACTAAAATGTATAGATCATAGTTTAAAAACAAAAATGAACTAGCAGTTATTCACTAAAATGAAAATTCAGAAGTTAATTCAAAGTGAATTTCACATTTAGAGCTACGGTAACTGAACTGGAAGCATTGATCACTTGAATTTGAAATCCACTTTGAATTCACCTTGAATTGTCATGTTAGTGAATAACCCTGTTAGATATTCCCTTAAATGGACATGGTCCAGCTTGGATCCATCAAGTTCAATATACTTAAAGCGGTACTGTCATGCCAAACTTTCCTTTCACTAATCGATTCCTCTTCTCTCCCTCTGTCAGGATCTGTTCTTCATTTCTTCCTATCTGCTCTTGTTTTCTTTAAAACATAAGACAAAGTAGGGACTATTTGTCTTATGGAGGTTTCCTACGCCTGGCCATCTATGACCAGCGGAGGAGCAAAGTGTGCTCGGTTCCCTGTGGTCAGAGAAATTTTCCCATAATTCTTACCTTTCGTCCGTAATAAACCAAACAAATGAACGAAGAGGTCTTCGTTCATTCATTTGAAATTTCTATTCAATTATTCCTCTTTCTGACGAATGAATGAATAGACAAAATTGTCCCACAGGAAACACAGTGACTATGGTAACTCATGCAGTGGCAGCTCTAGACTTGGCGAGGCCTTAGGCGAAACTCATACATGAGGCCCCCACTAACACTATTATTGAAAAAATTTGCAGTTGATTTGTGTGAGTATAAGAAGCTGTAGATATAATGAAGGGGGAGCTTGCAGCACTGGATATAGTGAGCTAGTCTTTGTATACATCGTTGCATTGTCTACCTGTGTGTGTCTGGCAGTGAGGATCCTTGTCTATGTATGTATGTTTCTCTGAGCATGTGTATGTTTGTGTACTGCCTGTGGCCTTTGGCACTGAGTTTATGGCGAAGCTATATTTTATAACAGTGTGTATAATTATTGCCTTCAGGGGGTGACAGGGTGAGTAAAGGGGTAACTGGGCAGGGTGAGTGTAAAAGAGCAGGAGGGTACCAGAGTGTATGGAGGTGGGTGCTAGAGTGTTGAGGGTTGACAATGAGAATGAAGGGAGGTGCCTGTGTGTGCGGAGAGTGGTGGCTGTGTGTTTGGAGGGAGAGACAGTGTGTATGGAGGGGGGTGACAATGTGTATGGAGAGGGTGTCAGTGTGCGCCGAGAGGGGTGTCAGTGTGCGCCGAGAGGGGTGTCAGAGTGTGTGGGGAAAATTACATAGTGTGAGGGGGTGACAGAGTGTGAGGGGTGGTGACAGAGTGTGAGGGTTACATTAGTGTAAGGGGTGTGATAGAGTGAGAGGAAGGGTGACATAGTGAAGGTGGGTAACAGAGTAAGAGGAGAGTGTCAGAGTTAGAGGGTGGGTGACATAGTGTGATGGGGTGACAGAGTGAGAGGGAGGGTGACAGAATAAGAGGGGAGGACA
The DNA here is from genome assembly GCA_933207985.1 of Pelobates cultripes. Taxonomy (NCBI): domain Eukaryota; kingdom Metazoa; phylum Chordata; class Amphibia; order Anura; family Pelobatidae; genus Pelobates; species Pelobates cultripes. Next base: position 271,892,494 of record OW240915.1, on the reverse strand, counting down.
TAGTGTGAGGGGGTGAAAGTGTGAGGTGGGGTGACCTAGTGTGTGGGGAGCGACAGAGTGAGGTGACAGAGTACGGGTGGGTGACAGTGTGGGGGGTCACAGGGTGAGTGACAGAGTAAGAGGGGGTGACAGGGTGAGAAGGGGTGTGACCGTGTGAGAGGGTGAGACCTAGTGTGAGAGGGGGTGACATAGTGAGAGAGGGTTACATTAGTGTAAGGGGGGTGACAGAGTGAGAGGAAGCGTGACATAGTGAAGGTGGGTAACAGAGTAAGAGGAGGGGTGTCAAAGTAAGAGGGTGGGTGACATAGTGAGAGGGAGGGTGACATAGTGAGAGGGAGGGTGACAGAGTGTGGCAGAATAAGAGGGATGAAAGTGTGAGGGGGTGAAAGTGTGAGGTGGGGTGACCTAGTGTTTAGGGAGCGACAGAGTGAGGTGGCAGAGTACAGGCGGGTGACAGTTTGGGGGGTCACAGGGACATAGTAAGAGGGGGTGACAGGGTGAGAGGAGGGTGACAGGGTGTGACCTAGTGTGTGAGGGGGGGAGACCTAGTGTGTGAGGGAGGGTGACATAATGTAGGGGGGGTGACAGTGTGAAGGGGTGGCATAGTTTGAGAGGGGTGTGACCGTGTGAGAGAGGAGACCTAGTGTGTGAGGGGGCAGACCTAGTGTGAGAGGGGGGAGACCTAGTGTGAGAGAAGGGAGACCTACTGTGAGACAGTGGCGGATCCAGAGCCTGATCTCGGGAGGTTCACTTGTAGATTATTTAAAGAAATAATCCAGACACAATAACCACTAAAGCTCAGTGTAGTGGTTATGGTGTCAATAGTGCCGGGACCCCCTCCCAGAGTAAGTAGTCAAACCGTTTAAGAACAGTTTGACAATTTACCTAAGGTCTGCTGGGAAATGGGGCAGTAGTGACAGACGGGGTGACATGTGGGGTGGCAGGGTGATAGGATGTGGGGGGTGGCAGGGTGACAGATGGGGTGACAGGTGGGATGGCGGGGGGGTGACAGGGTGAGGGGGTGGCAGGGTGACAGATGGGGTGACAGGGTGAGGGGGTGACAGGTAGGGTGGCAGGGTGACAGGGTGAGGGGGGTGACAGATGGGGTGGCAGGTACCTTTTTCCCTGGTGGTCCAGTGGTGGCAGACTCCCTGGTGGTCCAGTGGTGGCAGACTCCCTGGTGGTCCAGTGGTGGCAGACTCCCTGGTGGTCCAGTGGGCTCTCGGGTCTGCAGCTCTGCCGGATGCAGAGCTGCAGACCACATGGTGAATGTCTTGTGATCTCCAGTCAGAGCGTTGCCGTGGTAACCCGCGGCAACGCTCTGATTGGCTGGAGATCGCAAGACACTTCAGTCTGCAGCTCACACCCGGCGGAGCTGCAGACTGAAGGCTGGCTCTCCCGGGCAGACTGACAGGAGGGGCCTCGCACCCGGCGGCATACAGGGCAAGCCGCCGGGTCCCCTCCTGTGCCGGGTCCTCGAGGACCCGACATGTCAATCTGCCCTATGGCGGTTTAGGCGGCCGCGAGGCCCCACACAGCGCGAGGCCTTAGGCGGCCGTCTAAACCGCCTAATTAGAGAGCCGCCTCTGAACTCATGATATACTGGCATCTGAATCTTCCATGAGGTTAAAGTAAACTTGTCACAGAAAATATAACTCAGATATTACTTTTAATACATGGGACGGGGTATTTGAATGATGCAGAGTTGGTATTTGCATGAAATCTGATTTAGACGATTAATGCAATTACACCATTCCCGCTCCACCTGAAATACAGGCACCGGCCTCTTCAAATAATCAGGATACATGAATATCTAATGTGAATAGTTTTTTTCTTCTTCTAATCAGATAGGGAATCTCCTGATATCTCTTCTGAACTAAGCGTGTAGAGTTAATTTAACCCATCGGGGGACTGATTAAGAGATTAAATATTAAATTGGTTTGCCCGATGCAAACAAAATTTGGACAAACCAAACCGAATTTTTCATCCATGCACTTGTCTATTAAATAACATTGTATGCTTCCTAAAGCCATACATTGACACGTGAGCCAGTCATAATTTTAACAGTAACACTCGCAATATTTGGAAATCATGTCAGATTAAGAACTGATCCAAAACATTTAATGCAAATTAAAATTAAATAATGTATTATTTTCTTAATAATAAAAGCACAGCTAATAGTTAACTTTTTTTTATCTAGTCAAGTTCCCTACCATCCAAAATTAAAATCCCTCTAAATGTATGTTGTTTTTTAATACAATGCTCTAAATCAAAATTCTACTACGTTTAGAATTGTAAATAGAACAAAAGTCTAATATGATTGTGTGTTCATTACTGAATATTTGGAAAAGAAAATAGATCATTTATAGACATTTATCTAACATAAATGTCATATTATACTAATAACATATCAAGCTGTGTGTGCCAGCCTGAATATTGTTAATGATCCAACTGAAAAAATGAAATAATCATGTCTTTCGTTTACATAAGTATTTCTCTTTAATCAGCGTAACTGACTCATTGTAAAGAATGGGGCTGCACTAATTTTCCATTGCAGGGGCTATCACACTGTGACAATTCAAACATCCTGAAGGATTGCATGGTTTCCTTTAATTAACCCGTGATTCTCAGCAAGAATGATTAGAACATTATTTTTTTCGTTATGAGCCAGAGCTTCATCTGTCAGTGATATGAGTGATTATTTCTGAAATGGCTATCCCAAGGACGGATATATAAAATGGAATAGCGCATTTTCCTATTAGTTATTTGCCAACAGAAACATTGAACTCCTAAAAGTTAAGTAGTTAGTAGGCAATATATCAACTTAATATCCAAATGAAAAGCCAAAAACCTGGAACTATGCAAATACATGAACAGATGTAATTCGGGAAAATTAACTACTTATAATAATCATAATAATAATAATAATTCTATGATTTTACATAGAAACTAGATACATATTTTTTTCTTCAATAATGTGAAAAGTATAGAGTGGGTAATATAATAACAGCTGCACTTATAGGACATAATGCAACGAACATCTATCTTGAAAGGGTGATAGATTCATGGAACAGATTCCCAGTGGAGGTGGTAAAGAGTGAAATCTATCATGAACGCAAAGTGCCAAGAAAGAAACGCAGTGTTGGGTTTTAAAAAAAGACTTAGAGAAATAAAGATCAGTAGCGCCAAGTGGATTTGGTTTGTTATCAAATTCAGTTGTGGTGGTTAACAATTTAGATTACTGGGCAGACTGCACGGTATATATATTGAATATCTGAAGGCCTTTCAGAATACAGTTGCCACAAAAATGCATTGTCTAATATAACATACAGCCTTCTGTCAGCAAGCCATATAGCAGTCAGTGAAGGCAAGCCTCAAACTCTTAATGCCAAGTGACCTTGTGCTGCTGGTGAAATCACGTCCTTCGGGGAGAGAAGACAGGGAGCGGAAGGAGAGATTAAAAGGAAGACAAGAGTAGAAAATGAGTGATGCAACAGGAATGGTAATGGACTGAACTGAGAAGTCGGAAGTAGAATGTGAAATGAACATTGCTTTACATCAAAAGCTGGAAAACCAATCAACAAATGGCAATGATGCACTGCGAAGAGCTACTAAAATCTAGATTTCCACAAATTAAATCACAAGAGAAAAAATTAGGCAAAAAAGCTGATCTGGAATTATTCTCCAACTCAGCCATAGTCACAATTTAGTTATTATTGCCTCAAAGGTTTTGCCATTCAGAATTACTTTGTGAAAATTAGTAGATTACTTAATAAACTTGATAGTGTTGAGTTTTATAGAAACAATAGTGATAGATTTCAAAATACATCAATGGGAAGAATGAGAAAACAAATTAATTGCAGGTATCTATCTATTTATCCATCTATCTGTCTGTCTGTCTGTCCGTCTATCTTTCTTTATCTTTCTATCCATCCATCTCCCCTTTCCATACATCCATTTAACTAAAAAAGGTATCCACTCAAACAAGACAATGAGAAATGTCTGTTTATTGCCCAGTTTATCTGCACAATCGATCTCTAGCTTTCTTTCTGTCTGCCTGATCATTTGACCAACCATCCGTTCCTGACTCCCTTCACCCATTTATCCGACGTGTAACCCAAGGAACGAACAAAGAACAGAACCTATACTGCATAATGCAGAATATCTGTGCACAGTACAATTAAAACATAAAAAATAGACTTGATCATGGTAGAAAAATTTTGTTCGTCTAATTGATTTGTCCAAAAAATGTTTTGCTTTGGGCAATTCAGGTTTCAATGAATTTCATTCATGCAATCCCTTCAGGAAAAAAAATTAGCAAACTTGGCCAATTAGTATTCTGTAAAATGTAAATATTATGAATATATTTAGCATTACACTGATTTTTGCATTACGCTAATGTTTGTGTCTCTTTGTTCACAGACCACGTAAGAAGAAATAACCAAAAGATCAAAAAGTAACTGTAGAAATCTATATTTATATAGTTGAATATTAGATATTTATTAAAAATATATACGTATACATTTTAACATTCAGAGGCTGTTCCCTAACCATCAATAACTTTCAAACCATTTTCAAGTAATGTGATATAAATTGGGGCTCTCGCCAGAAGCAGTTACCAAACCCCTCTGCAGCCAAAGTGATAATTCAAAAATTACATTCTCATCACACACCCCAAAACTTTGTCTATCACTGCCATGAAGGAACTTAATAAAACAGAAGTGTAACATTATCACTGCATCTGCAGAGAGGATGAATTACTTGGGCCAGTGATATCCTCAGTTCTTGCAAACAGCTCCAAAATAGTTGGACAGAATAGGGGGTCTGTATTCACTTACCCATAATACCACAACTACTACAATGTGCTGTAATGGTACTTAGAATGTTCTTTTAACATTTAAGTTCACATTTTTTTTTAAAAATAATGCATTTCCAAACTATTTGTTTTGTTGGGTATACTAACCTGAAAAAATCCAACTGAGTTTAATTCAATTCTACTTGTAACTCAACAAAAAAACTAAGCGGTGGCGATTTCCCGAATTCCCAGACCCCGAGATAACATTTTACTGTATCTCAGACCCACTGAACCACGTAATGCTGAACATTGCACAATACTGAATATTTTACTGAACATTGCACAATACTGAATATTTTGGGTTTTTATTCTGAATTCTACCCATGATGCCAAAAAGGTTATTGATGAGAAAAAAAGATGATTGATGGCTAATAAACATTCACTAAATGTTGATTTTATTCACAGATCAATTGAGAAGTGTGCAACATGCGAGAAAAAGGAAGTAAAAATCTATATTTAAGTATAACATATAAATATATATATATTACTGTTCTTTCTATTTTTCCCTTTATTGGTTATTTGTTCTCACTAGATCTGGAAACCAAATGGTGTGAAAATGCTCTTATCAATATACTGCTAAAAATATACATAACATTATATTATGTATATTTTTTTTGTAGCACACTCATTGGCCAATTTTCACTCTTTTTTGTATTGTTCTTCTGATACAGTTTCCAAATTAGAATCGTGTATCCTGTAAAAATTTTGGGGGGGTTTTTCATAAAAAATGGTTGGGCCAAGCAAAATGTTCTCATCGTGCACAAGTCTAATGATTTATACAAAGTACTAGATAACCAGATTTATCATAAAAAAACTTTAACAATTTCAGGGCAAAGTGCTAACTGGTGTGATGCATTTGCTGGTTTCCACAGCGATTGCTCCATTTTAAGCACAGATTAGCACCTGTTTTTTCCACTGATAAATGTAGTTTACATTGTGTATACATGTGCACTGATCTGTAAATAAGATGTCTTTCACAGTCTCAACTTTTTTTTTGTATTTCTTACACATAGCCATAAACTTTTACCATTTTGGATGAAATCTGACCCTTCACTCTCTGAAACTAAATATATCACCTGAGTCTTTGATTTTTTTTTTTTTTTACCACACACCTTCTTTTCAAATGATTTTTTTATGTATATTATTTGGAAAAGGCCTTTTGTGTAAAAGTGTGCAGCCTCAGGTTATAAGACTTCTTTAAAGTGACGGCCTTAAGACAGACACAGCAAACAGCGCCTCAAACAGTCAAGATGGCATATAAAAGTCACTCACAAATGTTTTGATGTTGAGCCTTACAAACAGTTCTGTCCATTTAAAGGACTTTTATGACACACACGTTTTTTCTTTCATTATACACTCAACCATGAAAGGTGGTGCACGGAGCCATTGCATGTTTCCTTTTAAAAAGTCAGTCAATGTAACACATAAGGGAGGTATGCGATTCTTCCTCATCTTTTTAAGATTATAGAGTATACTTTTTTTTTACGTTGGAAAATTATCATGTGTTTTTAACTTCCTGGAGAACTCTTGTAAAACTGAGCTGAACCGCATTACCCTCTGTCCTGAACTTTTATACCACTAATGGACAAATTGAGAAAAGATCGAGAACAAATGTGCTATTAATTACACAGATGGCTTTTTAATAGAAGCATGGCTTTATTGCACAGTCACTAAACATTGTGCAGAAATTTCTTAATAACACCAGCCAACTAGCATTCCTTCCAAAAAATAAAGCTAGCATTGACCAGAAGGTTAAGTTATTTTAGGTTAGCTTAGGAGATAGTAGACAAAGGCAGTGTATTGTTTAGGATGAATGCCATAGCCTATTCTAGCTGCCCGACATCTCTGTGCAATGAAAGATTTTCTAATTCACTGCAGATTCTCATAAAAGTGGGTGGTCAGCTCGGGGGAAAACCAACAGTGCACCTATTCATGCTGGGTGGAAGACATGTAATTCAGAATTAACCTGGGTTGATTTAATACAGCCAAGAGTCAAGGTAGAAGGATAAAATTAGGATTAATGCATTAAACGTTAAGGTCAAGATGTTAAGTCTTCAAATGAAAGACGTCAATGTAATAAAACAGAGCAGAGACACAAAGAGATCACCTGAACAGTTAACAGATATCTCAAGGATCGTAAACTAAAGAAACAGCGTAATTAAATTTAATTTGGAACAAATTGTGGGTTGCCATAGCACACTTTTATATCTAGGCGAAAAAGCAGTTTATACATTTCTTACCTTATAGTATACACTCTAAATCCAAATTCTGTACCTGATTCAACCTGATTTCAGTGGATCTCAAGCACTTTTGAATGTATGCAATTAAAGCATGCTTGGTATAAGCAATGTGACCTAGAAATTCTAATTGATAATTTGGATGACCCAGTAAAGCATATCTGGGTGATTCTTACAAACATGTACAGGTCGGTATGATGCCATAGATTAAAGGGCTTTAGCAGAACCGGCCAAACTCAAAGGGGCCAAGCTGAAACAATTCCTCAACTCAAGCATACAATCTAGTAGCAGGGGATCCACAAGGCCTAACAGGTGACTGCCTGGCTGTGAGTTTATGTGGCAGGTCCTACAGCTGTGTCTGGGAGGCCAAGTCCTTTGTACAGATAGACATCCTGGTGAGTTTTCTGGTGAACGATAAAAATGTCTACTCTCCATACAAGGTTATTGCCGGAGTTTTGGTTATGTAATTTGTTGGCAATAGTCACCACCACCCTGTTCATCCTGAATACAGTGATAGGTGCCCAGCGTGGTGATGAAAAAGTCAATGCTTTCCTAAGAGGAAGGTCTATGTCACGTGCTTACCGCACATGAGGGACCTCAACACTGGAAAGAGGTGAGTGAGAAAAGATTTTTTTAACTCTTTAACAGCCATATGCAGGAGGAACACTATAGAGTTAGGAATACAGCTTTGTATTCATAACACTATAGGGTTACTTTAAAGACATATTACTGTGATTATTATTGCCGTGGAGCTCGGTAAACACACAGGCACACCTACAATGCAAATCTCCTAGAAAAGAGGGTCATTTGGATAGAAAAGAGGAACGATGGATTTGGGCCCAAAATAGTTACTGTCCCTCCTAAATGTAACCATTTTGTGGTACCCTCTCACCCCAATTGAGGATTATTTTAATTCCATATCCCTGTAACAGTGATGACTAAACTATAAATGGAAATTGTGTTTATTAAACTTCATGGCAGACAAGGCTAACCACTGCTACACTTTAACCTCTTGTCCACTTTACATTTCAGCCATTATTCCACATTATACAAAAGGAGGTAACTGAGATGTAATCGTATACAGATCACTTTATGTTGCTAAAATAGACAATTAGAATGAGAACGTATATACTAAGCAAACTATGAAGATTTTGGCCCATTATATGCGGTACAGGGAACCTACGGGGAAAAAACAGCTGCAAGTTCTAGTTTAGGAATAACATAGAATGCTGAAACATTTTGACACAATCTTAAAGACTATAATACTTCTAATAAATCCTATAATATACATGTACATTGCTTTTGGATAATTACACAATGGAATTTACCTAGAACCAATGTGTATTTTATGAGCTGCTAGGCCTTTGCATTTCTACATACTTGATTGCAGAAATGTATTGCAACATTTCCTTTGCAAAAAAAATTTTTTAACAAAACTACAGAGTTGAATTCACTGAAGTTATTTCTACCACACATTCAACCTTCCATTCATTTCACTCATTTGAAAATATCTAAAGTCAAAATGAAACTATAATATTTGAGTGGTGTAATAAACATGCACTAAGCATATCAGTGCTGTATTGCTTTTTTAATCGTTTACATCTCAAATAACTAAATATAAGTTTGTTCATCTTCACCTAGTTATTTTGTGTGTAGTATACATCATGTGGATTTTGTGAATTTTAAGAAGTATTGCTTGGGTTGTAGCTACAGACCAACCAGGAGGCATCAATGTGCAACATCATTTAAAGCAACAAACCAACTCTACCCATCAGGCACACTTCTAATGAATGGCATTTTAGACAAGCAATTCTGGGGGGTGAGTGTGTTAATCATAACTGCCCGTTGTCCACCTCTCTACGAGGATTGGCTGCTTGTCCTTCTCTTCCATTCTGGTGGGCAACACCAAGTCAGTTGACCAAAAACCTCAACCCAAACAAGTCATCTTATACAGGTTTGTATTAAGTATATAATACACATAATGCATATACTAGTTACAAATAATAGTAACTATTATACTTTCAATCCATGATATGATATTCAGATAATTCCAGATTTATTAAAGCTCTATGGAAAAGGGACTCCAGTATCTGATATACAAGAGTAGGCCTTTCCTTGAGAAAGGCATTCCTGTCGAAACATTGGTGGTTTAGATGATTTGTGTTCTGCTGCTCCTTCTTTGCCATTTACCATCAGCTACTGCTGGGTATGTCTACTTATGCTATCTTTATTTAGTTTGCTTCATTAGAGGATATTTGATGCACTTAAATTTGGAACTTATGCACAGAACATTTGGGGTTTTTCCTTATTGGATATGATTTCAGGTCCATTTTTGAACTATATTAAGTCATCATTATGAACTAACCTACTGCACTTAAGCTCTTTTTTGTATTGACATATTTTATTTCTCTACACATATATTGTATTGGACATAATAAAATTTATATTTTTACATTGTTTGAGGGGCTGACATTTGTATACATTGAATAATTATAAATGAAGCTGCAAGCAGCAATGGAGGTGGCCAATCAGAAGAGCAGCAGTTATTGCATGTAGAGAAGGAAAAAGAAACAATAACATATATTTATATTAACTTGATGATATTTCAAAATTGGTACATAATACAATATGGTCGCCAGACCTCAGCTTATGACTCCATATTAAAATGGCAGAGCACACCTTAGAAATTTATCACATCCTTAAATTTATTTTTATTTTTTTTACAATCATTAACAAACATGATATTATGGTCATCTGATACATTTAAAAATTTGTGACAATTTAAAAAAATGGCTGCTAAACCACGTGACTTTTTGACCAACAGAGGTGGTCAAGCATAAGAGCACCTGCATAGGTATTGTATGTGGTGAAGAAAATTCCAAAGATGTCAAATTCAATGTGGTTTATGATCTTTGATACCCAAATTAACTTTAGAATATTTGTTATTAAATAATCAATATTTAACAAGATGACTTATAGTTCAAAATTATAATAAATGCAAATTCATGGAATTCTGGAACATCTTCAAAGTAATTGGCTCTTGGGAAGCATCTTGATCTTGATATTGACTTGCTGTGAATAACTGAAGTCGAAGACTTAGCTGTGGGCATGTGTACCAGAATTTGCATTATTCTAACAAACGGCTTTAGAGAAGTAGATATTTGAAGAATATTGTTTTTTGGTTTTTTTTATTTTTATCGCCTTAGTTTCAGAGACACCACTTTGTAAAAGGTTTCTGGGTGCTATGTCTAAAGGTCCATCGGTTCCTTTCATTATGTAGAATAATAGAACATATGCAACTCCAGTATGGCGTATGGAGAAATGTATTCCATAAAAGTGGACCTCGGATCGAGTCCCCTTTGGTGTCGTTAATTTCTCTATACATTATACCGGTGTTGCATTTGTTCTGTTATTCTCTGTGTTGCTGGGTTGTTGTTGTTGGGTTTTTTTTAAAATGTGCATAATATTAAAATCTTTTTTTTTTTCCAGAACCACATATGCCACAGATCTGCAACTTATCATGTCCAACCTGGACAGCAGTGATAAACTAAGAACATTATTTTTCTAATCTACCTTGTTTCTGAAAAACACAAAGAAAGGTGTAGCGCTATATATAAAATAAAGAATTATTACAGACCCAAAGGGTATTCCCACCAGGACCAATATTTGTTGTAAATGGTAAACCTAGAATATAAAATAAACTCCAATAGCGTAATATTGTAATGCATAAAAGTCCTTATTTATAATGCATATGGAATAACTCACATTCTTCTGAGCTATTCGCCAAGCTCAGGGATAGAAAGCTTGTAGGTCCGTAAAGGCGACCTCCCCTTTTTTAATTTAAGTTATAATGTTTTTTTCCAGTGCACACTGAAGTCACAAAGGTAGAGCCACGTATCGGCGCTCTTGCAGCACGTTGTGTGGTTTGGGACTACACTCCCATATGCAGGAAACCGATAGCCCAAATAGTACATGTAAGAAGAAACTTTATTAAGTAATATATAAAACTCTAATGGCCATTTAGCATATAAAAACAAAAAAACTCTAAAATAAATACAATACATAAATACTGGGCATAAGGGTGATCTGTCAAGTCCCCAGGAAGCGTTTCGCCGATTTTCCTCAGCTTCCTCAGCTGGGTGAATCTCCCTAATATGATCCTCCGCCTGTCCAAATCTCTCCAATATGATCCTCTGCCTGTCCGGAGTCCTGCTTATATACCTGTATATCGGTAAGTACGTGCTGCTTAACAATCAAATTTCCCGCCAGGTATTCGGCGTTTGCGGTACATGTGTTCCAAGCCTTTTTTTCATTATACAGTCACTTCCGCATATGACGTCACACTTGTTAGTCCGTTTTTTAGTTTGACTGCCTGCATTCCTCATATTAAGCGGTCGTAGACATTTCAACAGAGAGAGAAAAAACACAGATGAATACTTCGTTATGACAATTTGTTTCTATTACAAAATGCTACAAATGATTTCTTTCTTGTTACAAATATATTTCCATTCCATACTATAAATAAAACATTCAAAAGAGAAAAAGTGAAACAGTTGTAAGAGGTAGACATCGCAAACAATTATACAGGGATATCTTAAAATGCTCTAAATCACTTATTCAAACTTATACCTCATCTATTATATAAAACCAACTTTAAAGACTAAATATTAGAATAATACTATTTTCATCTATGTAACCAATAAAGAAAAAACCTTTTCTGTAACGAAATATGGTGGAGCCAAGAGATATAAATGTACCCTATATATCGGAAAAATACTTAAAAATACAATAATCTTGAGAGTAAAAACATTTATGGATAAAAAATAATAATAGAGTTCTAATAAATAGAAACTTTTATTACATAAAATCCATTATAGTCCCTATTACAATCTATCATTTTACACAAATTACGAACTAATAATTACGTTCAATATATATAGCCTTTCTAGGGGAAAATGTATAAAAGCTATAGTATAATAAATAAATAAAAAATGGAAAAAAGTGAACTACGCTGTAAATTAATCCACAGCAGTGTAGGTTGAAAGAAATCAAGCTGTTTTAAGCATTAATAAACAAATCAAAACAGGGATAGGAAGAGACAGAGAACGTTAGGTGTTTGAATTATATGGTTAATGTTGCCATCAAAGATCAGAGTCTAAGTTACAAGTAAAAGGTCAGGTGTTATAGGGTCAGGCCTCCATCCAGATAATATATGCAAAGACGGCCTTGAGACAGATCCTTCCCTTGAGATTAAACACTACGCTTGGATGAACCAAGAGCATGGCTATATGGAAGAGGAGCAGGTGTAGACAATGACTCTCTTTCTTTATATCAGAGGCAGATGAACTCAACTGGCCACCATGTAGCCAACAAAATATTCTCATTCCCAATCTTTAAACGTCTTGATTGTGCCCAATAAAAATAAATGAACAGGTGATGTTCTAAATGTAACAGCTGTATAGAGCTTGAGCCAATTCTACAATCAATGTACTTTATATATATATAGATCAGAAACATGCTTTTATCAGTCAAGCCATGTCTCCCCATACCCCATTTTCCCATTCTTTTCTTTTATGTATTTTCCATACCCCATTTTCCCATTCTTTTATATTATATATATATATATTATACATTTTTTATATTTTTTTATATATATATATATATATATATATATATATATATATTAGAATTTAGAGAGAGAGAGAGAGAGAGAGAGAGAAAGAAAGATAATGGTCTGCAATAATCTCTTGCGTCCTGTTAACATTTGTTATAGTCTGTCTCTTGTTTGCCTCAATATTCTCACATTGAAATTTAAAAACCCTATAGGATATATAATGTATATATTTAATAACCACTGTATTGTTTACTGAGTTATTTTCACACAGCATGCAATATTAATATATCATTAAAATGGTGCATTGTAAATGGAGTGTATCTTGAAGGATTTAGAAATGTCACAGAGTTCATAAGAGTATAGTGACATCATTGTTTCAAATGATGTCGCAAGATCTAGGGGCAGGGTTAAAAACGATTCTGGGGGGTTTAGCATTGGGAACTTAGAATCAGGTGGTTTAGACGAGGAAGTGTTTAGGGTTAGGACTGTGGGACTCAGGGTCTGTCTGGCTGAGAATCTTGTGGGTTACACAACAGAGAGGTACCCACTAATTCCCCCCTAACTGTAATAATGACTGACAATGTAAAGTCAACTTTTTGGTGCCAACTAATGTAATATATTTTTAATATTTATGCTCACACTGAGGGTGTCACTGTTATTCGTTTCATGTGTTACTTCTACCATTGTTATCATTTTTACACATTGATTGATTATTACTATTATGACCATCTTTTTATATAAGACCAAATTACACATTAATTTAGAAGGATAAGAAGGGACTAGTGATGTCCCGAACGGTTCGCCGAACGGTTCGTCGAACGGTTCGCCACGAATGGTTCGCCACGGACTCATCATTGAGTAAACTTTGACCCTGTACCTCACAGTCAGCAGACACATTCCAGCCAATCAGCAGCAGACCCTCCCACCTCCTGGACAGCATCCATTATGAAGCTGCATTCTTAGTGAGCTGTCCAGGAGGTGGGAGGGTCTGAGAGGGAGGGTCTGCTGCTGATTGGCTGGAATGTGTCTGCTGACTGTGAGGTACAGGGTCAAAGTTTACTCAATGATGAGTCCGTGGCGAACCGTCCGTGCTGAACCGTTCGCGAACCGTTCGGCAAACCGTTCGGGACATCACTAGAAGGGACAAGTGAACTTTAGTTGTCAGTCTAACATTTCGTAATTTTTTTTCATTTTCCGAGTGCTGTTAGTAGTGTTATGATCTGAAGCCACATTACAGAAAGTTAAGAAGGAACATGGCATTGTAAACTGGCTTCTCATGCAGCCTTGTAACTACATTGTATAACTATATATTGGTTGGATAGAGAGAAGAGATGAATAGAATCTTTAAGGTGAATGTGAAGAATGTGTATTGTCAGGAAAAAAAGGTACATATAGAAAAATATAAATTTGAAAGACTACTTAAAAGAAAGCTATTTAAACTAATTTTAGGTTTTTATAGGTGCCTTGTCATGGTTTCCGTTTACTGGTATTTAGAGAGTGCATTTTGACTTTGGCTTGTTTAATGTAGTTATTCTGGTGTCTATAGCCTGTCCCTGCTGGCATTTACATGTAAACACTGCCTATTCATAGAAAAGGCAGTGTTTACGTTGCTACCTAGGAACACCTCCAGTGGCAGTCACTCAGAGGTGTTTCCTGAGTCAGTGTTGCACAACATGCAGCACTGATGATCACATCTCCACTCTCTGCATGGAGGCGCTGAGTTCTCTGATTCTCTTCTTTAAGTTATAGAAACATAGAAACATAGAATGTGACGGCAGATAAGAACCATTCGGCCCATCTAGTCTGCCCAATTTTCTAAATACTTTCATTAGTCCCTAGCCTTATCTTATAGTTAGGATAGCCTTATGCCTATCCTACACATGTTTAAACTCCTTCATTCTTTAAGTAGAGATTACCCATTTGAGAAGTAGAAGTTCTCTCATTCAATCAGTGGGTCACTTTTTCTTTATTAAAGTGAGACTTCACTCATTATCTGTGACATGATTTTTTTATCCAAATGAGATATGTCATTTTTTTTAAGAGCAAGTATTTATTGCATTTTGGTGATTTCTTTTATTAGTGTATTTCTAATCTGTGGGGGGATTTTTGTGTCTGTCAATGTTTTAAAGGTTTGTAATTAGCACTAGGTTTGCTGGTGGTAATAGCTCATTTTTAGATTGTATATTTTTCCATACCACTACTACTGGAAGGCTATTCTATTCCAGTTACACTTAAATGTATCCAGACACTCACTTTTCCATAAACCTTTTGCAAAAGCCTGGGTAGTTATAGAGAGCTGGCTCCACTATTACTACTATAAATGCTTCCAGACTTGTGGAGCGCTTCTGTGGGGATTTGTTTCCATTAAACCACAAGAATATTATCATGATAAGACTGGGCTCAAAATTGCGTTCCAGCTCACGACAAAATATGTTTGATGGTGTTGAGGTTGAGTGCTCTCTGCAAGCCAGTCAAGTTACTCCAAACCGTTCTTCACAAAACTTTATGCAGATCTCTATTGTCATACAAAAACAGGGGGGACAAGGCAAATGGTCTGTAACAAAAAAAAAAAACAGCCAAAGATCACTATTCCTACTTCAGCAAACTAGCTTTCAAAATAGCACTTCAGCTAGAAAAAGTGCAGAGGAGGGCTACAAAATTAATAAAAGGAATGGAACATTTTAGCTATGAAGACATTAACACATTTAAACCTCTTTAGTTTAGAAAAAACAGTGCCTCAGAGGGGATATGATAACATTATACAAATATATCCGGGGCCAACACAAACCATTGTTTAATAATCTATTCACAAACAGGACTTTACATGGACATGAGGTCATGCGTTTAGACTGGAAGAAAGAAGATTTAGTCTAAGCCAAAGGAAAGGGATTTTTACTGTAGGAACAATAAGGATGTGGTATTCTCTGTTTGAAGAAGTGGTTTTATCAGAGTCTGTACAGTTGTTTAAACAGCAACTAGATGTATACTTGCAAAAGCATAATATTCAATGATGAAAATTTTCAGCTGTAGTGTAATAGCTTCTTGACCAATCGATAAATCTGACTGCCATTCTGGGGTCGAGAAGGAATTTTCTTCCTAGCTTGTTGCAAAATTGGAATTTCTTCCAAGTATTTTTTTCTTTGCATTATTTTGGATCAACAGCAAAAAACAGATGTGATGAAGGTTGAACTTGATGGACACATGTCTCTTTTCAGCCTATGTAACTATGTAAAATTTACATTTGGCCCTCTGAGGTCAGGCAGCTTGTGTTCTTCTGGTATCCAGAAATCCTGTCAGACAGCTTCATGGTGATAAATGATTCACCATTACAGATAAGTTATTGTGACTTTTTAATCGTCCAACAGCAGAGAGCTTTAACTACTCCAGCCAATGCTTGACATGCCACTTGTTTGTATAAGGGGGTCTGAGCTGCTTGTCATGAAAACTCGTATCATAGAGCTTTCAACTGTCGGTCTTAATACCGACATTGCATCCAGAAGTAGTTTGGACCTCAGCTATGAAAGTTGCAAACAAAGACCAAAAAGTTGTACTCGTCTATACTCTTCCCCGGTGGTTACCAAACTAGTCCTCATGCCCCCCTACCAGTCCAGGATTTAGGGATTGCCAAGTTGTGTCTAAGGTGTTTTTTATTTTTATTTTTTAAAACCACCTTAGACACACCTGGACTAGTAGAAGGGGGTCTCAGGACTTGTTTGGAAGCCACAGCTATTCCCTTATCAGGACTATCGATTATTTCATTAAATTCATGTCTATATATGATTTTAACTCCAGTATGTACTGCTGGCTTCATAATAATGGATATTTGCTAATATATATGTATTTTTATGTGAACTGTTACTTAAAAGATTTGTTAATAGTAGTTTAATGATTTATTACGCGTGTCATCTTTCCAGCCATATATAACACTGTGATATACAGTAGCTGTATAATGGGTAAGAGGATAGCCTTGAAACTCTGTCGCCATTCTCATGCTAATTAAAAGGACGCATCCCATGGAAAACAACAGGTTTATGGAGTTCCTTTTCGGTTCTAGTGAAATGTATTCTCTACAATATCTAAATGCAGACGGTGGCTAGCTCTGCTCAGCTATAACTGTTTAAATGCACATTAACCATACTGGAAGAATAACTGTAGAATATCTGACATGGTAAATTAAAATTGGCCTACGACATTCTTTTGTTTCATTATAAAAAATATAAATCAGTTCCCTGTACTGTTTTGATCTTCTTTTAGAGATAGACTAGATTGTTTTTTCAGTCCCTTCCTCTTCAATGACTTTAGCATAACTCCGTTGAGTGATGGATGATGAGATTTAAACACACACAATCTAAGGTTTCGCTTGGACCTGGGGATTCTCAGTGAGACTATAGAGCACACTGTACAGAATCAATCACAAAAAAACAATAAAAAGAGGGATTGTGCATGAGAATAAAAAGGTGTAATATGTCAGTGTGAACAGTGGGATTGTGTGTCTCTGTGACCAGCGTGACAGCAAAATATAGCCACATATAGAATGGTGAATCGCAGTATGTCCTTTCGTGGGGATCTATTCATGATCGAAAAGACTAGCGATAATTTTTGATGATAATGGAAAATAAAATGTTATGTATTCTATAACCACAGATGTCTCGTTGGCTTAAGAAGCTGAGTTGGGTCTATGTGGATCGTTCTTTGCCAATAAATACCTGGCTCGCAAACACTGACATCCTTCCTTCGTTTTCAGTGCATTTTTTGGTAATTGCAGGTACAAGAGACTCACAGGAAGTCATTAATCTTTCATGAGACCATTCTACCATTCCTGAATTCTGAACAATAGTGTCTCACAGAGGCTTGCAAATTCACATACATTAAAGGAAAGAGCAATTCAGAGAAAGATAAATCAGATACACGGATGCAAGTGAGGATGAAGTCGTTATGTCAAAGAATTACTACTGGGAATGAGCCGAAGAACAGATGGAATTGTCGAATGGTCTTAATAATGTCATAAGTGACTTGGTTTGATCATTAGACAACTTTTATTCCGTTTGGTTTATTAAATGACCAAAAAAGGAGAAGAAATAAATTGCTTTAGCAGAGGTAAACATATTTTTGTTTTTTTGTATGTCATATAGAGACTTTTTTGCTTGGGTTCATAATTTGAAATAATAATTTTCTGGTTTATTACATAAACAGACACAGAAAATGTAAAATTTAGGCAATAACAGAAAATGTAAAATTTAGGCAATAAATACAATTGGAAAAAAAATGCAATTTATTTACTCTAATTTGTATATAGAGTTTGCAGGAAACGTATTAATAACCTGCAGTTCTTCCTTTCCTTCAAACTACCACATTTGTTTAATAAAAACTAAATGGGGCTTATTTTACACAACTGAATATTAGATTGAATGGGAAAAAAAACATGTATATTGGACAGTAATTTTCCTTTCACTTTGAATGAGCTATTTTAACTGTTTTATAGTCTGGTTAATGTATCAGATGCTGACAGTCTAGCTGTAGAACCAGAATTACATGATATAACAGTAGTCATCATCAACACAAATCTAGCTTGTTTAATAAAGAAATAGACATATGAGAAACTAATTCACTCACACAGTGAAACAAAAATTAAAGGGTTACTTCGACTATTTTGAATATTTTTTTTAATAATAGAGCATTATTCTTTAGGTCTCCCTGATATTTTTTCCTTCTGAATAATTAAGATTTTTGCACTCTACATAATGGATTAAGTTTTACATCTAATAAACGTTAAGCTTCAAAAGGGACCGCCGGTCACTTATTTTTAATAATATGTTTATTTATGCCTATATTTAACAAATATGTGTTTGTGAATTCAATGTAGAATTCAAGCGCTCTTTAATTTACAACTGGGTGCCCCCATCTTCTTTCACTGTCAATCATTGTTATAAGATCTGTCCTTTTGACCCAACAGTCAGCATAGACAGACCATATCGAAAAGAGGAGAAATGAAACAATGTTTGAACTGGCATTGATTGTCAGTACATTACATTGTTTAATGTAAATTAAAAGTAACAGAGTATCTGGTGAAAGATATGTTTGATTCAATGGTATGAATTCAACAGAAGTGGCCGATCTGATCCCCTTTAATTTCAAAGGAAATTATCTCACTAATGATATTTTGGAAGTATCGCACGACAGTAAAACCCATTACTGTGCATATAAAATATATTTGTAACAGATAGAATTGTGCATTTTTACATTGTATAAGTCTATTGTTTGTTGCTGATTGTTAATGTTTAAAAGTCTCTATATCATTGTTACGTGAGGGAACATTTGCCTATGCAATGTATATACAACAAAATATGTACATGACCTCTGAGGATGCTGGAGGCAGTATCTGTACACTAGACAGTGTGAGCACAAACATTGAGGTATAAGAAATTTTTAATTAGTGGTTAGAGTGGCCATTCTATGCAATGAAGATAAAACCTAGTATATGCTAACCTCACTCTTTCTTTGTGAGTTTTTTAGCCAACATTATGGAAATACGTGGTAAACTGAATAACTGACCAGATCATATTATAAAGAATCTGACTATATACTACATATTGATGTTTTGATATCTTACATTTTATTTTCCCTTATACCTGGAAAGGATATTTCAACAAACAGATATTAACAGACACCTCTTCTTATATGTGCTTCGTACAGACTGATGATTCATGTTTCGGAAAAATGCTTTGGCTTGATCACCTGATGTACCGATGTGCAAACCACAAAAACAAATAACAGTTAACCACAGCCTGAATGTAACACATTTATCTACAGCACCCTGCAGAACTTCATACAATGCAAAATATACCACATAATGTATGCAATGGAACTTTAAATGCAGAATTCGTGTAGAACCAAAATATATATTTTTACAGGATCCTTTTTTTTCTTGCAGGACCAATATAAAAATGATCTGATCAGCATCTAAAGAGGTTTAGATACATGATCCAGCAAGACCTTAAAAAAACCCAAGCATATATGTATTTACTAGATTTAAAAATAATTCTAATTTCTGTGTGTGCAATGCCTAAATTGTCATTGCAATTCCAACAATGTCATGGTAACATGTTCATTTTCCAATATTGGTTCAAAAGCAATACTTTGGAAATTAATATTTTTGACGACTTTTTATTAAGATTTGGATAAAATTGTTGAAATGATATACTTGCTTCTTTTTGTTGAATTTTTTTTTTTTTAAAACTAGTGTACATGTGTTTTTCATTATTATTTTTTTGACAATTATTAAGAGTTTTGAATTTCTATTAGTGATTTTGGACTTTGAGGAAGTTTAGTTTTAAGGCAGCATGCCAAATAAATGGAGAGACTGGGTGTGACTGAAAATAGGAATATAATTAGATTGTGTAATCCAGGGACTCAACAATACATAGAATATTATGAGACACCGGAGTTTTAATTAAAATGTAATGGGAAGTGCTAGAATTCATAATGCGTTTTTTCTTAACAAGTGCCCCTTGGCTGAATTAAAATAACCTAAAAAAAAAATCTAAACATATGTTACAGTAGAGATAGTCTTTACTGAATACAGTGTTAATTTTGGCAGCAAATTTCAATTTAGTTTTAGTCATAGTATTTTGACTAAAAGGCTATTTTAGTTTTAGTCATATTTTAGTCATCTGAATTGGTTTAGTTTTTATCTAGTTTTAGTCAACTTAATCTCCAGTAGATTTTAGTTGACACGACAATCAAATCTAATGGGTGTAGTTAATGCCCCTATCTGTCTCTTTTGCACCTTCACCAACCCCTCTATGTTTCTTTGTGTCCTGCCAGTCCCTCTAGGTGTCTCTCTCTCGAGCCCTGATCTGTCTCTTTTGCCCCTTCCACATTCTATGCAGTGTTAATTTTGGCGGCAAATTTCAAGTTAGTTTTAGTTATAGTATTTTCACTAAAAATACATTTTAGTTTTAGTCATATTTAATCATCTGAATTGTTTTAGTTTTAGTCTATTTTAGTCACCTAAATCTAAAATGAATTTGACTAAAATTGTTAGTCGACAAATTAACACTGACTGAATAGACACTGGAAAGTTATTAAGAGTTGCTTCATGTTGCTAAAGAACAGGTAAACCACCCAACACTAACCAGCTACTCAATGGCTAAGAGAAGCCAAAATATATTCACAACTTCTTAGAGACACATTTCCTTAGTGGTAAAGGGAACATTTAAATTTTTTTATTTTTTTATATGTACCCATTGCTTGATTTATGAAGCTTAGCAACCATTTGTCTCTTTTCATTCCAGTTTTCTTGGCCTTTCCTTATGATGATAGATGTCAAATTGATTTCAGATGTGTGTTACCTCATTTTTTTACCACAGTGAAACAGGAAGCCATAGAATACTGAGATTTACTGAAAACCTAGATTATTAATAAAGATTTATTTGATTTTCTTTGTAAAAAAAAACAGGACTTGTGAAGCCAAGAATGGTGGTACACATTTGTTCGAAAAATAACTTTAAATTTAAGCAACTAATAATATGAAATAAAAGTAATATTAAATAATAATTTATATAACAATCAAAATAATTTAATGGGCATTCAACATTCCTAAAGTGCTATAATATACCTTATCAAATTAGAGCAAAACAATGTCTTGATTTTTGTCCAAAAAAAAAATCACCTTCCATTTCCAACTTAACATGGACCTTAGAGAGATTTGTATTTTTTATCTTAATGTTTTGATACTGAGATAACCAGAATAATGTTTCTTATTTAAAGGGAATCAATCTGTTAAAACAGCTATATTGTCATATTTTATTATGTTTGTATTTGCTCTTTGTGTTTCTACAGGAAGTTTATTTAAAAGTTGGTAAATTTGTTATACTTATAAAACATAATTTTAATACTTATGATAGACGTATAATGTTTAATAAACATTGATTATACAAAAAAAATCTGATACTGTATATTTCTCATAAATACATACTTTTTTTCTGACGTGACTGTGACAATTAGAGTGGTAGCAAGTGATGGCACTTTCTTTACTAAATGATTTATGTCTTTTAACCACTTAAGGACCAATCTTTTGGAATAAAAGGGAATCATGACATGTCACACATGCCATGTGTAGTTAAGGGGTTAAAGGAAAACTCCAAGAACCATAAGAACTGCATACAGTGTAATGGTTATGATGCATCCTCCTCCCCCATTGTATATAATTGTATAAAATGCAAATCGTTGAAAACCGTTTTACTACTTGCATGGAGTCCACCAGGCATTGCTTCCCAGAACCACTACTTCCACTCAGGAGAGCAAATGGAAGCCCCTGAGGGTGAGGGTCTGGCTCTCTGTCAGAAGTAGTGGAGGAAGGGTATACCACCCAGTGGGTCACAGAAGTAACTCTATTTTAAAATGGTTTGACTACTTATAAGGTAGTGCACCAGGGCACTCTTGGCACTCTAACCACTAAATAAAGCAATTTTCTTGCCCTTTGAGCATTGTTTTCTTACACCAGGTTTTGACTTATTCACACATATGATTTTGCATCAAGTAATCCAGATGTGGCCCTACTTGCTCATTATGCGTAGAGTAATATCAACTAGACCTCACTGACCAGGCCCAAATAAGGACAACATCATCATCCTGGGTTGCTATATTTCTGGGACATTTCAGTGCTAATCTGCACTTGTGGATGGGATCAGTCTGATATGCAAATAGAACAGGTCCCCTCAATAATGACACAAATTAGATAAAATATCTAAGTGTGGGGGGTATTTGAGATTCAGTGATGCATTGTTCTCTTACAACCAGTCTTTGCTAGTAATACTGATTTATGTTTGATGTAACTATGTTTGGTTTAATTTAATACCAAACTCAACTGCCTGCCCCAGGTTTTAAAACAGCTACATGTATTAAGTAGGGCCACAGAAAAAGATGGTGACTCTGCTTTTATAGTCAAATTCTCAAACTAGGATCCTTCAGTGATGCCAGCGCTTCATAGTTAAACAACTGTTCACAATTAAGATATGCAAGTTATTTTACAGATTTTATTAAAGGGACCCTGTAGGCACAATACCAAGGTCATCTCATTGAATTGGTTATAGTGCCTGGAGACCCCTGGCACTGTCCCTCCATTCAATGTTAAACCATATTTTAAGCAGTCGAACAATAAATAAGATTCCCTGGCCACCCACAGCCTAGGCGCTACCGAAGGGATGACTGAGGCAGAGATTACACACTTATTTTAATCATAACTATTCAAACCAGCAATGGGCGCTCAGATAGACTAACAGCAGTCAGCTGACACTCTAAGCCAATCACATGTATTCTTCTCATTAGCCCAAGCTGGACAGATGGGATGGGCTGCAGGGGACTCTTTTTTAGCATTAAAACATAAAAACATTAAAAACTGTGTAACACAATATGAAAGGACAGCACTAGGGGACTCCAGAAGTTATAACCAGCTTAATGAAATGCAGCAGATACAGTGCCTACAGTGTCCCTTAAATTAAAGATGTTTCGACCTGATAGGATTTCTTAATATTTTAGATTTTTATGTTAAAATAAGCTTAAACTTTGCCTTTGTACTTTGGTTATGTGTTAGTAAATTGGTGAATCATGTTGCCAAATATATAAGGTAAGGTTTATTTTTCATGAGTTAATATTAAAAACTTATAGTGATGAAATATGGGCCTTTGCATTTCCAGTGAGGTAGCTTAGTGGTAAATTCCCTGACTACAAAGCCTGTTCAAAAATGCAAGGTCACAGGGTCAACTCGGACCTTCATCCTTCTGAGGTCGATAAAATGAATACCATCAATTGGGTAATAATAACATCTATTACTATTCAGTTGCCAATTTGGTTAAGTCTGAGAGCAAGCGCTTTGAGTCCCGCTGGGAGAATGGGGCTATATAAATACTAGTCATTATTCTTATACCACTTATTATTATTATGATATTTATATAGCTCCATCAAATTCCGCAGCGCTTTACAATGGGTGGATGAACAGACATGTAGTTGTAACCAGACAAGTTGGACACACAGGAACAGAGGGGTTGAGGGCCCTGCTCAATGAGCTTACATGCTATAGGGAGTGGGGTAAAGTGACACAAAAAGGTAAGGATAGTATTAGACTAGTGACAGTTGCAGAAGAGGAATCAGTCAGGAGCTATTAAAAGTTTAATTGATACGCTTTTATGAAGAAGTGGGTTTTTAACTATTTTTTAAAGGAGTGGCGACTGGGTGAGCATCTAACGGAGGAGGGAAGAGAGTTCCACAGGAACGGTGCAGTCCTCGAGAAATCTTGAAGGCGAGCATCAGAGGTGGGAGTACGGACAGAAGATAGACGTAAGTCTTCAGCAGATCGTAAGGGCCTAGACGGGACATACTTGTGTATAAGGGAGGATAGGTGGGAGCAGCATTATGTAGAGATTTGAAAGCAAGAACCAGAATTTTAAATTGAGCTCTATATTTTATAGGAAGCCAATGTAGAGACTGACAGAAGAGTGAGGCATGGGAGGTGCGAGCGGACAGGAAGATGAGCCTCACTGCCGCATTCATTATGGACTGTAACGGTGCAAGTTGGGAGCACGTAAGACCACTGAGAAGCGGATTACAGTAGTCAAGGCGAGAAAGGACAGTGGAATGGACCAACACCTTAGTTGCATCTGGCGTTAAGTAGGGGCGGATGCGCGCAATGTTTTTGAGATGGAAATGACAGGATTTGGCGATAGATTAAACATAAGGCTTGAAGGAGAGGTCGGAATCAAAGAGAACCCCTAGGCAGCGAGCCTGTGTGGTGGAGCTGATGGTAGCACCGTTGACTTGGAGGGAGACAGACACAGGAGTAACAACACTTGAGGGAGGAAAGACCAGAATTTCAGTTTTGGTCAAGTTTAGTTTAAGGAAGTGGGCAGCCATCCAGTTAGAAATAGCAGAGAGGCAGTCAGACACACTAGTCAAGAGGGACGGGGAGAGATCAGGAGAGGACAGGTAGATTTGCGTGTCATCTGCATAGAAATGATATTGAAAGCCAAAGGAGCTAATGAGTTTACCAAGGGAGGCGGTATAGATGGAGAACAGTAGGGGACCAAGGACTGAACCTTGGGGGACACCAACGGACAGGAGTTGGGGAGAAGAAGCAGAGCCAGCGAAAGAAACACTGAAACACTTATGGATTGAAATCAATTGCCTTCTATTTCTCGTTTCTACCTAAATCCTTAACTGCCTCCACCTGATAATGATGTTTTTTATTTTCCTTGTAAACCATGTAAAATAAATAAACCATTGCACTCAGGCTAAAGTCACTAAATAATCAATGCCCTTACTGCAAAAATAAAAAATAAAATAAACATATAAATATATTTAACACTAGTTCACTTATTTAATCTCAGCGATATGCTCCAGTTTCCTTTTGAGCCAAGGTACTTATGTGAATAGACTGACATTTTTCTATATTATGTTTCTCATGTCATGTGATCCCTTCTTCTGAAGGCTCAGCTGGCGAAACTTGAGAACAGAGTTCAGTGATATTATATAAACCAGTTAGTTTATTCCTAGCTAGTAAATAATTTATCTATTCCATCATGACTTCAACATCTTTAGGTTTAGGCTCTCCTACCTTACAGATACTGACAATATAATAACACGGGGGAGGCATCAAAGTGACGGAACAGCTGTGATACATTCTAACACATTATTGCAGATTCTAAAAATGTTATGAGGTGAGTGCATTCTGTAATATAATGTATCCATGTCTATTCTCACAATTCCAAATGACCAAAAAAAGTTATCTTATCGAAATGGGTGTAACTAAAGGTGTGGTCAGAAGGCAGGACTTTTTGTAGCATTTAGGAAACTTCACAAACTTCACAACTGAATCCTGAACTTTCCCCACAGAAGTGCATCTCTACGAGAAGATGCTGATTGACTAGGGTTGCTATTTTGCTCCGTCCCGCCCCGCCTTCTTGGCTGAGATCATCACAATTGACAATCTTTCCTTTGGGGAAGCATTGGATTGGCTGAGATCGTCGATTCTGATGACCACAGCCAAGGAGGCAGATTGGGGAAGAAGCCAGCACCGGCAGACCCCCGCGGTGTTGGAAATAAGGTTAGTAAACTACTTATTTAATGGGAGTAAGGGAGGCTTGGGACCCAAATAGTGTTTTTTTTAACACACATTTGCATTCCTGATTCTATAGTGTTCCTTTAATAACATCATTAATGAGAAGGATGTTTGAAATAATATAACTTTATTTTATATAAAAAAGCATTGCACACTGTAAAGTAGGGATCGACCGATTATCCGTTTTACCGATATAATCGGCCGATATTCGGTATTTTCTGCAATATCGGTATCGGCCAATTCAGATACCGATATTGCCGAAAATACCTCCTAGGACCGCCAGGCTCATTACAAACCCGGCGGTCCTGTGGGGGCGGGCAGCAAGCACTTACTCACCTCCCAGCAGCTCCTCCAGCACGCTGGTCGCGAGACTTACACTAG
Source organism: Pelobates cultripes (assembly GCA_933207985.1). Classification (NCBI taxonomy): domain Eukaryota; kingdom Metazoa; phylum Chordata; class Amphibia; order Anura; family Pelobatidae; genus Pelobates; species Pelobates cultripes. The sequence goes on along the minus strand of OW240915.1, from coordinate 271,866,293 downwards.
GGAGCTGGAGGAGCTGCTGGGAGGTGAGTAAACACTTGCTGCCCACCCCCCCACAGCTCAGCCAATGCCACTGGACCACCAGGGAATGCTATATCACCCCTCCCTGGCCAGGCAACAAGCAGGGAGGGGAGCAACAAAAATAAATAATAATTAAATATAAAAAAAAAAAATAATTTAATAAAAAATACCCCCCTCACACACACACTTCATTATATACAAATACACTACACAAACACACTGTGTATATAATGCAGTGTGTTTGCATAGTGTGTTTATATAATGCAGTGTGTTTGTATAGTATGTGTATATAATGCACACTACACAAACACACTGCATTATATACACACACTATGCAAACACACTGCATTATATACACACACTGCATTATATACACACACTATACAAACTCACATATTCCATTATATACACACTACACAAACACACTGTGTATATAATGCAGTGTGTTTGTGTAGTGTGTTTATATAATGCAATGTGTGTATATAATGCAGTGTGTTTGCATAGTGTGTGTATATAATGCAGTGTGTTTGTGTAGTGTGTTTATATAATGCACACTACACAAACACACTGCATTATATACACACACTATACAAACACACACACTATGCATTATATAAACACACTACATTCACTATACACACACTACACAAATACAAACACACTCTCAATTCATTATATATACACACTACACAAACACACACACACTTTGCATTTAGTATACACAACATTCACTTTACGCACACTACCCACACACTACACAAACACCCTGCTTTCATTATATACACACTACACTAATACACACTGCATCCACTACACACACTACACACACATTGCATCCACAACACACACACTACACAAATACACACTGCATCCACAACACACACACTACACAAACACACACTGCATCCACAACACACACACTACACAAACACACACTGCATCCACAACACACACACTATATAAACACACACTGCATCCACAACACACACACTACACAAACACACACTGCATCCACTACACACACACTACACAAACACACACTGCATCCACTACACACACACTACACAAACACACACAGCTCCCCTGTCTAAACACACTGCATCCACTACAGGTGGCATGTATATTTTGTGCATTTACCTTTAGAAATAGTTTTTATTTTCCAAATTATATCGGCTATCGGCCTGAAAGTTCACTGAATACCGGTATCGGCTCTAAAAAATCAATATCGGTCGATCCCTACTGTAAAGGAATTTTTGTTTTCTTGTTTAAAGTCTCTCTTTTTTTTGAGCCATTGCATAATTCCCCAGGCATGAAATCGTTCAAGGAATCTAGCCATAAGAAGTCTCTATTTAGAGGATTTGATGTATATGGGAAGAGACATAACAATCATTAAATGGTAAAGTGTGCAGTTCTAATAGAGTCAGCAGGCCAACTTCCTGATGACTCATATGGCAGAACCTACTGAAATAAATGAGGACACCAACACTGACCTCTCTCTCTCTCCGCAGCTGGGTCACACATGGTGCTAAGCATTTACATAATACAAGTTTGTCTCTTTCTGCAGAAGCAAGTCAAAAATAAATCAACAACATGAATGAGAACCAAACGAGGGCTTTATGTGACTTTATAAGTGTATTTAAAACAGCTGAACCTACACCTGGATAAAATCCAAAGAGGAAGTTCCCTTGTTAATATTAACAATTATTTAGAAGATAAATGAAAGTCTTGAATAAGAGGAAGCACTTGGCAGATGACTTTCCCTCCCTGACCTCTTGCTAAAGACAGACTAGGTTTGTAGAATTCACAAGCAGAGATGTTGCAACAGTACGTCATGGTGTGGAAAGGTGAAATGTGTCTAACACAAGCCGGAATAATTCATTCCAGACGTTCGTAATGCAAGAGAAACAGGTGCAAACAATTGAGCCATCTGTCAGTAAGCTCTTGTGATCGCTCCTGATATCTTAATCGTTTGCTGATCCATGTGCAACATTGGCAACATGTCTACCGTGGCTGGCTGCTGTGAGCACATCTGTAAGTCTTCGCTGCTCTACGGCTGATGTGCTTTTTAAATTCAGGCACACATCGGGTTCTTGTGTGACTCAAACAGACATGATTGCCATCATTTCCAGTCTAAGGCCTCAGATCATTAAGAAATGTCTATAAATATTAATAATCCACTACTGGTTCTCAAACACACGAAAGGTGATGTGTTCATTCACCAAGACTTTTCATTGTCAACTAAGTAAATGTTATGACAGTTCCTTGATTATTATCATGTTAGTTTTCTTTTTTAGTGTATAGGAAGATGTAAATGATTATGACAGCATGAAACTTTATGGAATCATTAAACCACTTAATTTGTTCACAAATCTGGATATATGATTGTTGATGTATTAGTATTATTGGAATTAGTGCAGTTTTATTTATATTTCTTGTTGCAAGTGTTGCCATGAATTACTTGTTGACTTCGATATGCTCAGCTATGCACATAGCTGCGCCACTGCTCATTAGTTATATTCGGAAGTCAGTTTAAACATCCCTGATGTTTACTATTGCGCATCACAGATTAGCTTCTGGGTGTGATGCAGCTATTTGATCTGTTTCCCTGAAAGCATGACAATTGGGAAATTGCAGATATAAGCCTAGGAATTATAACTGAAGCATCCACACACTGATTCTGTTTGTAGATATAATAATTACAAATCAGATAAATAATAACAAATAGTAAAAAAAAAAAAAAAAGTCTGCGAAACTTTGAACGTCACAAGTGAACCAACTGGGTTTCTCCATTAAAATAAATAAATAAATGTGTAAAATTAAGAAATTAAGCTTGACGAAGAAAAAAATAGGATCCAGTGAGTGGCCTCTCCATGGCCCCATGGACTGAGAGGTGGATAGTAAAACAATATGGGCCCAAGAGATGCCCAGTCTTATGTGCTATACAAATAAAATGCAGGCCCCAAAAAAGGCCCAGAAGATGCCCAATGTATTCAGTCCTATTAAAATAAAGGAAGATAAGGGCTCAGGATATAACACAAGAGAGATAACTCTTTGGGTCTCTAAGCTCCCGTTCACACCTCAAAAAATATATCACTCCCTAACCCTTTACATTTATAATATTAAGGAGTTACAAAGAATCTAAAAATAAAAAAATACTTTGAAAAATATTTTTTAAAAATAGAAAAAAACACATGTAAAATTTGGATAAAAATCCATGCCTTATATTCCCCCTAAGGACGGGGCAATTGTCCAAGTACCAAACCAAAACAAAAAATAGAATTTGAGCTATATGTCTGTTCAACCATAATTCACCGCTTTGATATTAAGTGCACCCAAACCTATTATATATAATTTTGTTCAGGAGAAATAGGGCTTTCATATCACATCAAATGTATTTACAAAAACATAATGTAATATGACTAAAATCTAAAAAACTGTGAGTCATTAAGAAAAGTTCTGCATGTCATACTAACTGCGAATATCATAATGCTATGATGTCCTACAAGTAAAATGATAACCGCATATACAGTTTTCATTGTATTTTGGAAAGTTACAGGGTCAACTTGCCCATTTCAGTTTTTATATATTAATATTTGGCAGATTGATTTTGCTGACCTATGTTGCCTTCCATTCCTTGTATACCACCACAATGTCAGGTTGGTTGCAGGTGCGCGGGGGAGCAGAGAGGAAATGGAGGATCCATTCCTCACTGGACCTCAAGGACAACATCATTACTGGGCCCCAGGAAGAAAATCCCCACTGGACCACAGGGAGACAATCCTCACTGGACCCTAGAGAAGAAAATCCACACTAGACCTGAGGAAAGAAAATCAGTGAGAGTCTGTGTTTGTCACTGAGAGTGTGTGTTAGTGTGTCTGTCAGTGAGTGCGTGTCTGTCAGTGAATGTGTCTGTCACTTAGTGTGTCTGTCAATGAGTGTTTCAAATTACTACAATTGTGTGTCTGTCATTGAGAGTGTGCATCAGTGTGTTTAAGAATGTATATCTCACCATTTATGGAGCAGAGAGCTCATTTGGAAAAAACTATCTATTTCTCTGCATAATGTTTGCTAGTGGTATTTGCTGAATTGGGTTGTTTGTTTCTCCTGTGTGCTTTGGACATATCCCATCATCTCAAGATTTATTTTTTTGTTTTAAAGAAGCATTAATGTACACATCACCATTTATTAGGTCAAAGAGCTCATTTGGCAAATTCTTCTCCTCTGCTATAGTTGTGTCAGCTGAAATGTATGTGTAAAAACCATTCATTACGTATGACCATTTACTGGACTTCATTCACTATTTCAGCCCATGTTGGGGAAATAACATGCTTGCCCAAATACAGTTAACAAGCTACCAATGTTATATTTTGGCTGAATGAAAGGTCAGTTTGTTTTATGGATTAAATTGTTATATACCATGGTAAAGGTGGCAAAGTATATAGGCACCAAGCTGAGTTTTTTCTCTGGGTCTTGACATACATGGTAACCAACTCTTTTCTTGGTAAGTATATAATTCCAGCTGGGTACCTGATGATTGGTAGGGCATATGAGTTAATGGTTTGGATCTTGTTCTTGCCATTGAGCTGGGATTTCAGGACCTGTTTGACTATCTGAAAATAATTTGATGTTGCTATCCTCCTTGCCTCTTCCTCATGATTTCCATGTGTTTGTGGAACCCCCAGGTACTTGTAGCTGTTCTCTACATCTCCTATTTGACCTTCTGGTATGTGAACTCCTTCTGTCCTGTTCATCTTCCCTCATCATTTTGCTGTCATCCTCCCACACTTATCTAGTCCAAATAACATTCCGATGCCCTTGCTGATATCATCCTATCAATATCATTATCATCAATGATCATGATGTAGATAAGATTTATATATATATATAAATGTATATATAAATACATTCCAACATGCGTGGTCTGTGAATTTCGCCAAAACAAAACGTGTGGAAAAATAAACACCACAAATTTACAAATTTGACCAAGGATTATGAAAAAATGGTCAAAAGAAAAGTGTCAAAATGCTCTTAACTACATAGCCTGCGGGATCTACTTTCTACAAATATATACTATTGTATAGTAGTTTTGGATTATGTGACTACTGTTAAAGTTGTAATATCAATATGCCACATTTTGCTATGTTTTTGCTTTAAAACCGTAATTCACTACATTATTTTTTTTATAACGTCTAATAATTAATTGAAATCCTAGACATATTGGGCATTTCAACAATCAGGTCTAATTAGTGAATCTACTTTCAGTTCGTTTACTTTACTTGTACTTGGTGTGTAGAAATGATTGCATGTAAAACTGAGTTTTTCCCCTATGTTTTTATATTATACTCCTACTTAATAGAGCATTATGTATACATTAGATCATCAAAAGGAAGCCCTATTTATCCTTTAAAAAAATTATATATATAACATGCACTTAAACAGAAAGGGGGAAATTGTGTTAGAATTAATGCATGGCAAAAATGCCACAAAAAAAATGGTCCTTAAGGGGTTAATTGGAAGAAAAGAAGTGAAGACTCCTCCAGTCTCAGTGCAGGTGTTGATTGTACTTATATGAGGCACATTAAAAAAAACATTCCTATCCCTTCTACCTTCTGGGCCGGTGCACAGCCGCACTGGCCCAGGTCCGCGGGTGCTTGGCAGGAGGGGAGAGCTGTGCTGCTCCTCTTCTGCCTGTGTGTAGCGTGGCTGAGCGGTCTGTCAGATAGTGCTCACTAAGAGAGCCCTTCCTGTCAGACCGGGATTCCGCCCTCCATTTTCCCCCGTCATGAGGGGGCCCAAGAGGTGGTGATTAGAGCTCGCTGTTCAGTTCTCCGTTCGTCTAGTATTCCAGAATAGATGAAGCGCTCAAGCTGAATTTACCCAAAGCAGTAATCAGGTACCCAAACATCAGCCGAAACATGATGAAGGGTGTAACAGGAATAAAGTTGTATTGTGCCACACTGGCTTTTATGCAAGTTTCAGGCCAGGGGAACACCCCCCCCCCTCAACCTTGTGGAAAACAGGGACACAACTTAGTACAACCAATAGTAACACAAACCAGTGACACTCTCATTACAAACAGTTAATCCCCTCCTCTCTGCCTGGTGATAATTGGGTCAGATAATAACTTAATTATCTCTGGGCAGAGGGGACACAATTTCCACAATATCTGGTAAACACCCCAAATCATACAGGACCCCCACAAATGTCACATCCCCTGATAGCCCCGATCTGGGTGACCAACATATCCAAAAATCACCAAGATCGGTTCAGGGGTTTTCTAATTTCATGGAAGTCCCATGAACAGTTCCATAAGTTTAGGCTGTGTTGACGGTCTATTTTGTTAAGTCATAAAACAGAACAAAATACACAAATGGATCTCTCTGGCTCATAGCAGCGATTGTTCCCCTGGTTCGTGGGAACCAAACTACCGAACAGCGCTCTCCTAGCTGTTCGGGAAAAAGGAAGCAGTCATTCATCAATTTACCGGTGTTTCGGGAAGTCAAGTGTCCGATTTTAGTTCCAGACACTCGACGACCAAGTCCCACTACCTCCTTTCGTGCAAACAAGATGGCCGCCATTTTCACTTCCATGTGGCGTTCGGCTATACGAACGGCGGCCACACATAGATAGCACTTAATTGAAGGTTTCCTGTTGTGATAATGAGCCAGAGGGGTGGTCGGTCATTCGGTAGTTTGAAAACTACCGAAAAAATTTACGAAATATATATAAAAATCCTAAAGGTTGCACGAACAAAGGTAAAAAAGGCTGATTTTCTCACAGTGTTGTTGAAGTAAAACCAAGTAACCAACCCATCACCAAGGCCTTAATTTCTCTTTCGTGACAAATTAGTTCTTTATTCTTTTAAAAAATACAAATAGAAATTAAAATGTACATGTGCAAAATCCACCATTCCAGGCCGATTGTTTAGCTAACACAAGTGGTTTAAAAATCGAAAAAAAAATTCTCGTACAAACAGGTGGATGGATTTTCTAACGTAACTTAGCAATATGCACAATAAAGGAGAAATAACAAAACTTCTCAGGTGACAGCCCCAGACCCTGAAAACTGGCCACGGGCTTGTCCATTGACAACTCCCACCCCCTACAAACAAGTCCGATACCATATAGCACGCACCTAGAAGATAATAATTCGGGAATAGACATAAACACTAGAAAAAGGCTTAGGCTACAACTACTTGTAGGTGACACTTTACTTTCTTTCAGTTCCGAGTTACTTTTCGTTATGTTTCCTATTTCTTTTGTCATATACGATCCACAATACTTCCAGCATCTAGGAGAAAGCCCTGTAAAACCAAAGTGCAAGGAAAAAACTATCCTATAGCAACTGACCTTGGTCTACACTAGCTCTGGATACCTCCAGAATACCACTGAGGGCCAAACACAGAGACACAGGCAATCTCAACTAATGAAACAGTGCAGCTGAAATCTCGGATCATCTCACACACAACATAGACACAACATAGACATATACTCCGCAATTCAGACACTTGATGCTTACACATTACGATAGCTGAACCTAAAGAATACATATTAAAACACAGCAAAATAATAGCTGTTAAGGAGGCTGCTACAGATCGGTATTACCTTACAATGTTTGTATGTATTTCCCTATCATGCCTTGCACTGTATTCGCTGCATGTTATGTTCGGTTGCACGTTTTATGCCCCCCCCCCAAAAAAAAAAAAGAGAGAGAGAGAGAAATAAAGTGAGATAGCCAACAATTCTTCAGTGCATTTAGTTTGTAAATAAAGCAAGATTTTAAGTTTCACATCTGGAAATATTGCAAAAAATATCAATGAAACTACAAATGTAAGGTTAGCATGGTTGCAGATGTGAATCGATTACAGCTGTGACAAAATGGCTTGAAGAGTTATAAAAGTCAAATTAACAGTGTATTGGAAAATAATATTGTTAAATCTGGAAAACAGTTTTTGTAAACTGTAGAGGTAAAAATTGGTAGTGGTATGTGTTTCAGGTACTGCTTGCACTTTTCCACCAATCCTCAAATTTTTTTATTTATTTTTTAACATCATGTAGAATATTTATGTGTGTGAGTTACAATACTCTCGTACAAAATATTGTAGTTGGTCTGTGCCTGGGTGCCTCTCAAGCAAAACAATATATATAAGGAAGATAAGAGCACTTTGGAAAGACTCTAAATGTCAAAATGTTGGTGTTATAGCAATATCTCTATCGATGTTACAGATTTATACAGATTATATATGAGCAATCAGTAGTCACACTTGCAAACTGGGAAAAGAATAACAATTAAATGACTCAATTACTAATATAATAGCCTAAATAATCTATTTAGGAGGCATTATTATTATTATTATTATTGCAATTTATATAGCGCCAACAGATTCCGTAGCGCTTTACAATATTATGAGAGGGGGGATTTAACTATAAATAGGACAATTACAAGAAGGCTTACAGGAACAACAGGTTGAATAGGACCCTGCTCAAACAAGCTTACAGTCTATAGGTAGTGGGGTATAAAACACATTAGGACAGGAAATAGCAATGAAATGAGGAAATAAGGTGGGAGTGAAGCAGAGCTGGAGGAGAGAGTAAAGTGCTGCCCTTTAGGAGAGAGCAAGAGACAGGTATGTGAGGTAGAGGTTACTCTGGGAGGCCATAAGCTTTCCTAAAGAGATGAGTTTTAAGGCACTTCTTAAACGATTGAAGACTAGGGGAGAGTCCCATGGCGGTAGGCAGTCTATTCCATAGGAAGGGAGTCACCCGCTAGAAGTCCTGCAAGTGTGAGTTGGCCATGCAGGTGAAAGCAGCGGACAGGAGAAGGTCACGTGCAGAGTGGAGAGACCGAGAAGGGGCATACCTATGGATCTGTGAAGAGATATAAGAGGGGCTAGAATTGTTCAGTGCTTTAAAAGTAGGGGTTAGCACTTTGAATTGATACAGGAAGCCAATGTAAGCACTGACAGAGAGGTGAGGTGTGAGAGGACCGACTAGAGAGGAAAATCAGTCTGGCGGCAACGTTTATTACAGACTGTAGAGGGGTAATACAGCTTTTGGGAAGACAAATTAGGAGAGGGTTACAATAATCCATGCGGACAATTGCTAGAGCATGCACAAGCTACTTGGTAGTATCTTGCATAAGAAAGGGGCGGCTGTTTTTAAGATGGAATCTAAAGGATTTGGCAACATACTGGATGTGAGGCCAGAATCAAGTATGACACCAAGACAGCGCGCTTGCAAGGATGGATTTATGTGGATACCACTAATTTGAAGGGAGAGCGAAAGAGAAGGATCAGTATTAGAAGGAGGAAAGACAAGGAGCTCAGTTTTAGAGAGATTGAGTTTCAGAAAGCGGGAAGACATCCAGTCAGAGATAGAAGAAAGGCAAGCAGTGACACGTTGCAGGACGGCATTGAAATATAACAACTGAAACAACTATGAGAAATGTGCTAATTAATGAACAATTAACATGGAAACAAATAGAATTTATTTTACAAATTAGGACAATGCTTCAGAAAAGCACCTGATTTTATTGATAATTCTACCCCTATGTGTCCAGATATAAGATTTGTGTGTGTGTATACCATTTTACTTATACTTAAACATTTTTTTTCTAGTCCAATAATTTTTATTAAAGAATTTATCAAAATTAACAAAATTGAATAAAAATAAATTTAAACAATAAACAACAACATCAAAATAAAACAGGAGGGAAATTTCCATCCAGTATTGAATTTCCATCCAATATAAATATATAAGTGCAATAAGTATGCAGTATTTGTTATATAACACATTAATAAATTGGATTAGGAAACTAATCTGAGATAATTTGTCCAAATAAAATATTAATTACAGAAAATACACACGTATAATTCTCTCTGTCCAAACAATCCAATGATGCTTCAGTATGTCAACTGTACTAGATAGAAGTCTAAGGGCCAGTTCGTGACACTTGCTATCTTATTTTAAAAATGTTGTAGATTTTATTAGATTTTTTAACAAACCAATGTAAGCAAACTTTATTGGTATTGCCATTGCATGTCACACATTTTTCAATTTATATATCCCAGCTCTCTTCTATGGATTATCAATTTAAATTCTCCCTTATTGAAAACAATAATGTTATAGGCACTCACGGTCATATTATTTTATCTACAGGTGCACATTGAAACTTCTGTCCTAACAAAAAAATAATCAGCAGCACTATGGTTCCAGCAATGTGGTGTTTATTAATATCCAAAAAAGGACCCAGTGTTGTTTCAACTCTCGCAGGTGTCTTTGTCAAGCTTTTTTCTTTGTAGATTGAGATAGACACCTGCAAGTGTCAAAACGTTGCCAGGTCCTTTTTCTGGACGTCTAATAAACACCTCATCGATAGAACCACAGTGTTTCCACATCCCAGGAAATTCACTTTTACGTCACATTAATGGATCTGTGAATGTTTTACGACATTGTGATATATGTATTTCACTTGTTAATGTACTTGACAAAATATTATCCCCTCTACACCTTCTACAGATGTTTTTGCTGCTACAAATATTTTGACTGCAAAAAAAACAAAACCCATGAAACACTTCCTAAAAAGAAACTAATGATAAAAGTTAATGAAACTAGATTTTGTTTCACATTCTTAAATTTAAATTCTGTAATGTCAAGGAGAAGGATTTGATGTAAGTGAGAAGGCCAATAATGGCCTTTCCCATCATAGTTCTACTTTTTTAATTGAAATGTAATTGATCTAAAAGCTACACCATCATGACCCATCTTACCCCTCCTATCTTATCACTAGATTTTTTTTGGGGGGTGAGGGGGAGAGATTAGACTTTGCAATCCCCACTTCTTACACCAATTCAGCTGAGGCTTAAAGGCCTACTTTACTTACCAAGATTTTTAATATTATGATTATGTATTCCCTGTATTTTGCAAATTTGTGTTTGTGAGGGGAAAAAAGCATTAAATCATACTACCCAACATTGTGAAGTATGCACTCTGGACCACGGGGGAGGGGGGTAAATACTCTAAGGGACATTAGCAGTGCCATATTATGGGCGTCACCAGCAATGTCAGTAAAGGGAGCATTGCTCAAGCACTCTTCACAGCATGTCTAATGATGTGCTCGCGCTGTGCTGCCTGAGCACAGTTCCCTGGTATCTCCAGAGTGGGACTTTTGGGAGACACAGAAGTTCTAGGTGGTCAATGTTTTTTTTTCAGGTAATAATTTCCAGAGAGACAACTGCTATCCTTTAAGAAAACTTACAAACAAAAATGTAAAGAATTGCAGTCTATATTTGATTTATTGTTAACATATTATGTAACAGCTTCTTTAATGAGTATGAGGGCACCATATTAAAATCTCAAGAAAACACTATTTCTGGTCCCTCAACAAAAAAGAAAGAAATCAGCTAAAACTCAGAGCCACGGGGCCAAGTTTTCCCGCAGCCTGAGAGAAGGATATGTTGTACACAGACGTGGAAGACGTGCCGCCATTGGCTGTCTGTTGGCAGCATGCAGTGCGTGCTTATGAGAGACGAAAAATGTGCACAGAACTGGCTTGTTCAGGGCTAGCTGATGACGTCCCAATGACAATGCCAGCAAAATGGTTAAACTGAGAATGTGCTGTGTTCCATAGTGAAATGCTGCTCATACAAAATCCAATAGCATCCAAAATACTTACAGCAGTGTAACATATAGTCAGGGTAATTTTAACTTTATGTTCTCTGTAAATAGAAAAAAAAATCACAAATGAAAATAAACAAATACTTTGTTCTGCTTTTCTCATACTGCAATGCCAGTAAGGTCTTATTTTTTTTATGTACAAACAGGGTATCAATTGATATCCATTAGGAAAAAAGGTCTGAGCCATTTTATATGCGCACTTACCTTACAAGGTTGTAACTAAACATGATGTCATTCTGCATTTTACATCATAATAAGCTGAGGGTATAGAACAAGGGCTTGCACCATCTGAAGCCGGTCAGGGTTTAGCTCGGACTACGGATAAACAGATACTCATCAGATTTCATATATATATATATATATATATATATATATATATATATATATAATCAGAACAAACTGAGACCTTTAATTTCAAGATTTCAATGTCTTTGCTTTCCTAGGATGCAGTCCGTGAAGCAGTATTACTGCTGCAACTAAACTGGATCTGAAGAGGATGGTGAAAAATGAGTAAATAAATTTAATAGAGATCCAGGGACAGTATGCTGTAGCGAGTCTGGTGTCAGGAGTGCCTTGGCTCTAACCTATTGTAAGTAGTCAAACTGTTTTAGAAGAGCTTGACTTCCCACCTGGAATTCGCTGGTTGATGTTCCCCACCTCCACTACAGCTGACAGAGAGTGTAAAGCTGTCTGTCAAGCAAAACCCAGCAGTGCAAGACTTAGATGATTTCTGAGAGTGTGTAAGAAAGTGTATGGATTGAGAGTTTGCCAATGAGTTTATGTATTTGTGAGTGTGTGCATCACTGAGTGTATGGGTCATCTACTGCAGTCCGTGAGGCCATGTTACAATACAGGTGTATGAGCCACATAAAAGGGGTATGAGCCACAATGCGTGATGGGTAAGAGCCATAAAGAGAGATTAGAAAAACAAAGGGGATACGAGACACAGTGAGGTAAGAGGCACAGGGGGATAAGAGACATGAGGTAAAAGACACACAGTGGGGAGTGTATGAGACAGTGTATGAGTGTGGAGAGTGGGGAGTGTATGAGACACAGGGGGTAAGAGACACAAAGAGGATAAGTAAGTGACACAAGGGGGGATGAGAATCAACCGGGTGGTAAGAGACAAAGGGAACGATGAACACAGTTGATTAAGAGACTGAGGAGGTAAGAGACACAAAAGTGGAGTAAGAGACATAGGGCGGTAAGCAGGGACGACAGTAGAATAATGGATGTATTTGTCCATTGGCACCTCCCCCACCTGACATTTTAAAATTTAAAGGCAACATTCCAAGCACCATAACTACTAGGGCTGATTGTAGTGGTTATGGTGCAAGAAGGCTATGGGTGCAATTTCTCTTTGTTATATCAAACCATTTTACAGTGGTTTAAAATAAAGCCTCATGCAATTACTTTGTGTATCTCTGCTATCTCCACCATGTCCCTCATGTGTCAATACAAGCTCGCCATGTGACTCTGCAATCCCCCAATGTCCCTCATCTGTCTCTGTCGTCTGCCCCATGTCCCCCATGCATCTCTGTCATTGCCCATTTTCCTTCTTTGTCTTGCAATCCCCCATGTCCTTCATGTATCTTTGCCATCATCTCCACGTTCTTTGTCTTTGTCAGCTGCTATTGCCCCTCATGTGTCTGTGCCATTCTCACATGTATCTATGCAATCCCCTTATATCCTTATGTGTCTCTGCCATCCCCCTAGTATGTCTGCAATGACTTTCATATCCCTCGTATGTCTCTGTAGTCCCCCAACTCACAAATATCTTGTTGTGCTGCCCCCTCATATCCCTCATGTGTCTCTTCCAGCCCCATGATTTTCATGTGTCTGCTGTCACCTGGGCCAGAACTCCCCATGAACCCCTTAGTACACCACTGCCAATGGGTTCCTCGAATGTTGTTATTTTGATTATTTCTCTTCATCTGTGCCTCCAGTTTTAACCTTTTACCAGGGTAAATATTCGTAACTCATCCCAACAGCTGAGATCCTAACTTTAGTTTATTCTGTCTGTTCCTGTTATGTTACATTTTGTACCATCATGGTTACATTGAAAAATACCAAGTGGTCTCTATATAATATACCCAAAGAATCAACCTGCAGGGCTAGTGAGTACTGAGATAAAGACAGCAGCAGTATACAGGGAGGACCAATGCCCAAAGATGTGTGGTCATTTACACCTTTGATGGATTCCCATGATGTCTCTGAATCTACATTATTAAAGTTCTAGTGTTTCTGAATATAGTGTTAAAGCTACTAGTTAGGCACTCGATTCAGACATAGAAGAACTACACTTGTGACAACTCCCAGGAATTCAACAGTAATTTGTATTATGTATTATACAAAAACAGATACACAAGGCAGCATGAACAAACAAAATGTGTGAAAAATTCACGTTTCCATGCAGCAAAACATAATAAGAAGAACACCAAAAAGCAAAAAATAGAAACAAAACTAAGAAAAACCCTGGACGCATTTTGCGTCAACTAAACAACACTTCTTCCGCAAACACAATAAAATCATTCACATCACGCTTAAAAAAGGTAAATTAAGAGGAGGGCTGGAAAAGAACGAAATGCCACGTCCCTTCCTTAATAACCTAATTAAGGAAAGGAGGGTTTCCATTCTTTTCCTTTCATCCTCCACTTAAACACGGAGGATGACTTCAACCCTCCATCACAGCCACAACACAAATAACAACGGCAGCATCTTTAAGCCGATACATAAACCGCCACAATTGCGTGTTTATTTGATTTATCAGATTACAAATTCCGCAGGGGTATTTTTACCAGTATATCATATCATGCTGTAATATTCTTTATGACCTCGTCCATCTGCCTGTGAGGAGGGTAATTAGGGGTCAGCATTTTGTTCTGCTATTCAGGTATGAGTTCCATAGTATACATAAACACAATTATTTAACTATGTATGAAATAGCAATGACACAGCACTACATTCCCTAATTCCATTCCATTTATGTTTAGCTTCTATACAAAGAAAAATTTGGTTTTAAAGGCTGTTTGGAATCCAGAATAAGTGCTGGAATGGGCAAGCTCAGACATATCATTCGGTGGGTGGGCAGTTTCATATTGCCTTTAAAACTGATACAGTTCAGTTTGCGTAGCGTGCATAGTGGTACTTTCCAATTTGTGTGTCATTAAAATCAAATAAGATCCTTATGCTGTACTGTTACATCTGCTGTACTGTCTATTTTAGTGAATAACTGGCATGTTAATTGCCTGGAGTTCTATGTTATTGAGTGTATGTGTACACATTACATTGTCGTCAAAGCTTTAGCTACACAAATTGATGTGAATCTTAAATGAATAGTGGTGTTTGAAGAGATGACATTGTTTCATTTCCTATACATTTAGGAAATTGCAGATATGCATGTGAATTCCATGTAGCTTGCCCAGATAGATGTATACTTAAAGGGACACTATAGTCACCAAAACAATTTTAGATTAATGAAACAGTTTGTGTGCAGAGATCATGCCCCTGATGTCTCGCCGCTCAATTATCTGCCATTTAGAAGTTAGATCACTTTTGTTTCTGTCCATACAACCCAAGCCTCCCCTCTCCTGGCTGTGGCTCACACAGCCTGCATTAAAATGATGATTTCGAGTGGGGCGGGGCCTGTAGCGCATGGCGGTTGGATGTGCTTTCTGAGAGCTCCAAGCTTAATCACAATATATTGCCAATAAACCAACTCTCAGCACGCAAATTAGTCACCAACTAAGACTTACCTGACCCTGGAGCCTGTCGAGGCACCCTGGAATGTACTAACAAGGTGCTCTCTGTTGTTTCTTCAAGTGATTCCAGTGGGCGGGAGAGACGGCCACTTTCCAGTTCCTTGCGATCACACAAGGTTGTCCCATTGACCCGTTACCCCTCCCCCTGGACCGGTTGGGGTTATCCCAGACCCGCTAGATCATACACTCACTCCACCGTTATCGTTGTGCTGACTAACTGCCTCTTTAACTACATGGTGGACCGTGTCTCTGTCCACAAGATGGCGGATGGCCGCCTACAACAAGGATGCATACAACAGCTGCCATACCATGACCCAAGCAACCACATAGAGAAATGTTTGCAGAAACTCGACACACTCTTCAACACCTTGTGGGCTACTTTGGAAGCTAAGGCAGTGACACCTGTCACATATTCATCCGCTTATAGAAATGTGGTTAATGACATTTACTGTCCACACAGGAAAAGTTGTGCCGAGCAGCAACCTAATCCACAGAAGGGTTAATGCTGAGCAGTAATTGTGCAAATGAAACCTGGCGTCATTTATTCATCCGCTTAGAGAAAAGTGATTAATGACATTTACTGTCCACACAGGAAAAGTTGTGCCGAGCAGCAACCTAATCCACAGAAGGGTTAATGCTGAGCAGCAATTATGAAAATGAAACCTGGTAACTGACTTTGGGGTCAAAGGCCGGTTACAGCCTATCAGAACTAAAAGAGGGGTATTTAGGCCCAGTTCTCAGCCTGCTCAGTGCCCTGTCGTGGTTTCCCTTGTGGTTGTCTGAGAGCGCGTTCCTGTTTATAGTTTTCTACCTGGTTTTTGACTTTGACTTTGGCTTTGTTTATTGACTTCTCTATATTCTGGTATCCTGACTCCTGGCTTTCCTCATCGCTGTGTCCCTTTCTGTGTTCCCTGACCTCGGCTAGTATTTTTGACTATTCTTTGTACGTTAAATCCGGCCATTCTAAGGACCGGTAATACGTTACTTATTTGTCATCCGTGCTGTACAGTTCTACGTGCTGGATCAAACAGTAATCCTGACAACACCTCAGAGAAAGCCTTCAGGGGATGATCGTAGAAGTGAGCAGTGGAAGAGAGGAGGGCCTCCCTTAGGTACCGCTCAAACTCAAGCGGTACAATCCCTCTCTACTGACCTACCTAGGCCAAAAGCCATCAAGCAAGCGGAGGATTAAATACAGACAGCTGTCTGGGACCACCCCCACCCTTCACTATCCCCACGCTGTGGAGGACTCGCACAGTTACAAGTCAGTGGCACAAGGATGCTGGCCTCCAACGGGCCTGGGGCTCTGGAGATGACCTGCCTCACTACAGTTCTGCAGCGGACACCTGCAACTTCCCAGTATCTACCCTGCATTACCCAAGCCGAGGTATATGCTGAAGATGAACTCTCCAATTTGTGCAGCCTCACTGCCTACCTTTTCATCTACTATCGGCTACATGGCAGCACCCAGCCCTAGTATGGCACATATTAATGCACTCCAGCTGTGCTGCTTTTACATTGGCCTTTTATGCCTTATTGATAATCATACTTGCTTTCTATTTTATTTCACTTTGCATTTTATTACCTAGTATGGCATGGTAGTAGGATAGTGGCATAGGTTAATGCAGACCTTCTATGTGCACTAATCTAAAAGTGATAGCCAGGGCCGGATTAACATAGGGGCTGATGGAGCTGCAGCTCCAGGACCATGCCCATGGAAAAGGCCCATTTGAAAAAAAATGATTTTTTTTTACACACTACTCTTAGGTTTGCCACCTGACTGGTATTTTACCGGCACAGCCGGTATTTGCAGTAATACCGGCAATACAAAAGCAGATATTTTTCTCAGTATAAACGGAGATTACTCTGCAATACCAGCATCGGCCAGTAGGAGTCACTGTGTGTGGAGAGAGGCAGGGATAGGAAGTTACAGCATATCCCTGCCTCTCTCTACTCAATGATCCGCGGGGGAGCAGCTACACAGCACAGAGAGTCCAGACAGCAGCTCCCAGCCTGCATAGACAGACTACAGCTCAGGTAAATGAGGGATGGGGGAAAGGCAGCAGGGAGACATGGGGATACTGAGACACTAGGGGACACTCTGAGACCTGGGGACACTGAGACAATTGGGGACACTGAGACACTAGGGGACACTGTGAGATATGGGGACGCTGAGACACATGGGGACGCTGTGAGACATAGGGACATTAGTAGACACTGAGACATTGGGACATGGAGACACTAGGGACACAGTGTCCCCATGTCTCCAAGTGTCTCCATGTCTCTTAGACAGTGTCCCTAGTGTCTCAGTGTCCCCATGTCTCCCAGTGTCCCTATGTCTCCCAGCCAGTGTCCCTAGTGTTTCAGCACCCCTATGCCTCCTAGTGTCCTCATGTCTCCCAGTGTCCCCTAGTCTCCCAGTGTCTGTGTTCCCATGTCTCTCAGTGTCCCCATGTCTCCCAGTGTCTATGTCCCAATGTCTCTGTGTCCCTAGTGTCTGTGTCTCCATTTCTCCCAGTGAATGTCTGTGTCCCCATGTCTCCCAGTGTAGCCATGACTCCCAGTGTCCCCATGTCTGTATCCACAAGTGCCCCCATGTCTCCCAGTGTCCTCAAGTGTCTCAGTGTCCCCGGGTCTCTCAGTGTCCCAATGTCTCACTGTGTCCCCATGTCTCTCAGTGTCCCCTAGTATCCTAGTGACATGGGGACACACTGAGACATGGGGACACTGGGAAAAATGGGGACACTGAGACACTGGGAGACTAGGGGACTGGGCAACATGGGGACACTGACACTGTGATACATAAGGATACTGAGACACTGGGTAACTTGGGAGACTGAGACACTGGGAGACAGGAGACACTGGGAGCAATCCATCTATACAGTAGAAACAAACTGTAGTTTGTTGGTGATTTTACAGAATTTTCTCTAATGTCACTCCTTGTGATTTACATCATGTGATGTCACACATACATAATTAATTATACAAATGATTAAGTCCGGTATTTTTTTCCAAGAAAGGTGGCAGCCCTAACTACACTTCACATACTCTTGCTTAAAGGAACACTATATGGTCAGGAACACAATTATATATTTCTGATCATATTATGTTAAAACCACCATCCAGCCCCCCTGGCCCTTTCTTGCCTCCCTAAATATAGTAAAATCTTACTTCTATTCAAGCCTGCAGCTGCTGGCTCTGCCCCTGTCTGCCTCTGTCTGCTGACATCATCAGAAGTGGTGGTCTGAGCCAATCACAATGCTTCCCCATAGGATTGGCTGAGACTGTCAAGGAGGCAGATCAGGGGCAGAGCCAGCACAAGTAAAACGTAGCCCTGGCCAATCAGCATCTCCTCATAGAGATGAATTGAATCAATGAATCTCTATGAGGAAAGTTCAGTGTCTGCAGGCAGAGGGTGGAGACACTGAATGGCAGTGCTGCACACTAGGCAGTACTGCCCCCAGGAAGCACCTCTAGCAGCCATCTAAGAAGTAGCCAGTGGAGTTATTTTCTCTGAAAAGACAGTGTTTACTGCAAAAAGCCTGAAGGGAATGATTCTACTCACCAGAACAAATACAATAAGCTGTTGTTGTTCTGGTGACTATAGTGTCCCTTTAAGTATGGACGTTTAAGAGGGATGTATGGAAACAAAATTGTGTGGACTGGCTTACAATAAAATTAGTTAAAGTACTCCAGACTTTGGTCTCTCTAACACTGTGGCATGTTCCCTTTCTTCAGCACTCACCACATACACCTTTTCTCTGTTCAAGAATATATACCAGGAGCTTCTGCCTGCAAATAAGACGGTAAGGAGACAAGTGGACATGTGAGTGCTAGGGGACAGTCCTTAGAGTAGGAGTGGAGTAGGCGCATAATTTGATGCATTTATGTCAAGCTCAGGGTGCTGTCTGCATAGTATGCCCTTAGTTGGACAGCCTGCATGAATGGCAGGCAGCCTGACATGCATTCATGCAGGGCTGGTTTTCAAATTCTTTGGCCAGATATGCCCCCTTTTTGGGCATGTTTGCGTCAGTGGCCCACCCTTCTACACCGCCCTTTGACTTCTTGCTTCACTGGACACTGCTGTTATAGGGGATGTATGCATAATCCTGAGGGGCCAGTAGCACACATTAACACTCCTGCAACACTGCACATTTGTTACCTGTTTTCATATTCTCGCTTAACTTACTCACATGTACAGGGAGAATTTCTGTAGTTTAAGTAGCTTGCAATGCATGTTTATATTGCTATTTTTTTTCTTACCTCTATGCAAACATTAGCTGGAGCAGTGTTTAGCTTTTGTACACACAGTGTCGGCTTCTTAAGACCCATTTGTTTTCTATATTATAAAAAGTGCAGTATTCTCATGGCATTTCATGTTACATCTGTATTATTTTAATGTCATATATAATCTTGTGAAATGTCTGCATTGAATTGTATGTTGTAGTATGCACTACAAAAATAAAGAATATTAAAACATTATGGTTTCATTTTTGTATCAGATGTTAACCTACTTTAGAAGTTTGTATCTCCTGCTCTTTAAATTGAACTTTAATCACACACAAAAGGCTCCTGCAAGGTCTAGCAAGCTATTAACAGTGAAGGAGATAAGACATTCTAAATTGAACAGAGTTTTCAATAAAGGAAGCTTAAAAATTAAGCCAAGGGTTTAGGAAGGCTGTGCACATTACATTCAGGGAGTTGTGACTAGGGCTGTATAAACAAAGTGATTTAACTCCCACAGGAAAGCATTGGGAGGTTAGTGCGCATTTGCTAAGCTGTGCCAATTAGTTGGTCTCTATGACAGTTACTAGAGGCAATTGTAAACATTGCTGTTCAAGCAAAAAGTTTCATACAGGGTTAAGACGAGGGGGGGCATCATTGAGAGGAAGTGGGCTGGGTGTCTAGAGTGTCAATTTAAAAATCTTATACTTAAATATGTTAAAAACATGTCAACCTAAAGTTGACTTGTTCTCAGTTTTGCTCCAAAAACAACCTAATTTCACTGGGACATGGACTATGTTGACCCATTGCTTCCCATGGTTATACTAAGTTAGCTGGTCGTGGAATCTCTGCTCAGAATGTATTATCCATTACAGAGATGCTCAGTTTGTTGAGGACCAATGATTGCCAAAGGCCACTATGGTGAAACAGTCCATGGTAATTGAAGTCACAGGGCATGTGGCATTAAAACAACTGCTGAATAAACTGCTATCGTGAAGAGATGAACCACACAGATGTTCAGACACCCAGCTGCATATAAATGTTCCTTCATTTTTACTAACTGTGTTTCATGAAACCACACATTATCTAGCCACCATCAAAAGTTTGCAGTGTTGATACTCTATATGATACAGTCAGTGGTGTTTTGGATATGTACTGCCCTAGGCATGACAAAACTCGGGCACCCCCACCCCCCATGTCAATTAGCCCCGCCCCTCATGGGCTTAGGAACCCCTACAAATCTGGGGGGTAGCATTTTTACTTGTCGGGTAGATTCTTATTCAGTAAACTGGAAGTTGTTTATAACATTAAATTTTAAGTGTGTGTGTGAAATTTCTTAGGTCCCTTCCTCATCACATATTAACTCCTCTTCATAACTCCACATGCCCCCTCCTCTTTCCAAGTCCCAACATTCTCTCTTCTCCCTAAGTCCACATTCCTCCTATAGGTTTTTATGTTCCCTCTTCTTTCCAAGTCCTTATGCCAACCTTGTGTCTCCAAATCCCAATGTCCTCTCACTTTTTTAAGTCCACATATCCCCTCCTTACTTACTTTTTGTAAGTCTTCAAATCCCCTCATCTCCACATGTCCACTCCTCTCCCTAAATTTAAGTTTTCCTAAGTCCACATCTCCCCTCCTCTTTTCTAGTGCCCATGTCCTTTTTGTTTCCCATGTTTTATGCTTATGTCACTGCTGTAAAGTGGGCAGGGGGTCTGTGAGTAAGTAGGGGGGCTGTAAGGTGGGTAGGGGTTCTGTAAGGTGGGTAGGGGTTCTGTATGGTGGGTAGGGGGACTGTGAGTAGGTAGGGGTTCTGTAAGTTGAATAGGGGTTATGTAAGGTGGGTAGGGGGCTGTAAGGTGGATAGGGGAAATGTGAGTGGGAAGGGGGACTGTGAGGTTGGTAAGGGGCTGTGAGGTGAGTAGGGGTTCAGGAAGGGTTGTAGAGGGGCTGTAAGGGGACTGTGAGTGGATAGGGGGCTGTGAGTGGGTAGGGGGACTGTGAGGTGGGTAGGGGTTTTCTAAGGTGGGTAGGGGGGCCCACTGACTCACTGACAGTGACACACTCATTCACTCACACATTCACTGACAGGCACACACACTCACAGACATACACAGACTCACTGATAGACAGACACACACACACACACACACACTGACAGCCAGAGCCAGACACACACACAGATTATATTATTTTAATTTAAATCTACCCAGCCTTTGGGAGAGCTGGCTGGATTTTTTTACCTGGGGTCCAGTGGGGCTGCTGGCCAGGCTGTTTGGGCAGGGAGGAAGGCAGGTGTGCAGGCAGTTGGGCTGCTAGCTGAGTTCCAAGGTGGGTGGCGAGGAAGAGCTGATTTGTGAGCTCTCTCTCTTTTCAGCTCCCTCGCACGCCACAGAGTCATGCCGGAAGTCGGAATATGACGTCATATTCTGGCTAATGGCATCACTCAGTGGCGCGCGTGGGAGCTGAGCAGAGAAAGCTCACAAATCAGCGCTCCATCGCCACCCACCTGGAGCTCAGCTGGCCACCCGCACCAAGGCTAACAAGGCAAATGCTATTACCTGTCCCCCGCGCATGATTTCCTACACCCGTGCCGCCCCTACCTGTTTAAGACGAACATGCAGTTTGACTGACAGACACATACTGACACACCCATTCACTGACAGGTACATGCTCTCAGATACACATACAGTGACATACATTAATTGACCGACACACACTGGTAGACACACACATTCACTGACAGACACTCACTAACAGATACACACTCACAGACATGCACTGACAGACACACACTTTCACTCACAGACACACACTGAAAGAAACACACACATTCACTGACAGACACACACACACATTCACTGACAGACACGCACACTCAGTGACAGACACCCTGATACTGACACACTCACACACTTACAAAGTATTATATATATATTTTAAATATTAATTTTAATCCACCCAGCCTCCCTACCTTTGGGAGAGTTGGAGTGGATTCTTCCCTGGGGTCCAGTGGGACTTGCTGGGCTGGCTGGTGCTGACTGGGCTTGCTGGGCGGCACGGCATGCAGGCGCACAGTTGTGGCAGCGATGGAGCTGCAATTGTGGGTATTGCCAGTAATGTGGATGGCGCGAGCAGGCGGCAATGTTACTGTGAGCACATGCGTGGAGATAATAGCGTGCTTTGGTATGGGAACGAGCTTCTACTATATATTGATTTAAATATATGTTGATATTATTATTGTTTTGTTGATGTTTGACGGCATATTACATTGTGAATAGGAGATTTTCTATTTAGATACCATATGGCTGTGTGCCACCCTGGAAGTGATTATGTCACTTCCTGTGCTGGCTATAATCTCATTATTATTGTTATAAGCAGATACAGGAGGACGCAGGTACAGACACTCTTGATAAAGGCAGTAAGTAGCCAAAACGTTGGGGGGATTGGTGGCTCGTGTTTCTGGCTTGAGGCTTGTGATACTGTGGTAATTATTGTAAGGTTTACTATGTGCCTTTTTTGTTGCTTTGTCCTTTTTTTGTATTGATTATTTTGGTTGTTCTTATAAAGATTTTTTTTTATTATTAAGTGTGGCTGTCATAGTGTGCATCCTGTATCTTGTATATATATTGATTTATTGAGGCATATTAGGGAGTGCCTATATTGTTTGAGGCTTGCTGTTATATAGCATATTTGGTCTCTCCATGTGTTTTTTGTCATTGTCCATTACTGCCTAGTAACACCTCTAGTGGCAGTCACTCAAACAGCCACTAGAGATGCTTCCGGGACCAGTGTGTGGGAGACGCTGAACACTCCCCGTAGAGATGCATTGATTCAATGCATTTCTATGAGTAGATGATGATTGGCACAGCACAGAATTTTGCCGCCATAAAAAAATAGCACAGCATTTTTCTGCCATGTGCAATTTCTTTGGGGAAGCATTGGATTGGCTGAGATTATCAAATATTACAATCTCAACTAAGGAGGCGGAGTGGGATGAAGCTGGAAAAAATCTTATTTTAATATCTTTTTAAACTAAGGAGAGGGGTCCGGCCATCTAAACTATACTTTTTAAAGCAGGAATACACATTTTGTATTCCTGACACTGTAGTGTTCCTCTAATAAAAGGCTGTGAAAAGGGGGTGGAAGGAGATACTCAAAACAGCAAGCGAGATACTAACTAGCTGGAAATGAATAAGCATAAAAATTGGGAAAGATTGGACATTTCATTAATAAACTCTTGGAACGATCATAATTTTGCACACAAAAAAAACTACATACAGATTTAAAATAAAATATTCTAAACAGGTTCACAAAAGCTATTGTGTTATTTTTACCTTTAAATCTAACAGACTCCTTTGCTTAATACCCAAAGAGTGAATTAATCTCATATTGTGCATTCTTGTAGAAATGTCTGACCTTTAAGACACTGGGGTACTTGTATATAAAATGCTGAGTTTGAAAACTGTCTGATAAAATATAGAGATGACATAATAGCTGAGAGATATTAAGTAGGCTCCTGGTGAGCTACCATTATCAGATTTCAGTAAAATGCCATGTGAATTTACTAAAGGTCTGACTTTGCTTTCTATGTACCCTTTGTTTTCCCAAAGATCCATGCAATAACAGTGCCCTCTTTTGGTAGATTTGCAATATGCACGGACGTTGTACTGAAACATTCAATGAACAAATATCTCTGTCCCATGATTCCAGAACAGAAAGAGCAGGTTACAAGTTTAAATTTGTTACCGCATTCTAGCCTCATCCTAAGCCATGTCAAAGGAACATTCTGAGAATGTATATATTAAAATGATCTGTTAATGGGCAGGGGCTGCTTCCTCACCATATACTGCACAGTGGGTGATATCACCCAGGCATAGTTTATGTCCTGGTGTGCTCAAGATTAGTGGGAGTTAAACTCCGGGCAACTGCTGCTATTTGAAACTCAATGCCTGATCCGTCTCCTGATAATAACATTCCGGGATATCTGCTTAGGAAAACCAGTACAATTCTCTTTAAATGTATCATTCTTCTGGCATGTAACCACTTTATATGAATTAACGTTGTGTTTGTTTTACCCTCTGTTTCCTTCTATTAAGTGGTAAGACTACATTCAGCAAAAAAACAGCTTCACAACAATTATATTATTTAAAAGATAGCATCTCATCAATTGTATTTTAGACCAACTGTAATTCAATTCTCAAAGCACACAGTCCGGAATTTAGATATATTCCAATTATTTTGTCTCTATGTGTTTACTGCTGTTGAGAACTACTGTTTTAGACAAAAAAAAAAAAAGTATCCTGTTCTGGGGCTGGAATAGGGGACACTAGGTCTTCCCCAGAAATTAGAGTCCCCCTGCCCGCAGCTAGTGGGTGGAGGTTGAAATGGAGACATTAGGTCCCCTCATATAAAATTAGTAACCCCACCCACTGACCAGTCTGTGTTTTGCATAGGGGGAAATAAGGATGTCCTCCTTGTTTACTTATATTTAGTTATATTTAATAGTCACAGGTGAGGGCAGGAGGGTGGGCAGTGTTCTCTTCCTCGTTATTTAAAATCCCCCATTCCCGTGGGATGGGGACTTTCTTACAACTGGCCAGAAGTTGCTGCCCAGTTGCTAGTTTTAAAGAATTAGGAGCTATGCCTCCGCTTGGGGGAGTAGGAAGGTTTAAAACCACACTTGTACTATTGGGGGGGTATTGACTCCCATAGGGTTCTTTATTCATTTTATTTATTTATTATATTTTTTTAACGTGGCAGCTTGCTTGCAAGCACAGGCCAGCCATCACATGGATAAAGCTCGCACCGCCATGGCTTTTATAACTACTTGCACATTGTCTGTCAGCACTGCCAGCGTCAAATAATTATTCAAATGATCAATTCACTTGCAAAAGAAAGTAAATAAAAATTTGCGAATGGTTATCCTGCCGGATGCATTAAGTCCACAATGGTCTTACTTTGTATAGGATTCGGATGCGAAAGTAACAATTTAATCTTGGCTCCAAATGCATCCAGTGATTGATGAAAATTTGTTCGATAGGGGCCGAATTCTGACCAGTATTACCTTTAGTAAATATGAGAATTGCAATTGTCTAAATTCAGCCATTCTCACTGGATTTTGTCCATATGGAATGATCAATAAATAACCATGTTTACAATTTACATACCTCCCAAGTGTCCCTATTTAAGAGTATCAGTCACTTGTTTGGGCCCAAATCCCTTTGTCCCTCTTGTCTGAGTGTATAACAGAGCTCCACAGCAATAATACTCACAATAATGTGCCTGTAAGCTACAATCAATATGTTTAGAAATTAGTCTGTGTAAATATGATATTCTCAAAACAACCCCGCCCCTGGCAACACCCCACTCACACCCCAAAATGAAAGTGTCCCTTTTTGTCCATTTGAAAGTTGGGGGGGTATTCTTTTAGCTGCTGTGACCTTAAATTTGAAATTCACTTTGAATTCTCACTTTGATTAATAAGCCTACCAGTTTTAGCATATTCAGATGTCCATGTGCAACATAAAATTATACAAAGTGTTATTGTAAATCTTGATATGATTATAATGACGTTTGATGAAAGAGTCCATTTAAGAGATTATTTTATTTGCCTAAGCAAAGATTTCTACAAACCATTCACTCAATTTTTAAATTAGATTTTGGCCAGCTTCCGCACAGGTCAATCTTCAAACTGTAAGAGACAGTACTACATTTCATAAACTAATTTTATATAAACAGACCACCTAGGAGATATCCTTGGACATATAATCTATGGTAAAGAGATTATGTACCCTTATGTGAAAGTCTTGAAGAACAATCTATAGTATATGTATGTAAAATTGCTTTAAGAACATTTGTAATATGATTTGATCTAAATGTGTTTATGACCATTTCACGCTGCTGGCTTGTAGCTGGAAAATAATCATTGTTAAAAAAATAAAATAAACAGAATAAAAATTCACAGGAATATTCACACTCTCACTGTGCATCTAATCTATCTGAGCATCCATATTGACAAGGGATGCAATTGTCAGCCATTTTAATTTCAGATTATATTCAGAAGAAAAATGTCAAAGAACAAAAAAATATTAAAATTAAAAAAATTTTGCTTCATTTATGTACATGCCTTTGAGTTACTTATGTGCCGCTCAGTGAGCTAAACACTGCAAACATTTGATTTCTAATGCAATTTTCATCACTATTAAAGGGTTAAAAGGGAACTATAAGCACCATAACAACTACACTAGACTGTAGCCTGCTGTACTGTCCCACCTCACCTCTGCAGCCACTTGCAAACAGTCTACACTATCTATACTCACCATAGTCTAACCCAAGTTAGGCCCAAATGCTGTAGTCACATATGAAATATATCAGTGGGCCAGTCTAGGACTAGAGTCCATTGAGACTGGGCTAACAACAGCCATGCCCAAATATTGCTTGCTGCTTTACTCTGAGACAGTAGGACTGCAGTCCACAACTCGAGTATAGTATGGGGGTACAATTTCCCTTTCCCCTTTTCTAATCCTCTCCTGGCATCAAACTGTTTTCACGTATTTCAACCAAGGACTCATAGGCACCTGTTGTTCAGACCCTCTTCACAGATCTTTCTAAATATTGGTCCTATATGGCCATCCCTCAGTGGCTGAGACAAGAATGATATTGCGTAAGTAGAATGAACATGTCCGTTTTAGTGATGTTTGTAAAATTGTATAACCGTTTCAAATTTTACTCCTTATCATGGGATGGTTTTAGAGAACTCCTGGCGCTGTAACTGCTGAAGAGTGCTGTAGTGGTTATGGTGTTATGGTGCTTAGACTTCCCCTTTAAGTGACTTGTTTCCATTTGGCATTTAATATTTGTATCTGTACCATAGACTTCCTCATTAGCTTGTGAGGCTTTCAAGAAAATGTACTGCTAAGAAGAAAGGTATGGCAATAAAAAATGTTTAAAGGAACACTCTAGGCGCCATCACAACTACAGCTTATTGTATTGGTTTTGGGACAAAGAGCATGTCCCTGCAGGTTGAGCAAGCAGTTTTTACACTGCTGTCTAACTCCACAGTTAGTTGCTGTCACTCAGACATCCACTAGAGGTGCTCCTGGAAGCTACCACCCACCCATGGTTGAGCCCCAAGGTTTATAGAGACACAATGCCAGCCAAAATAGATGGAGTAGGTAACAAGGGCTAATTGGAAGTTAGATGCATGGCTTCCCCCAGGTTAGTACTGGATCAAAGGCAAAGCTGAGATATTTCACGGATGGGACAAGGAACTTAAAAACAAAGTCATGTGTTTTGGAATGCATAATGAAATGGACACATTATTTCTGGTGTCTTACACTGGGGTCAGGGACAGACAAGGTATAGATTACAGTCAGAGCTAAGGAAGATTTCGGATGCAGGTGTTCACTAGGTACTAGAAAATGAGAAGTCCGGATACACAGGTGCAGAGGGGTCAGGGCAGACTGTGTCAGATCCCTATATACCTACAGGGAGTGCAGAATTATTAGGCAAGTTGTATTTTTGAGGATTAATTTTATTATTGAACAACAACTATGTTCTCAATGAACCCAAAAAACTCATTAATATCAAAGCTGAATATTTTTGGAAGTAGTTTTTAGTTTGTTTTTAGTTATAGCTATGTTAGGGGGATATCTGTATGTGCAGCTGACTATTACTGTGCATAATTATTAGGCAACTTAACAAAAAACAAATATATACCCATTTCAATTATTTATTATTACCAGTGAAACCAATATAACATCTCAACATTCACAAATATACATTTCTGACATTCAAAAACAAAACAAAAACAAATCAGTGACCAATATAGCCACCTTTCTTTGCAAGGACACTCAAAAGCCTGCCATCCATGGATTCTGTCAGTGTTTTGATCTGTTCACCATCAACATTGCGTGCAGCAGCAACCACAGCCTCCCAGACACTGTTCAGAGAGGTGTACTGTTTTCCCTCCTTGTAAATCTCACATTTGATGATGGACCACAGGTTCTCAATGGGGTTCAGATCAGGTGAACAAGGAGGCCATGTCATTAGATTTTCTTCTTTTATACCCTTTCTTGCCAGCCACGCTGTGGAGTACTTGGACGCGTGTGATGGAGCATTGTCCTGCATGAAAATCATGTTTTTCTTGAAGGATGCAGACTTCTTCCTGTACCACTGCTTGAAGAAGGTGTCTTCCAGGAACTGGCAGTAGGACTGGGAGTTGAGCTTGACTCCATCCTCAACCCGAAAAGGCCCCACAAGCTCATCTTTGATGATACCAGCCCAAACCAGTACTCCACCTCCACCTTGCTGGCGTCTGAGTCGGACTGGAGCTCTCTGCCCTTTACCAATCCAGCCACGGGCCCATCCATCTGGCCCATCAAGACTCACTCTCATTTCATCAGTCCATAAAACCTTCGAAAAATCAGTCTTGAGATATTTCTTGGCCCAGTCTTGACGTTTCAGCTTATGTGTCTTGTTCAGTGGTGGTCGTCTTTCAGCCTTTCTTACCTTGGCCATGTCTCTGAGTATTGCACACCTTGTGCTTTTGGGCACTCCAGTGATGTTGCAGCTCTGAAATATGGCCAAACTGGTGGCAAGTGGCATCGTGGCAGCTGCACGCTTGACTTTTCTCAGTTCATGGGCAGTTATTTTGCGCCTTGGTTTTTCCACACGCTTCTTGCGACCCTGTTAACTATTTTGAATGAAACGCTTGATTGTTCGATGATCACGCTTCAGAAGCTTTGCAATTTTAAGAGTGCTGCATCCCTCTGCAAGATATCTCACTATTTTTGACTTTTCTGAGCCTGTCATGAAACCACGGAGCAACGCAGGGAGGAGTGGGCCTTGACAGAGCCAGGAGTAGGCAGGGTGAAGTTCAGGTCAAGAGGCTGTCCTGTGATTGTGCTGGGGGGCGTGGGTTAGAAGGGAAGTTTAAATAGCGGCCATTTTAGGGTAAGTTCATTCTAACTTGAGCCTTTCTTACCTGTAAATTGTTGCAGGTCGGTTGGGCTCCTCTTTTCTTCTTTTCCAGGTGTCATTAGAAGAACTTCTGTCGGGTCTGCGGTCCGTGGTGCAGGAGAAGGGAATGGCGTGGCTACAGGAGCAGCTGGGGGTTCCGAGCACGTCTGCTCCCCCCCATGCGGTGCCGGATCGGAGGCCGGAGAGGAGAGCTAGGCCGCCCCAGCGGCTTAGTCCTGGAGCGGGTCCTGCAGCCAGACGGAGGAGGAGCTCGGCGGGAAGCAGTGCGGCGGCCGGAAAGCAGGGACGTGGAGCGGGTCGTCGGCCGGGACCGCCAGCTAGGCGCAATGCCGGGGCGGTGAGGTTGCAGGCCAGGAGGAGGCCTCCCTTGAAGGGCGCCCCCTGCCGGATGGCGGCGGGCGGGCAGGCGGAGCTGACAGCTGGTGCCGGAATGGAGCAGGACGGAGGGGAGTCGGCTGCAAGACCCAGGAGCAGCCCTGGACGTCCCGGTGAGTCGCCCCCTGGGGGCAGCACTGTGGGGCAGGAGGGATTGAGAGGGGCTGGCAGTGGCAGGACAGCGGTCTCACAGGTTGGGGAGAGGGACCAGGTCAGCAGGGCACAGCAGGAGGCGGCTGGAGTTGGAGGCAGGAAGGATAGCGCTGCGGATCCAAGGGATCAGAGGAGCATGGCCAGGAGCTTGGGAAGAAGGGGAGACGGGCACAGCATCGGCAAGTCTGGGGACCCAGGAGACAGGAGGAGTGGCAGTATGGAGCGGAGTGGCAGCAGGCGGGTGACTGGCCAGGAGGACGGCGGCACCCAGGACAGCAGTGGGCGGGAGGCCTTTAGGGGTCGATCCCAGGAGCGGCTCGATAGGAGGAGCGCCAGCAGAGGGAATGGCGGAGGATGGCAGCGCGGAAGGGCAGAATGGCGGGACAGCAGGTCAGGGTCTGCAGGCAGTAGGAGACATGGGAACGGGAGCCCAGCAGGGAACCGGAGCAATAGGAGGAGGTCAGCTTCTCGGGACAGGTGGCTACGGCGCCGGCGCAGTGAGTCAAGGTCGTCTGAGAGGAACCACACGGCACGGAGGAGGAGAAGTAGCGTGCGGGAGGGACGATGCAGGCAGGGAAGTGGTGAGGACGGGTCTGATCACGGGAATGAAGGGCGGGTGAGGCTGCAGTCGGACAGATCACCCAGGCTGTATTCTCCTTGCAGGTCGTTGAGTAGGACTCCCACGAGAGCAACACACGAACAGGCGGGCAGGAGTCGGCGTCCCCTGGTTCCTTCTGGGTCGGCTGTCGTGGTGGAAAAAGTGGCGCCCCCGCGGCCAGCAGTGGCCGGGGGCTTGAGCGGTGAGTCTCCAACTGCATCACACACAGGAAGCTTACTTGGATGTTTAAGATCTCTGTTAGATTCATGGTCTGGGGACGGGGGGTCTCCGACACAGTTTGAGAAAGTGTGGGTTGCGGACGGCGGTCGGGCAGCAGGGGTGAAGGCCACAGCGTCAGCGGAGCCGAAAGGGGGTGAGGGCGCCGCGGGGACGGGTCAAGGAGCGACGGGTGACGTGGGTGAGCATGTCGTTCTCTGCGGGGAAGTAACGGATGCGGCACGGCAAAATGTGCATGTGTCTTTTGCGGGACCGCTAGGGTGCCACTTAAAGGTGGAGGTTAAGGAGAAAATTTGGAAAGGGGAGTTCGTGGAAATATTTTCCCTGCTTCCCCTGGAGGAATTTTTAGACTTGAAAGAAGAGGATAAAAAGGATGCGAAAAAGGAAGAGGAGGAAAAGAGGCGGAGGTATCGGAAAATACCCAAGTCTTTTGGGAACTGGTTGAGGGCCTTTTGTATTTTGGCGAGCGTGATCGGGGAAAAATACCCGGATCGATGTTCGCAGCTTTTTTGTTATTTAGACGGGATAGGGGACGCATATCGGACCTATGGGGGTTTAGCATGGTGGAAATATGACGAACAATTTCGTCAGCGATTGGCGGCAAATCCGTCCATGCGGTGGGACCAGATGGACTTGCCTTTGTGGATGAGGCTGATGATGGCACAGAAAAGTGCCCCCTTTCTCGGAGCGGCCGGCACGGGCTCAGGTACCGTGTCGGCAGGTCAGAAGAAAGGTTTCTGCTGGCTCTACAATGAGGGCCAATGCAAGTGGGGTGCATCTTGCAGATTTAAGCACGAGTGCTCCGGTTGCGGGGGTAATCACGGAGTTTCCAGGTGCTTCCGAAAAGGTAAGCCGAACTTGGGAGGAGGGGTTGTCGGCACATCAACAGCTGCGGCTGCAGCTGGGAGCGTCGCCGGTGAAGGTAAGCGCGATGCTGCCTTGGTTAAAACTATACGATAATCAGGAGGTGGCAAAGTTTTTACGGCTGGGTTTTACAGAGGGTTTCAGGATTCCGTTTCAAGAAAGGGCTGCGGGTGGGTTATGTAAAAACCTTCGGTCAGTGGGGGAACATCCGAGCATAGCTCGGGAAAAGTTATGTAAGGAAGTGCAATTAGGGAGGATGGCGGGACCATTCGCTTCCCCGCCGTTGGTTGGTTTGCGGGTGTCTCCACTTGGGGTAGTCCCCAAGAAGGAGGCGGGTAAATTTCGTATGATCCATCATTTATCGTACCCACAAGGTACATCGGTTAATGATGATATCGACGAGGCCCTGTGTTCTGTTTCCTACACATCATTTGACAAGGCTGTCGAGTTGGTTAGGAGAGCGGGACAAGGGGCTCTAATGGCGAAATTGGATGTGGAGGCAGCTTTCCGGCTGCTTCCCATACACCCGGATTGTCATCACTTATTGGGGTGCTATTTCGATGGGGGGTATTTTGTGGACTTATGCTTGCCTATGGGTTGTGCCATCTCGTGTGCTTACTTCGAGAGGTTTAGCACCTTTTTGGAGTGGGTCGTACGACGGGAATCGGCTGGGGGTGCTGTGGTGCACTACCTTGACGATTTCTTATGCGTTGGCCCACCACGCACGGAGCGCTGTAGCCAGGTGTTGAGGACCTTCCAGTGGGTGGCGCACACATTTGGGGTGCCGTTAGCAGAGGACAAAACGGTGGGGCCCACTACGTGCCTCAGCTTCCTGGGTTTGGAGATCGACTCGGTACGGAGGGAGTGCAGGTTGCCCGGGGACAAATTACATGCCCTTCAGCGGCTAGTGGACACGGTTGGTAGGGCGAGGAAGGTCACCTTGCGTGAACTTCAATCGTTGATAGGGAGCCTGAATTTTGCGTGCCGAGTGATCCCTATGGGGAGGGTCTTTTGCAGACGATTGGCGCGGGCGACAAGCGGGGTGAGAAAACCGTCGCATTATATTAGGGTGTCAGTGGACATGAGAGAGGACTTGGAGGTATGGGCTAGGTTTTTGAGGGAGTTTAACGGGAAAGTGTTTTTTCGGGAGCCGTTGGGAACCTCCACGGCCGTGGGTTTGTTTACGGATGCATCAGGCAGCATCGGTTTTGGGGCGTACCTAGCGGGTAAATGGTGCGCGGAGGGGTGGCCGGAGGCATGGAAAGCGAGCCCCTTGATTAGGAATTTGGCCTTTTTGGAGTTTTTCCCGGTTGTTGTGGCAGTGGCGTTATGGGGTCCGGAGTTAGCCAATAAGAGGGTGGTGTTCAATTCGGATAACATGGCAGTGGTGCAGGCTATCAACGGATTATCGGCTTCTTCATGGCCAGTGGTACGGTTGTTGAGGCAATTGGTTCTCTTGTGCATGTCTTTTAATATTGTGTTTCGCGCTCGGCATATACCGGGGCTTACCAATGTTGTCGCTGACGCGCTGTCTCGCCTACAGTGGGAGCGTTTTCGGGAGGCGGCGCCGGAGGCGGAAGAAGAGGGTCAAGCCTGTCCGGCGGAGATGTGGGAGCTCGGGACGTCTTGCTTGGGGAGTACATAAAGAAGTCTCTGGCGCCTGGAACTTGGTTCTCCTATGTTAAGGTCTGGCAAGTGTGGGAAGACACGATGCAGCAGGTAGGGGTGACGGGCCCTGGGAGCAATCGGCTGGACATACTGTTATGGATCCTATGCCGGTTGTTCGCAAAGCAAGCGTCGCCATCAATGGTTGATAGGTACATGTCAGCGTTGGCGTTTTTGTTTAAGTTTAATGGATGGGAGGATGTGACGAAGCATTTTATAGTGAGGCAAGCGGTTCGGGGATACAGGAAAGGTAAGAAGACGAAGGATACGAGAAGACCAGTCTCCTTCACAGTGTTACAGGGGTTAGTGAACAAACTACCTGAGATATGTTTTTCTGTGTTTGAAGTGGCGTTATTTACAGT
The DNA here is from genome assembly GCA_933207985.1 of Pelobates cultripes. NCBI lineage: Eukaryota > Metazoa > Chordata > Amphibia > Anura > Pelobatidae > Pelobates > Pelobates cultripes. The sequence goes on along the minus strand of OW240915.1, from coordinate 271,832,380 downwards.
GGCTTTTTCGTGGGCCTTTTTTGGGGCGTTTCGGATTGGTGAGTTGCTTAGTGCCAACAAGAAAGGGGTTGGTGGGCTTAGGTTGGAAGATGTGACGGTTAGTAGGGACAGGGTGTTGATCCACCTGATTCAATCAAAGACGGATGTATTTGGTAAAGGTTCCATGGTCACGTTGTTTGGTTTACCAGGGTCGGGGTTGTGTCCGGTGGCAAGTGGGGCCGGGTTTTTGGAACTACGCCCGATAGGGAGCGGTTGTTTCTTCATAGATGCCGACGGCACTGTCGCGCTTCCAATTTGTGCGGGTTTTCCGTTTGGGATTACAGAAGTTGGGTCTGGAGCCCATGCAGTTTGGAACACATTCATTCCGAATAGGCGCGGCGACAGAAGCGGCTCGCTTGGGTTTAGGGGATGAGCGGATTAGACGAATTGGGAGATGGGAGTCTCTCAGGTTTCGCTCTTATGTACGGCCAGATAGGCTGGTGTGAAGGGGTGGTTGATTGTGGGTGTTTGGGATGTGCTGGTGATGTTTCCTCAATGTTATGTTTTATTTTAGGTTGGACGGTGTGGATAATTGGCCATTCGTATATCCATTGGGCAAGGAGGAGGGCCGCAGTTAGAAGACATGGAACACAGCTGGGCTTTCCTGAGGATCGGGTGGCGTTATTCTGGTTCGGTTATCGGGGGTTTGACTGGCAGCACATTATTACGGTATTGTTTCGGAAGGTAGCGGAGGAGCCCTTGCCGAACGTGGTGGTAATTCACGGGGGGGGAAACGACTTGGGTCTGGTCCCCCAACGTGAACTGGTTAAGTGTATGAAGCAGGACGTTGACAGACTAAGGGGGCTTGTCCCTGGCGTGAAAGTGGTATGGTCGGAGATGGTACCTCGTTTATGCTGGAGATACGCCAGGGATGAGAAGGCAGTTTCTCGATGTCGGGGTAAAGTGAACAGGACCATGGCGGTGTTCATTCGAAGGTTAGGAGGCGTGGTGGTGAGGCATCGGGAGTTGGAGGAGAGATTACCGGGTTACTTTCGTGATGACGGGGTGCACTTATCGGATGTTGGTTATGACCTTTTTAATTTAGGTTTGCAAGACGGGATAGCGCAAGCCCTGTTTTTGTGTGGTGGGGGTCGCACATGTCCTTAAGGGGTCAAGGCAAGTGCTGTGGCGGAAAAGGTCTTGGTTAAACTGGAATTTTGGTGGGTTAAGAAATTGGTAGGCCAAGGTCTAGGCTGGAGTAGGCCGGAAGTCAAAAGTATGGAGGTAGGTTCGAGCCCGTCGGTGGCTACGAACCAAGGGGTGTAGGGGTGTCTGGGTACACCCCTGCAGTTAGACAAATGGAGGTGGGGCCTCTTGGTAGGCCGTTGAGTTACGTGTATGTATTATTGGTTATGCTAATGTTTGTTTTGGTAGGGTCATTGTCGGGGGTATGATATAGGAAGAGAGCCTAACGAAGGAGTACTGTTGACAATGACCCTAAATTGTTAATTTATATATTGATATTAATTAATAAAGCTGTGGACTTTATACTCCAACAGAATTTTCTGTGTCTGCGTGTTATTAAAGTATGGTTGGCACATGCCGAATAACGACTGTGCAATAATGTCATGAAACCACGGAGCAACGCAGGGAGGAGTGGGCCTTGACAGAGCCAGGAGTAGGCAGGGTGAAGTTCAGGTCAAGAGGCTGTCCTGTGATTGTGCTGGGGGGCGTGGGTTAGAAGGGAAGTTTAAATAGCGGCCATTTTAGGGTAAGTTCATTCTAACTTGAGCCTTTCTTACCTGTAAATTGTCCCTCCCACCCACCCTATGAGTTAGTAGTAGTTCCCGTTTGGTCACAGCGGCGGGAAAAGGTCTTGGTTAAACTGGAATTTTGGTGGGTTAAGAAATTGGTAGGCCAAGGTCTAGGCTGGAGTAGGCCGGAAGTCAAAAGTATGGAGGTAGGTTCGAGCCCGTCGGTGGCTACGAACCAAGGGGTGTAGGGGTGTCTGGGTACACCCCTGCAGTTAGACAAATGGAGGTGGGGCCTCTTGGTAGGCCGTTGAGTTACGTGTATGTATTATTGGTTATGCTAATGTTTGTTTTGGTAGGGTCATTGTCGGGGGTATGATATAGGAAGAGAGCCTAACGAAGGAGTACTGTTGACAATGACCCTAAATTGTTAATTTTATATTTATATTAATTAATAAAGCTGTGGACTTTATACTCCAACAGAATTTTCTGTGTCTGCGTGTTATTAAAGTATGGTTGGCACATGCCGAATAACGACTGTGCAATAATGTCAAGTCTTTCTTTTGACCCATTTTGCCAAAGGAAAGGAAGTTGCCTAATAATTATGCACACCTGATATAGGGTGTTGATGTCATTAGACCACACCCCTTCTCATTACAGAGATGCACATCACCTAATATGCTTAATTGGTAGTAGGCTTTCGAGCCTATACAGCTTGGAGTAAGACAACATGCATAAAGAGGATGATGTGGTCAAAATACTCATTTGCCTAATAATTCTGCACTCCCTGTATATAGACATAGAATTATTGGGCCTAAGTGTGGCCTGGCTTAATTAAAAATACAGACACATCCCTAAAAGGTAGTAACTAATAGTTTTAATTACCTAAAAGGTTGTGACTACCTTCAAAATAGGTAATTGCAAATAATTACAAAAACAATCTGAAGCCAAGGAATCTAGACAAGAGTAAACAATAAAAATGTAATAAATAAAAAAAAACAGGTTTGATGCAGGCAGAAGAAAAATATGAAATGACTAATCAAACCAATTAAAAAAAAACAAAAAAACCAGAAGAATCTAGAACGCTAGCAAAATGCTCCTAAATGAGATGTTACCATGAATTGTGTGAAGCACAGGGGATATAAGCTTCTTCCAGAGGTTTATTTGCTGAATTCCAAATTGTAACAATTATGACAAAATACAATTCCATTCTTCAGGTGAAACTTACCGTACTCGCAGTTCTATCCTCAGTTATGACTCGAGCAGGAAGCATCTGTGATGGAGCTCAGCACTCAACGTGAGTGTCTCTTTCAAGGGTCACTCTCTTTCAGCACTGGACACCTGGAGTGATTATAGCTGTTAAGCTGTCTCACCCAAACACGAGACTTCGTGAATGGTGAATAAGAACTGGTTGATTGATAACTAGGCACACTTTTATACACACGACCCCAACAGGACTTGAACAATGTAAATTCCACCCTGGTGCCTCTGAGTATGGGACATAGCTAGATCAGTAACGGCAAAGCTAAGTACCCCCCAGACATCATGGCGCCATTACAATATACCCATATACCATTAAAACATACAAATAAAACAAATAACGCCCACATGTGTCATATCTCTGGATAGATCTCCTCCTCCGCCTTCTACTCATGGTGTTAAATCACCACCCGATCAAAGGCTTTGCCAGCTGCAGCTGATCTCCAATTTGACTGAGAGTTCCATGCAGCTGGCCAGAGTGATCGTTAGGAGACTCACGGTTTTCACTGCGAGACTCTGTCACTGGGCGGTTTGGAGTGAGCGCCCTTTTTTGGCTCTGTGCCTGGTAAAGGACAGGAAGGAAACCAGGGAACGTGACTTTAGCTCTTAAGTGAGAAATTGGGATGAATGTCTCTACATAGTGACAAAACTGCAGTTCTGTCACAGCATTCAGTGAGGGCACAGCCCACAAACAAGCTTCTGCTATGACCCCAACATCAGGCTTCAAACTAACAACCACTGAGACCACCTGGGAACTTTGATGAAGGCCCTGTAGCCAAGGCTGCTATCACAAATTATGGGGCCCCTTAATAACTTTCACACAAAGATACTTATTAACAGAGGCATAGCTAGAAACCATTGGGCCCCAGTGCAAAAATTACAGCTGGGATCACGGGGATCATTTTCTTCCCCAGCCCATCCATATGCCTCATTCCCTCCCCACCAGCTCCTCCATGTGTCTCATTACCCCCAGTCCCCCATGTGTCTCATTCTGCCTAGCCCCTCCATGTGTCTCATTTCCCTCCCCAGCTCCTTCAAGTGTCTCATTTCCCCCCCAGCCCCTCCATGTGTCTCATTCGTACCCCTACCCCAAGTGTCTCATTATCTCCCCTCCAAGCCCCTCCATGTGTTGCATTCTCTCCCCCCCCAGCTCCTCCATGTTTCTCATTCCCCCCAGCACCCTCATATGTCTCATTTTCTTTCCCCCACCCAGGCCCTCCATTTGTCTCATTCCTTCTCCCCCCCACCCAGCTCCTCTATATGTCTTATGTCCTCTTCCCCCTCTATGAGTCTTATTTCCCATTAGCCCTTCCATGTGATTTATTCCAGCTCCGCCCAGCCCCTCCATTTGCCTCATTACCTCTCACCGCCAGCCCTCCATTTGTCTCATTCCCTCTCTCACCCCTCTCCTTCTGTACCTTCTGACTCTGTGAGTAACGTGGCAGAACGAAGCTTGGTCAGCACTTCCTCGGCCACGCTTAACACAAAGACCAGCAGGAAGGGGACTGTACAGCACAGAGCTCGCCTCCAGCCATCACCCGGCAATCACATGCCATGGTGCATTGCCTTTTAAGTTGTGGTGGGATCGAACGTGCAGAATGATGAAAGTGATGGGCCAGGTCACAGATGCGACCCCTGCAACTGTGGTAGGGTACACCACTGCTTACTAACACATACACATTCCTAGACACAAACATACATGGATAAGCATTTCCAGCACACACACAGACTGCCTGACATACATACACTCTCAGACATACATACAGATACACATTCTCTGATACACAGATACAGACTTCCTGCCATACATACAGACACACACTACCAAACACACATGCAGATTCACATTCCCAGTAAACACATACACATTGAAAACAATCACAGAGGCAAACTAGCATAGAAGAACACACTTCCACAAAAATATACTCTGCTGGTCACATACAAAGAGTTCACATAGACACACATAGACAGGGTTCTATACACACATTGCTATATATAATGTGTCATACAAACACACACACAGGTACACAATGACACACATGCACACAAATACATACAAAATAGCACAGAGACACACTATCTCATACTGACAGGGCCGCCATAAGAAACTGTGGGGCCCCTAACACAGCTCAAAGTCTGGGCCCCCAGGTGCCCGCCTAAAGCCCCGCCTCCAAAACACACACACAGACACAAAAGGACAAAGACACACACACAGAAAGATACACACATACTAACAGACACAAATACTGAAACAGACATACACATATGCAGGCATACTGACACACACATACTGAAACAGGCACACACACATATACAGACACATACATAAGGAGATACAGATACATACACACACATACTGGCATACAGACGCACACACTGACGTACATACTCACATACTGACATACATACTGAAATACAAATAGACATACATACATACATACATACATACATACACACATAAATACATACTGACATACATACATAATGGCATACATACACATACATACTGATATACATACATACAGACATACACACGCATACAGATAGATATAAACATACACAGATACATACTGACATACACACACACAGACATGAATGCATACTGACATACATACACACATACATACTGATAGATATATACATACATACATACACACATACATATTGACATATACACACAGATATATATACATACTGACATACACACACAGACATACATACTGACATATATACATATTGACATACACACACACATACAGATAGATAGACACATACATACAGACATGCATACATGCATACTGACATACATACACACATACATACTGATAGATAGATAGATACATACATACATACTGACATACACACACACAGACATACATACATACTGACATACATACACACATACATACTGATAGATATATACATACATACAAACTGACATACACACATACACATACACACACACACAGAGACATACATACATACTGACATACACACACAGAGACATACATTCATACTGACATACACACACACATACATACAGATAGATAAACATACATACATACACACATACATACTGACATACACACACAGACATATATACATACTGACACACACACACATACGTACTGACATACGTACACACACAGACATACATACATACTGACATATATACATACTGACATACACACACACACACATACAGATAGACACATACACACATATATACATACAGACATACATACTGACATACACACACACAGACATACATGCATACCAACATACATACACACATACATACTGACCTTCACACACAGACATACACACTGACATACACACACACAGACATACATGCATACTGACAAACAGACATACATACATGCAGACACATACATATACACACACACCTCATTTTCAGCCACCCTCCTCTTCCTTTCCCTTTCCTTGCAGGAGGGTGACTGTGGATGATAGGAGCGGATGTCTCTCCTCTCCCCGGCTGTCTCTCTCCCCCCGCTCAGAGTAAGCTGGGAGGAGGTGACCGGCCGTCACTTCCTCCCAGCAGCACTTGCAGTGCAACCGCAATTTTTTTTAAAGGGGCCCGGTCACGCTATTACACGACCACAGCGCTGACCCTGAAGATATAGGGCTCATCGGGTGGCTCTAAATGCTTGGGCCGCCTGATGGGCCCCGGTGCAGATGCACCTGCGGCAGTTTCGCCGCTCCACGTGGGGCCCCCCAGGGCCACCGAACTCGTGACAACCGTTATGGTTGTCACCCCCTGATGGCAGCGCTGAATACTGATACACAATGACACACAGAGATATACACTCCCAAACAAACAATTACATACAAAGAGACACACAGATAACAATGCAAACACAGAAATCAAGGAATAAATGTACATTTTTGGCAAGCCTACTCTTGTGGGTGACCTCCCTGGGGTACAGTGTAAGCTGGCTGGGACAAGTTGTCAGCTCCCATCTCTTCACACACAGCCTGTGTGCCAGTCGGAAAGTGATATGAAATCTCATTCTCCCAGCACTACCACACTAGAGAACAGATAACCTGTTCTAGTCTGGTCAAGGGAGAGCAGAGGACCTGATAGCCTAATATTTATACCGAGTGAATGAAGTGGGTGGCTATTCATCAAGTTAAAGGAGTCTGAGGAGTCCCCGATTTGGGTCTTTCCTGGGGAATGCCAAATTGTAGGCCCCTTAACAGTTTTGGTGGATATGCTGGAGATCTCTGATCACTTTGAGGTATTTTCTTGAATGCTGTAAATAGCACCCAGCAGAACTATATATATTCTCGGGTCCTACCAGAGACCTGGGAGTTTGAGGGTTTTGCGCAGTATCTTAGCTGTTCCTAGAACTGCACTCTTCTGGACAGCGATCTCAGATGTCCAACCTGGAATCTGTTGAAGCCACTCCCCCAACTTGGGAGTCACAGCCCGAAGTGCTCCTTTCACATAGTTCTTCTTTCAGTCCTTGCTATTTGTCCACCTTCTCGTGTTCCTTCTTCCTGATGTTATAGTCACTGGGTATTGCCACATCCACCACAACTGCAGTCTTTCGTTCCTTGTCTACAGCCACGATGTCGGGTTGGTTGGCCAGCACTTGCTTGTCTGTGTGGATCTTGAAGTCCCCACAAAATATCAGAGTATTGCAATATGCAATGGAACCTTTTTTATTGGACTAACATAATATTTCAAAGACAAGCTTTCGAGAGTTTTCTGCTGGGTGCTATTTACAGCAGAGAGGTAACTTGCCTACTGGACTAATACGGCTAATCCAATTTACAATATAGATAGCCAGCTAGACAGACAGATAAATAGATAGAGAGACAGACAGATAGATAGACAGACAGACATGTAAATAGATAGCATTTTGCACCAATTTCTGGCTGTACTTAAAGTTAAATACCTTAGTAAAACATTTTTACCTTAAGCATCAATACATGGACCATTCATATATACTATAATATTTTCTTAAATATCAACACAGAACCAGCTGCACTAAAACAGAAGCAAGTAAGTATATTCCAACTTATGTGCCCTCAGACTCAGAACTTGCTGTCCTGTTGCAACCAATAGAATAAGTGTCCCCTTTTATAAAAGCTCCTAACTATATACACTGCTCAAAAAAATAAAGGGAACACTTAAACAACACAATGTAACTCCAAATCAATCACACTTCTGTGCAATCAAACTGTCCACTTAGGAAGCAACACTGAGTGACAATCAATTTCACATGCTGTTGTGCAAATGGGATAGACAACAGGTGGAAATTATAGGCAATTAGAAAGACACCCCCAATAAAGGAGTGGTTCTGCAGGTGGTGACCACAGACCACTTCTCAGTTCCTATGCTTCCTGGCTGATGTTTTGGTCACTTTTGGATGCTGGCGGTGCTTTCACTCTAATGGTAGCATGAGACGGAGTCTACAACCCACACAAGTGGCTCAGGTAGTGCAGCTCATCCAATGCGAGCTGTGGCAAGAAGGTTTGCTGTGTCTGTCAGCATAGTGTTCAGAGCATGGAGGCGCTACCAGGAGACAGGCCAGTACATCAGGAGACATGGAGGAGACCGTAGGAGGGCAACAACCCAGCAGCAGGACCGCTACCTCCGCCTTTGTGCAAGGAGGAACAGGAGGAGCACTGACAGAGCCCTGTAAAATGACCTCCAGCAGGCCACAAATGTGCATGTGTCTGCTCAAACGGTCAGAAACAGACTCCATGGGGGTGGAATGAGGGCCCGACGCCACAGGTGGGGGTTGTGCTTACAGCCCAACACCGTGCAGGACATTTGGCATTTGCCAGAGAACGCCAAGATTGGCAAATTCGCCACTGGCGCCCTGTGCTCTTCACAGATGAAAGCAGGTTAACACTGAGCACATGTGACCTGTGACCGACGTGACAGAGTCTGGAGACTCCGTGGAGAACGTTCTGCTGCCTGCAACATCCACCAGTATGACCGGTTTGGCAGTGGGTCAGTAATGGTGTGGGGTGGCATTTCTTTGGGGGGCCGCACAGCCCTCCACGTGCTCGCCAGAGGTAGCCTTACTGCCATTAGGTACCGAGATGAGATCCTCAGACCCCTTGTGAGACCATATGCTGGTGCAGTTGGCCCTGGGTTCCTCCTAATGCAAGACAATGCAAGACAACCCATATTTTCACAAATGTTTGTAAATGCAGACTGCGTGGCTAGGTGCTTGGTTTTAGACGCCTGTGGCAATGGGTCTGATTGAAACAACAGAATTCAATAATTAAGAGGTGTGTCCCAATAATTTTGTCTGTCAGTGCAGGTATACCCCATACTACCTTATCCATGCTATAATTACCCCTCCCCCCAGATATAAATCACCTAATCCTAATTTATCTACCATTACCTTATTTACTCCTATTTAATCTGTCAGCTTTCACCATGAAGAAAATACAGATTTTCTCATATTTTCAGGTATGTCGGATGTAATAACTTGCCCTCGCCCTAAGCACATCACAGGCTTCCAGTTAAAGGGATTCTCCATTGCCAGGAAAACATATTAGTTTTCCTGGCACAGCAGGACCCTGTAGTGCCCCTGCCTCCCACCCCCCATCCCAAGTTGCTGAAGGGGTTAAAACCCCTTCAGTGACTTAACGGAGTCTCAGTGCTGGGTCAGGATCCGCCTATGGCTGATGTCGGCGGGGGAGACCTAATAGCCGTGCACGCGCATTAGACCTCCCCATAGGAAAGCATTGTACAATACAATGCTTTCCTATGGGGATTTCGGCGACGCTGGATGTCCACCCCTCACATAGCGTGAGTACGTCCAGCGTCGTATAACACACTTTTCGTGTTCTAAGAACACAGAAGTCCTTCTAGTGGTTGTCTATCAGAGGACGTAACCCTGCAAGATAATTATTGCAGTTTATGAGAACTGCAATAATTACACTTGCAGGGTTAAGGGTAGTGGGAGTTGGCAACCAGACCACTCCAATGGGCAGAAGTGGTCTGGGTGCCTGGTGTATCCCTTTAACATTCAACAGATGTATTCCTGGTAATTACAATAATCAGGATTGTTCTATAAAGTGAGAATTCAAAGTTAACTTCAAATTTAAGGTGAACATAGCCAAATTGGAAAAATTCTCTAAATCAGCTATGCTTTCAGTGCAGCTACTTGGCCTTAAATTAGAAATCCACTGGAATTCTCCCTTTAGTAAATAACTCTGAATGTGTGTGGAAGAAAGAAAGTCTGTGTGTAAGAGATTTTGGTTCCTATAGTCACCACTAGATGGAGTTTTCAAGAGCTTTGCTATTTTATAAGTGAATGCTAAAATATTAGTTTTTAGCCCTATTGCAATAGTCTTACCATTGAACATTAAACATAAAGATTCTAACCTCACTCTTCATTCTGCCCAGCTAAGTAGTCCACACTTCACGAGATTCAAAATATACTAACTGGTCCCTAGACCTTAGATGCTGCCCAAAGAATGTATCAAAAAAGAGCAATATATTAAATATACATTATTTAAAAATATTTTTTAATTCAAATTATTAAAACTAAAGGGAGACTATAGGCATCAAAACAACTTTAGCTTAATGAACCAGTTGTAGTGCATAGATCCCAGTGGTGGAACTAACGCAGGTAGGGCCTCGGTGCAAGAAATTATTTTGCCTGCACCAACATATTCCACAGCGATGTAAGCATGTTTTTTAATGGAGAATGAGTGTATAAAAATGAAGGTCATATGTAGATAGTGGAAGTGCACTCAACCCTTCGTCATGGAATTCAGGGTGCTCTAATGGATAAGTCCCAGTACCAGGAAGGACCAAACATGGAATTCTGAATATAGAAAATAATCCAGGCACTCCAACGAATTCCAAAGCAAAGGCAATTTTATTAGAACCAGGAACCAAAAGGCAACGTTTCGACAACTTAGGGCCTTTGTCAAGCTACTGAAGCACATACAAAACACACAATATATAGGTGTATGTAGCAATTAACAAGTGAAAAAACATGTGATACAATAATTACTTAATAACATCATCAATAAGTAATAATAAAAACATTAACAAAACTAATTGTCTCTCCAATCATCATCTCACATATCAAGTTTGTTATGACGGAAAATTACTTCTCTTTTAGAGATGAGTTTTTCGTTCAAACTAAGGGCACTTCGATGGGTTCCAATGTGGCCCCCACATATGCTGGCATATATATGGCCAAATTGGAAGAAAATTTTATATACCAGAACAAATTGCATAAAAAATATATTGGAAAATGGTGGCGTTACATCGATGATGTGCTGGCATTGTGGTGTGGCCCATTAGAACCTCTCGAAGAATTATTTTAATTTCTAAACAGTTGCTCGGATAACATAAAATTTACTATGGAGATGGATCAGTGTTCCATTGCTTTTTTGGATATTTTGATTGTTAAGAACATTTGAGACGAATCTTTATAGGAAACCATTAGATAGGAATACGTTATTACACTACGACAGCTTCCACCCCGTTTCTATGTTTAAATCCATAACAAGGAGTCAATTCATGAGGGTTAAAAGGTTAGTCTCTGTAACGGAACCGCTGGCACCCCGACCGGGTACCTTCCACTGACGGATGCTCCTAGTGCTTTCCGAGGACTCCAAGCACTCTGCCCGGCATCATAACCATGGCAGACCCCACGAACCGCCGCAGCTTGGTTGGGGTCTCGCCGTCTCCACCCACTCTGGACCCAAGACCAGGGTCCAGCTTCCAGTAGGTTGACCTCTCTCCAAATTCCAGAGAGCAGGAACAGGAACAAGCTCTTAGCAGAGCTTAGTGATCATACCCTGGGGAGTATAGTGATTATAGCAATCCCCAGATTGTAGTTCTCCAATCCCCCGAACATGAGCTGAAACTTCATGAAGGTACAAGATGATCTGATCTTTTAATGACCACACACTGGCTTTTACGCAAGTCCCCATGCAAGGGGACATCCCAAAGGGTGGGACACAGTACAACCAATCATTTACAGGAAAACCGTAAAACACACCCAGCCCCAAAATACAATCCCTCCCCTCTGCCTGTGATATAATTACTGAACACAATGGGTTAATGTAATTTATCACAGGCAGGAAAAATACACTTTTTATACATACACTGTAACTTTAAAAATATGCATCATATTCACATACATATTCAGAATCAGCACACTTTAAATATAAACATACCCAGAATTCAGCCAAATCCATCCAGGGGTTAAAAAGTTAGCTGGAGGTCCCTTTATGACCGACCGCAAGCACATTTTCATGTCCAAAACAGTTCCATAGATTTGGGCTGTGCGGTCAGTCTATTTCAGGCTGAAAAAATGACTAAGTCCCATCGCCGAATGGGACTTAGTCTCTGCGGCTGCAAAATCATTGTGGGAGAAGGTAAGGCTCAGCGGTGTTCGCGGAACTGTGTAGCCGATTTTAGTTCCATGGATTTGGCTACACATACCGCTGACCGCATTGAATACAAAAAGATGGCCGCCCCCAGCGTTCGGCAATTTATCTACAGCAGGCTCCCAGCCTGGGAGGTAAATTGCCTGCACACTTCCACTTCTGGGTGGTCCGCCTGTGTGGTACCTGGTTCAGTAAGTCCCATTTACTGAACCAAGTGGGAGAAAGCCATAGACAAAGTATTTTAACGGTCTGGGGACATAGTCTTAAAGGGGCATTGTCACACAAAGTCTCAATATATCCCAAGACGGTTCTTAAAGGGCCAGCATGGTCCAATACAAGTCCATAAACTACAATGCAGTTCTTAAAGGGCCAGCAGCAGCACAATATAAATCCATTAGCCCAAATAATGTTTGTAAGGTGCCATACAACCCAGGGCCCTAGTCATGAGGCAGGAGGCTGGCACTCAGGCTCCTCCAACAGCCAGGGGCAAAGGGCAACTTGTCACCTAAAAATCTAGTGACAAAAGGCATTTCGTCACAGTCTCTAAAACTGAATTGGTAGATCAACAGTTGAAATCTATGACTAAGAGATTTTGTGAGAGAGGATATCCTGTATTCATTTTACAAACCCAATTAGAATATGTGAATAATAGGGAAGAAAAATGTGACTCAAATTTACCCAAACAAGTTAAAATAGAAGATAGAATCAAGATTATTTCTAGGTACAGTACACTATCTTCTGATCTAAAAAGCACAATAGACAGACATTGGCATATATTATCAAAATGTCATCCAAATATTGTGGAATTTGAAAATAAACTCCTTATGGTTCACAAACGGGCTTCTTCGTTGAGAGGCTGGTAAAAGCTGAATTATCTTCTCCATTAAAACCAAATTCTAAAAGAAATGGAAATTTTCCATGTCTTGTATTTGTTGTAATTCTATGATTAAAGGCTCGACATTTACTCATCCCCATTGGGGCAATAAATACATGATTAGACAATTTGTTACATGTGATACGACACATGTTGTTTAATCTTAAAATGCTCTTGTGGTTTAATTTATGTAGGTCAAACAACACAAAAAATGAAAGAAAGATTTTCGAAACATAAATCTACAATAAGAACAAAAATGCTTGAATTGCCCATTCCAATGCATTTTATAGAAGCAAAACATAACATAACTCAACTTAAATTTCAAATTATTGAACATGTGGAAGAGAGCTCTAGACGAGGGGACCGATTAAAAAGATTACTATTTAGAGAAGCATATTGGATCAGGGAATTCAGATCCCTAACACCTAGGGGACTTAATCAAGAATATGACCTCAATCCGTTTATTTATGTCTAAGTTTTTTTCTTATTGTTTTTAGTGTTTTAATTAATTCTTATTATTATGTCTTACAGATCACTTTCACAGATTATTGTTATCTGTGTTGGCTGTGCTGGTTATCACATTATTGAGCACATGTTTTTAACCCCTTTAGACCGGAGGGCGTACTATTACGCCCTATTATAGGCGGCTCTAAACGCCGCCGGGCGTAATAGTACGCCCTCCGGTCTTTCGGTACTTACCCGGTCGCCGGCGGTTGTGGTGGGAGCCCCCCGCGGCACGTCTGTCCTCCACGAAGCCCCCCGGCCGTGTGAGAGTGGGGTCCTTGCGAGGACCCCACAATCACATGGCCGGGGATAGCTGGCTTCTGTATTGCCAGCAGGGGGGCTGCCTGTAATGACAGGTGGTCCCCCTGCTGGCTGAAAATAAAATTAAAATGAGTTAAAAGTGTAAAAAAAATATATATATACTTAGATCATATATACATATATTATATATATATGATCTAAGTATATATATATATACACATATACATACACACATGTACACCGTCTAGGTGTATTTTACTATTAATATATATAAGTATATATATATATATATATTAATATCAAATTACACGTAGACTGATACTGATTAAATATATATATAATTATTGTTATATATATATTTATATATAATATAAAAAAAAATTAAAATGTAAATACGTTAAAAAATAAAATTAAAAAATAATTAAAAATAATTAAAAAATATTTAGATGTGTGTTATTTCGTTCTAATTGTATTGTGAAATTAATATATATATATATATATATCAAAATACACGTAGAATGAAATAATATATATATCTATATACATAAATATATACGTATATATCACTATATATATCTATATATAAATAAAAATATTTTTAAAAAATTATATAGATATATACATATATATACACATACGTATATATATACATATATTAATTCTACATATATATTTATGTAATATTTTTACATAATTAGATATCTTAATTAATTACAATTAGCGGGACCTGCCTGACAACCCATGCCGAAAGTAAAGGGAATTTAATTTGCTAGCACTATATTTAACTCTATAACTTTCCAAGACACCATAAAACCTGTACATGGGGGGTACTGTTCTACTCAGGAGACTTCGCTGAACACAAATATTAGTGTTTCAAAACAGTAAAATGTATTACAACGATGATATCGCCAGTAAAAGTGACGTTTTTTGCATTTTTCACGCACAAACAGCATTACACGGACAATATTATTGCTGTGATACTTTTTACTGTTTTGAAGTCTCCCGAGTACAACAGTACCCCTCATGTACAGGTTTTGTGGTGTTTTCAAAAGTTACAGCGTCAAATATAAGGCTTGCGTTTCATTTTTTTCACATTAAAATTTGCCAGATTGGTTATGTTGCCTTTGAGACCCTATGGTAGCCCAAGAATGAAAATTACCCCTATGATGGCATACCATTTGCAATAGTAGACAACCCAAGGTATTGCAAACAGGGTATGTACAGTCTTTTTTAGTAGCCACTTAGTCACAAACACTGGCCAAAATTGGCGTTTTTGCATTTTTCACACACAAACAAATACTAACGCTAACTTTGGCCAGTGTTTGTGACCAAATGGCTACTAAAAAAGACTGGACATACCCCATTTGCAATACCTTGGGTTGTCTACTATTGCAAATGGTATGCCATTATGGGTGTAAATTTCATTCCCGGGCTTCTATACAGTCTCAAAGGCAACGTAACCAATCTGGCGAATTTCAATTTCAAATGTAACGTGCTATATTTGACCCTGTAACTTCCCAAAACGCCATAAAACCTGTACATAGGGGGTACTGTCTTACACGTGAGACTTTACTAAATACAAATATGTGTATTTTATTGCAGTAAAAGCAAACAGTATTATGACACTGACCTTTAAAATGTCATTTAGAACTAAAAAAATCAAAAAAATCGTATTTTCTCCCATTTTTTTCATATTAAATTATGTTTCATAGCTAAATATTTGATATTAAATGAAAGCCCTGTTTCCCCTGAATAAAATGATATATAATAAGGGTGGGTGCATTTACTATGAAAGAGGTGTATTACGGCTGGACAGACATGTAGCGCAAATGCCAGGTTTTGTTTACATTTTGTTTTGTTCACAACGTGTACATTTGGCTCCGTCCTTAAGGGGTTAATATTGTCTCTCAAATGTTTATTATGAATTTTCAATCATATAATAGTCTTCAAATATTTGGCATAAAATTATTCAAAATAGAAGGTCTTTGTACCTTATCCTCCCTTATCTTTGTCATATAAAATATTCCTTATAATTTGTCTTGATAAAGTTAATTATTGATTTATAGTGATGTTCATCTTCATTGTATAATTGATAATTATTTGGATATATTGTATAAAAGTAATAATAATATAGAATATAAATATAGACTATCACATATAATGGTTGGTAATATTACTTTATGGTTCTATATTATTATTATTATTATTATTATGATATTTATAGAGCGCCGTCAAATTCCGCAGCGCTTTACAATGGGTGGACGAACAGACATGTAGTTTTAACCAGACAAGTTGGACACACAGGAACAGAGGGGTTGATTAAATTGATTAACTCCTAAAAAAAAATAATTTATGTTTAAGTCATGTTAAAGCAGGATTTAAATCAGCTTGTTTGTAATTTGTTTAATAACAAAATTAGTGTCAATTATATTGACATTGAGCCTCTTTGTAATTTTATTTATTAACAAACATTAATATTAACATCTAATAGTACTTTATAATTTGTATCTCTTTATGAGACACTGGGTAAATATTAACTTAAAATCTTTTTGGTTTAGCCGATATATTTATTGCGGTTGTGCTGTGTTGCGCATGCGCATTATATATGTGGTTCTGTGGGGGGGGGTTTTTTTTTTTTTAGGTGTGCCATATTGTGCATGCGCGATGTGGCGCGTGCGCAGTATGGTTTTATCTTGTTGCGCGTACGCGTCATTGCGCTATGGTGATTCGGCTGAACCTGATCATGTGACCGACGCTGGGAGTTGCGTCTGATAAGCTATATATGGTCACATGATTGAATCCACATGATTATACCCGGAAATGTAAGTACCTAGCTTTGCTTTGGTGCTTCCAATTGTTGTTAAATTGCCTTATTTTATTAGAGGTTATTTGGTACAACTTGTTTATAATTAAATAATTAAATCAAATGATTAATGAATTGAGGTCTTATTGGCTGAGTTATCCTGTGTTTTCTGACACCCCTAATATGAGACATGATGATTGAAGAGACAATTATGTTTTGTTAATGTTTTTATTATTACTGATTGATGATGTTATTAAGTAATTATTATATCACGTGTTTTTTCACTTGTTAATTGCTACATACACCTATATATAGTGAGTTTTGTATGTGCTTCAGTAGCTTGACAAAGGCCCTAAGGCAGTGATGGCGAACCTTTTTGAGCCCGAGTGCCCAAACCGTAATACATGCCAATTTTTTTTTCCTCAAAGTGCCAAAACGGCAATTAAACCTAAATACTGAGGTTTAAGTTTAGAAAAAAACAACTCATACAGTTGTCCGAACTAATTAACATCTCTGTGTGTGTATTAAGCAGTTTGTGTGTGTGCTCGGCAGTCTGTCTGTATGTGTATTTAGCAGTCTGTCTGTGTACTTAGCAGTCTGTCTTTATTTAGCAGACTGCTGAATACACACACAGACTGCTGAGTACACAGTCTGCTAAATACACACACAGACTGCTAAATACACACACACACACACACACACACAGACTGCCGAGTACACACACACAGACTGCTAAATACACACACACACAGACTGCTAAATACACACACACAGACTCCTAAATACACACAGACAGACTGCTGAGTGTATACACTCAGACAGTCTGCTGAGTGTACACACACAGACAGACTGCTGAGTGTACACACACAGACAGACTGCTGAGTGTACACACAGACAGACTGCTGAGTGTACACACACACAGACTGCTGAGTGTACACACACTGCATTGAGGGGTACAGTGTATGTGTTTGTGTGTGGGGTGATGTGTGTGTGTGGGGGGTGATGTGGGTGGGGTGATGTGTGTGGGGTGGTGTGATGTGTGTGGGGTGGTGTGTGTGTGTGGGGGGTGATGTGGGGTGGTGTGTGTGGGGGTGTGTGGGGTGATGTGTGTGTGTCTTTGTGTGGGGTGATATGTATTGTGATATGTGTGGGGCAGGGGTGCTGTGTGTATGTCCCCCCCCCACTGTTTTCTTTCCCCCCATCCCTCCCTCGGTTTTCTCCCCCCATACCTCCCTCAGTTCCCCCCATCTCTCCCTCAGTTTTCTTCCCCCCTCCCATCTCTCCCTCAGTTTTATTCCCCCTTCAATTTTCTTTCTACCCCCCATCTCTCCCTCAGTTTTCTTCCTCCCCATCTCTCCCTCAGTTTTCTTCCCCCCTCCCATCTCTCCCTCAGTTTTATTCCCCTTTCAATTTTCTTTCTACCCCCCCATCTCTCCCTCAGTTTTCTTCCCCCATGTCTCCCTCAGTTTTTCTTCCCCATCTCTCCTCGGTTTTCTCCCCCCCTCCCATCTCTCCCTCCAGTTTTCTTCCCCATCCTCTCCCTCAGTTTCTTCCCCCTCCATCTCTCCCTCAGTTTCATTTCCCTTTCAATTTTCTTTCTACCCCCCCATCTCTCCCTCAGTTTTCCCCCCCATCTCTCCCTCCAGTTTTCTTCCCCATCTCTCCCCTCAGTTTCTTCCCCTCCCATCTCTCCCTCCAGTTTTATTCCCCTTCAATTTTTCTTTCTACCCCATCTCTCCCTCAGTTTCTTCCTCCTTCCCATCTCCCCTCAGTTTATTCCCCTTCAATATTGCTTTCTACCCTCCATCTCTCCTCAGTTTTCTTCCCCTCCATCTCTCCCTCAGTTTTCTTCCCCCCCCCTCCCCATCTCTCCCCTCAGTTGTATTCCCCTTCAATTTTTCTTTCTACCCCCCATCCCTCCCTTAGTTTTCTTTCCCCCCCCCCACTTGTCCTTGATCTCCTACCTTGTAGCATGACCGTGGAGCTTAGTTTCCTGTACCCAGCCGGACAGGAAGTGCTCTCTCTGTGAGCACTTCATTTTTGTCCGCCCGGGTACAGGAAACATAAGTTCCTAGACAGAGTGCTATGCGCTCACCTCCTGCCGGTCACTCCGGTTTTGCGCTGGCCGGGCCGGTGCACCCTAAGGCGGCCACTTGTGCCGCCTTATGTATGCGCCGGCGGAGCGCACCCTCCCTCCGGCGACCTGTGGCCGCGTGCCCACAGAGGGGGCTCGGCGTGCCACTTGTGGCACGCATGCCATAGGTTCGCCATCACTGAACTAGATAGTGTGATGAAGTGCCCTTCGCCACTTGTGCCTGGAGGGGACTACTGGCTAGCCTCCTGCCTTCCGACTATGGCCCCTGTGCTGATAACTGTATTTTACCCTGCAGAAAGGTTTATTTGTGTATTTCTGCCGGGGCTTTCGGGACTTTCAGTATGTGAGTAGTTCTACCCCAGATAGCTATGCCATGGAACCTATTCGTGTAACGAAAGACTATGGAAAAGACTTTGGCTCCATGACGATTGAGCCATTCGGTAATAATGTGCGCTCAGATTTAAGTTATCTGGGGATATGTTGCATGTATGTGTTTTATGTAGTAATTTTAACATTGTGTAATTTTATGTCTTTTTGTAACCATGTGGTTAATGGAGTCTTGCCTCTGTCCTGGGAGATAATTTGATTACTTCCCAATTATCTCCAGGATAGAGAGGAGGGATTGTGATGTCACTGTGGGAGTGTTTTGTATTGTCTGTGATTGGCTAATATCCAATATGTGTCCCATTGTTCCATCAGGTCCCCTAGGGGAGTGTCCACCTGGTGGACACTTGCATAAATACCAGGCAGGTAGTCCTCAATAAACCAGACCTACTTGCACCTTTCTTGAAGCCTTGGCTCATGCTTGGGGGAAGGGATACCTACACTCTGGGGATTGCTATAATCACTTACTCCCGTCACAGATAGTAATCCCAGAAAACTGGAGAACTTAGCTTGATGGCCGAAGCTGGTTATAAGTGAAAGCCCTTTCCAGAATTGTGAAGATTGTAGTTCACTGAACATAATTTGGGAATTAGAGGTAAGCATAGTCAAAGTCTGTTCTGGGGGGTTGAGAAGGCAGCAAGGTCGGTAAGTGATTTGAAATGTGCAGTACACAGCTAGCGAGAGAAGAAGCTCAGACAGCACTTGGCAACAATGTGGAAACAAATTGATTGAGCAATTTCATATTGCCCGCGGCGTCAGATGCATGGGCAGGGTTGGATTGGTGAAAACCCAGAAGTCATCCGGCTGAATCCTAATCGGAAAGAAATGTTAGTGGAAATCATGACATTAGCCCCCCTCCTAAGCAGCACACTGCGAGTGCTATTGATGAGGTTTATCAGGATGTTTTTTATGAAACGAGGAAATTAATCGAGGGGCATGTATCTTCTACTTGTCTTCCCATGTGTCATCTTCACATCGGATCAAGTATTGGAGTTTACCATGATGAATTAAAGAATCTAAAATGTTTTAATTTGACAGTGACTTCATTGATAATTTTCGCTATAGGAAAAGGTCCAAGGAACAAAGAAGTAAGTTTTTTAGAACGTCTGTTTTTTTTGATATTTTTTGTGCAGAGCAAAGCCTTATCTCTAACTTTATACTAACTTTTGGTATTGGAGCTTGCCTCTCAGAAGACAAACAAGCTGTGTGTGCTAACATGGTCTGTACAGCCTGAGCAAATCAGTCCATAGAATTGTTCAATTCCTCTGCTTTAGCCTCATATATCTCCATCTTTTAACCTAAACCTGGAGGGTCCATGACCCTGTCATGGCTATACTATCCAACTTACAAGTATAAGTCAGAAACAGGAAGACAGAAAGGACATATTACTGGACCTTAGAATGGGCAGATTTACCTTTCAAAAAAGAGAAAAGGCCTAAATGTAATACCAGCCAAGATTAGGATATCAGAAATACGGGAACACCAGATCTAGTCAGGTCAGGATTACAAAGGTCAGAAGATCAAATGAACAAGTGACTATTGGGCTGAAAACATATTTATACACTGAGGTGAACTCTGATTGGCTCACGTCACCCTTGCAACCCTAAAAAAAAAAGGTGCAGGAATGGAGTCGCAGTGATGATTTAGCACTACAAGAACCACAAATTACACTAGCCATCATGTTAGTAGAGAGGTGCCATGACTGTACAGCATTCCTCTCCCTGCCAGAAGACCCAATAGTATTTCCCGCCTGATTGGCACATTCAGTACGTTCTTGAAGTACTGATAGGGGGAGGCAGAAGAGGACCAGAAGGCATGGCTTCCAGATCAACATGCACAGGAATGGAGTTGTGGTGCATTGATCAGCTAAGCAGCCCCGTGACACATACCAGTTTTGTGTCATCTGCAAACACTGACACACGAGTTTCAATGCGTATTTCAAGATTATTTATAAATTTTGCTGAATAGAAGTGATCCTAGAAGACCCCTGAGAACACCACTTACCACCTATGTCAAGCTTGAAAATTTACCATTAATAACTGCTCTCTGAACTATCTTTAATCCAATGCACTACCCAATGTTCCATTTCAGGTTACTCCTCCCATGGGCAAAGCAACATGGTACCGGACAACAGTTTCTTATGCAAAAAGGTGTTTGTATTGGTTTATTTAAATTGTGTACAAAATCCAGGCAGCAATCAGTTTAGTCATAAATCCATTAAAAAGAGAAAATAAAATCTACAAACAACATCCTAGCTCAAATTTGAGCACTTACTAAACATAAATTACTTTCCTTGCTAATCCAGGGTGATAAGCTAACAAACACAGCAAAATTAATACAAGTATCACCAACCTTTAGCACTTTCCCAGGAGTGCTGCTTGGCACAGCATTGCTATCAGCAGGTCAGATCGCATATCCTCCCTTTCTGCTCTGAGGCCTAAAAATTAAAGCCTCAGCAGTTGCTAATTAGGGCAAGTGGAGGGGTACAGGCTATGCAGGATTCTGGGTCCTAAATACCTTCCTTCTTCAACACTCCCATAGACTGTCAAACCAAGAACAAAATAATTTTTATCTAAAACCTATATCTATTTCTTTTAGTCTAAACAATAACCTATTGTGTGTGTAACAATATTGAATGTCTTGTCAAAATCCAAGTGTGTAACAAGCACTACAACACCCTGATCTACATTACACTAGAATCAATTAAGTTAGTTTGGCATTATTTACATTTTATAAAGCATGCTGATTTTTGCTAATGGCATTGTGCTTCCTAATACATTCCTGACAATTATTCCTTAATAATCCTTCAAATAGTGGGGAGTCTGGGCTTTTCTAACCTGATGCATTATAGTCAAGCATATGCACTACTGTATTTACATGCTATAGACTCGCACACTTCTAAAACTGAAGATTGGTTTCTGAATTTTAATAATATAATATGGATAAAACACTAAATAGTAAAAAAAAAAAAAAAAGAATAATTCTAAGGGGACTTTTGTAATCAAAAATATTATTTTCTTTTGGACTAAACTGAAAACTAGCATCAGATTAAAAAATTAAATAATAAAACACTCTTTTAGAAATAATAGAATATAATATCTCAGAACTAAAAATTATGAAGTGGTACAAGAACAAAGACTTAAAAGTGGCAGACTTCTTAGACGGCTTTTATCTTAAACCCTTTGAGACATTAATAGCAGAGTTTGAAATACCAAGCAAAGATTATTATAACTTGATTCGTATTAAATATTATCTAAGGGGGTACCTTTCAAATAAGATAAACTCAAAGGTGCTGGAAGCATTAGAAAATATGCTAATTTCTAATTTTTAACAAAAATATCGTAAAAAAATCCCAATGTTTCTTAAAAACACTGGATAGGGTAAATACATCGAGAGCCCAAATTGCTTGGTCTAAAGACCTTGGATTAAAGATATGTAAATAAATCAGAATCGGAAAAAAGCTGGAGAAAAAAAAAACCTGGGAAAGTCACCTAATGTTTAAATATTTAAGAACTGTAATATAAAATAATGCACATATGGCACATTAACCCTACTAGATAGCATAAAATAGATCCTAATCAATGCCCATTATGTTAGAGATGTGGTACACATGAAGGCACATATGAACACATCTGGTGGTCATGTAGATTAGTTAACAGTACAAGGAATAGGATTTTCCATATAATTTTGGATCTTTGAAAGGTGAACATTTCTACATCCCCTGAAAAAGCCACCTAACATTTACACCTTGATAATATTAACAAAAATGGAAAATTCTTGACCGTTCAGATTTCCATGGCTATGAATATAGTGATTGCAAGAATGTGGAAAAAATATTATCAAGAAAATACTCTGACAATGGTAATTAATCTAATAAACTTCCAATGGAAAGTAGAAAAAGGTTACTTTTCTGCTTTTCAAAGATTTGGACCTTTTATTAAAATTTGGAATCTAACAAGCTATCCTGAAGATGGTTAAAATGTAAAATATACTTTTTTACGGTTTCTCAATTACAATGGGAAGGAGGGGACAAACAGCGTGATCGAGCAGACTTGTCTTTTGTTAATGTATATGTTTGTCATACAGGGACGTGTAATAAGGTTGTAACACAGTTTAACTAATAGAATAACCATGTTATATATGTCTCTATTCTGTATGTAATTCTGTCTTATGTGTTGTTGTGATAGTAGTTAGATGGGGATATCCTGTCTTTTCACAAACTGTGTGTACATTCTGTCAGCTATTGTTGAAATAATAAAAAATTACCAAAAAAAATCCTTCAAATACAATCCCAGTCACAGAAGTTAGCCTCACAGGTCTATAATTTCAAGGCAAAAGTTTTGTACCATTTTTGAATATAGAAACCACATCGGTACACCGCTACAAGTTAAACAGT
>OW240915.1:271757005-271802840 GCA_933207985.1 Pelobates cultripes | reverse complement strand
GCCTGCAGGGACAGGCTATAGACACCAGAACCACTACATTAAGCTGAAGTGGTTCTGGGGACTATAGTGTTTCTTTAATGTGAGGTAAATTAGAGCTCAGTGCCACGAATAATATACTAGATTGCCTACTTACAACCAGATGAGGATGATGATGGGCTCTAGCTTCAGTCTGGCTCCACTGGTCTGGTGTAGAACAGGCTCTCTGGAGGCGTTTTGTAACTGTGGTCACAAAAATCAATGTTCTGGGAGAACGGGAAGCAGCTCCATTTTTTGGGGGCCCTTTACACAGCTCAAGGTCTGGGTCCCAGGGTTCACCTTCATGTTCCACCAATGAGTTTGTTCACAGGGGGTGGAGTGTGTAGGGGATGTCCTGATATGTGTGTAAGGAATGCATTGTGTGAAATTGTGTTTGTATGTGTAAGGGCTGCAAGGTGTGTTTCTGTGTATGTATGGGATGCATTGAATGTGTGTAACAGGGCCGGATTAACATAGGGTCTGATGGAGCTGCAGCTCCAGGCCCAGGCCCATGGAATAGGCCCATTGATTTATAAAAAAAAAAAAAAAAACTTTTATTTTTTTTTTACATTTTTTTTTTCACACACTACTCTTAGGGATTCCACCTGGCTTTTATTTTATTGGCACAGCCAGTATTTGAGGCTGCCTGGCTGGTGCCAATATTACAGTGATACTGGCAATACCAATGCCGGTATTTTTCTCAGTATAAACAAGAGATTACTATGCAATACCAGCACTGGCCAGTAGAGGTCACTGTGTGTGGAGACAGGCAGGGATAGGACGTTCCAGCATATCCCTCCCTGCCTATCTATACTCACTGATCTGCAGCTACAGAGAGTCCAGACAGCAACTCCCACCCTGCAGAGACAGCCTACAGCTCAGGGAAGTAAGGGATGGGGGAAAGGCTGCAAGGAGACATGGGGACACTGAGACTCTAATGGACATTGGGAGACATTATGACACAGACACATGGGGACACAGTGTCCCTATGTCTCCCAGTGTCCCCATGTCTCCCAGCCAGTGTCCCTGGTGTTTCAATGCCCCCTAGTCTCCCAGTGCCCCCAGTCTGCCAGTGTCTCACTGTCCCCATGTCTCCTAGTGCCTCCATGTCTCCCAGTGCCTCAAGTGTCTCAATGTCCCCATGTCTCCAAGCTAGTGTCCCTAGTGTCTGTGGCCTTGGTGTCTCCTTGTCCCCATGTCTCCCAGTGCCCCCATGTCTCAATGTCCCCATGTCCCCCAGCCAGTGTCTCTAGTGTCTGTGTCCCTGGTGTCTGTGTCCCCATGTCTTCAAGTGTCCCCTATTTTCCTAGTGTCCCCATGCGTCCCAGCCCGAGTCCCCTAGTCTCCCAGTGTCACTGGTGTCTCCGTGTCTCTAGGTCTCCCCGTGTCCCCAGGTCTTCCTGTCTTCCTAGTGACATGGGGACCCTGGGATACATGGGGACACAGGGAGACATGGGGTATTGAGACACTGTGATACATAGGATCACTGGGAGACCTTGGGACACGACACTAGGGGACACGGGGAGACATGGGGCACTGAGACACTGATACATAGGAACACTGAGACTTGGAGTAATCGACACATGGGGCACTGGGAGACATGGGGCCACTGGGAGGAATCCATCTATACAGCAGAATCAAACTAAGTAGTTTTTTGGTGATTTTACAGCATTTTCTCTTATGTCACTCCTTGTGATTTACATCATGTGATGTCACCCATACATATTTAATTATGCAAATTAGCAAGGCCGGTATGTTTTTCCAAGAAAGGTGGCAACCTTAACTACTTTTCACATACTCTTACTTAAGTATGGAAACTTAAGAGGGATGTATGGGAACAAAACCTGCGTGGACTGGCTAACAATGAATATAGTTAAAGGGACACTAGAGTCACCAGAACAACTACAGCTTATTGAATTTGTTCTGGTGAGTAGAATCATTACCGTCAGGCTTTTTGCTGTAAACACTGGCTTTTCAGAGAAAATGCAGTCTTTACATTACAGCCTAGTGATAACTTCACTGGCCACTCCTTAGATGGCTGTTAGAGATCCTTCCTGGGTCATGGCTGCCTAAAATGCATCCAAACATTCAGTGTCTCCTCCCTCTGCATGCAGACACTGAACCTTCCTCATAGAGATTCATTGATTCAATTCATCTCTATGAGGAGATGCTGATTGGCCAGGGCTGTGTTTGAATCATGCTGGCTCTGCCCCTGATCTGCCTCTTTGTCAGTCTCAGCCAATCCTATGGGTAAGCACTGTGATTGGATTAGGCCACCACTTCTAATGATGTCACCAGACTGCTTGTTTTTCTGAGTCTAACAGCATGCAGAGTTACAGCTTCAGGCTTGATTACAGTAAGATTTTGCTATATTTATGGAGGCATGAGGGGCCATGGGGGGCTAGATGGTGGTGTTAACACTATAGGGTCATGAATTCATGTTTGTGTTCCTGACCCTATAGTGATCCTTTAAGGTAACGCTGACTTTGGTCTCTCTAACAATGTGGCATGTTCTATTTCTTCTACACTCACTTCATACAGCTTTTCTCTGTCCCAGACTATATACCAGGAGCTTCTGTCTGCTAGTAAGAAGGTAAGGAGACAAGTGGACCAGCGAGTGCTAGGGGACAGTCCTTAGAAAGCGTTGAGCGAGCGCATCATTAAATGCATTTATGCCAAGCTCAGGGTGCTGTCTGCATAGTATGCCCTTAGTTGGCCAGCTGCATGATTGGCAGGCAGCCTGACATGCATTCATACCAGGCTGGCCTTCTAATTCTTTGGGCATGTTCGCCCCTTTTGGCAGGTTACGTGATTTGTGTCAGTGGCACACCCTTTTACCGTGCCCATTGACTTCCTGCTTGACTGGACACTGCTGTAAGGGGTTATGGATTTACTTGAAAGATGAAAACATAAATTAGTGAGAGATTAGCCTAGGGTATGTGTTTTCTTATAGTTGCTGTTTTCTTTCTCTCCAGCACCATCTCCATCAGATACATGACGCTTGGGAGTGTTTTACTGTTTTTGGTCGATATGATTCTGTAATTAGGCCCGTCATAATTGTCAGCACCAGGTCCACTGGGCTCTTAACCTGGCTCTGGTGTGTAAGGGGTGCATTGAGTGTGTGTAATGAATGCATTGTGTGTTTCTGTGTGTGTAAGGGATGCATTATGTGTAACGGTTGCATTGCTTGTGTATGTGTGTCTGTGTGTGTAATGCATTGTGTGTTTTTCTGTGTGCAAGGGGTGCATTGTGTGTATGTGATGAATGTCAATCTCTCCTCCCGCTCCAATTTCCTTCTCCTCCTCCCAATTTCTCTTTCCCCCCTCCTAATATCTCTTCCCCCCTCCTAATTTCAATTTCTCTTTCCCCCCTCCTAATATCTCTTCCCCCTCCTAATTTCTCTCTCACCCCCTCTCTCCTTTCTCACCTTTCTCCTCTTTCACTGTTAATTGCTACATACACCTATATATTGTGAGTTTTGTATGTGCTTCAGTAGCTTGACAAAGGCCCTAAGGCAGTGATAGCGAACCTTTTTGAGCCCGAGTGCCCAAACCGTAATACATGCCAATTTTTTTTTCCTCAAAGTGCCAAAACGGCAATTAAACCTGAATACTGAGGTTTAAGTTTAGAAAAAACAACTCATACAGTTGTCCGAACTAATTAACATCTCTGTGTGTGTATTAAGCAGTTTGTGTGTGTGCTCGGCAGTCTGTCTGTATGTGTATTTAGCAGTCTGTCTGTGTGTATTTAGCAGTCTGTCTGTGTACTTAGCAGTCTGTCTCTATTTAGCAGACTGCTGAATACACACACAGACTGCTGAGTACACAGTCTGCTGAATACACACACAGACTGCTAAATACACACACACACAGACTGCTAAATACACACACACAGACTCCTAAATACACACAGACAGACTGCTGAGTGTATACACACAGACAGACTGCTGAGTGTACACACACAGACAGACTGCTGAGTGTACACACACAGACAGACTGCTGAGTGTACACACACAGACAGACTGTTGAGGCTACACACACATTGAGGGGTACAAGTGTGTTTGTGTGTGGGTGATGTGTGTGTGTGGGGGGTGATGTGGGTGGGGGTGGATGTGTGTGGGTGGTGTGTGTGTGAGTGGGTGATGTGGGTGGAGTGATGTGTGTGGGTGGGGTGTTGTGTGTGTGTGTGTGTCTTTTTGTGGGGTGATATGTGTAGGGCAGGGGTGCTGTGTGTATGTCGCCCCCCTCTCCCCCCCTGTTTTCTTTCCCCCCATCCCTCCCTCATTTTTTTCTCCCATCCATACCCAGTTTTCCCCTACCTCCCTCAGTTTCCTATCTTCCCTTTAGTTTCTCTATACTCTTCCTCAGTTTCTTCCCCATAATCCCTGTTTTCTCCCCCTATAACTCTGTAGTTTTCTTCCCCCCATACTTCCTCAAGCTTTCCTCATACCTTGCTTTTCCCTCTATCTCCCTGCTTTTCTTTTCCCTCTCTATACTTCCTCAGTTTTTCTCTATACCTCTCAGTTTTTATTCCTCTCTACTCTCTAAGTTTTTCCTCTATCTTCCTCGTTTTTCCCTCTATCTTCCTCTCAGTTTTTTCCCTCTACCTCTTCCTCAGTTTTTCTCTATCTTCCTCAGTTTTTCCTCTCTACCTGCTTTTTCCTTACCTTCTCAGTTTTTCTACCTTCCTCGCTTTTTCCTCGCTCTATTATCTCTGCCTTCTACCTTGTAGCGTGGCCGAGCGCACCGCGGAGCTAAGCTGTGAGCACTTCATTTCCGTCCGCCTGGGTACAGGAAACATAAGTTCCTGTACCGCGGCGCGCTCGGCCACGCTACACAGAGTGCCTGGCAGGAGGGAGCGCTATGCGCTCACCTCCTGCCGGTCACTCCGGCTTTGCACCCGCCGGGCCGGTGTGCCCTAAGACGGCCACTTGTGCCGCCTTATGGATGCGCCTGCGGAGCGCACCCTCCCTCCCTCCGGCGACCTATAGCCACGTGCCCACAGAGGGGGCTCGGCGTGCCACCTGTGGCACGCGTGCCATAGGTTCGCCATCACTGCCCTAAGGGGTCGAAACGTTGCCTTTTGGTTCCTGGTTCTAATAAAATTGCCTTTGCTTTGGAATTCGTTGGAGTGCCTGGATTATTTTCTATATTCAAAATTCTATGAAAATGAAGGTGTCTGTGTATAGTGTTGGCATTTAAATGTAGTTGTGTGTTAATATGAACTGTTGCAACGTAAAAGCAGTGGTGTAAGTGTGTAGTGGGTTTGAATGCAGGTTGTGTTTGTGTGTAGTTTTGATGTTTGTATGTAATGCTGGTGTTTTAATATAGGAGTGTGTTTGTATGTAGTGTTTGCATTTGACAGTAGGAGTATGCTTGTATGTAGTTTTGATGTTTGAATGCTGGGATGTATACACATATACACATATGTGGCCACACACAGTGACACAGAAACACACTAACACACAGTTACATAAATGTACCCAAACACTGACACACATAGATACAAACATATACCTATACAGATACATATACACAGATACAAACATATACCTTTACAGATACACACATACACACACATTGGCACACACACTGGCACACACACAGATACAAGCAGATACCTACACAGGTGCATACACACACTGGCACACATACAAACCAATATACCTACACATACCTACACATACACACACACACACACACACAGAGACACGCACATAGACGCAGACACATAAACATACATACACACAGATACACACACATTCATACACTGGCACACACAGATGCACATATATACACACTGGCACACACTCAGATACATAAAAATATCTACACATACACACACACATATATACTGGCACACAAATAGATACACACACAGATAAACACACCTAAACATACACACAAACAAATTGCAATTTATGTATTGCTACCCCCTGTCCCCTTGCTTCCATACATTTTGATTGGAGGAAGCTGAAATCCTGGGGCTGGCTGCCGGTGATAGAAGTCCAAAGATTTCTGCCTGCAGTGCTCTCCCTCCTCCCCTTTCTGTGCTCCTCTGTGTGCTCGCAGCCAGCACGGTCTGTAGGCTGGGAAGAAGATGCTGCAGGGGCCCATCAGGCTCTTAAAGGGCTGCAGCGCGTAACAGGACCCCTGTTTAGCAATAATACCCATTGGGTGGCCCTTAGTGCATGTACCACCCGATGGGCCTTCAAGGTGTGTGGGTGACGGTGCAGCCGCACCGACGGTAGTTTGGCCGTTGATAGATCCCTGCAGTCTCACTGCTCATTTCTCTGCCATTTAGGATTAAAATCACTTTTGTTTCTGTTTATGCAGCCTTAGCCACACCTCTCCTTGCTGTGACTGAAACAACTTGCATGAATACAAAATGGTTTTATTTTCAATCAGATGTTAACTTACTTTAAATGTTTTTAATTGTAATCATTTTGGAGTATATTGCACTCTGAGATATTGTTACATTAATTAGGCAGCATTTAAGTCCTGGGGACCAGATTGTGAAAAAAATAACAATTAATTTTAGTTCCAGTACTCTGCTTGGCTATTATAACAGTTGCCAGTTTAGTAAAGTATTCTCTTAAAATTGTATTTATTTTTATATAAAGGGAAGAAACCTAAAATTGTTAAGACAGAATTACAAGGAAATAAAAATTACCTTCAGATACAAAACCAAATGTAAACCTTCTCATTCATCAAATCTTCACAGAAGCAAAATGCATCTCATCTGCATTGACAGATTATTTTAACACTGTAACTGATTTAAGGTTAGGGTTATTAACATAAACTAATGATAAGGAAATACCTTTTTAGAGATCAATGGCAGAGATTTTTTCAAATTGCTTTGTTCTAAAAAATTAGACACACAGCTGTTAAATGTCTAAACCGCTGGAAATAAAAGTGAGTACACCCCTAAGTGGAAATGTCCAAACTGGGTCCAAAGTGTCACTATTTTTTTGAGACCACCATTATTTTCTAGCATTGCTTTAACCCTTATGGGATGGAGTTCACCAGAGCTTCACAGGTTGCCAGTAGAGTCCTCTTCAACTCCTCCATGACGACATCACAGAGCTGGTGGGTGTTAGAGACCTTGCGCTCCCCCATCTTCCGTTTGAGGATGCCCCACAGATGCTCAATAGGGTTTAGGCCTGGAGACATGCTTGGCTGTGTGTTGAGTTATTTTGACGAGGACAGCAAATTGACACTGTTATACAGGCTGTACACTTACTACTTTATATTGTAGCAGTGTCATTCCTTCAGTGTTGTGAGGGGTGTACTCACTTTTGTGAGATACTGTACACAGAGACATATTTGCAGGATAACTAGATTACTAAAGTCAAAAGGTTGAGGGACTGAAAGATTGCTGGTATCTTCCAAACCTGAATGCTCATTATGGTGGCATGTTTTTCACTTTGTTCTGTACAATTGTACAGCACTGCAGAATATGTTGTCGCTTTATAAATGACAATAATATTAATGATAACAACAACAGTAATAATAAGTAAAACTTAGAAATGAGCGTCACATCGCTGTATAAACACATTCTAGTTTATTTAAATACTAACATTCTATTTAAAACAAAAATAAAAATACATTTGTTAAGGCATTATAAAACGTTTCATTCTGCTAACTTGCTCAGATGAGTCCCCATCAACTGTATCTCCCACCATTTCCTTAGCACATAGGGTTGGGTGAAAACACACATAGTAAAGGATTAACGAGATTATGCCTAATCCCAAGGAAAGAACAGTAGCAATGCTTAAAATAGTGAAAAGTAAAGTGCGCGTTAAATTAGGTTTATAATAGAAGCACAATGTGAGAATCCCTGTGACGGTAAGCACCCTGACGAAATAGTAAACCGAGATTGGGATTTTAGTCTTTTGTCCTTTTACATTGAAAAAGGTAAAAATAAGTATAAATCCAATTATAATTCTATACAGGATTTCCATTCCCGAGGTACTGCAGAAGGCCGTTTCCTGCTTCAATGTCCAACACAAGCCTGCTACCCCTAGCACAGTCATAAGAATAGCAAACAGGTAGGGTTTGCAGGAGAGGAGAAACACGATGCTCACTATCCACGAGGTCAGAGTGAAAAACTTGTACAGTACGTAAGTGATGGCAGGTAACCCAACATTCATTCCTTTTGTTCCCGGCAGAGATTTCCGTAAGCACATCTGGTAGTCGACAGTAGACCATGAAATACTGGATACTGACACCAAAATGGAGGCGTCTGAAATAAACAAAACACTATGAACATGGGAATCTACACAAATCAATGACTAAAGACACAACAGACAAGGCACCCAAGAAGAAAAGTTCAATCTAACTGGGCAACTGGGAATTATTTTGTGTGTTTGCAGATCAATGTTTTTTGTTGTAATTTTGAGTTGGGGGTGAACCACAGCATTATTATGTTTTCATTTCTAACATTAACAAACCGGGAAAATGTATACATAATCACATCTTGTTTTTTCTCTTGTCCGTGCTGTCTCCATCCTCTTGCCTTGCTCACATATCTCTGTGTTGGGAGGGATGCCATCATTTTCAAGTTATAAGGACAATTACAAATAATAGAAAATAAAAACAAAATAGGCAGAAAACATGTGATTTTAGCTCCAGTCAAATTTGTAATACAGTGTATTTTCTTAAAACAGCAATGTTGATATTTTGCCTAAAATCACATCTGTAGTGGCAGTTAGGCTTAGGGCAACTAGAGTAGCTTCCTCATTGAGAAGTTTTGATTTTTGAAGGTCTTTATGTTTGGCATCGTCTTCATAGCATGATGACGACAGATGCTGTTAGTGCGTCTCGTGGAGAGGATTCAATGCTTGCAACAGCGGATTGCGCTAGCGTCCTTGATGCTACTGAATTAGACAGAGATGATCACAAGTTATGTTCTCAGAAAAGGTAGAGTGACTGCACAGAGGAATTGTCCAGACACTAGATTACAGATTTTATATTGGTCTGTTTTTGTTTTTTTTAACATTTGTTAATTTTTTAATGGGTGGTTGGTAAAAGTTTGTGGAAAATAAATCTAAATTGCATTAACATAGACCATAAATAGTTTAGCTTGTAGGTTTTTTTGACAATTTTTATTTATTAGTTTAGTTTTTTTTAATGGTAAAACACATTTGAATTATCTGCAAAGTATAGGCATGTTTTAGCATGCTGGCGTACAAAGTATTTTTGATTCTTCAAGGAGCCATTTTTTATGTAGGCTTTTCTTTTTTTCATTTCAAAGATATTTTGATATTAAGTTTTGTTCAATTTTCTTTTCTCATTCTATTTGTAGTTTATTAAACACAGTAAATTACATCTAACTTGAACAAAGCAAATTGCCTCCAAATTGTTAGGCCAGTTTATTGCTGCAAATTCACCATTTATGGATCATTGTGTATGTACTAAATTCCTTTTATCTGAGAACATCAATATAAATCTCAGTTTCATTAAAACATTTCTCTTCACGTTGTCCTCCTGCCTTTACCAGTAAGAACATTATACAAGAAAATAAAAGGTAGAATTAAACATATTTATTTGAAAAAATGTTGGTATTTTTTGCCTATAGTAAAAAATGTTTTTTACATTACAAACACTTTAGATCATTGTCAGATAGGGTTGCCACCTGGCACACACTTAGACAAATCATACACACAAAGACACACACATATAGACAACAGCAGGTACACAATGTTAAACACACATTTAGAGAATGACACACTGCTATACACACTACTATTCTCACACTCATCCAGATAGTATACATACACGCTGCTACATATACCGAATGCTACATGTACAGTTAGACAGACACACATAGTAAATAGTGTCCTGGTGATTTAAAGAATTTTTTTCCCCTTTCAAGTGTTTTTTTTTCCTATAGATGTTACTTAACATCAAGTGACATTGTGTCCTGTGATGTCATGTATATATTTATGTATAGTAGGGAATAAATATATTATTGAACAGAAGTCCTTAAAGGGATTCTCCAGTGCCAGGAAAACATATTTGTTTTCCTGGCACTGTAGGACCCTGCAGTGTCCCTTTCCCTCCCGCCCCCCATCCCATGTTAATTTGGCGTGAAAAGCGCGGATCTTACGGCCCCCATGCAGGTCAAGAGCTGAAACCCAAGAACGATCAGCAGGACCGTAACCTTTCCAAACAACCAAGTACTGTAAAGTGCCCCGAGAAAACCTAGAATCCACGATAGAAGATACTTCATACTCCTCCTGACCACCCACCACCACCGGAGGGGAGGAACACAAGGAACTGTATATCTATTGCAGACAAGAGGTTTGAGTAAGGACACATGAAAAGTGTTGGGAACCCCCAAAGATGCAGGAAGAGCCAGAGAGTAAGACACTGGATTGATCCTACAAAGCACTTTATAGGGACCAAGGAATCTGGGGGCAAACTTCATGCTAGGGACCTTAAGCTTGATGTTGCGAGATGACAACCAAACCCGGTCCCCCACTTGGTACACCGGGTTGGCACTCCTATGCTTATCAGCAAAATGTTTGAAGCGTTCAGCAGCAGCCCCTAGAGCAGTTTGAACCTTAACCCAGGTAATCCCGAACGAAGGCCAGATGCTCATCCAGAGCAGGAATGGCAGTATCAGAAAATACCGCAGGTAGAACCATAGGATGCCTACCATTATTGACAAAAAATGGACTGTGCCCAGAGGAGTTATGAACAGCATTGTTTCTAGCGAACTCGGCCCACGGGAGTAGTTCAGACCAATTGTCCTGTGTGCTATTAATAAAACAACGCAAATAAACTTCTAATGACTGATTAGCCCTCTCAGCTGTACCATTGGTCTGTGGATGGTAGGAGGAGGAGAAGGAGAGATCAATCCCCAATTGTTTACTGAACGCCCTCCAGAACCTGGACACAGACTGAGAGCCCCTATCAGACACAATATTGTGAGGGATGCCATGCAAACGGACAATTTCACGTATGAAAATTAGGACCAATTCTTGCGAAGATGGCAACTTCTTGAGAGGAATGAAGTGAGCCAATCTTAGAAAAATCGGTCTACAACCATGAGAATAGTAGTGAACCCAGCAGAGCTAGGAAGCTCAACAATAAAGTCCATGGATAAGTGGGACCATGGAATCTCAGGAACAGGAAGAGGCTGCAACAGGCCACAAGGAAGTGCATGAGTCACCTTAGAAACTGCACACACAGAACATGCCTGCACATACTCCTTTACATCTTTCCTGAGTGAATCCCACCAAAATGATCTAGTGATCGCGGCAGTGGACTTATTGATGCCCGGGTGTCCAGCAGTTATATTGTCATGGAACACTTTCATGATATTAACCCTTTCACATAGGGGAACGAACAGTTTATCACACGGTTTACCACTGGGCGCCTGAGGCTGGGCCTCCAGTATGGTGCCAAGCAGTGGAGAAGACAGTGAGAGGACAATAGTAGCAATAATACACTCTAGTGGAATAATAGGAGATGTCACCTATTCCGGAGCGGACGCATTATCAAATTGCCTGGACAAGGCATCAGCCTTGGTATTTTTAGAACCAGGTCTATGAGTAATGAAGAAGTTAAAACGTGAAAGGAACAGTGACCATCTAGCAAGTCTGGAAGACAAACGTTTGGCATCCCCTATATATGCCAGGTTTTTGTGGTCGGTTATGATCAACAGAGGGTCCTTGGAACCCTCCAAAAGATGTTGCCACTCCTTGAGGGCAAGAATAATGGCCAACAGTTCTCTATTGCCAATATTGTAGTTGCGCTCAACAGGAGACATCTTTCTGGAGAAGTAGCCACAAGGATGCAATGGTGTTCCCTGGCTTTCTCTCAGAGAGAACAGCCCCTACCCCTGTCTCAGATGCATCAACCTCCAATATAAAAGGTTTACTGGTGTTGGGATGGTTTAGTATGTCCGCAGAGGCAAATCTTTATTTAAGAGTCTCAAAAGCATTCACAGCATCTTTGGACCATACCGTGCTACTAACCCCTTTGCGAGTCATATTATTGATGGGGCGATTACAGAAGAAAATCCCTTGATGAATCTTCTGTAATAGTTAGCAAAACCAATAAACCTTTGAATGGCTTTTAAACCAGAGGGT
This sequence comes from Pelobates cultripes, assembly GCA_933207985.1. NCBI lineage: Eukaryota > Metazoa > Chordata > Amphibia > Anura > Pelobatidae > Pelobates > Pelobates cultripes. The sequence continues at coordinate 271,790,725 of OW240915.1, read as the reverse complement.
AATGGCCAGTGTAGTACAGCCTCTAGTTTTTTAGGATCCATTTGAAATCCCGATTCAGAGATGTTGTAACCCAAAAAGTGGACTTCAGGCTGGTCAAATATGCACTTTTCTAATTTACAATAAAGTTTATTTTTCAACAACGTCTGCAGAACCTGTTTCACATGGGAGTGGTGAGTTTGAAGATCAGGGGAATACACCAAAATATCGTCCAAATAAACCAAGACAAATGAGTAAATGAATTCCCTGAGTACATCATTTACAAAGTCTTGGAATACGGCCGGGGCGTTGCATAACCCAAATGGCATTACCAGATATTCATAGTGTCCACTACGGGTATTAAATGCCGTCTTCCACTCATGATTCTCTTTAATTCTAACCAAATTGTAAGAGCTCCTAAGGTCAAGCTTAGTAAATACTTTAGCTCCCTGAAGTCTATCGAACAATTCGGAAATGAGTGGGATAGGTTATGCATTTTTTACAGTGATTAGTAAGTGACCTGTAGTCTATGCAAGGGCGTAACTCACCACCCTTTTTCTCAACAAAAAGGAATCCTGCACCAGCAGGTGAGTATGTGCCCTCTTATGTGCCCTTTGCTCAAGGATTCTTTGATGTATTCCTCCATTATTTTACTCTCCTGGGGAGATAAGGCATAAACTGCCCCCTTAGGTGGCATAGCGCCTGGAAACAGGTTAATGGCACAGTCATATGCTCTGTGGGGAGGCAATACATCGGATTGAGCCTTGTTAAACACCTCCTGAAGTTCTCGGTATTGTATGGGAACTCCAGGAGTTTGGGGAGTGGTAGTGGGAATGTCAATAGTATCCAATCTCTTTAGTACTGGTTTTATACATCTCCCCATACACTCTTTACCCCATTCTAATACCTCCCCATTAGCCCAGTCAATATAGGGATTGTGCTTACTCAGCCACGGAAACCCTAATATGATAGGACATGATGGAGAAGTAATAACCTGAAACATCATCTCCTCCCTATGGGAGGCCCCAATAGAGATCGTAATAGGGACAGTTTCGTGGGTTATAAGCGGTTGTGTGAGTGGTCTACCATCAATTGCCTCTACAGCTAGTGGCGTAGGTCTCTCCCTGACCGGTATCTCATTACCCCTAATAAACTGGACATCATTAAAAATTTCCAGCAGCACCTGTGTCCATTAGGGCACTGCAAGAAAACTTCTTGTTATCAAGGGAAATAGATATCTCAAGGAGGAATCTACTTTTGTTTTTGTTAGAGGACAACTCCATCACACCTAAGATCTGTCCCCTTAAGGTTCTTAGGTGCGGAAGTTTTCCGGACGCACTGGGCAATTAGTTATCATATGTCCCTTTCTACTGCAATATAGGCATAACCCCTCCCTTCTCCTATACTGTTTTTCAGCCTGAGACAGTCTAGTGACCCCCCAACTGCATAGGTTTGGGTTCGGACTGTACAGGGAGGTTAGACAAAACAGGTTTAGAGAATCGAGGTGCTAGGGACATAGCCGTACGTCTCGTCTTGCTTCTGGTGACCTCTCGGAGTCTTAACCTATTATTAATATGCATGACAAACGTAATAAATTCGTTAAGACTCTTAGGTAATTCTTTAGCTGCTATCTCATCTAGTATAGTCTCTGAGAGACCCTTTTTGAATGCTGAGATTAACCCATTGTTAGTCCAATCTACGTCGGAAGCTAAGGTACGTAATTCAATAGCATAATCCGAGATAGACCGGTTACCTTATCTGATGTGCATTAGGGCAGTGGAAGCGTCATCCTCTCTACCCAATGGCTCAAACGTGAGCTTGAATTCGGCAAGGAATTCCTGGTAATTATGAGCAATGCTCCGATTACTCTCCCACAACGGATTAGCCCAGGCAAGGGCCTTGCCATTTAATTGATTGATTAGATAACCAATTTTTGCTCTGTCCGTGGGGAACGACCCTGGTGAGGCCTCAAAATGGTACTCCACCTGATTAAGAAAACCCCTGCATTCCTGGATATTGCCATCAAACTGTAGGGATGGCGATAAGAAGATGCTAGGAGTCATATTAACAGTGGGTGGAGGTACACAGGGTAGAGGTGCTATAGGAGGAGATGCTGCAGATGCGCCATTCTAGCGAAAGCATACTGAAAGCCTGAGCGAATTGATCCATGCGGTGATCATTCTCCTCTAATTTCCTCTCGCAAGCAGCTATGTGCTGACACAGTTCTACAGGATCTATGGCCATGTCGTAATGTCAGGATTACTGTTTGATCCAGCACGTAGAACTGTATAGCACGAATGACAAATAAGTAACGTATTACCGGTCCTTAGAATGGCCGGATTTAACGTACCTAGAATAGTCAAAAATACTAGCCGAGGTCAGGGAACACAGAAAGGGACGCAGCGATGAGGAAAGCCAAGAGTCAGGATACCAGAATATAGAGAAGTCAATAAACAAATCCAAAGTCAAAAACTATAAACAGGAACGCACTCTCGCACAACCACAAGGGAAACCACAACAGGGCACTGAGCAGGATGAGAACTGGGCCTAAATACCCCTCCTCTAGATCTGATAGGCTGTAACCGGCCATTGACCCCAAAGTCAGTTACCAGGTTGCCATTTGCATAATTGCTGCTCAGCATTAACCCTTCTGTGGATTAGGTTGCTGCTCGGCACAACTTTTCCTGTGTGGACAGTAAATGTCATTAACCACATTTTTATAAGCGGATATATATATATATATATATATATATATATATATATAATTATGCTAATTAGTATGGGCAGTATTTTTTCCCAAAAATATGGTAACCTTATTAACCGATAATTACATGATTTTTTTTTTCCCACTTATTATTACTATTGGTATTTATATAGTGCCAACTAATTCCGCAGCACTTATCTGCATGGGTATATTCTTTTTTCATGTATTGATCTGTGTTGAAGACCTGACTCTTGTGTCAAGCCACTGTCCCACACATACTCTACCCTAGTGTTCACAGCAGAAAGCCATACCTTAGAAGCCTTCCTATTATGTATAAACTTGTCTACTTTGATGGTCAACATTCTCTGATAGTTCTATATGGTCTGGTTGCTAGGAGTAGCTACAAAACAGGAGGTAACCTGTAATGAAATAATAGGATATAGTAATAATACTAAACACTAGTTGGCAAACCGATTCAATCATTTCATCATTTTTGCTGCATTTTCATACTAGAAGGATGTGTATTTATCCTCTTAAGGAACAATGATATATGAAACCGAAAAAGAATCGATTAAAAACGGTCTTATATAATCTAACAACAATAAAAATGTCAGAGATACCAAAATCTGTCAAATATTTTTAAGAGGATTAAACATCAGGAAGGAATCATACATATCTGTCCACATACATTGAACAATACTTATCCGGCCATGCTCCATCAGGATGTAAATCTGAAGAATTAGCTGGGGAATGCTCTCTAGGTAAGTTTTAAATACACGTAGCATGCTCAGATCTGTCATGGCTTCCACAGCTATTTTCTTCTTAGTTGCAGAATCATTTGTTTTCTGTTTGGATAATGTTGCCAGATATCCATACTTCAATGCATACCAGTACCTAACGAATAAAATATATACATTATCTAAAAATATTATATTAAGGGTTGGAATCTGGATTATTTTTCCTATGTTACCTACGAAGATACATTTTCTGGATTTATCTCTACATTTAAGGCATGTGATGGACATAATCAATCTTTACTCACAAATTATGATAGTTACTGTAAATACACAGAGATATATATCTTGGCTTAGAATAAAACAAGAAAAATATATTTTGAAAATTAATAATAATTAAAAAAACATTACTTCAGTAAAAATCTCAAGAAAGTCAAACGTAATTTAACTACTATATTTGAATATTACAATTTATAAATGATGGTGTAGATTTGGAAAAATCCAAGAATTTACATACTACAATGTGGACATGAACAATATGTGTGCCTATATTATTATATTTTCCTCAGTTGTCTTATCATAGGAGTCTAGGCAAAACTGTTTTTTGAAATGTACTCACTAAAGAGTAAGTTGTGGAAAGCTAAATAACCAACTCTCAATGTTTAGAGTAAAAAGAGAGGCGTAACTAGAAACCACAGGCCCCAGTGTAAAAATTGGCCTGGGGCCCCCTGTGTGTCTCATTCTGCCCCCCTCAGCCCCTTCATGTGTCTCATTTTCCCCCTGAGTCCCAAAAACTCCATGTGTGTCACTGGGAGCACTTCCTGTGAGATAGTATTCCGCTCAGTCACACTACATGCAGTCACCCAGCTACTGCGCACCCTGGGCTGGTGCGATTGTGCACCGGCCCTGGAGTTATTTCGGCCCACCAGTCACAGGGGTTGACAGCACAACTTTGATCTCTGGAGTGAGGGGCCCGTTCGCAGCTGCAACCCCGGCGACCATGGTAATTATGCCACTGAGTAAAGAATTGTTGAGATGGAATAAAATTACTAAGTCAACTTACCTGAAAATGACAAATTTTCATCATTTTACAATGTATTTAACCACAGTTCTTTGCTTACTGAACAGATTTCTGTGCTTGCTGCTGACGCCCATTTAACTTAATTTTGGCACCAAGCAAAGAAGCAGGACATTAACCCCTTAAGGACTGGACTGTTTTTGCGATGTTGTACATTTGCGACCAGGAATATTTTTACACTTTTGTGGTGTTTGTGTTTGGCTGTAATTTTCCGCTTTCTCATTTACTGTTCCCATACAAATTATATATTGTTTTTTCAGGACAAAATGGGCTTTCTTTACATACCATTATTTATATAATCTCATGTATTTTAATTTAAAAAAAATAAAAAAATATGATGAAAAATTTAAAAAAATACATGTTTTTTGACTTTTACTTGAAAAATCTTTTACTCATCTACAAAAGCGAATTAAAAAAACTGCTAAATAGATTCAAAATTTTGTCCTGAGTTTAAAAATATCTAGTGTTTACGTGCTTTTTTGCTTTTTTTTTGCATGTTATAGGGCTATAGGTACAAGTAGGATATTGCGGTTTCAAAACATACATTTTTAAAATTTATCAATAGTGACATTGTAACACTATTATCTGTCATAAATCTCTGAATAACACGCCACATGTACATATTTTTTTTAAAGTAGACAACCCAGAGTATTCAATATGGGGTATGTCCAGTCTTTTTTAGTAGCCACTTAGTTGAAAACACTGGCCAAAGTAAGCATTCATATTTGTTTTGTGTGTGAAAAAAGTAAAAAAACTAAATTGAACGTTAATTTTGGCCAGTGTTTGTGACCAAGTGGTTACTAAAAAAGACTGGACATACCCCATTTGCAATACCTTGGGTTGTCTTCTTTTGCAAATTGTATGCCATCATGGGGGTAATTCTCATTCCTGGGCTACCATACGCTCTCAAAGGCAACGTAACCAACCTGGCCATTTTCAATGTAAAAATATTTGACCCATATATTTGACCTTGTAACTTTCAAAAATGCTATAAAACCTGTACATGGGGGGTACTGTTTTACTCAGGAGACATCGCTGAACACAAATATTAGTGTTTAAAAACTGGAAAACGTATCATAACAATTATATCATCAGTAAAAAGTGCTGTTTGTGTGTGAAAATGCAAAAAAAGTCACTTTCACTGACAATATCATCGCTGTGATATGTTTTACTGTTTTGAATCACTAATATTTGTGTTCAGCTAAGTCTCCCGAGTAAAACAGTACCCCCCATGTACAGGTTTTAGGGTGTCGTAGAACGTTACAGGGTAAAATACAGTGCTAGCAAATTAAATTCTCTGGACTTTCGGCCTGGGTTGGCAGGCAGGTCCCTCAAATTGCAATCAATAAAATTGCTTAATTATGTAAAAATATTACATAAATACGCACGTAGAATTTAAATATATATGCATATTTATATATTTGAAGTCTACGTATATATTTATATAATTATTTATGTAATTTTGTATATGGACGTATGTATATTTCTTATTATTTTTATTTATTTTTATATACATAGATATATATACAAATTCATTCTAAGTGTATTTTGATATAAATATATTAATTTTAAAATACAGTTAGAATAAAATTTCATATAGCTATATAATTTTTTTAAAATTTTTTATTATTATTTTAAAATTTTTTTATTTAATTTAAATTACTTATTATTTATATTTTATAATAATATATATATACACAATATATATAGTTATTATATATATTATATATATACGTGTGTAATTTAATTATAAGTGTATTTTTATATTAATATAAGTACATATTAATATAAAAATACAGTTAGTATGACATTATATATATATGATATATAGACATATATTATATAGATATAATATATGTCTATATATCATATTTATACATATATAATTATTATTATTTTTTTTATTACCATTAACTTTAATTTTTTTTCTGATTTTACACTAGCAGGGAGACTGCCTGTCAGCACAGGCAGTCCCTCTGCAGGCAGCACTATGGACACCTATTGTGACCATGTGATCGCTGTGTTGAGCTATCACATGGCCACAGGGGTCCTAATTCAGTGTGGGGAGACTGTCTGGGCTGCAGGCAGTCTCCCCACAACCGGAGGAACACTGATCGCCGCCGGGGGAACGACGGCGATCAGGTAAGTACCCCCAGACCGTTTGGACGGTTCAGGACCGTCATCGGTCGGCAAGGCAAAAATGCCGATGACGGTCCTGAACCGTCCTCGGTCCTTAAGGGGTTAAGCAGGACATTAACAACTTTGGCTTAATGCAACAGTTTTGTGTATAGATCATGCCCCTGCAGTCTTACTGCTCAATTCTATGCCATTTAAGAGTTAAATCACTTTGTTTATGCACCCTAGTCACACCTCCCTGCATGCGACTTGCACAGCCTTCCTAAACACTTCCTGTAAAGATTATTCTAATGTTTATACTTCCTTTATTGCATATTCTGTATAATTTAGAATTTCTTATCTCTTGCACTGTTAATAGCTTGCAGGGCCCTGCAGGAGCCTCCCGTGTGTGATTAAAGTTTTAAATTTAAAGCGCAGGACATAAAAACTTTTAAAGTAAGTTACATGTGACTGAAAGTGAAAGCATTTTTTCATGCATGCTGTGTGAGTCACAGCCAGGGAGGTCTGGCCAGGGCTGCATGTACAGAAACAAAAGTAATTTAACTCTTAAATGGCAGTGAATTGAGTAGTGAAATTTCACGGGCATGATCTACAGACCAAAACTGCTTAATTAAGCTAAAGTTGTTTTGGTGACTATAGTGTCCCTTTAAAGTGCCAATTTCATGAGAAAAGTTGCACTTTTATAAAAAAAATTAAAAAAAAAAAAAAATGATGAAGCATTCTATTGGCAAAACACTGCAACTGTCGCTCATGCTCCTTATGTCTCCAAAGTTTTTCTATGAGGATTATTTGACTGACACAGAGATTAACAGTATTGATGATCTCTCAGGTGTAGTCAGGAGCTGCAGTGGAAAGATAGTCTCTCCGCTGGAAAAAAAAAATGAGTAAAAAAGTTTTTAAAAATACAGGGAGAAACAAAAAAAGGTAGGAAAAACCCACACCACTCAGTGCCTATCAAAATATGGCACCAATGGTGTAGGTGAAACCACCTAGTACCTAATGGAGGCTCCAAGGGTCTCCAGGGGCCTAACCCCAAAATTGTATATATGAAAAAAGAAAATGAAACATACAGAGAAAGAACAGCTGCAAAAAGCAGGTGTATCTAACTGCATGAATCTGGAAAAAAATAAATAAGGTTCTCACAAATAAAACAGAAAAATAAAAAATAATAAAAGTGTATCTCCTAGTGATAATTTAAAAACATAGACTAATGGTCTACGCTGCCTTTTAACCTTCTCTTCATGTACAATACACTGATACACAGTGTTTCTATTCACGGAGATAAGTGGGAGGAGTTTATGCTAATGTAATAGATATACCCGCCCCACTCTCTCCGATAGTATCAATCACTTTGTGGAGAGCGCGGGAAACAGTTTATCCCGCCCTCTGCCAGAGGTAGGATTCTTATTGGTTAGGAGAAGATACGAACGGGGTATTTTAAGCGCATACTGAGCAGTCCTTGTTTTGCCTCTGACGAAGGTGCTACTAAGAGCACTGAAACGCGCGTCAGGCGTTTTTCTCTGTCCGATTTTTTGGACTTCACTGGTTTGCCCACATTTATCACTATATGGCACTATAAAGTTTTGTGGACACTTATGTATGACTAGATAGACCTATTTATTTAGACTTTTTCCTTCTTACCACTTTTTGAGCTGGATTAGTATATACTTACTAGGGGACTGGATAATATGTTGCTTTTTTTGTGACTAGTACATTGTCTGCTACATTGTTAAGCAACTCTTTGTTATTTTCCCCTGTCATATTCATTTCTATCTACCTGGCTCTGTCTAATAGATATGCCGTGGGCACCCTAAGCTCCACGATATCTATTTCCTCTGACTATACATTTGTATTAGGCTATAATATATACCTAGTTTGGTATTTCCTCTCTTAGGTATTTCATTATTATTATTTTTTGTGGTAATTGTTTGTCTTTATATTGTTATATCCCTTCCCTGGTTTAGTTCTATATTTTTGTTAATTTAGTGGACACAGTAGAGCAAGATATATTAAAGTTCATTTTCTGGTGCCCTACCTTGTACATAGATTTATATACTCTATACTAGAAATATGGGATACCATTAGTCTATCTTTTTAAATTATCACTAGGAGATACACTTTTATTATTTTTTATTTTTCTGTTTTATTTGTGAGAACCTTATTTATTTTTTTCCAGATTCATGCAGTTAGATACACCTGCTTTTTGCAGCTGTTCTTTCTCTGTATGTTTCATTTTCTTTTTTCAAAAATACAGGGAGTGCAGAATTATTAGGCAAGTTGTATTTTTGAGGATTAATTTTATTATTGAACAACAACCATGTTCTCAATGAACCCAAAAAACTCATTAATATCAAAGTTGAATATTTTTGGAAGTAGTTTTTAGTTTGTTTTTAGTTTTAGCTATGTTAGGGGGGTATCTGTGTGTGCAGGTGACTATTACTGTGCATAATCATTAGGCAACTTAACAAAAAACAAATATATACCCATTTCAATTATTTATTATTACCAGTGAAACCAATATAACATCTCAACATTCACAAATATATATTTCTGACATTCAAAAACAAACCAAAAACAAATCAGTGACCAATATAGCCACCTTTCTTTGCAAGGACACTCAAAAGCCTGCCATCCATGGATTCTGTCAGTGTTTTTGATCTGTTCACCATCAACATTGCGTGCAGCAGCAACCACAGCCTCCCAGACACTGTTCAGAGAGGTGTACTGTTTTCCCTCCTTGTAAATCTCACATTTGATGATGGACCACAGGTTCTCAATGGGGTTCAGATCAGGTGAACAAGGAGGCCATGTCATTAGATTTTCTTCTTTATACCCTTTCTTGCCAGCCACGCTGTGGAGTACTTGGACGCGTGTGATGGAGCATTGTCCTGCATGAAAATCATGTTTTTCTTGAAGGATGCAGACTTCTTCCTGTACCACTGCTTGAAGAAGGTGTCTTCCAGGAACTGGCAGTAGGACTGGAGTTGAGCTTGACTCCATCCTCAACCCGAAAAGGCCCCACAAGCTCATCTTTGATGATACCAGCCCAAACCAGTACTCCACCTCCACCTTGCTGGCGTCTGAGTCGGACTGGAGCTCTCTGCCCTTTACCAATCCAGCCACGGGCCCATCCATCTGGCCCATCAAGACTCACTCTCATTTCATCAGTCCATAAAACCTTAGGAAAATCAGTCTTGAGATATTTCTTGGCCCAGTCTTGACGTTTCAGCTTGTGTGTCTTGTTCAGTGGTGGTCGTCTTTCAGCCTTTCTTACCTTGGCCATGTCTGAGTATTGCACACCTTGTGCTTTTGGGCACTCCAGTGATGTTGCAGCTCTGAAATATGGCCAAACTGGTGGCAAGTGGCATCGTGGCAGCTGCACGCTTGACTTTTCTCAGTTCAAGGGCAGTTATTTTGCGCCTTGGTTTTTCCACACGCTTCTTGCGACCCTGTTGACTATTTTGAATGAAACGCTTGATTGTTCGATGATCACGCTTCAGAAGCTTTTTGCAATTTTAAGAGTGCTGCATCCCTCTGCAAGATATCTCACTATTTTTTACTTTTCTGAGCCTGTCAAGTCCTTCTTTTGACCCATTTTGCCAAAGGAAAGGAAGTTGCCTAATAATTATGCACACCTGATATAGGGTGTTGATGTCATTAGACCACACCCCTTCTCATTACAGAGATGCACATCACCTAATATGCTTAATTGGTAGTAGGCTTTCTAGCCTATACAGCTTGGAGTAAGACAACATGCATAAAGAGGATGATGTGGTCAAAATACTCATTTGCCTAATAATTCTGCACTCCCTGTAATTAAAGTTAAGCAGTGGTGGGCCCTAAATTTACCCAAAAAGAAACACTCCAATGTTAAAGTGATACATTTGTTTTTAACTTTGGAGTGGTATTCTAAAGAATTAGCCTCTATACTACTATTCATTCCATTCATCCCCACTTTTTGAAAATTATGTAAATGTGCCATAATGGCATAAAGAAAACCAACATTGGCTTTTTGTTACCTAAAGAGTTAATCCAACTGCAATGGCCACTTGTGCTTTTATAAGTGGTCATGGTGATAAAAGTCTATATGTGCAGTGTTTCTGCTTAAAACCCTGCATATTCACTTATGTAAACATATAAAATTAAGTCCTGCGCTCAAACGCCCACTACTCCTGCTAATTATGCTAAAAAGGTAAACAATTTCTAATACGGCAAAGAGGGGTATCTTTCTAAACCCTACACACTTATTTACCCTTAATAGGAAACACATGGGGTGGCGGGCAGCATCGTAACATGGCTGTGTAATACAAAAGCAATTACAAAATTAAGCTCTGCGCTCAAGCACCCACTTCTCCTGGGCAGCAGCTATAGTACACATCAGCCCCAATAAAATAAAACCAAAAAAACAAGTTACTTGATGTGGCAGGTCAGCTTACACTTAAATGGTCATTGCAAGAGCAAACACTTTTAAACAAATATACAAACCAAAATAAAGGAAATTTCGAGAAGTATGTAATAAACTTTTATAAACTCATTTTAAACTTGGTCAGATTGCATTATTGGGCACACCTCTCAGCTAGAAGGGCTTTTCCATCCACCCCCAGCCCCCAACGCCACTCTCCCTGTGATTTCCTTATACCAGCAGTGATCATATTATCATGAACTTACCTAACGAATATTCCTGATAGAAAGAGATGGACAACAAGTATCCATGTTAATTTCCTGCTGTCTTTCTCAACATCCTTAAACCATGTGTAGCTAAACACCTGAATTATTATTGCACCGACAAGAATGAAAAAAATTGTTAATAGACCATAAAGATGAAGTTCTTGCTGAAAATATTTCATCGCTATCCATAGATCTACTCCAACGTCAAACAAAAAGGTAAAAATCCCCATTCCTGTCATGAAGAAATTCCATCTTGTAAAACTCATCATTTGGTGATTTTTCTCCTGATTATTGTGTTTTAAATTCATTTATACTCTTCATATTTATATATTAATCCTCATACTGTATGGAATTAGATTGATTACAGTCAGAAGTCTTCATGTCTTGACATATGCAGCTCCATGTTTGATTCAGATTCCATAGTTCATGTAAAATAATTTGCATATGTCTTTGCAAAAATGTAAAATCATGTTTTCCTCTGATTATCCAGTTCCTCTGGCAACCAATGGAAAAGCATACGTGGGAAAGTCATGATAAATACTTCATAATTGTCCATATGAGGTCTTTTTAGCACCATTTGGCTCTACAGCCATTTTGAAATGAACCTGAAATATATAAAGGAAATAGTGTTAGTTAAATCACTATTCCAGTGCAGTTTTATACAATGCACAGAAACAGATTCCTTGGCCAGGGTTTCCTTCTGTAAATGGTAGCCAATGTCCTTTCTCCCACATTCCACAACCATTTTTGTAGGTTAAACTTTACAGCAGCATTATAGCAGCCAAGGAGGAGGCGGGGAATAAAGTCATTAAGCATTAACTACTTCTCAATGACCAGCCATGGGCGTCCGCAGGGGGGGGCCCCCCCTGGATTTTTCAGCTTGTGCTGCTATTTTTCGTGTGATTGAAAAATGAACTGCAATACCGGAGAAGGAACAGAAATGAGCAGGAAGGGACATCAAGGAGCAGAAAGGGGCAGCAAGGAGCTGGAAGGGACAGCAAGGAGCTGGAAGGGACAGCAAGGAGCTGGAAGGGCCAGCAAGGAGCTGGAAGGGACAGCAAGGAGCACAAAAGGTAAAGTAGGAGAAGGAACAGAAATGAACAGGAAGGGTCAGCAAGGAGCTGGAAGGTAAAGCAGCACAAAGGTAAAGTAGAAAGAGCAGAAAGGGTCAGAAATGAGCTGGAAGGGGCAGAAGGAGCACAAAGGTAAAATAGGAGAATGAGCAGGAAGGTCCTGCAAGGAGCAGGAAGGAGCACAAAGGTAAAGGAGCAGAAAGAATCAGAAGGAGCACAAAGGTAAAGTAGAAAATGGAGCAGAAAGGGTCTGCAAGGAGCAGAAAGGGATCAGAATGAGAAAGGAGCAGAAGGGCGCAAAATAAGCAGAAAGTAGCAGAAAGGTAAAAGAGCAAAAGGGGCCAAGGATAGAAAACAGTGTCAGAAGAAAAAAAAAGACTGTCAAATGAAGGAGAGGAAAAGGAGATTGGAGCAGGAAGGACAAATGAAGTGTACCCTCCACTTTATTCTGGACACCACATCATAAGGCTTTGGTACCTGGGCCAGGCAGGGAAACGCTGGACTTTCTCATCTCCCCAGGTAAAAAAATTATCAGTATTAATGTGTTCACTTTTATTTACTGAGTGTCAGGAAGCACAGAGTGCCGTTGGGTAGGGGTGTTGCTGATTGGCTAGAGTGGTCAGCTGGCACTCTAAGCCAATCAGTAGCTCCCTATTCATAAAAAAGTAAAAATATTTTATGAACCGGGAACTAGCGATTGGCTTAGAGTGTCAACTGTCCACACTAGCCAATCAGCGGCACCCATGCCTGACGTCAATCTGCACTTCCTGACACTCCGTTTCAGAAGCCAAATACCACTGAGCGACCTGGAGCTGGAGGAAGCCTTTGGGGTTAAACCATTTGAGAGTGATTTAACCCCTTAAAGGAAAGCGAGCACCCAGGGGCTTCCTGGCATCATAGCATTTTCATTTAGGTGAAGTTGTTATGGTGACCAGAATGGTCCTTTAATTTGTTTAAAGGAACACTATAGTGTCAGGAATACAAACATATATTCCTGACACCATAGTTGTGAAAACGCTATTCAACCTGGCTTTATGTGATAATGGCTATGCCCCTTCCCTTTCATGACACTGTCAAAAAGTGCCAAGCATGGATGTCATTACAATTATGCCCCCCCCCGGAAAAATTCCTGCGGACGCCCATGTGACCAGCTTAGTTACTGTATGTGGACATTATACTAGCATAAGATATCTTATATTCTTGATACATTCCCAGTTGTATTCCTACTAATTAAATTCATCACAAATACCTTTAAGCTGTGTATTGGTCCATTTATATACTTACACAAATTTGTCATACCTACAGTTTGTAAGAAAAACAAAAAGGACTTCTGCTTTTATGCAAATATTTCAGAACGTCTTTTAAATATTGCAAGAGAAACGTTACCATGTAGACTCAAACATTTCAATCCTCTGATATTTATCTGAACGATAAAAGTTTAATTGAAAAATTAACATAGAATATACCTCATCCGCAAATCATAAAATGGCCATTGTGTTAGGTAGGCTTCCCGTGTTTAATTTACATGTATGTTACCTTTTAAATAGAAAAAAAGGGAACTGGGAGGATAAACACTGTTTGGTAACTCCAGCTCTTACACTATTTGGGGATTACAACTCACAGGAAGTTCAGCTCAGAGAAACTATAAATATACATATATAAGTGAAGTCCAGCAAGATTTGTATGTTGCTGAACCTTAAAATAATGAAATAACTTTTCATTAAAGGAACACTGCAGACACATAAAGCAAGTCAGCTTGCTAGAGTCTGTCATATTTGTTACAGTTTATAAAAGTGCAGATTCCAAAAGAAATCAGCACTTTAAAACTGGTGGATAGAAGCCACTAAGAGCCATAGATCCCTGTATTGAAAGCATTCCTGTACCTGGAGAATGGCAATGTTCTCAGCTGCACATTGCGATGAAGGGGTCTGTGTGCCTTTAGTGTTCATTTAAATTGTTAAAAAAGATATATAACAACATTTGCAGTAGAGTGTTCCGTTAAGGTTCTGAGATCAAGGGGAAAAAAACTTGTTGAGTATCAGAATGTTGTATGGAAGAACAATCAATAAGATTATTTGCATACCAGAGAAGACTACAAACTAATAGACCATGAAGAGAAAATATTTACCTGCAGGGTTTTTCCCTGCAGACTAAATATCAACTGATGTGTTAGACTAACTCAAGTTAGTCTTCTGACCTTTTCCTCATTAAAGTTCCTTTACATTGGTCACTACAGCTCATGGCAGTCGTATGTAACTGATTCATCAGTAGATGTTGGAAAAGATGTGAAATGCAAACTTACATAGCACAAACTAATGGAGACTTAAGAGTTTTCACAAAACTGAGCTTATACCAGCACTGTCACACCAAACTTACCTTTTCCCAATCACTTCCTCTTCTCTTCCTTTCGTCTTTCTTCTTTTAATTTTCCAGCTATTTCTAACAAAAAACATAAGACAAAGTATGGACTACTTTGTCTTGTATATAGTTCCTACTGTTGACTTTTTTTGGCACAAGGAGGAGTAAGCTGAACTTCTCACCCAATACTCACCCCTCCTCCATGTTCTCGTGTTGCCTCCATTCCAACTGCCGCTAATGGATGGTGGCTGAGGGGGACAACAGGTCACAACCATTATCACTTAGAGCCCCTACCAGTGCTAATGGATGGGGACTGGGGGGTCCCCCCGTTAATTATTTAATAGGTGCACCATGTTAGGGGCATGGGGGACCTGTGCCTGGTCCACCTTTATTGGATTTAGGGGGGAGGGGGGATTATTTTACAATAATTACGACATTCTGTTCGGAAGAAATTCAGTAATTTAGTGTACATGGCAGGACGTTTGGAAGTGGCGAAACGATGCAACACGAGAATACAGAGGAGAAGTTAGTATTGAAGGAAAACTTTCTTTGAAACAGGAAGTTCCGCTTACTTAAGCGCCTCCTTGATTTAAAAAAAAAAAAAAAAAGTCAAGCTCAGGAAATATACAGAAGAAAAAGTAGTCCCTACATTGTCTAATGTTATTAGTTAGAAATAGCTGGGAAATGAAAAGAACAAAGACAGAGTAGGAAAGAGGAATAGAAGTTGGAGCGATTGGGAAAAGGTAAGTTTGGCATGACAGTGCCGCTTTTGCCAGAGGCTACACGACCTCACTAATGCTACCCGGAACATTCATCCTATATTCTTTACAGCAAATTTTAAAAAATTACTGAATTGATCGTAACAGTAGTAGAAAACAGCTTTAACTATTTTTTTATAACTGCCATATATACATATTTTTCATATATCACTCACAAATTGGAGTTATATATAGCACCGTATCAATCTTACCACTGGTTAACCTTCTTTGACTTGAGCAATGTACAAGCTATTAGCTTAATACCCTATTGTTAAATTGCAATATAATGTAACAGTTTATATAACCCATTCACAAACCCGCATTATTTCAAATTGACAAAAAGGAGCACTTCAATTTTAGGGGTGTATGTGAGAGATGTGAGTGGGGGTATGGCCAGGGGCGGGGCTGTTCTAAAAAAAATTCATGGGACTTACTAATAAGAATGTATGCAACAAAAATGCAATTTATAACAAGAATAATGTATCTTATTTACACAGACTGTACATATTTACAGTCGGGGCACGGCCGGGGGGGGAGCGGGGCCGTGCCCCGATCCGGCAGCTTCCGTTGCCAGAGTAAGTTGCTGTCTCTTTAGAATCGGCATGTGTTCTGGCCGTCCCACGGTCACCCGGGTCTGGTTTTATGATCCCGGGTAGGCCTTAGGGGTCCTTTATGGTGCCTACAGCCCCCTTTACGGGTCTGATTGGTGTCTTTGTAGAGCTGATGTCCTCCTCCCCATTATTATAGCGGGCAATCCTGTCTTCAGGCCTTCTGTGCTCATTTCAGATACCGATTAATTTGTTTGGGCCGGGAGCCCTGATAGTCTGCTGCCATGCGGCTCGGCGGCCCAGCCCCGCCCCCCTGCAAGGATTTTTGGGTACACAGGTGAAGATGATTCCCCCCCTACAAATAAAAAAACATCTTCACCTGTGTGTCTCTTAACCTCCTTTTGTGACTTATCTCTTTTAAATGTCTTACCCCCTTTAGTGTATCTTATCAAAAGCGTCCTGCACCGCGGTCCTCTCTGCCCGGCCACTCTACTCTGAGTGACTGGTAGGGGGGAGAGCTGTGTGCTTCCCTCCTGGCGGTCACTCTAATCTAACGTCCCCCGGGCTGGTGCTCCCTAAGGCCCTCCTTATGGATGCGCTATGGGAAAGTATTGGATTGGCTGAGATTTTCAAATTTGATGATCTCAGTCAAGGGAGCAAAGCAGGGAGATGGCCAGCTGCGACCGGCCCACGCTGCACTGGTAAAATCCCCTTTTTAACCGGAGGTAAGTGGGAGACAGTTACCTAAACAGATATTTAGACCTACCATGAATAAGAAGCATTTTTTTATTATTCTTATTTTCAAAGAGTGTTGCTTATTTTTGATTCCTTTAGATATACCATAATGATATATACATTTTAATAATATAGTTGCTACAGCTACATACACACACACACACGTTACATTGGCCATTCATACTAATTCCTACAGTCAATGTAGACTTGTCTGATAGAAAAATGTATTGAGAGCACAGAATAAATAAAGCAGCAAAAGACACTATTGAGGGATTAAGACTGGGCAGCGTGGATTAAATTTCTGCACGGCATTGTGTACCAAACTGTCAAAATATATTGCCATGGATTTATACATATGAGTTTCTGTATTCAACAGTTCTGTCAACTTTCAAAATTTAGGCCAGTTATGTTTGGTAAAAGTTTTGGTTAAACCAAGACGTTTTTCAAATCAATATTTTGAAAAATGTTTAACGAATGCACCCAAGTAAATAAGAATGTGTTCCACATCTAAATTTTTAATTTTAGCAGCCAGTCCACAACAATTGGCACACTAGACACCATAACAACTTCATCTCATTCAAATGGTTATAGTGCCGAGAGCTCTCACTATCCCTAAGTCCAATTTCCAATAGTTTTACACGGTTTTCAAAGGTACCTTTCCACACAAAGCCTGGGCCCCACAAATTAGGTTCTGCCGTAGCCATACCAATTCATACTTGCAATGAGCAGCTGTGATAGGCAGAGTGGTCAGCTGACACTCAGCCTATCACTACCAACCATCGCACCTTGGGGTAATGCAAGCATTAGGCTAAGCCGCACAGAATGGCTGGGAGTTGGGGGATCATAAGTCAATGCTAAACAGTCCAAAATCAGTTTAACATTAAATAAATGGACAGCGTCAGCGGTTTACAGATACTATAACCACTTTAAGTGGTTATAATGCATAGAGTGTTCCTTTAAACCAGAAGTTGCTCATTAAACCGACATGCTATATCTATTGCAATAATCTCTATAATATAACCATTTCTAGTGTTATTGCCCTTGCTCTCAAAAATGAAAGTAATTCTTTCATTCTGCAATAAACAGAGCACTAGCACTCCTTGATTTACATTGAACAGCCAATCCAGACACCTAAACAAGGTAGGGGCAATCTGTTGGCTGGGTTACCCATGGTGGATATCATCATTTTTTTTTATTATTATTATTATTAACATTATTATTATCATTATTATTATTGACATTTTTGTAGCACCAACATATTCCAAAGCACCTTACAATATTAATGTGAAGATATAACAGGAGAAGATATATAACAACAAATGTTAACCGGACACAAGAGGTTATAGAGGATCCTGCTCAGAAAAGCTTACAGTCTAGAAGAGGTAAGGTAAAAAAAATACTCAGAGTATGAGTAACATCAGGTGAGATAGGATCATCAGGCAGCACCGATCCTGGTTAGGTGCAGACTGCAGTTTAAGAAAAACAGTAATGCGTTCAGAATGGATATTGGTAGTTATATTGGTATCGAGCTTCTCAGTGGCTCAGACCCTGGGTGTGTACAATTTAAGTTGGAAAATTATGGCAAATGATGCCCTTGGTGGCTGTGTTATGTGTTACGTTATTTATATTGTATTATATGGTTGTATTGCTTTATTGTTATGAATTATAGTTGGGTCATTGTCAGTGGGCATAGTGATAAAACGGGTGTTTGGCGGCTTACCCGCCTATCATTTACTCCATGCAACCCAAGAATTGTCCTTGACACCTACCCTGCAGCATTTGTGTGTAGAGGGCGGGGTGTATATATTTATATACACAGAGAATATTGAACAGTGGCTGCGTCAGAGACGGAAATTTCCAAAGTGTATACAGAACAGAGATAGGTTATTATGTAATATCATTGAAAGTGTGTTTGTAAAAAAACTTGAAAGATTTTCTCTGTGTATGCTGAGCTATAATGGCGTACTATGTATAAACTTACTTTGTCGATTTAAAGCTTTAGCTTCACCATTATTAAATAATACACGTTCCGGGTGTACTCCCAAATAATATGTTATATCCTTATCACAGGTGGGCTATTTTAGCCTAAATATTGCCTTTCAAATTTTAGCTGATTTTAATTAATAGTTTAGTAAATAAACCTCATTGTGTTATTTATTTGACTTTTTTTAGCTACAGTTTTGATATTTGGTGTATATTGAGTAGTGCTTTCGTAGGGGCGGGTTTGAATGCGCGCACGCCTCTGGCCGCCCATGCGTATTCAGCTCCACTTGGGAGCTGATGTCGATGGAGGAGGAGAGGTCACGAGTGCCGAGGGAGCCCAGCACTGGATTAAGGTAAGCAAATAAAGGGTTAATTAATAAATGGTTATTTGTATTCCTAACGCTATAGTGTTCCTTTAAAGACAATACTCAAATTAACATTGCTTTCCACCCTAGCTACTTCATCCTTATATGTGATCAATGTTGTTGTCAGCTCCCTGTTTAGTGAATACACCCAAGTGTTTAAAGAAAAACTCCAAGCACCATAATTACTTCAGAGCACTGTAGTGTTTGTGGTGCCAGGAGTGCCCCCAGTGTAAGTAGTCAAACCTCTGGGCGCTGCTTCCTGCTTCCTATGGAGAGCCAAAAGTTTACAGGAGCCTTTTTAGCAGGGCTAGCTCAGTGGCTGGGAGAGTCAGCTCATCACTCTCAGCCAATGAGATAAGAAGCTATATCACCACGCTTAGCTCAGATAGAGCTTCCCTCTCTCCAAAGGAAGTAATGGAGGCGGGGAGCAGTGCTCAATGGATCCCGGTAAAACAATTAGATTTTTTACAATAGGGGGGTGTCATGAAACGTCGATCAACATAGACCCTACAACAGGCCTTAGTGGTTATGGTGCTTAGATTATTTCTTTGAGAAACAGAAAACAAAATTAAACTTCTTAAATGCACTCCCAGCATAACAATCTACCATAATTGCAGGTTAGTTATATCCCCTGAACAGAGGAAGTTTACTGTCTATGTAATATTGTAACACAGCTGAAACCCCTAAATTGATTTTATGTAATCAAAAAAGTTCAGTTTCTCTTTAAACAGATTGTCTTACCTCCTGACTTGACAGGTACTGCCGATACTAAAGGAAGTGCTAAGCAATATGAGGAAGGTTTCACTTTACACTTGTCGCTCTGGAAACCTGTTAGGATAAAGGTTATTTTGAAAAGGAGGCGGCGCAGCTTTTAATGACAGAAGTATGAATCAAGTCACATGGATATCAGAGGTATGCAGATACACTATTACAGAAATAATACTTATAGTAACTCTTAGAGTTCCAAATTGCAGATACATGATTAGAGAAGCTAGATCAACAAGTATTTTCTAGGCATAAAGTAGTTTTACATGTTGATTGCCAAGCCTAAACATGTTCTCCTGCTGTATGTATCATTGCTATACAACAAGAGGGAAATCTGTTAATTAAGGTAGTTACTGAGGGATTAAAGCTGAACTTTCACTTTTCTGAAAGTAAGAGTTGCAAATCCCCTCTCCTTCCATTAAAGGGACAGTATAACAATTTTCACTTAATGAAGCAGTTTTGGTGTATAGATCATACCCCTGCAGTCTCACTGCTCAATTCTCTGCCATTTAGGAGACAATCACTTTGTTTATGAACCCTAGTTACACCTCCCTGCATGTGACTTACACAGCCTTCCTAAACACTTCCTGTAAAGAGATCTAATGTTTACATTTCCATTATTGCACAGTTTGTTTAATTTTGAATTTATTTCCTGCTGTTAATAGCTTGCTAGATCTTGCAGGAGCCTCCTGCATGTGATTAAAGTTCAATTTACAGAGCAGGATATAAAAACTTAACAACTGATTTAAAATGAAATTATTTTTTTTTAAAAGCAGGTTATGTCAGTCACAGCCAGGGTAGGAGTGGCAAGGAATGCATAAACTGAAACCGTGATTTTACTCCTAAATTTAACAGTGAGATTTCAGAGATATGATCTATACACAAAAACTGCTTCTTTGTGACAACCTACCAGTTGGTTTGTGTAACGGACCGTTTTGCACACAAGAGGTTAAAAACCGTTTAGGCGATATTCCCCTTTCAGATGCACAGACAGCTACTGCAATCACCAATCTCCCGAACTGCAAACTACACGAATTCTCCAACTCCTGAACAGGAAACTCACGAATACTGGAAACAGCTGAACAGGAAAAACCATACGAAAGGTTTACACTCCTGGCAGTCAGCATACAATCCAATTCCCCCAATAACGAGACGACACTTCGTTTGGGGGTTAAGCAGAATATGTTTACTGGCACTAAAAGAACCTTTTATGCAGGTTTCCCTTAAATAGGACCACCCACAGGGTTTTACAAAACAACCAATAAACACATACAATACACTCAGACACTCCCACACAAAATCCTCCCCTTTGCCTGTGATACAATTACCTTACACAATGGGTAATGTAATTATCACCGGCAGAGAAATACAGTTTTTCCACATTATTCATAACTTGAAAAGTATGCATCACATTCACATAAATTCACTTACATCATCCGCATACTCCAAATACAAACATATGTCAAAATCATCCAAATTGGTCCATTGGTTCAAAAGATAGATCAAAGTCCTTTGTGACCAAATGAAGCATGGCTTTTCTGCCCAGTTCCACAGAGTCTTCTATCCTGGAGATAATTGGGAAGTAATCCAATTATCTCCAAGGACAGAAGCAAAACTCCATTGAACACATGGCAGCAAAAGACAATAAAACACATAGAAATATATAACTGTGCAGCCATTGCACAAAACAGGTACATTCAACATATCCCCAGATAGCTCAGATCTGAGCGCACATTATTACTGAATGGCGCTCAGAGCACACACATACAGTTCAATTGCCATGGAGCCAAAGTCTTTCATTATACGAATGGGCTCCATGGCATAGCCATCTGGGGTATCTACGCTCAAACAGGGCCAGCACCGAATGACCCGGCTTTCGTGTCTTCGCAGAGGAAAATCAAGCGTTTCAACATGGGGCCATAGTCTAAAGGCAGCAGGCGGGCAACCAGGCTTCTCCAGTGCATAGTGGCGAGGTTGGTTCTGTCACAGTTTGTTTACAGAGGAACTCACTTGCAGAGGAACAGCGCCCACTCCCAGGTGCCTAAAAGTTATAAAGAAACCTGAGAGATCTATGGTGGCACAGGTGCCTTTAATTAACAAGAGAGCAGAAGAGTGAAGTATCAAATAAAAGATCCGACAGGAGATGAAGTCAGGCAGTCCAGTGGTCAGGGGCTGGCAGCTATGGGGCATAGTCAGAATCAAAACCAAAGTCAAAAGCTAGAAATCCACAAACCGGAACTGTAAAGCGAAAGGTCAAGGGTTGTAAGCTAGGGAGCGCTGTCAGAATCAACGCCAGAGGGAAGACGCCAAGAACTCACAAACTGAGGGAAGAATCACATGAACTGGAAAGCAATGCACACAGGGCTGGTGCAAGGATTTTTGCCGCCCACTCAGACACACACAGATACACACTCATTGACAGACACACATCAATTCATTCACTGACACACACACACACAGACACTCACTGACAGACATACACTCACTCATTGAGACACTCACTCACATACATACACTCACTCACTGACAGACACTCATTGACAGACACACGCTTATTGACAGACACACATCAACTCATTCACTGACACACAGACACTCACTGACAGACATACACTCACTCATTGAGACACTCACTTACATACACTCACTCACTGACAGACACACACAGGCAGACACACACACACATGCAGGCAGGCACTCACTGACATACATACATACACTCACTCACTGACAGACACACACACTCACTGACAGTTGAACACACACACACTCACTGACACACAGACTCAGACATTCAGTCTCCCTGGAGTCCAGTGTGGGGCAGCTCCTCACTCCTTTAGTATGCCAGGGCCAGAAGGACGTCATATTCAGGCACCCGGCATCACAGAGAGCACACGAGGGAGTAGTAGGGAGCTGCAAGAAGAGCCTAGCTCGTTGCCCACACTGCCGCCACCTGCCTCCTTTTCTCTGGCATTCATTGGCAGAGCAGGCACATGCCATCAGGGTAAACAGGTGCCTGCTCTGCAATACTAAAGGACAGCTTCGGGGCGCCCTGAGGTGGCCAAATTGCCACCTCCTGGGCTCCCTGTGACAGAGGTCCTCTCGGCACCTGGAGGATCAGCCCGGCGCTGAGGGAGGGGGCGGTTCTAGAGCCGCTCCACCAGCGCTGCGGCCAAGGACAGGGGGAGCCCACCAGGAAATATCCCGGTCGGTGCCCCCAGCAGGCCAGCGCCCTAGCGAACGCCTAGTTCGCCATATGGTCGCACCAGCCCTGAATGCACACATACACCAGGTGACTAAAGCAAATCATCAGAACCAAGTACTGACTGAGGTAAGTGCTAGGGTATTTATAAGAACACTCAGTTACGTGACCAGTTCCACCACAATGGCTTTAAAGGACCTTCTAGGACTCAGCGCCATATCGGCCGTATCATCCCTCCCCGTCTTTCAAGTGCCCCGCTCTGTTCTGATCTTTTGTGCACACTGTGCCACCTTGCCTTGGCGGACACTTACGGCGGATGCCGGAGGTCATCAGTGGAGAGAGCTGCAGGGGCAGCGAAAGCCACAGCCCTCGAGCACTAGTAGCGCCCTGGGACAGGTAAGTGGGACCTGATAACATGACATTCATTAAGCTAAAGTTGTTTTGGTGACTATAGTGTCTCTTTTTAACACTACTGAAGCCCATGCACACTGGTGTGTTTACAGAGAAATGCAGAACGACTGCATGTGCACTCTGGCATTCCTTCAATAGTGCGATATAAATGCATCTGCCTCTCATACAACACGGTAGGGGTGACTACTATTTGAATGCTATGCTTAGTGTGCCTTACCAGTCAACGAGAAGCTGTCACTTCCAGAAAAGTGACAGTTGCACTTTAACCCAAAAGAACTGCCTTATTTAGTTATTGGTTTTCCATCTGCACATGGAACATATGAATGCTTCATACAGCAGACAATCATTATACATGTTTGGGCAATTTAAATGTAAAAAAAATTTAAACAAGTGATTTAAATTATTGTGATATAAATCTATTTTAGTTGACTGTTATTAGTTATGTGAAATCTTACAAGTGATAATCTGCTTTAATGAACTGATTTCTTTGCGGCGTATGAATTGTACTCCGTATCAGTGTGAAGAAATCATACACTATATAGCCAAACATATGTGGATGCCCCGACTAAGGATTGAGTTCAGGTGTTTCAGCCTCATCCATTGCTAACAGGTGCATAAAATGAAGCATGTAGCCATGAAATCTCCACAAACACTGTGAACACAATGTTGTACTGAAGAGTTCAGAGATTTGAAATGTGGCACTGTCATTGGATGTCACCTTAGCCACGAGTTAGTTTGCAAAATTACTGCACTGATCAAATGTCAGTGCTATTATTGTGAAGTGGATGCATCTTGGAGCAACAACAGCCCGGCCATGAAGTGGTAGACCGCACACATACTCATTGGGATGAATTGGAATGCAGATGGTGAGCCAGACCTTCTCACTCAACATCAGCTCCAGACCTCACAAAGGCTCTTTTCGCTAAATGGGCCAAATTGCCCACAGACATAATGCTACATTTTGTGGATAGCTTTTCCAGAAGAGTGGTGGCTGTTATAGCAGCAGAGGGGGGCCAACCCCATATTAACGCCCATGGGTTTCCAGCAAGCTCATATAGGTATGATGGTCAGGTGTCCACATACTTCTATGCCCATTACAAGAATGGCTCATCTGACAAACTAAGGCATGAATGTTAGTAGTAAAATTAAAAAGCCTTTAATTATCTACAACAGCAGAACAATACAAAATCATGGAAGCTTTTTGATTAAAATTGAGTTTATTATTGCAACTGAAAAAAAAAACTATTTAGTTGGAGATTTTTTTTATTTTTTTTATTTTTTTTATTTAAAGCCATTATAACACCCATCTAAAATGGAGTTTATAAAAGCAGTGTTATAAAGGAGTAAAAATAAAAAAGTGTAATTAAACTGATATTCAGTAAAGAGTGAGCTGTCTGATGTTGAATGTCAATTTTTAATTTTAGGCCCAAGTGACCAAAATGAAAACATAGTTGCCCCTAGTCTGGATAATATAAAATAAACTGGCACTACCCTAGGGTATTGCGCCTACAAAATGCAGACTTTGATCACAGAATTTACCAACTAAAAGGAGAGAAAGAAAATAGGTGGATTTTCTGTGTATCCAAAAAGTATTGAGAAATCGGCATATAGAAGAGTGGTGATAATATCTAAATGGAAATGTTTGGCGAAGACAGGCTGAACAAATGGCTAAAACTTAACCCTTTAATACCAATAAAGTTAAAAGAGTAGAGAACCCTAAATATGGCTTAGGGGAAATAAATACCACCAATATCAAAACATTGACCAAATAAAGAAAATAATAAATATATTCGCAGCCAATGTGCAATTAAAAGGGAAGCTCTACTAAATGTTGCAAAGTTAGCCTTCCTTAAATGTTGCAAAATTCGCCTAGCTATATTCCTCAAAAATAAGGGGAATAAGGGGAATATTCAAAAAGATCGGGTAGGTGACTAAATGTGGCACAGTAATCTCACTGAACTCCCAAATAGAGGTAGTATTTAGAGGTGTATATGGCTAAAACCTCTAGAGATCTAGTGAGATACTAACATGAGTAGAAAGATGCTGGAACCACAGAATAGACTTTAATAAATTGTAAAATGGAACTAGACAGCACAGGGTGAGACATTGTTTCAATAAACCATAACCAAATATGAACTGATACAAGTATAATCCCTGGCCAGGTAGCTATTTAGATATGGGATAAAGCTTACAGTCTCCTATAGTACCAGCTTCTATAGTGTCCCTATTGTGCCTTCAGGGGAACCCCTTGATAAAAGACTGTCCCTAATCTATATAGAAAATGTCTAAAGAGACTGCTGCTTACACCTTCATTTGCCCCTGAGGAAGTCTCCGTTCGAGACGAAACGCGTAGGGCGGAGGGACCACAACAGCACTTTATTTACATTTATTTATATTGGCTTTATTTTTTATATTTTGTTTTTCATTCATTAATTGTATCAGTACTTGATAAGGGATGAAGGAGCCGGCACCGTGAAGCCCGAGTATTGTGACAAGTTGGATTACACCTTTTACTGTGTGAGTGCAATCAAATAAATATAATTTCTTCTTTCTTTCGTGCACTATGGTCTGTGTGTCTCTCCCTTTTTAAAGGTAAAGCAGAAGATTACATGTGTCCGTCAAGTTTCAAGATCGTTATATGCTCAGACTGCTCTCTCATCTTGTGAGTGCAATCTTTATCAGCGCACTTTTTGGTGTTAGAATTTACTACACTATATATTTTCTCGTCTATTCTCTTTTTTGTAGATTGTATTTTCTATATTTGTTTTAAGAAGATCAGAGGGGTCTTTTTACAATCATACATTTGGTAAAATAGTTTTATTTACTTTTTACCTTTGGGGGTGCACGTGTGTTATATTTTATCATATATTTTGTCCCTAATCTATAACTGCTAGAAATTTAACCCGCCCAACAAATAACCCTCCAAAGATAGAGTACCGTATCTGGGTAAACTTTGAAAGTACGTGGAGCGGAGCAAGCAGAAAATTAGGTGGCTAAGTCAACATGTCAGTAGAAAAAGTGGTCCAAGCAGCTAAACCCCTGACGCGCGTTTCACCTTTCAGAGGTGAGTTCTTCTACTGTAGGGAAGCATTTTTAATGGGGTTTCAGGGTTTCCACTGAATTTCTCAGGACAGTCCCACCAGTAACCACACACCCACTCACACACCTAAAATTAAAGTGTCCCTCTTTGTCCATTTGAAGTGTTGGAATGTATGAAATTAGTTCACTCAGTTCTAGTGAGCCTGAGACTGTGTGCATAAATTTGATAAGGAAGTATTTCCAGCATGAGGGAGCGTGGATAAGGAGACAGGCTTATGGTGCAGCATTCTGCAAAACATTTATTTTAGTTTTATGCAAAAACTATAAAGATTTTAGCATGCAAAAAATACAAAATATGAATGAGGCTGAACATTATCAAATTAATTAAAATTGTATTGGTGCCCCTTTCAGGAATAATTCTTAAGAATACTAGGAATGTTTTAATTTGATGTTCATTTGGGAGTCCAGTAATAGCCCATATTATGATGTGATAATTGGTTTTCCATCTCTGCTTGTTTAGCAGTTAATGATCAGTTTGTTTATCAGTTCATTGTCAGTTTTGTCTATGGATGGTAGACATGTTTGTTTTCATAGACTCCTAATGCGCAATGCTATTTAATTTATCAATTCATATTGTTATTTTAGAAAAATGATATGTAGAAGTGCAAGGCGGTACTCTACAATATCCATTTTAAAGAGGATCTGTCGCTTTTATTTTATTTTTACACAATAGGCCCCCAAGTCCCCAATTTTTGTTACTTCATTTTGTGAAATTATGCTTGTTTACATATGTAGCGGAGCTGCAATATTAAATCCCAAAATCTCAGCTGGTACAGAAAGTAATCCAAAGTAAAGCGCTGGAAATGAAGGCAAGATCCCGAATCCCCCACTAACCGGATGAAACACAGTTCTGGGAGTCAACTGACGAGTTTATTCACAAGCTCCAGTATTTATGTGATTCCCCATGCAAGGGATTTCCTTAGTCACTTTACAGGGGTATTACAGTAGAGGGCTACATGGGGAACTGAATATACAGAGCATTTCTTCCACCATGCACTGCTGTACGTGAGGGATACTCTCACTAGAATATCCTGTTAAGTGGATTATCCCTCCGTACAGCAGAACTGGATTTTAACACAAAAATACATAACTTTAACATTATTTGTGTGATTCTACTAAATGACCGTTCGGTAGATAGCTGGGGTCTGAGCGCACACTTCGTGAAAGTACCGCTCAGATCCCAGCATAAATAACCGAACGCCACACAAAACACACTTTATTTTACATTCTCATTAAAAGTACCGAATACACATTAGGGAACAAACTACTGAAGGACCGGTGCTCCTGAACGGCCTGGAAGTCCAGCGGTGTTCGCGCTGTCGAGTAGCCGAATTTAGTTCCAGGCGCTCGACGACCAAACACCGCTGGGCTAACAAAGGATCCAAGATGGCCGACCGCCGCGTGGTCGGTAGCTGAACGACGGCCACCCAGGAAAGTACTTAACCACCGATTGCTACAATGTTGCAATCAGTTAATGGGAGCCACACGACCATTGTGTGGGCTCCCATTCGGTACTTTATTCGTTTCACGAACAGTGTGTAAAGTCACTGTTCGTGAAACTACCATATGAATGCTAGCGGCTTTCAGCCGTTAGCATACGAATACTCTCTATTGCAAAAATACACGAATACATCCATACACACAATAAAAGCAGGTTTTACAGATAACAGTCAGATGTTACCCAGTAGGACCTAAAGTGGCTAGGTTTGCCACAACATAGTTATACATATTGAAAACTAAGGACTACTTTCCCTTATGTATAATCTGCAGGCTGAGAAACGTTGAGCCTTGGTCAAACACTACGGCCCTTATCTTTTTCACTGGCTATTTTCGTCTATACTCCTCTTTTCCCAGCATTATGTCACTTACAGAAGTCTCATGTCTCTGATCTTGACATTGACGCTCACACAACCGTGATAGTCACTGAAGTTAGTGGAAACTCTTGAGAACTATGAAGAGGGGGCGGGGGAAATAGAATACCAAGTAATACTCACTCTTTGTCATAGACTCACTACAATCAACACATCTGTGAAAGAGGTGTACTCCAAAATTCACTTGGCTCCATGATGTTAGCAACGCCTGACTATCTGACCCAAACCTTGACATTCTGTTCAACAAGCAAACACAAACATGACTATCAATAAGCAAAATAAAGTTATACTTACTAACTTTGACTATTCCTTAATGCTAGCTTCTATTATGCAGGTATGTAATTATCACTGAGAGCACACCAACATTAATTCTTTCTTCTTTGATTTCATATTAAGGTCAACTCGCCAGTTAAAAAGGAAAATAAATATATTAACTTTCTTTTTTAGGGGGTTTTCTGTTCTCCTTTACTTTGTTTACAAAATATAAAATTTATGATCCTATTGCAACTTGATTCCCTCTATCTTTCATATTGTGTCATTAAATGCACACTATTTATCTTGTATTGAATTAGTCCATTTTAAAGGGACACTGTAGGCACCCAGACTACTTCAGTTCATTGAAGTGGTCTGGGTACCGTGTCCCTATTGCCCTTAGTGCTGCAATGTTAAACACTGGAGGGCTTCCTGGTTTGAAACGGACCTTTGGTCCAGTATCTGACGCTGGGCATCCTCACGCTCTGCATGATGGGGAGGTCTAATGCATGCGCGACATTTGCGGTGCATGCACATTAGAGCACGCTCATCGCAAAATGGAGGAGGAGCTTCGACACAGCGTTGAGGGACATCGGCACTGGGATCGGGTAAGTAAATAAAGTGTTTTTGACCCTTTATTTACCAGGGGGGCATGAGTGAGGGGGAAGCAGGGGAACGATAGTGCCAGGAATTCAGCTTTGTATTCCTGGGACTATAGTATCCCTTTAAATAAAGAATTGAAGAAAAATTAAATAAAAACAAGCAAGCCATAAATTCAAAAGACAATCCTCTTCATCTTTGAAGTTCCCATGTTTGATGCAAATCCTCAGGATTCTCCACTTGTGATGTGAATTCTACCAAAATATACAAGTGGCTGAAATGTCTAAGCCAATCCCTATGTTTCCATAGCTTCCTATGGGAGCATTGTGTGCTTCCAATAAACTTTTGAGGAGAAGGGTTTTATGAGGTATGTAGATAGAAAATGGCAATGCTTACATCTGGGATAGAAAATGAGCAGCAACTGTACACCAAAACCACTACATTAGGGCTTAGAGGGTCCAATTCATATTGTGCATCTGTGGTAATCATAGGAGAATGCAAAGTGCCCCAATACAAATCCTGATGCGGGATCATTTTGTTCTCCCTCTTCCCATGTTAGGTACCCATCTGTACTTTGCCTCAGGTTTGGTTGCTCATTAAAATAAACAGCACGCAAATTGACTGTATTTTGTACAGTATCTTGGTCACT
Source organism: Pelobates cultripes (assembly GCA_933207985.1). NCBI lineage: Eukaryota > Metazoa > Chordata > Amphibia > Anura > Pelobatidae > Pelobates > Pelobates cultripes. Next base: position 271,760,760 of record OW240915.1, on the reverse strand, counting down.
TTTTTTACTTAGTTTCTTTTAAATCTCAGTGGGTTTTATGAATAAAATAAAATTTCCTTTGTAAGTGAATGTGTTTTGTTTTGGGGTTTTTTATATGTAAAAGGAAGCATGTTCATGTGCTGCGCATTCTTATGGTAGTGATCAAAGTTGAAAATGGATTTATGAAAAACAGTCAACACTATCAACACAAATCGGTTATTCTCTAAACATTGTATTGTGTGACTTTATATCAGAGGCAAATGTTAGATTAAAATACCCAAGCTGCCAGCACTATAAAAGAAGTAAAAATATATAATATTAATAATATGGTAGATTTGGGCTATTTTTCCAAATCAGCTATTTCAGTCTAAACATTGCCATTAGGATTTTTTTTTATTCATTGCAATGCTGCGTTAAAGGGACACTATAGGCACCTAGACCACTTCAGCTCACTGTCCCCTTGTGCTAGGAATACCGATTTGTAATTATATTCCTTACACTATGGTGTCCCTTTAATTTACTGAATAATCCTGCATTGAGCAATAAAATATGGGATATTATTCTGTATTATATATTTCACAAACATTGAAAGATTTAATACATTTTTAGGCATAATGAAATAAGAATAAAAATGTGTTCTAACAAAATGAGCATATAGATATTTTGATATAGAATGTTATGGAGAAAGCTTTTTTTTAATTTTGTTTAGGCACAGTAGTCTATATAGAGATAATGTTTAGTTATTGTTTTTGATCAGCGCCCTCCTGTGGCAGGCAATGGAATTGTAGTCTGTGATTATGTTATGAAGGCTCGCTCTGAGCCGAGCAATCACAGTGAACGTCTCATTCTACGAGTAAAAACAAAGCTGCTCCGTGATTGGTGTAATCAGAAAGAGGGCGGGGCCTCTTAGGCGTTGTGCGTACCGTTCAAGGCTACGCCCCCGTGCTGTCAGTCCGCGGTCGGCGATCGAGGCGCTGATTGGCTGATTGGTCGCCGGGTGAAGCCGTTGCCATGTCGCTGACCTTCCTGCCGCGGATCGAGCAGCTATCCGCCCGGGTAATCCGGGTGTTAGGATGTAACCCGGGGCCTATGACCCTCCAGGGCACTAACACCTACCTGGTGGGCACCGGCCGCAGGTAAACCCGTCATCAGTGACCGCCGCTTGGACCTCGTCACCCGCCCTGAGACAGACTGAGTGTAAACATGTCACCCGCCCTGAGACAGACTGAGTGTAAACATGTCACCCGCCCTGAGACAGACTGAGTGTAAACATGTCACCCGGCCTGAGACAGACTGAGTGTAAACATGTCACGCGGCCTGAGACAGACTGAGTGTAAACATGTCACCCGCCCTGAGACAGACTGAGTGTAAACATGTCACCCGGCCTGAGACAGACTGAGTGTAAACATGTCACCCGGCCTGAGACAGACTGAGTGTAAACATGTCACCCGCCCTGAGACAGACTGAGTGTAAACATGTCACCCGGCCCTGAGACAGACTGAGTGTAAACATGTCACCCGGCCTGGGACAGACTGAGTGTAAACATGTCACCCGCCCTAAACATGTCACCCGGCCTGAGACAGACTGAGTGTAAACATGTCACCCGGCCCTGAGACAGACTGAGTGTAAACATGTCACCCGGCCTGAGACAGACTGAGTGTAAACATGTCACCCGGCCTGGGACAGACTGAGTGTAAACATGTCACCCGGCCTGAGACAGACTGAGTGTAAACATGTCACCCGCCCTGAGACAGACTGAGTGTAAACATGTCACCCGGCCCTGAGACAGACTGAGTGTAAACATGTCACGCGGCCTGAGACAGACTGAGTGTAAACATGTCACCCGCCCTGAGACAGACTGAGTGTAAACATGTCACCCGGCCTGAGACAGACTGAGTGTAAACATGTCACCCGGCCCTGAGACAGACTGAGTGTAAACATGTCACCCGGCCCTGAGACAGACTGAGTGTAAACATGTCACCCCGCCCTGAGACAGACTGAGTGTAAACAGAGACAGACTGAGTGTAAACATGTCACCCGGCCCTGAGACAGACTGAGTGTAAACATGTCACCCGGCCTGAGACAGACTGAGTGTAAACATGTCACCCGGCCTGAGACAGACTGAATGTAAACATGTCACCCGGCCTGAGACAGACTGAGTGTAAACATGTCACCCGGCCTGGGACAGACTGAATGTAAACATGTCACCCGGCCCTGAGACAGACTGAGTGTAAACATTTCACCCGGCCTGAGACAGACTAAGTGTAAACATGTCACCCGGCCTGGGACAGACTGAATGTAAACATGTCACCCGGCCTGAGACAGACTGAGTGTAAACATGTCACCCGGCCCTGAGACAGACTGAGTGTAAACATGTCACCCGGCCTGAGACAGACTGAGTGTAAACATGTCACCCGGCCTGGGACAGACTGAGTGTAAACATGTCACCCGGCCTGAGACAGACTGAGCAAACACGTCACCCGGCCTGAGACAGACTGGAATGTAAACATGTCACCCGCCTGAGACAGACTGAGTGTAAACATGTCACCCGCCTCAGACAGACCGAGTGTAAACATGTCACCCGCCCCTGAGACAGACTGAGTGCAAACATGTCACCCGCCCTCAGACAGACTGGATGCACTGGGTGTCACCCGCCTGAGACAGACTGAGGCAAACACGTCACCCGCCTGAGACAGACTGAGGTAAACACATGTCACCCGCCTGAGACAGACTGAGTGTAAACATGTCACCCGCCTGAGACAGACTGGATGTAAAACATGTCACCCGGCCCGACAGACTGAGTGTAAAACATGTCACCCGCCCCGAGACAGACTGAATGTAAACATGTCACCCGGCCTGGGACAGACTGAGTGTAAACATGTCACCCGGCCTGGGACAGACTGAGTGTAAACATGTCACCCGGCCTGGGACAGACTGAGTGTAAACATGTCACCCGGCCCTGAGACAGACTGAGTGTAAACATGTCTCCCGCCCTGAGACAGACTGAGTGTAAACATGTCACCCGGCCTGAGACAGACTGAGTGTAAACATGTCACCCGGCCTGAGACAGACTGAGTGTAAACATGTCACCCGCCCTGAGACAGACTGAGTGTAAACATGTCACCCGGCCCTGAGACAGACTGAGTGTAAACATGTCACGCGGCCTGAGACAGACTGAGTGTAAACATGTCACCCGCCCTGAGACAGACTGAGTGTAAACATGTCACCCGGCCTGAGACAGACTGAGTGTAAACATGTCACCCGGCCCTGAGACAGACTGAGTGTAAACAACATGTCACCCGCATGGTGGACGCACACACACACTGTAAATCGGGTCGGGAGGACACACACTGTAAACGCCAGCGACGATTATAGTGCCAGGAAAACATACTGCTTTCCTGGCACTATAGTGCCCTTGAGGTGCCCCACCCTCAGGGACCTCCTCCCGCCGGGCTCTGGAGAGAGGAAGGGGTTAAACACTTACCTTTCTCCAGCGCCGGGCGGGGAGCTGTACTCCTCCTCTCCTCCTTGCTCGCGACGTCATCGGCTGAATGCGCATGCGCTGCAGGAGCCGCGCGCGCATTCAGCCGGTCGCATAGGAAAGCATTTACAATGCTTTCCTATGGACGCTTGCGTGCTCTCACTGTGATTTTCACAGTGAGAATCACGCAAGCGCCTCTAGCGGCTGTCAATGAGACAGCCGCTGGAGGCTTTGGGGGAAGGCTTAACCCATTGATAAACATAGCAGTTTCTCTGAAACTGCTATGTTTATAAAA
>OW240915.1:271631012-271756703 GCA_933207985.1 Pelobates cultripes | reverse complement strand
CACACACACACACACACACACTGTAACCGGCCTGGGACACACACACAGTAATCGGCCTGGGACACACACACACACACACACTGTAACCAGCCTGGACACACACACACACACTGTAACCAGCCTGGGGGAGGGACACATACTGTAACCAGCCTGGGGGAGGGGACACACACTGTAACCAGCCAGGGGAGACACACACACACTGTAACCGGCCGGGGGGAGGGAACGACATTGTAACCGGCCTGGGACACACACACACTGTAACCAGCCTGGGGGGACGGGACACTGTAACCAGCCTGGGGGGACGGGACACTGTAACCAGCCTAACCGGCCTGGGACACTGTAACTGGCCTGGGACACTGTAACCGGCCTGGGACACACACACACACTGTAAGCAGCCTGGGACACACACACACACACACACACACACACTGTAACCAGCCTGGGACACAAACACACACACTGTAACCAGCCTGAGAGGTAACCAGGTATCCTTACCTGAAACAGTATATGTGTGACTCTCTGCATACATGATTTCGTTTCCAGCCATTTTCACTTTCTATTCGCTGATGCTTATGGGATAATTGTCACTTGCCAAGCTCTTAGTATGTTCTTGGGGCATCTCAAGAGCATGTGGAAATATGAAACTCGGATGACAACTTGACATTTTTTATTTTTTTTTAACACTTTTCTAATAAAATTAGTTTTATAGGTTTAAATTGCAAATTTTTCTTGAAAAAAGTTAACTTTTATCATACATTAGTAATGCACCAGGAAACCACATGCACATACCGTTATCCAGCAAAGCACATTTCAATTAACTTGTTTAGCCTCCCAAATTGACCACTTGAGAAAGTTGAGAGTATATTCACTAGCCCTAGTTGCTCACTGTCAGCTTAGTGGATGCCTGAAGCGGCTCCCAGCAGACACCATGTAAGAAGTCAAACCGTTTTAAAACTGTTTGTTTGCTTACAGTGGGGACACAAGTGCATCCCTAGCACAGTCCTTTAACAGAAACAGGTGATGCCAAACTCACACTATATGTATTGTATATTTTTGTTCAGCAATGCTTTAGGACCCTCATTTATGTGAATTGTTATAGACATTGTCGATCCTGCAATAATTATAGATATATTAAACTCTATTTTGTAGGCGAATACTTATAGACACTGGAGAGCCTGCGATACCAGAATACATCAGCTGTTTGAAACAAGCACTGTCTGAATTTAATACATCAATCCAAGAAATTGTAGTGACTCATTGGCATCATGACCACACAGGGGGGATAAGTGATATCTGTAGAGATGTTATTGGTAAGAATCCTAATCTGTGTATTAAGTTAATTATGTGTTCTACATTACTTGCTTATTTTATGTAAAACACTAGTATTTTACACAGGACTTCACAATTTGATGACAAACCATATTTTAACTTACAAAACACAAAAAAGTGATAAGGGCCTGTTCAAGCCAGATTACATTTAAAAAGGAAGTGGAGATATAGCATACACAACAGGTTAAACACATTTTAACAAGGTTATTTCCTAAGGTGAGAATTGTCGGGAATTCAAACCGAATTTCAAATTTAAGGTCAAAATATCTGCACTGGAAACATTCTCTGAGTCAGCTATGCTTCCAGTTTGGTTACTGTGGCCTTAATTTGAAATTCACTTTGATTGTTAAAATGCCCAATATGTCTAGGATTCCCATTAAAGGATCATTACAGTGTCAGGAAAACAAAGCGGTTAAAACCCCTTCAGTTACTTACTTTAATCCAGCACCGGGCTCCCTAGGCGCTGGTAACCTCTCCTCCCCCGTCCTATGGACACTCTGCGCGATGGAGGCATAAAATGCCTCCAGCGTCGCAGATGTGCCTCTAGTAGCTGTCCAAAAGACAGCCACAAGAGGCTGGCTTAACCCCAAATGTAAACATAGCAGTTTCTCTGAAACTGCTGTGTTTGCATCTGAAGGGTTAAAACCTAGCGCACCTGGCACCCAGACCACTTCATTGAGCTGAAGTGGTCTGGGTGACTGTAGTGTCCCTTTAATGTTTATGTTATACAACAAATATTGCAAAGATTACATTATGGTTTTAAATCTAACATTTTGCAAAGTTTGGCATGCTGAGATTAGTACTGACATCAGTAGAGGGCTATCCCAACTCACACAGTACAGAGGGCTCTGTGAGCACATTTTACTGTGACTGTAGCATTAGAGGTTGATATCCCTCTCATGCTGCAGCTCAAGGAACTGTGATTGTTGATGGGCAGCTGGCAAAGCCCAGCACCAATCACTGAGCAGGGAAATCTCAACAGGGTCTTTTCAAACCTTGGGGATTTCTTTGATACTGGGGCTCACAAAACGATACTGTGTGGCACTGAAAATCACCTCTTGACAAACGGGACCCACAAGTATCACAAGATCCCTGGGGTTCCTTGTTTTTAACAGGGTGAAGGCTTGGGGTACTCTCAGAAATACTGTGGCTGAGGATTTAAGGGCCCATGTGCACTTAGACTGTGGGACATAGGTCATCTGTCAGTCTGTGGCCAATAAGTGTGATCCCAGCTTGCAGCAGGGATCCTCAGATATCCAGTGATACTTGAAACTCCTTGGTACAAGCAATGATTTAATCCTGCTGGTACTTTTAACGCACAACAGCCCAAGCCATCAGTGGGCATTAAAAACTGCACTTAAGGGATTAAGCAAAGTTCCTTAGTTGCTAAGCTAATTTACATACACCCCATGTGTCAAAACAATCCCACATAAGGAAAAATGGCAGAGAGGTAGATGTAAAAAAAGAGAAAATTGAAAGAAAAAAACAATAGAAGACAAGTAATATGCAGATATTAGAAGCTGTTTTAAGATATACTCCTCAATGAAAAAAATGCTAAATAAAATACATGCATATTTTCATTGGCGGGTATATTACATTAAAAAAAATTACTCCCATAATGTAAAACAATCCGGACGATTTGTGTACATTGCTTGATGTCCTTATCACGTGCATATTTCTGTACCTTGGATGCATGGAGTGAATATAATTATTGTTAGTAAAACTAAATGTGTGCTATTCTGTAATGTATTATGTTAAAGGCATGGGATTTAAACCATTGGTTAGAATAACTGAAGACCTGTTTACTTGTTTCCAGCAGGTTCAAATTTCTGTGTGAGTAAACTTCCCCGCCATCCTCCCCGACAAGAAGTTATAGGAGAAGGAGAGCAAAAGTACAAGTACCTTAAAGATGGAGATATGATAATTACTGAAGGTGCAACTCTCAGGTAAGGTTCACTGACACTGCACATAGAAGCATGTTAACCCTCTGCACTGCTGATAAACCGGTTCTTTATTACTGAATGGTCAGCTTCACTTAGGCATATATTCACTAATTACAACAATCCCAATTTGAAGGGGGCATGACTGCTCTTAAATTGGAGCTAGAGAATGGCAGTCTTAATAAAATATGTGAACACGGGTATCACACTACAGCAAGAGTTTTAGGTTCCTCCGTGCAGTGCTTTGTCTAGGCTGGCATGCTGTGGCAAATTCACCCCCTTCCTGGCCCATAAGTAGCAGGAGGCTCTAGTCTCTGTAGTAATATGTGTAGAATTTTAAACCGAAGTGACCAATCTGAAGCATAGGGTTTTTCAGTATGGCAGGTTTTACCTTGAATTTAAAATTCACTTCTTTGAATTCTCACTATAGTGAATCGCTTTAGGAGACATACATGCAACTCTTATTTTCAGTACAGTAACTTCACCAGTGCACCAACTGCTATATATTTATGAAACCTTTTTAACATGGCTTGACAATACACATAGTGACTATACACACAGCCTCGTTACACCCTAACCACTACAATCAGCACTAGTAGCTATGGTGCTTGGTGCCAATGGACAAACACACCCCAGGTGCCAACTACTCTAGGTATGCCTCTGCTCATGCCCCTCTTACTCTCCCACTTTGTGTCTCTAACTTTGTGTCTATTTTTTCCCCACCTCTTTATCTCTCTTACTCCCTCAGTCTGAAACCCGACTGTGCATATTACTGCCCTGTGTCTCGTAAGGCGGTTCTGTCACTGTGTGGGGTGTTTGCCTAATTTGCAAAGACTCCTGCCGGTGACATCACATCTCAGGGTCCGGTTGCTAGAGGTGCAGGCAAAGGTGAGATTTGCTTACCTGAAGGAGTCCCTTCTTTATTTGAGTATATATTTTGACTGAGTTGGCATTTCGGTGAAATTCCAACATTGTCAATCTTAGTATTTCATAAAGATTTTATTTCATTTTGGGTGGGAGGTGACAGTACTGCATTAATTCACTGTATTCCTTCTTTGTATGTCGTGTGTCTCTGTTGTAGCATGGTCTAGAACAGGGGTAGGCAACCTACGGCACTAGTGCCATGCACGGCACTAAAGGTGTCTTTGCACGGCACTCAAGGCTGCTACAGCCAAACAGGCTATGGCCTATCAGGAGTCCCAGTGAAACTGCAGATATCTGCTAATACGAAAAGGTGGTGAAGGACAATCCTCAATTTATGCATTGCAGCACATAGAGTAAGTGATCTCAGATCATTTCCTCCCAGCACTTGTGGATGGGAATCCACACTGTAGTAGAGCAGCCTGCAGCTGCTGTTGCAGCTCCTGTCCTTGACCTGTACTTGGCCAGCCTGGTCCACATTGGAACACAGGGAAGCCACCCACACTGCTAGATTTACACAGAAATGCACAATAACCCTCATACAAATAATACGAACATCCCACAAACAAACATACATACAATCCGCACAAACGTAACCCGCTAACAATCCACATACATGCACACAGCCCCACATGCAGCCTCTCACATGCAATACCCCAAACAGCCCCACACATACACACACTACCAAACACAAAATGTGACATATCCATCCACATACACAAGTCCACAAGCAGCCCACATTCATATTTATCATACACAATACCATAAACTACTCCTGAACATATACAATATAATAGCTCATATACGCACAAATACAACAATACAAAGCAATTACAGTATAAATAACACAAGCAGAATACGGCACCTCAATTTAAAAAAAATAATAGGACCGACACGCTACGGGACATCACAATCCTAAATCAGCACAGTGCTGCTAAAAGGTTGCCTACCCCTGGTCTAGAGGATCCATACAGTCAGTGACACACACTCTCTGACAGACAAAAGCACTGACATACATATTATCACTCACTAACAGACGCTATCACTGACACATACTCTGTCTCTAACACACACTGAACAGATCCCTGCTGTTACTTACTAGCAGTCGGTGGTATCTATGAACTGCCACTGTATGTATTGTGACTCAGCCAGTGCACAGTGAAGGACTTGACCAGTGAAAAAAGACATCATGATGTATTCCCGCAGACTTCTTTGAAGATTTATTTCCATTATTGCAAATTCTGTTTAATTGAAAATGTTGTGTTTTCTGCTCTGTTCATAGCTTGCTATACCATGCAGGTGCCTCCTGTATATAATTAAAATGACATTTACAGAGCAGAAGACAAAAGGTTGTTTTGGTGACTGTAGTGTCCCTTTAAGCTCATGCAGAAAAAAATAAAATGTTGAAATCTTGCTAAATTGTGATGCCTGTCAGGGAAATGTGTAGAGCTAATTATGACAACTTAAAGAAACACTCTAATGTCAGGAATTCATGACACTATAGTTCTACTAGTGATATTTAGGCCCCCGCCCCCTGTCAGTAATACCTGTGTTTTGCTTGGTGCCACCCACCACCTTCACTATATTCAAGAGAGAGCTAATGGCTCTTGGTTAGGAACTTTAACTGAGCTAATCCTGGCAGTGCAGAGCTAGATCATCATAGAAACATAGAATGTGACGGCAGATAAGAACCATTCGGCCCATCTAGTCTGCCCAATTTTCTAAATACTTTCATTAGTTCTTGGCCTTATCTTATAGTTAGGATAGCCTTATGCCTATCCCACGCATGCTTAAACTCCTTTACTGTGTTAACCTCTACCACTTCAGCTGGAAGGCTATTCCATGCATCCACTACCCTCTCAGTAAAGTAATACTTCCTGATATTATTTTTAAACTTCTTTTAAATATAGTCTCCTCCTTTACTGTGTTGATTCCCTTTTATATATTTAAATGTTTCTATCATATCCGCCCTGTCTCGTCTTTCCTCCACGCTATACATTTTAAGATCCTTTTAACCTTTCCTGGTAAGTTTTATCCCGCAATCCATGAACCAGTTTAGTAGCCCTTCTCTGAACTCTCTCTAAGGTATCAATATCCTTCTGAAGCTACGGTCTCCAGTACTGTGTACAATACTCCAAGTGAGGTCTCACCAGTGTTCTGTACAATGGCATGAGCACTTCCCTCTTTCTACTGCTAATACCTCTCCCTATACAACCAAGCATTCTGATAGCATTTCCTGCAGCTCTATTACATTGTCTGCCTACCTTTAAGTCATCAGAAATAATCACCCCTAAATCCCTTTCCTCAGATGTTGAGGTTAGGACTCTATCAAATATTCTGTATTCTGCCCTTGGGTTTTTACGTCCAAGATGCATTATCTTGCACTTATCCACATTAAATGTCAGTTGCCACAATTCTGACCATTTTTCTAGTTTACCTAAATCATTTGCCATTTGGCTTATCCCTCCTGGAACATCACCCCTGTTACATATCTTAGTACCATCAGCAAAAAGGCATACCTTACCATCAAGACCTTCTGCAATATCACTAATAAAAATATTAAAGAGAATGGGTCCAAGTACAGATCCCAGAGGTACCCCACTGGTGACAAGTCCAAGCTTGGAATATATTCCATTAACTACAACCCTCTGTTGCCTGTCACTCAGCCACTGCCTTACCCATTCGACTATATTGGAATCCAAACTTAAAGATTGCAGTTTATTGATAAGCCTTCTATGTGCAACTGTGTCTCAAAAGCCTTACTGAAATCTAGGTAAGCAATGTCTACTGCACCACCCTGACCTATAATTTTAGTTACCCAATCAAAAAAATCAGCTGTTTGCTCTCAGCCAATCAGCTTCTGGCTCTGTCAGTTGTAGTGGTGGCAGGTAACAGCAGACCCCAAGTGTGAAGTCAAACCATTCTAAAGGATTGACTACTTACATTGGGTTGGAGCCAGGACCATTGTCCTTTCTGCATTTTCCTCACAAACGCACATTTGCAAAATTTAGGGAATGCATAAATATAATATTATAAATTATAACAAGTGAGAACTCCTCTTTAACCAGCAGTTTTGATTTGTACTTTTTGTTAAACTTTTCTCAGAGAAGTAAGCCATTCAGCCTCATCTGCAATTATGTAGGATGTACTGGAATGGGAGGTCTAATCTCCCCTAGTGAGCGGATGTGAGGGGCAAGATCTAGTCCTGATGGTGTAGCTTTTAGAACAAATACATTTCAACTAGGAGATGTCAAAATATCATTGGAGAAATCCTTATTGAATCATTTTTTGGGGTGAGAAAATGCATATTTACATAAATTAAAGAGGCGAAGTCCAGTTAGCTTACATAGGTCTACATCAAATTCTACTAAATTCATTTTGTGTGTGTGTATATTTTTATTTTTTTTATATATTTTTATTTTTATATATATATACCTATAGCCATAAATGTTTATATATGTTTGTGTTTGTAAAATGAAAAAAATACTTTTTCAAGTAAAGAATAGAAAGAAAAAAAATCCTTCCGAGTAATGGTTTATCAGTGTATCATTTTACCTGTACAAAATAGCATGGTTTCACAAATAGTCTCTCTAATGGCCACATATTTAATATGAAAGGCTCTTCCACTATATTATCTCAATTTTATACGTGAATAAAGACACATGATTGTCTTGGTGTGAAGGCAGAGACAAAGAAGGGAATTGGGGGATGCGTGAAAAAGAGATTTGAGACATGGGAAGGATAAATGATACACACGAGCGACATCGTGGATGAAAGCTACACAAGGCATATGGAAAACATGCAGAGAAACATGAGAGCTTGGGTGGATTGCAGAGTTACATAAGGGACATTTTGGGATTGCAGAAGGACATTGCCTCCATGCCCACTAACCACTACAATCAGCATGTTGCCTTAAATTGTAAAAAAAATTGGGGAGGCCGTGCCAATGGACAAATCCTCTCTCTGTGCCAACTACTCTAGGTATGCGTCTGAGTGTATGTAAGGAGGTTGGTAGAGAATGCTGGAATATTTACAGATCACTGATAGAGATAGAAAACAAGAAACAATTAATCTGAGGCTGAAAAAAATAATAGTTTTGTGTATGTTTAAGAGAGGGTGCACAAAAGTCTTCCTACGTGCAGGTGATCTACTACTTGCCTTTGTTTGAAATACATGACCCACTACATGCTTGACCATGTCCAACTAGACGTTCCAATTTTGCTTACGTCTTGGTTATAATTGTGTACTTCACTTTTGAGTTTTTAGTTATTCATAATATTTAAGTTTAAAGGTCCTGTAGTTTTATTATTTGTGCTTTGACCACGAAAATATGGGTGTTTGAATGGATAATTGGTCAAGAGAGCCTCTTTCAGTGTAAACTGTGCAAGGAGTAGTAGTTATCCAGCTGGGAATGCTTTAATGCTTTTATTAATTCCCAGGGACATGCATATTTATTAAATGTCTGATGTCATCTCATTATTTAGAGTTCTCTACACACCTGGACATACTGATGATCATATGGCACTGGAATTATTAGAAGAGAATGCTATATTCTCAGGGGACTGCATCCTAGGAGAAGGGACAGCAGTGTTTGAAGAACTCTATGATTACATGAAGTCTTTACAAACGTTGCTGGATGTCAAGGCAGACAAAATTTATCCAGGTCAGTGGAATCAGAGCAGTATTTTATAGAAGACTAAGGTACGAATCATATATAAAATACACATTATTTTTCAAGACCCATTCAATTTTTAAAGGAACACACCACTGAATTTAAAAACAAAACACCTTAGTAGACATACCCTTAAATTAAACAATCATGAAAGAATTCTCCCCACCCTGCCTTTCTCTTTCTCAACCACACGTAGATCATGCCTTTCCTACCCTTCAGACTTTCTCCCCAGCTACTGAACAAGAGGTGGCTGTGCTTCTCCTTTCCTCTCGCCCCACCACTTGCCCGCTCGATCTTATCCTATCTCACCTTATCAGATCTCTCTCCCCATGTCTTGGGCCTTCCTTAACATATAGCTTCAACTGCTCTCTCTTCTGGCGTTGTCCCTGCTGACCTTAAACATGCCCCTGTAGTACCTATCCTGAAAAAGACATTTCTTAACCCGTCCTCCCCCTCTATCGTCCCATATCCCTGCTAACTTTCTCCTCAAAGCTTCTGGAAAGACTTGTCTTTACCCGTATGTCTCACTTCCTCAATTCCAACTCTCTTCTTGACCCTCTTCAATCTGGCTTCCGCCCTCTTTACTCTGAGACTGCTCTTATCAAAGTTCCTAATTACCTAATCACAGTTAAATCCAAAGGCCACTACTCCACACTAATTCTTCTTAAACTCTCTGCTGCCTTTGACACTGTTGATCATTCTCTCCTTCTTCTAAGTCTTCAATCGTTCAGTCTCTGTGACTATGCTTTTGTAGTTTTCCTCTTATCTTTCCCAACGTTCATTCAGCATCTCCTTTTTTAATGTTACCTCCTCCCCTCGTTCTGTCTCAGTTGGAGTCCCCCAACATTCTGTCCTTGATCCCCTTCTATTTTGTCTTGTCAAACTTATTACCTCTTTTGAATTCCACTACCACCTGTACACTGATGAAACCCAGATATATCTCTCCGCCCTGGACCCCTCCCCTGCCGTCGTGCATCGTGTCACTGCTTGCTTTTCTTCCATCTCTGACTGGATGTCCTCCCTCTTTCTGAAACTCAATCTCTCTAAAACTGAGCTCCTTGTCTTTCCTCCTCCTAATATTGATCCTCCTCTTTCGCTGTCCCTTCAAATTAGTGGTATCCATATAATTCCATCCTTGCAAGCCTGCTGTCTTGGCGTCATACTTGATTCTGGGCTCACCTTTGAGCCTCACATCCAGTATGTTGCCAAATTCTGTAGATCCCATCTTAAAAACATAGCCCGCATCTGCCTCTTTCTTAAGCAAGATGCTACCAAGGATCTTGTCCATGCTCTTGTAATTTCCTGCATGGATTATTGTAACCCTCTCCTGATTGGTCTTCCCAAAAGCCATATTGCCCCGCTACAGTCTGTAATGAATGCTGCCACCTCACTGATTTTCCTCTCTAGTCGGTCCTCTCACACCTCACCCCTCTGTCAGTCTTTACATTGGCTTCCTGTATCCTATAGGAGTCAATTCAAAGTGCTAACCCATACCCATAAAGCTCTGAACAATTCTAGCCCCTCTTGTATCTCTTCACAGATCCATAGGTATGCCCCTTCTCGGTCCCTCTGCTCTGCCAATGACCTTCTCCTGTCCGCTGCTCGCACCCGTATGGCCAACTCACGCTTACAGAACTCGCTGGCGGCTCTCTTCCTATGGAATAGCCTGCCTGCCTACCGCCATCAGACTCTTCCCTAGTTCTTAATCATTTAAGAAGTGCCTTAAAACCCATCTCTTTAGGAAAGCTTATGGCCTCCCAGAGCAACCGCTACCTCAGATTGCTGCCATTTAGGAGAGAGCAAGAGACAGCTATCTACTCTCTCCTCCAGCTCTACTTCCCTCCCACCTATTTTGATTTCTATTTCCTGTCCTATTGTGTTTTACACCCCACCTCCTATAGACTGAGCAGGGTCCTCTTCAACCTATCGTTCCTGTAAGTTTTCTTGTAATTGTCCTATTTATAATTAAATCCCCCCTCTCATAATATTGTTAAGTGCTATGGAATGTGTTGGTGCTCTATAAATGGCAATAATAAAAATTAAAAAAAATTCTGGGTGTATATAGAGATATAGCTCATAAAAGCTGCAGAGCCGCTGTCTGCAGCAATTGTTAGCACTTCCCTTTATCCCCTGAAAAGGCTTTGTCTGTGCCAAGGAATACACCAATCAGACGCTTTTCATTGAGAACCCTATGTGCGGAATCATTGCTTTCCAGTGCTTTTCAGTGAGCTGTAGCACAGGTTAGCACACCTGCTGCATCCATTAGCTATGTAGTGCACAAAAGCAGAAGAAAACCTCCCTAGTGACAGCCAGGAATGTGTTTCTATATGCAATTATAAAAGTGCTGATATCTATTAATTAAAAATAAAATAAATAAAAAAGCACTTATAAAAACTGTCACAAATATGACAGACTCTAGATACATAAAGCATGTTAAACAAACTGAAGTGCTTTATGTGTCTGGAGTGTTCATTTAAAGGTAAAGGGTCACAGATTTACTTCTGTAAAAGCCCCTTCTGGTTTGCTTGCACTCCTCCTGCTGTCTTCATTGATTTGCCCATACATATTGCACATACATCCTGTGTACTAGGCTGTGTGCATACTGCATTACAAATTGGGGTTAAATATGTAGAAACCCTATTTTTGATGATTCAGTTAAAATGCCCTAATTGAGCTTCTGTAATAGTTAACCTTATCCACCCAGTGGTAGCCAACTATCGTAGACCGTCACAATTTTCATGCTACATCTACTGCTCTTTTTAATCATATATTCTTGTGAAATTTAAATGCTATCCTGTCTGACACGCTAACCACTGCAAAAAAAAAGAATGTCAAAAAAAATATGAAGAGACATGGTGCCCTCTGTGTACTATTACTAATTCAAGACTCTTGGCTATTTCCTAGCTAGGGCCCTTTATGACCCACTATTAGCATTGTTGAGATGTGAACTGGCCCAAATGAGAGGTGCACATGAACAGTGCAGGGTCCATTTGCTATTCCTCTCCTGTCCCTCCCCCCAACAAACACACACTAGTTGCCCATTTTTCTTCATCACTTTCTGTTCTTTACTGTCCTTAAATATAATTGTGTTAAAAAAGAGAAAGGACTGACCTAATAATTAAAATATAACTTTTAATGAATTCATTAAAAATAGTAGATGTGTAAGGATACATATCTAATAGCAAAATTTCTATATGTAAAGAGTCAATATGGAAAATAGGTCTATAATGCAAAAAGTAATATTTCCCACTAATGGAAACTTCCCAGAAATATTATAGTAGGGGTAAAAGACCAGTGAAAAAAAAAAAAAAAAAAAAATATATATATCTATCTCAGGAATACCATGTAATGACTCTATGCTAAAAACAATTTAGATGATGTCTATTTGTTCTAATTAAATGGATGTATTTACATAAGGCGTATAGTATATTGTGAGATCGGCAAATAGATATTCGTAACTAGTGGAAGTTCTTGAAATCATTCACGCTTATCTGGTTGTATAATTACCTAGTTAAACAAGTATAAGTTTAAATTGAAACTAGTCACTATTGAGAATGATAGTGTCTAATAATTCCACAAAGTTATACATAGAGAGAATTTTTGAGCCGCCCAAGCGTGTGCCTGAAATCACTGAGATGTGTGTGGGTGACCCTGCAGACAGTAAGTGTGTCTGGTGTATATTGGGCAGCAAGCAAATTTGGCCATCAGGGTTGATGTGACCTGGCATGAAGATAAAATATGAGCACAGAGACTTAAAGGACCACTATAGGCACCCAGACCACTTCAGCTTAATGAAGTGGTCTGGGTGCCAGGTCCATCTAGGGTTAACCCTGCAGCTGTAAACATAGCAGTTTCAGAGAAACTGCTGTGTTTACAATAGGGTTAATCCAGCCTCTACTCGCTGTCTCATTGAGAGGCGCTTCTGCGCTTCTCACTGTGAAAATCAGTGAGAAGATGCTTATGTCCATAGGAAAGCATTGAGAAATGCTTTCTTATGGGCTGATTTAAATGCACGCGCGGTTCTTGCTGCGCATGCGCATTCAGCGCTGCCGTCGGAAAAAGGAGAGTTCCCCAGCACCAACCCCTTCCTCCCCCTTCAGCCTGGCAAGAGTGGGACCCTGAGGGTGGAGGGGGACACACCTAAAGACCCTATAGTGCCAGGAAAAAAAGTTTGTTTTCCTGACACTATAGTGGTCCTTTAAGTGAGGTGGAGAGCTAAGTTTCTGTGTGGTATTTAGGGGACTGTGAGTGAAGAAGGTGTTCCTGTAAAATAGATATGATTTATCCACACAGAAACAGGGAGAGAATGTGCAGATGTCTGAGTATGCATATATGTTAGCACTAGGACCGACAAGTTAAAGCTAGCTTATTTCTAATATGGTCTGAAGGTGGAATATTTAAACATTTTATATTTTTTGACCTACAAATTCGATAGCACTACATGGTAAGGAGGTTTGTATTTTGAAAATAATTGTTTTCTGAGTGATTGAAAATGTTATTGTTCTAAAGTACTAGAATTTCCTGTTAATACAATTATTGCCATTTTGTATGTTTTTACTCTGCATCTAACAGGTCACGGTCCCGTAGTTCAAGATGCAAGAATTAAAATTCAGGCATACATTTCGCATAGATTGGCTCGTGAACAACAGATCCTTCAGGTTTTGCGAGAGAATACTGGGAACGCTCTGACTTCAATAGAACTTGTTAAAATTGTATACAGGGTAAATACTGCCATTGTTATGATTGTTCCATCTGTGTATTAGATTCAAATTCTTCTGTGGGAGCCAAATCCTGATTTAAAACCAATTTTAATGAACAAAAGTGAAAGTTTAAAAAAAAAAATGGTTATTATAAAAAGAATCTGTTAAGCCAGGTATAACTTATGCACTCGTTAAAGGGCATTAAATACTATTTATACATTGTGTTAGCAGATTGGTAAGAAAGGGGGGAAAAAAGAAAAAAAAGGCAGCACAGACCCTATATGAACTAATTGAATACTCAGAGAGCAGAAGAAATCTCCAATGGGCAGTAATTCTCTCCCCACACATAGCAACTACAACACATGTTCACTCTTTAGAAAACCTGATAGCGTCACAGAGAAGGTTTGTCCTGCTTAGAGTCTCTAAGCAGGACAAATCAATGATGACTACAGCCATAGCATGGGTGGGCCAGAGGTGGTTGTTAGTGAAGTGTAACACCCACCTCTGTGAAGACATGGACCTGCTGGAGTGGAGAGTAAGGTGAGTACCTCACAGATTTCCTTTAAATTAGAAGTTTAGACTAGTGGTTCAAAAAATGTTTTGGACCAAGGTACACTAAGTAACAAAATTCCAAGGAACACTTACTTTTACCTTCATCGGCAACTTATAAATGCCACATTAACATTAAAGACTTACTATAGAAATATGCATACATCTGGAAAAACTGATTGGGTTTTAATTAATTCCCAAGTGGGAATCACAATTTAAATACTGAAACTTAAAAAAAAAAAAAAAAAATCTACAATCATATGCAGACCTTCCTCATTAAGTATGATCGCCTTGATATTTTAGACTGGCATGCATTATGTCCATTTAGTAAATTGCAATGGAGGCTATGGTTATTGCTACTGTAATTCTTTTTTCTCTAGAATTTATTTAACCTGTTTTATTGAGGTATACGTGAAACATACAATATAAGTAAAGCTTAGATAAAGCAGTACAGGTTCCAAAGAACAATGTGGCAAAATACATTTGTTCATAGTGAGAGAAGTAATACTTCTTTTTTTAGTATGAAAAGCCAAAATATACCATGCACAAACAGCACGACAAAATAAATTGGCAGCACCATGCACTGGTAGCAAATACAAGAATGAATATATAAAATATCTCCAGTTGTTAGACAAGTAAGCCTTTAGACTCATAGGCATAGAGACATATATGAGCATAATAAAGTGTAGTGACCTTACGAAATAACTGAAACACAGCTCTGCTGTCTCAGCGAGCTAGCCTTGTTGTAGGATAGCCATAATATGCAGTAACCAAGAGCCATATAGGCCCAAGTCCTCCAATTTTCACTAGACCCGCAACATTTACCAACCAGCCTCCAAGCTGTACGATGGGCAACACTGCGTCTCCTAGGCAAGACGCTACAGGTGTATCAGAGCTGAAAGGATGCTGAAACAATGGCATGGCTTGGAACCCAACTTCTTTGCTCATTGTGTATATACTTGCCCCCTCGAATACCTTACTTATTATTTTGAATTGTCTGTACCCTTTGCAAAACTTCAATAAAAATGCAGGTATTTTAAGGACTCCATTCTATCACAACCATGAAGTAATTGTGTTAAGTAACACATTGAGGTGGCTTGAGGCACTCTTGTTAAAAACCACTGGCATAGATGATACTTGTATCTCTCGGCCACCAGTTCAGGTTTCTCAATTGGAAATCTATTTGAACCTACAGAAGCCAACTTGACTTCAAAAGGCACCTAGAGGGTAATTCCCTGAGCCAGAACCACTACAGCTTAATGTATTGAGTCTGTCCCTGCAGGCTGAGAAGTGTAAACCCTGTCTTTTCTTTAAAAAAAAAAAGGAAGTGTGCACACTGCTGCTCAACACCACCTCTAGTGGCTGTCACTCTGATAGCCACTAGAGGGACTTCCTGGGTTTGATCCTGCAAAGATTGCAGGACCGACTTTCAGCATCTTTACACTCTGCTTGAAGACGCTGTATGCTCTTCGTTGGCTCAATGCATCTTTTTGAGGAGATACTGGTTGACACTGTGATTTCCCCACTGGTGAAGTATTGGATTGGCTGAGATTATCAGTATTGATTATCTAAGCCAGTGGAGGTGGGGCAACCATGGTGAGACCAGCTGGATAGGTGAGTAAAATGAGTTTTGTTTTTTCTTCTGAGGGGATCTAATAATCCAAATAGGTAGGCTAACACTATAGAGTTAGGACTACTTGTTTGTATTCCTAATACTATAGGGATTCCTTAATTGAAAAAGATGCATTCGCACCAACTTTTTTGGCATTGAATTTTAGTTTACATATTATATTAACATTGTATTAATAGCATACAGGACACTTGAGGAAGTACAATATTCAGTTTTAAACACTATTTCTGTTCTTTGTTAATATTTGCAGGATACCCCAGAACATTTACATCCAGCTGCAGAGCTGAACCTTGTTCACCATTTAAAGAAATTAAAGAAGGATGGAAAAATATGTAAGTTTTTCCCCTATTTTATCTGTGTGGAATTTAAGGTTTCGTGTCATAACTCAGGCACAGATGATTTATACAGCAATTCAGGGGCCAAAACTTGACCAATCAGAAGCAATTTGAGAATGGTTTATTAGCATCTTTGGCTAACTTCATAATACTAGCATTTGGGTCTTAACCCCTTAAGGACGGAGTCAAATGTACACGTTGAGAACGAAACAAAATGTAAACAAAACCTGGCATTTGCGCTACATGTCTGTCCAACCGTAATTCACCTCTTTCATATTAAATGCATCCACCCTTATTATATATCATTTTATTCAGGGGAAACAGGGCTTTCATTTAATATCAAATATTTAGCAATGAAACATAATTTAATATGAAAAAAAATTGGAGAAAATTAGATTTTTTTTTTTAGTTCTACATGACATTTTAACGGTCAATGTCATAATACTGTTTGATTTTACTGCTATAAAATACACATATTTGTATTCAGCAAAGTCTCACGTGTAAAACAGTACCCCCTATGTACAGGTTTTATGGCGTTTTGGGAAGGGTCAAATATAGCACGTTACATTTGAAATTCGGCAGATTGGTTACGTTGCCTTTGGGACTTTATAGTAGTCCAGGAATGAAATTTACACCCATAATGGCATACCATTTGCAATAGTAGACAACCCAAGGTATTGCAAATAGGGTATATCCAGTCTTTTTTAGTAGCCATTTGGTCACAAACACTGGCCAAAGTTAGCGTTAGTATTTGTTTGTGTGTGAAAATGCAAAAAACGCCAATTTTGGCCAGTGTTTGTGACTAAGTGACTACTAAAAAAGATTGAACATACCCTGTTTGCAATACTTTGGGTTGTCTACTATTGCAAATGGTATGCCATCATAGGGGTAATTTTCATTCTTGGGCTACCATAGGGTCTCAAAGGCAACGTACCCAATCTGGCAAATTTTAATGTGAAAAAAATTAAACACAAGCCTTATATTTGACGCTGTAACTTTTGAAAACACCATAAAACCTATACATGAGGGGTACTGTTGTACTCGGGAGACTTCGCTGAACACAAATATTTGTGTTTCAAAACAGTAAAAAGTATCGCAGCAATAATATCATCCATGTATGTGCTGTTTGTGCGTGAAAAATGCAAAAAACGTCAATTTTACTGGCGAGATCATCGTTGTAATACATTTTACTGTTTTGAAACACTAATATTTGTGTTCAGCGAAGTCCCCCGAGTAGAACAGTACCCCCCATGTACAGGTTTTATGGTGTCTTGGAAAATTATAGGGTTAAATATAGTGCTAGCAAATTAAATTCCCTTTACTTTCGGCATGGGTTGTCAGGCAGGTCCCGCTAATTGTAATTAATTAAGATACCCAATTATGTAAAAATATTACACATATATATATATATATATGTATGTAGAATTAATATATGTGTGTGTATGTATGTGTTTGTGTGTTTGTATATATTATATTTTAAAAAATATTTTTATATATATATATATATATATATATATATATAGTGATATATACGTATATATTTATGTATATAGATATATATATTATTTCATTCTACGTGTATTTTGATATAAATATATATATATAAATATCTCAATACAGTTAGAACAAAATAACACACATCTATATATCTTTTAATTTTTTTTTTTACGTATTTACATATTACATTTTTTTATATTATATATAAATATATATAACAATTATATATATTTAATCAGTATCAGTCTACGTGTAATTTGATATTAATATATATATATATAATTATATATATATATTAATAGTAAAATACATCTAGACGGTGTACGTGTGTGTATGTAAATGTGTGTATATATACTTAGATCATATATATATATTATATACAAATTGTTAAATGAAGGCTTGCACTCACGGTCTTTTTCTTGTAAAAAGTTTTTCTTCCTTTATTCCATATTCTTTAAAACATACTGTCTGTTACATTCAATGTTTCAGCCACCATCCGTGGCTTTCATCAGGATCAGGAAATTTAGCAAATTACTTCTCTGTCCAGTTCAATCAAGGTACAGCCAGGGCACACACTAAAGGTAATCAAACATGCTGAACTGATCCTGATGAAAGCCACGGATGGTGGCTGAAACGTTGAATGTAACAGACAGTATGTTTTAAAGAATATGGAATAAAGGAAGAAAAACTTTTTACAAGAAAAAGGCCGTGAGTGCAAACCTTCATTTAACAATTTGTATGATATTTGACTTTGGCTGGAATGCACCCGGCATTTGAAATAATTGATAGAGTGTGTGCAGGGACAAAAAGGCAATAGTGTGTGTGTGTGTGTGTGTATATATGTGTGTGTGTGATCTAAGTATATATTATTCTTTTTTTTACACTATTTAATTTATTTGCTTTTATTTTCAGCCAGCAGGGGGACCCCTGCTGGCAATGCTGCAGCCAGCTATCCCGGCCATGTGATTGTGAGGTCCTCGCAAGGACCTCACTCTCACATGGCCGGGGGAGCTGCAGGAGGAAGATCTGCTACGGGGGGGGGGGGCGACCAGGTACGCGATCGCCGGCGACCAGGTAAGTACAGAAAGACCGGAGGGCGTTCTATTACGCCCTGCGGCGTTTAGAGACGCCTATAATAGGGCGTAATAGTACGCCCTCCGGT
Source organism: Pelobates cultripes (assembly GCA_933207985.1). Taxonomy (NCBI): domain Eukaryota; kingdom Metazoa; phylum Chordata; class Amphibia; order Anura; family Pelobatidae; genus Pelobates; species Pelobates cultripes. Next base: position 271,737,968 of record OW240915.1, on the reverse strand, counting down.
CTTAAGGGGTTAATTGGCAGGGTGATTGTGGGGATTTAAATTTTTCGTAGGCAAGGGATGTGACTAACACCTCAAAATATCAAAAAGTTATATATAGAAATGAAAGAAACACCACATTGTGTGATACTTAAAGCCAAAGATAGACAAAAAACAATAGACAAACATAAAACCTGAACATATGCTATAACGTCTGCATAACACATACCTAAAATGGCTAATATTCAAGCACCCCCACATTGAGCAGAGCTTACAAAGTTTTACTCTTCTTTTGTTAGGTGTGTGATAGACGGATCCAGAATAAAACATAAAAAAACACTTACTGTGTGATGCTCCATTTTATTTTTAAATTTATGTTAAAGATTTAGCAAATTACTTCTCTGTCCAGTTCAATCAAGGCACAGCCGGGGCACACATTAGAGGTAATCAATATAGTCACAAAAGCAACTTTAGCTTAATGAAGCTGCAGTCTCACTGCTCATTTCTCTGCCATTTAGGAGTTATCACTTTGTTTATACAGCCCTAGTCACACTTCCTTGCATGTGACTTACACAGCCTTGCTAAACCCTTCCTGTAAAGAGAGATCTAATGTTTACACTTCCTTTATTGCAAATTCTGATTAATTTATAATTTATTTTCTCCTGTTCTGTTAATAGCTTGCTAGACCCTGCTGGAGCCTCATGTATGTAATTAAAGTTCAATTTACAGAGCAGGAGATAAAAACTTTTAAAGTAAGTTACATCTGATTAAAAATTAAGCCATTTTGTTTTTATACAGGCTGTGTCAGTCACAGTCAGTGAGGTTTGGCTGGGGTCTCGCCATCCCTTTCCACCCTGGACCAAACACCTGAATCCAGCTCCCAGTGGGAAGACCTCTCCTCCAAGAGAGTATCCCTGTATAATAATCCAAAAAGCAGTATAGCAATCCCCCCCACCCCCCATACATGAGCCAAGTCATATGTTTAATGTCAGTTACAGAATTTATACACGTCACAAACTCTTCCCCTGTGACTGAGAGATTGTCAGGAACTGTACAAACTCGATTATCTCCAGGTACAGAAAAACATAAAATTTACAAACACCCCAAAAGTACCCATAAAAGACGTGAAAACCCCACAAAAGTCACATCCACTGATAGCCCCGATCTGGGAGACTAACATATCCTAAAATCACCCAGATCGGTTCAGGGGGTCAGATTTTTCATGCAAGTCATTTTTTTGACCGACTGCACACATGGTCCTATGCCCAAAACAGTTTCATGAGATCAGTGCTAGCGGTCAGTCAACGTCTGTAACATAAAAACGAAAGAATTACCGAACGTAGTCTATATTTGAACCGTGGAGCTTGTTCCCCTCATCCAGACAAACGATTACACCGAACAGTGTTCTTCTAGAATCTACAGAACCGAACGCAGGCGATGATGGAAGTCCAGCGGTGTTCGGGAGTTTCAGTGTCCGATTTTTAGTTCTAGGAACTCGATGACCAAACACCACTGCCTGCGTTTTGCAAGATAGCCGCCACCTCGTGATCGTTCATACAAATTGCGCCCACCCTGACGAACAATTAGAACACTGCGGTTAGAATCGTTAAGAGGTGATGATAGCTCCCAGGTGGTCGTTTGTTCAGTTCCCAAACAACTTAGGAAAATGGCACGAACAAAGTATTTTCCCATTGTTTTTACAGGGCCCATAGTCCTGGGGCAAGAGGCTGGCAAGCAGGCTCCTCCAGGACGTGGTGAGGTTTAAGCAAAAGAAACAAAAATGGGGGAAATTTATCATATTGTTGCCTTTTTTTAATTTTATTACCTTTTCCTTTTCTTCACCAGTGCACAGATGGATTTTTATGCATACCAAAAAAAAAAAAAAGATGGAGTTTAGGCAAAAAAAACATTTACACAGTTTAAAACATATTTTTAAGAATCTTAATAAATATGAAAAAAATTTAGATGAAAAATAATGGATACTATTCTGAACACTTTGATAAATCTCCCCCATTGTTTGTGTTTCTCCTACTGTCCCTATGTTGAGTGCAAAGTGTGAAACCTATAATTGTATAACTAATTAAAAAGAGAGCGCATACATAACAAATAAAGAACCTTCGTAATAATTTACATGTGGTCCAGATCAAACAATAGGAATAAAACCTAATATACTCAAACAATGATAGCTGCTAAAATAAAAAGAAATTTCCCATTTCATAAAACAAATGTACATATAAATTTTTCAGTGCTTAGTAGATAGTCCCCTTAAAATTAAAAAGGTGCATATATATGCAAACAAATGAAAAAGTCTAGCACAAGAAGTATCCAAAAAGTATAGTTCAGTAACAGAGTCCTGCAATCCAGATAACGTTGTAATATACAGGAGCTCAGAAGCATGTAGTAATACCTTAGAAAAAAAGAAACAAAGAGATATACATAGCGTGATACTGTATCAAAAGTTTAATTTCCCAGGAAGTATAAACAAAACAGAGAGAAAACCCCCCAACTATAAAAACTCGTACCCTGTATAAAATAAAATACTCATCGTGATGGATCAAACAGAAGAAAATCCTTTGCGTCCCTTCGTGTTTCTATTAAGGATAGCCCCTCTCTCGGTGCACTCGGGAGGGCTGTCTGTAATGTTCTCGATGGGAAAACGCTGGCTGAAGGTCCGACTTCTGTCAAGCGTTAGCGAAGTATGTGAACTCGAAAATCTTCTGGATAAATGATGATAGCACCCTATCAACGCGTTTCGCCCAAGATGAAAAAGCCCTCGTTAGAAGGGCGAAACGCGTTGATAGGGTGCTATCATCATTTATCCAGAAGATTTTCGAGTTCACTGAATAGCTGGGATCTGAGCGCACAATCTGACGAATTACCGCTCAGATCCGTTCGTTAGAATAGAAAAGCCATTTGAATGAAATTCTGGACCGGTCTGCCACAAAACACGAGCCCCAAAATAATTCCAGGCAATTGCAGGCTTTGACCGGTCTTCTTTCGGGAGTTCATACGAATTAACAATTGAAAATACACATTAATATACTGCGTTGTTGTGTGTAGGAAGTTTGTGGGCTTCAATTAGCCGAACGCTGTTCCATTTAGACGAACGGGTCTATTTGCACGAATGGCATGGAAGTCCAGCGGTGTTTGCGAGGTCGAGTAGGTGATTTTAGTCCCATGCACTCGCCGACCAAAAACCGCAAAACCCTAATGGTTTAATGGGTGGTCGCCGTTCGTATGAATGAACACATGGCGGCGACCATCTTTGCGCACATCTGTGCACAAAGATGGCCGCCGCCATGTGTTCGTTCATACGAATGGCGACCACCCATTAAACCACTAGGGTTTTGCGGTTTTCACTATGTTGCCAACGTTAATTGGAGACACACGACTTCCTTGTGTGGTCCTCCATTCGACAGTTTATTCGTTTTCACGAACAGTACATCCTTATTTTGTTCGTGAAGTTAACATACGAATGCACATAGTTTTTACACGGGAGATATAGGCGAATGAACCCAGTTCTTGCACAATGAAGTGGCTAGGTTTGCCACACTAACATCTAAACTTAATTGTATTTTTTTTCAGCTTTAATAAACACATTTACATAAAATACAGAAATAAACTTTGGTAAAATACTCATATGAAAAGAGGTGAAATTGTATATAGGCATTATGAATTGGTTCATGCTTAAAAATGTCTTTGTGGTGATTAATCTACCTAAAATGTGGCACCAAAATGCAGTGTGTACTTATGTGTGCATTACTAAATAATACACCTAGAGGGTATATAACATCTAATGGTTTATTTTCAATCATAATAAAATTTGAATTTTTCCTCTCAGAAGACTCTTGTCAGGAAGAGTCTACTGTCACTGCATAATGATTGATTAACTTATTTATTTGTTTTCCAGTGGAAGAACATTCACCCGTTAGATGGAAAAGCAATTTGTAAACAGGAAGTTTTATGGAGCAAATTGTCTACATGGAAAAGAAGAAATGGGAGGGAAATGCAGTACCATGAACAGTTTGTTTGGGTTTTTTTAATTGTTAATGCCTTAAAAAAAATGTATAAATGTCCTCTAGTAGGCTGTACCATGAACATGGTTCCAGATTTTTTTAATTATTAATGCCTTAATATTAAAATAATAAATGCCAACGTACTCTGTGTTTGTCTTTTTTTTTCTCTTCATACTCTTGTTACATTTGTATCTAAATACCTACACAGCTTTGCGTGTTTTTAGCACAATTAAGGTTAATCGCTAAAGTATGAACTGGCAGGAATTCAATGCTAAGGGGACACTGTAGGCAGAGCCGCCACCAGAAATTTTGGGGCCCCTAACTCCGCTCAGGGTCTGGGGCCCGCCTCCAAATACCGCCCACAGGGTCCGCCTCCAAATACCTCCCACAGGAATACACACACTGATACAAAAGGACACAGATGCATACTAACAGACACACATACCGAAACAGACTTACGCGCATACAGGCATACATACATACTGAGACATACACACATATACAGACACACAGGCATACATAGTGACACAGACACATACTAACATACATACAGAAACACACATGCATGAGGAGATAAAGACACAGACATACATTCATAATGGCATACAGACATGCATACTGATATACACACAGGCATACGTTCATAATAACATACTGGCATACATACATATATACATACATTGATACTGGCATACATACATACAGACATACATTGATACGGACATACAGACATACATTGATACTGACATACATACATTCATATATACTGACCTAAGTGCGTGAGCCACCCGGAAATTCCGCCGCCACATGTGGGGGCCGGGCCAATGACAATAGTTATGGTTGTCACCCCCTGATGGCGGCCCTGACTGTAGGCACCACAACTGCTTCATCTCGGTGAAGTGGCTATAGTTTCTGTAGTCCCCTGGCGCTGTCCTTACATTCAGCATTAAAGGGACACCATAGTCACCAGAAAAAACTACAGCTTAATGTAGTTGTTTTGGTGTCTACTGCCTGTTCCTGCAGGCTTTTTTCCAGAGAAAATGCAGTCTTTACGTCACTGCCTAGGGACACCTCTAGTGGCAGTCACTCAGACATACAATGGTGCAATGTTATGATAAAGGATCCTCCTATCAAAATACTGGGTCATAACTGCAAAAGCGACTCTAGAGGCTGTCAGGAAGACAGCCACTAGAAGCATGTTAACCCTGCATAGAAACAGCCATTCCTGCAAAATGGCAGGGTTAAAAGACAGGGGCGTGGACCCAGACCACGTCTTTGAGAGGAAGTGGTCTTGGTGCACAGTGTAAAGTGTGTTTTCAGTTTGCATTGTTTTGGTGTAAAATGTTAAATTGCTGACTGTTTACACTGTAGGGAACAGCCCTGTATGAGTGTGATTTGAAAAAGGCATAAAGTTGTGTTAGAAAAAGCAGAAATCCAGAGCATGGAAACACTACAGAAGTGCCGGCACGTTCTGCCCTTCTAGCTCAGTTCTCCTTTAAATCTGGACTACGAATCCATGGCCCATAAGCATATTAGTCCAAAAAAAACATGTACAGGGAGCTGGTGCCATATGGGATACATACAGTGCAACCCACAGACACACTGAAAACATTCATACCCCATGAGCATTCTGCTGACGAGGGGAGGAAGGGGAACAAGTGATATAATACATGCACATCTTATAATTTTTTTAATTAAAAAAAGGGGGTAGAGGGGAGGTGATTTACCTAGAATGGCAGCTTCACCACTAGAGGCAGAGGGGTAAGAGAGCTAGCGCAGTGAGGGGATAACGAAGACTGATCTGTGGGCTGGGCTCGATTTTTCTCAACTCAAATTTCATAGATGGCAGCACTACCAGATCGGCAATAGTAACCACAGGAGACACTGGGCACTAAGAAGCTTCCAAGCACAGGGATTCGCCCTCAGTGGCAATTCCATCCTACGAAGAGACAGGTGACCTAAACCCACATTGTAAGTAGTTTACTCCATCCCCCCTTTTTTTTTTGGTTTCCCTCCTCCTCTACTCCCCCCTATAACTTTTCCTCTTTTAAAACAAAATAGAGTCATAGAAGCTTGGCAGTCTTACAGGACTAGTAAGGGTAACTTAAAACTACCAGCACACTAACTATTGAATGGGAGGCACAGAGACTACCTAGTAGTCTAGACATCTAGCATTGACAAAAGCCGTCTTATTCCCGGGATAAGTTCCTGTGGAACTCGCTTCCCTCCTCTGTTAGATGCTCACCCAGTCTCCACTCCTTCAAAAAAATCTTTAAAAACCCACTTCTTCATAAAAGCGTATCAATTAAACTGTTAATAGCTCCTGACTGATTCCTCTTTTGCAACTGTCACTAGTCTAATACTATCCTTACCCTTTTGTGTCATTTTACCCCACTCCCTCTAGCATGTAAGCTCATTGAGCAGGGCCCTCAACCCCTCTGTTTCTGTGTGTCCAACTCGTCTGGTTACAACTACATGTCTGTTCGTCCACCCATTGTAAAGCGCTGCGGAATTTGATGGTGCTCTATAAATATCACAATAATAATAAGTAACCATCACTAGGAGCCCATTTAGCTTGCCACCTATTTGCATTCACGTGGCAATCTGATGAGAAAGTACCTCCGAGGCAAGGCATAGATGGGTTGTTAGGGCTGAGAATTAGTTCTAACCAGGGGTATGTACCTTGTTCAATGTAACGTTGTCTCACATCCGGCAAATAAACCCATGGCGATACCTAGTCCACCTCAAAAGTTTTTAGCATTGTATACAATCCATGTATGTATTAATTGCCAAGAGATGTAATGATGTCTACGTAAATGATATACAGGATACCCACTGTTTAAATATGAATACCCTCTTTCTTTCTGTACCCAACTGCCTCTTAATTGACTCAATAAAAATTGTCAATTGAAAAAAAAAAAAAAGCAGAAATCCGCTATGATTCTGGGTAGTGATGGCATTGTTTGATTATTGCTGCTGTTCAAAGTAACGTGAGAATCAGAAAGCTATGACATTAATTTTGAGGATTTGTTTCCTATCCAAAAGGTATTTTTAAATCTATTGTTCAACAGTAAGAAAAAAAAAAAAAAACTTTAGCATAACTCTTGTAATATGTCACAGGTGAAATATTCTTACCTGGCTTCATGTTAAGGCCATCAGGTGAATTTTTGTCCCTGCATTTTTCAATTAAAATGGAAAATAACTTTTTAGACAAAAAAAATCTTGGCCCTGACATGAGGCTTTCTTGGTTCCTTTTTTACATTTATTTATATATTATTATTTTTTTTAAACTTGTTGTTTGGAATGACATCTTCAAAAACATCAACACAAGACAGTGGCAATCAATCACAGAGATGGACACTGTCTGAATTTATCGTCTAGAGCAGGGTTTCCCAATCCAGTCCTCAAGTACCCCTTACCAGTCCATGATTTAGTCCTTTCTTTCTTTCTTTCTAAAAACACCTAAGACTCAATTGAGTAATCCCTAAATCCTGGAGTGTTAGGGGGTACTTGAGGACTAGGTTGGGAACCACTGGTCTAGAGCAAAAACAAGAGGATTGTCTCTTTTTCTTTGCCTTCAAATGAAGCAGCTGAAAGATGCTTAATTGAGAGAGGCAATGAGGTCACTAGTATAGTAATTAGTTTTGATTTGTATTAGAATAATGGATTTAAATGGATGCAGAAATATAGCCTAGGTTCCGCTGAAATAGGAAATTGTTATTGAGGAAAATGAAAAAAGCATAATTTTAAAATACTTTTTTTTTCTTCACTGTATAGTACAGTATAAATAGTGAATTTCTTTTTTTTTTATTATTCTTTTTTTTTGCAGTGCATATTAATGTTACAGGCAGGCGTGAGGTCCCCCGAAAGCAGTCCTCAAGCTTTTCCACGCTTAACATGCGGGACATAAGATTAATAAGCACAATTTTATTATATAAGTTGAAGTAGTTGGCATAGTCACAAGCTTAACTATCGTGTCTAGATTATTTGTAGGAGCGTGTCATCATGAGAGACCTGGACGTGGTGGTGGTCTTACTCGGTTTACGTTAAATGACAGGCTTGTATCTCACGAGCTAATGTGTAGGGGAGAGGTATGTTCAACATATAGAGTAAAAACACACATATGTGTAGAAGCACATACATGTGCAGTGCCCCCCAGGCGACACAGCATGTACTGTTGTAAATCGACCAGGTGCTGAGCTTGAAAGCAAATAAATTGAGCAGTTAAAACATTTAGATTGGTAAGCAAGCTTAGAGCGCAACATGCTGAACCGGGGGCCCAAGAGCTAATGATCAAACCTGCTTAGTGTGTGTGAGGGTAAGGGTAAGTCGTTGCTAAACAGTTATACGGTAAAACATATTTATGTTGCTAGGTAGTCAAATAAGCCTTCACGAGATGCTATACTCGGCTTGTAGGTGGCAGTGTTCATATACAGGCCTATACATTTCGGCCCCCCAAACCTGCAGCGTCCCTGATTGTCAAAGGGGTCTGTCCCGGCCGGGAGTGGGGAGCGTCTTGACTCCATGTCGACATCAGCCGATGCCTCATGGGGGGGCCCCAGGGTCCCGTGGTGAAATCTGGAAAGCCCTCTGGGGCATATCTGGGTGGGAGTCTGCCTCTGTATGATGCAGGATTTGGTGCGGTCTGTCCAGGCCCCCTCGGCTGAATCCAGCCCGGAGCGTTATAGTGCCGTGAAGTCGATGTGCTGTGCCGGGTAGGTTGGTTCAATTTCGCCTAGTGATATTATTTATTTATCTATAAAATATTTTACCAGGAAAGATACATTGAGATTTCTCTTGTTATCAAGTATGTCCTGGGTCCACAAATCATTGCATTGTTACATTAAGGTACAATAAAATACAAAAACAATATTAATATACAATAAATACAAAATTTAACATAGAACAGGTAGGAAATATATAATCAACCATGACAGGTGCATTCTGTTTTGAGGTATATAGAGAGGGATCTCTTAAAGGACTTTAGGCTTAGGGATGATTTTAAATTGTGCGGGAGGTCGTTCCACAATTGCGGTGCTCTGTAGGAGATATCTGTGGCTTCTCGCTGCCGTCGGCATGTTCGGACGCTTGAGCTTGTGTGCTTTTTCTCTCTGCCGTCTGCGGCTTGAGTTGTGGGTTTCGGGTGCTTGTGGGGGTGCCCTCTTTTGTCGGGTGATTGCCGGTAGTTCTACAGCATTGTCATGCGCCCCAGTTTGTTGCTCCCTGGCTGTTATTCTCGCCCAGAACCTGGTGAATATCCCGTCGAGCTTGGCCTCAAAATCAGGCTTCTGTGTGTTGCGGGTGCACGTGGCAGCGGCCATGTTGCGCAGCTTCATGGTTTCACGCTTCTCATGTGTGTTTGTCTCCGGGGCACTTATGGAAGCAGGGCATCGGTGAGACCGCACCTTCAGTGCATGGGCGAGGAGAGCAGTATAAATTGTGAATTTCAGTTACAGTGAACATGTGATTGGTTTACACAGGATAAAGTGCCACTGTAATTAAAAACTATTGGGTATATTCATTAAACAGTGAATTGAAAACAAGCTGCAGAATTTGAGATAAAATTCAGCTATTCAGCCTACATTCTGCAATTTGTGTATTAATTCACTACTATTGACTGTTAAGTGAATAAACCTTTACGTCACCTGAGATCTTTTGTATAGTTTGTGACCGGCAGAAAATGTGCTCAACAGTTAACAGTTAAAGAAAATCAGATGGTATTCACCCGTGGTTACTTATCAAAGTTGGTTTAGAATAAGTTGAATGACGGAGACCCTTGAAACAAGGGGATCCCAGAAGTAGCTGCTGAACTTAACAGAATAAATAGTATAGTTTTTTGTTTTTGTTTTTTGTTAAAGGGACATTCCTTTGCTGCTATTAAATACAACTAGCAGTAGCTTATATAGGGTATATATGGGTATTTCTATTTATTCCCCTTCACTCTTTTATCCACTTACAATTACAGCCCCCTGTTCTTCTCTACTTGCCACCTGGTAACTATACTATTTATTCTGTTAAGTTCAGCAGCTACTTCTGGGATCCCCTTGTTTCAAGGGTCTCCGTCATTCAACTATATTTCTTTCTGGGTTACCCCCTATATTGTAGCTCTGAGGTAGGCTCTTTTTAAGACAGTTTTCACCAATTCACATATTTTTGTGATTATGGGGATCTGTCTTTTCATTCCTTTTTACACCTTGGTTTAGAATAAGCCAAACCACTGTTTCATTACTCCAAGAATTAGCATAGTACAAACTTGTTGCTCATAGTTAAAGGACCTCTCGATAGCCATAAAACAATTCAGCTTACTGAGGGGCTTTATGGGTGAGGAGTATCCCATTCAAAAGGCACTTTATAAAAGTGCAGATTTCTCATATATTATTAAATAAATTCCTCCCTGGCTGTTACTCAAGCAGCCAGGGAGGTTTGATTCCTTTACATAACTCCTCTCAAATCAGAAGGGTGTGCAGCACGGTCAGGAGTGTGTGCAGCACGGTCAGGAGTGTGTGCACCCACAAAGTGAATATTTCAGAGGATTGTCGATGAAAAAGCCTCTGACAGGCGGGAAGAGACTGTTCGGCTCTTCCAGGGAAAACAGGAGGACTTGCTAAGGCTGTAGTACATAAGTACTGCAGCTTTTGTGATCTCTTTGAAGATATACCCCCAATGAATACATGGATGAAAAACACATGCATGTATTCATTGAGGGTATATCTGCTAAACGGTGATTTGTAGTTTTTTGGCCATTTGAGAAGTGGAGTATCCCTTCAAATATGGGTCAAAAATCCAGACTAGCAATTACTGACCTGTGAGCTTGACAGCTGTGTTTAGGACATGTTTTAAGTTTTATTATAGATAATATTCAGTAATTAATTTTGAACAACATTATTAGTAGGAAAGAACTTTGTTTTATGAAGGATAAAACATATCTAAATTAAAGGGACACCATAAGCATGTCATCGAAGTGGTCTGAGCGCAGTATCCCTGTCCCATTAAAGGACCACTATAGTGCCAGGAAAACATACTTGTTTTCCTGGCACTATAGTGCCCTGAGGGTGTCTTACCTCTTTCTCCAGCGCCACGCGGGGAGCTCTCCTCCTCCTCTCCGCCTCCTCTTCGGCTGAATGCGCACACGCGGCAGGAGCTGCGCGCGCATTCAGCCAGTCTCATAGGAAAGCATTCATAATGCTTTCCTATGGACGCTGGCGTCTTCTCACTGTAATTTTCACAGTGAGAAGCACACAAACGCCTCTAGCGGCTGTCAATGAGACAGCCACTAAAGGCTTTAGAGGCTGGATTAACCTATTTATAAACATAGCAGTTTCTTTGAAACTGCTATGTTTATTTAAAAAAGGGTTAACCCTAGCTGGACCTGGCACCCAGACCACTTCATTAAGCTGAAGTGGTCTGGGTGCCTATAGTGGTCCTTTAACCCTGCAAGTGAAATCATTGCATTGAAGTGTTAAGACTGCCCCTAGTGGCCGTCTACCAGACAATCACTATAGGCACTTCCAGTTGTTTCCCAGAGTTTTTAAAGTTTTGCATTAGAACCAGCATCTTCTAAATCCCCATAGCAATGCATTGATTCAATGCTTTCCTGTGGGGAAGGCATAATGCACTCACTGTGCAAGCTCTTTAGGTTCCCCTTGTGATGACGTCAAAGGTGGTGGAGACGGATATTCGGTGCTGGAATAAGGTGAGCATTTGAAGGATTTTTTTAACCCTTTAATTGCTGAGGGTGGGCACGGGGCAGAAGGACACTACAGTGTTACAAATACACCTTTCTATTCCTAACACTTTAGTGTTCCTTTAATTGCATTATGTGAAGACGTATGTAGAAGTACGCTATAGAGTTAGACCCTTACTTTGAATATGAGGTGCAATTTTGGTCACCTCACCAGCTTTTATTTCTTTACTTTATAAATGCTGTATGAAAAGTCACCTTCACACCTATACAAGCTTTCTAAACATTCCCATTCCAAAAACAAGTTCTTAAGCTGATGTTGCTTCCAGAGGCAGTAAGTGAGTGATGTAACGGATGGTAGGCTATTTTGTGCTTTGTCCATTCTCAGTGTTCTCTTTTTGGACTAATTGCATATTACTAGAGTCACTTAAAGTCTAAAAGGTAATCCAGATATGGATCCCTTGCTTATTGGGTTAAAGGTATCCATTCCAACTCACTGACAAGGCCAATATAGGTGCTTTGGTTTGCTGTATCTCACATGCAATGGGGATCAGCAAATCATTTTGGTTTTGGTCTTATGAGTGTGATCTGTCTGATATGGATATGCCATATATTCCCTTTTTAATGGCACAAGTGAGCTAAACCTTAGTTGAGAGCTAAGCAGGCACTGACTAAAGGACACGTTTGTGTCCTTTCTTTGTTGTCCTTTGCACTAAATTTTGGCTGCTATTTAAGGTATTAACCTGATCCAAGGAGAAATATGATTGCCAACTTGGAATCACATTTAAAAAGAAAAAAAAAAGCACCGAATATAGACCTTCTTCAAACTCACATCAAACAACTTAACCTAACCAAAATAATTTACAGTGTTTCAAAACTGAATACGATTAAAATCCTAAATCTTTTCTATTTAAATGTGAAAATGTTGTATATAACACATTAGACACTGTAACGGATCACCTGGCACCCCGACTGGGTACCTCCGTTGAAGGATGCTCCTAGCGCTTCCTGAGGACTCCAAGCACTGCAGCAGACACCACAACCACCGAACCGGAGAAGCATACAAATGCTCTCAAGCATATGAATGCTGTAAGCAGCTGAACAGGAAAAGCATACAATCAGTTTACACTCCTGGCAATCAGCATACAATCCAATTCCCCCAATAACGAGACGACACTTCGTTTTGAGGTCAAGCAGAACTGACTGTACTGGCACATACAGCCTCTTTTATTCACATAAAACATAAATTTTCAGAATCCGCATGCTTGAAATATACACATACTCAAAAATCAGGGCAATCGGTTCAGGGGTTAAAAAGTTAAGGGAAAGTCCTATTTGACAAAATGAAGCATGGTTTTTCTGCCCAAAACCAGTTCCACAGAGTCTTCTATCCTGGAGATAATTGGGAAGTAATCCAATTATCTCCAAGGACAGAGGCAAAACTCCATTGGCCACATGGTAGCAAAATACAATAAAATACATAAAAATATATAACTGTGCAGCGATTGCATAAAACGGGTACATTCAACATATCCCCTGATAGCTTAGATCTGAGCGCAAATTATTACTGAATGGCGCTCAAATCACATACATACAGTTCAATTGCCATGGAGCCAAAGTCTTTCAGATAGTCTTTCATTATACGAATGGGCTCCATGGCATAGCTATCTGGGGTAACACTGCTCACATAGGGAAAGTACCGAATGACCCAGCTTTCGGGTCTTTGCAGGGGAAAATCCAGCATTTCAACATGGGGCCATAGTCACAGGGCAGGAGGCTGGCAATCAGTATTCTCCAATGCCCAGTGGCGAGGCTGGTTCCGCCACAGACACTAATGAGATAAATAACAAAGTCACTAAATATCAGAAACATTTCATGATATTCAGCAAATTAATTCCTAAAACGCAATCTAATTGGTTTCTCCTTCATTATGATCCCCCATTACGGCCCAGTGTAAGTACGGTAATCAAACCATTTGGGAATTGTTTGACAACTTACCTAAGATCCAGCGGGCACCCAGCACATCTTAATCTGCCCCTGGAAGATTCTGCACTGAACTAATCCTGGCAGTACACGGAGGAGCTCGTGTTTTGAGAGTGCTCATCTGATGCTCTCAGACAATGAGACAGTCCTGCACTGTCGGATTTAGCTCAATGTAGTCAACGAGAGCTCCTTGCAGGCTCCAGAGGAAGCAGTGATGGATGTCCAGTTAGTCACCAGGTAAGTTGTCAAACTATTCCTAAACACATTGACTACTTACATCCCTGGCTCCGTAAACACTACAACACTCTTCAGTAGCTATGGTGCTTGGAGTGTTCATTTAGGAAAGATTTTTTTTCAGATTGTAGCACAGTTGGAAATTGCTTTAAAATGGATTTCTTGTCATTTTTATCAGTATCAAAAACAGATGTGTGACAGTTTGATGTCGATGGACTTATGTAGTTATAGGCAGAGAGAGACAGGATAAATCCATCTTGGGATAGGCTTGTGTTGTCCCAGGAGGTCAGTTTTTTTCTGATTGTTTTTGGCAGTGAGGAGCGCAAATGAGCGCGGATCGATCTGGGGAGCTTTACTCTGCTACTGTGACTCCCTGCTGCTACCCTCGTTGTGCTGACAGGTGAACACACATGCACATTGCACGGCTGACACACATGAATAGAATCTCAGGCGTGGAAGCCCTTGGATCATAAACAAAATAAAAAAGAGGTGTTAGGGCCTCTTTCCTATACATAATTTTGGGCTCGCAGTCATAATGCAAGTGAACCCTCGTATGAGTGATCGGGGGGAAGGGACATCACAGAGCATGACGTCTCAGCTGCCAATCATGATAGCAATTAGATATATTTCACGAAACACATCTGTATTCTAATTTAGCCCCTATCGGAGCACTAGTTTGATGAAAATGGGTGAACACTTTTGTACGCTATGGCACCTGAGACCATTGGTTAGTTGGGACTCCTGTGATAAAGGCAGTGGCTGAAACGTTGGGGTATTTCGGTCCCAGCTCTAGGCCAGAATATAGTTTTTTAAGGTAATCTTGTTGCACTTTATTTATGTGGATGAAGGTGTAGATACCTTACCCTTTATCTTTATTGCACTTTATATTGTACACTTATGACACGATATGTTACATGCAATTGAATAAATAAATATATTTGCATGAAAATGGTGTGCTGTGTATTTCCTCTATTTGTAAGTAAGATTTGGACCATAAAGGTTTGGGACCCATATACCTGCCACACATAACATAACTCCTCAGAACTTTCAGTGTCACCCACCTCTACCCATAGCACATAGGACAAGAGTAGAACATAAGGCTGCTTTCTCATTTGTTTCCCATTTGGCTCTTGGAGTTTTGAAGACCCCTGCTTGTATTAATTACTTACTATGCACAAATGCAAGTGCTTAAGGATTAAACAAGAACACGTTGGGTCTATTCATTAAACAATAAAGAGGCAAAATTGTTACCAGACCGGTAATTCACATTTTTGTTAAAGACAATTCTGGGTGGAATTTGGCCAACCCGAGCAGAATTCAGGCTTGTTTGGAGCCAATACTGCAAAATCTGGACTTTGTTAAAGGAACACTATAGGGTCAAGAAGACAAACATGTATTCCTGACCCTATAGCGTTAAAACCACGATCTAGCCCCAACTTGCCACCCTAAATATAGTAAAATCTTACTTGTATTCAAGTCTGCAGCTGCTGCCTCTTATCTGCCTGCTTGGCTGACATCATCAGAAGTGATTCTCTGAGCCAATCACAATGCTTTCCCATAGGATTGGCTGATACTGTCAAGGAGGCAGAGCTAGCACAAGTCAAACACAGCCCTGGCCAATCAGCAAGTTCAGTGTCTCCATGCAGAGGGTGGAGGCACTGCCTCAGAACGCACCTCTAGTAGCCATCTGAGGAGTGGCCAGTAGAGTTATCACTAGGCTGTAATGTAAACATTGCATGTTCTCTTAAAAAAGACAGTGTTTACTGCAAAAAGCCTGAAGGAAATGATTATACTCACCAGAACAAATACAATAAGATGTAGTTGTTCTGGTGATTATAGTGTCCCTTTAAATAGAGTGAACATTGTCCAGATTTTGCTGTCAGAATGGCCCTATACACAACTGAATGGTTTTGCACAGCTTGTGACAGAGCAATTCAGAATTTAGAGATTAGAACCATCTGAGGTGCTCTGAAACACTAGTTTAAAGAAACAGTCAGGGCACCATAATAACCTTATCGAAATAAAGTTTGTATGGTTCAACAATGTCCTGGGTGCCAGATTACTTCATGGGGTTAAACTGTTAATAAATGATTATCCCCATATACATCGAGGCTTCCTGCTTGAAGACTGGGATGAAAAAGTAAGTTCAGCGGCAGAGCTAAGGGGAGCTGGATTGTAGACTTTGAGGTTAAACTGTTCAGTAACGGTATAATCCCATGAGGAAAGTCAGTGACTTAATTCTGATAAAGTTGTTATGGTACCCATAGTGTCTTTTTAACATATTTACTTTACTGTGCCTGTATCTACGTCTAACCTACGATTAGAGCTATTCTCTGCTGTTCTAACCTTTGGCAGTGGAGGTTTTGGATAGTAATGTCACTCTTTTTTTTTTTTATAATTTTCATAGAGCAGATATATGATATGTATTGTGACTATATACATCAAAGTGCTATCACTTTAGTTGTTTAGTTTTGACACTGCATTTTTTGAATTGCTTTTATCACAATTTGCATTATATATATATTCACAATGCTCTTACAACAGATTATTAAAATACACTTTACCTTAGTTAGCACTATTTAATTTGTCTACGTTGTCCACGTTGGAATTATTATTATTGGTATTTAATTAGCGCCAACTAATTCCGCAGCGCTTTACAATATTATGAAAGGAGGGGACATTTACAATAAATGAGACAATTACACAGTGACACAGGAACAATAGGTAGATGAGCGCTCTGCTCAAACGAGCTTACAGTCTAGAGGAGGTGGTTTACAAATACAGAACAGGGCAGCAAGGGTGACAGCCACCAAACAAGGTGGAAAAGTAGCATAACTGGAGGAGAGAGTGGTGTGTGGCTCTTTAGGAGAGCAAGAGACAGATTTGGATAAGTATAGATAAGTTACTCTGGGAGTCCATAAGCATTTCTGAACAGATATGTTTTGAGAGACTTTTTAAACTATTCAAAACTAGGGGAGAGTCTGATGGGGGTAGTTAGACTGTTCCACAGGAAGGGAGCCACCCGCGAGAAGTCCTGCAAGCGCAAGTTAGTAAGGGTGTGAGCAGCGGACAGGAGAAGGTCACTGGAAGAGCGGAGAGACCGAGAAGGGGCATATCTATAAATCAGTGAAGAAATGTAAGAGGGGCTAGAATTGGTTAGAGCTTTAAAGGTAAGGGTTAGTATTTTGGCAATATCTAAAGTTTAAAGATGCTCTGGGATCTTATGATAGTTTTTTTTTCCAGAAGTGTGAGCAGGTTGTAACTACAGTAATTTAAAAAAGCATATTGTAATAATACATTTGTTAGCAGCTGTGCCAACTAAAAATGCAAACTCCAGTTTTCTAACAATAAGCTCTATTTCAGAAATATATTCAGGCCTTGTTTTAGCTGGTTTAGGCTAATTTGCATATCTAATTTGTTACATAAATGGGGTGATTTTTGATACCTAAGACCTTTCTCTATGCGAAGAATTAGAACCAATTAGGTTGATAAACATTATTACTAATTCTGCATATTTAGTAGGCATATAAATCTTTGCAGAATGCTCAGAGCTCATGCTTCCATACTGATTTCTGGTTTTACTCCAGATGAGTCATATTGTAATATTAGTAAACAGATCAGCCAAAAAAAAGTTAACCTTTGTTTGCAATACTTGGACTGGCTTCATTTTATCCTCCACCTGGAATTGAACCTATTGTGATTGGATTAAAATCACAATCTTACTGAAAGTTGCGTTTGTAACTATAATGGTTTTATTTATATTTTGTCAAAAGGCAACCTTTTGTCTTGTTCTAAAGGGAATGTAGAATATTCTACATGCTGGCATGAATAACTACCGTATTTTTCCATGTATAAGATTTTTTTTCAATTTTTGTTTAGTCTAAAATTGGGGTCGTCTTATACATGGAATGTCACTGCAGGGGTTAAAAAAAACAAAAAAACACTTGTGTGTGGGGCCTAAGTTAAGATGGCGCCTGCTGCATTTCAGTGTGTCACGGCCCACACAAATATCTGGCTTCCCTCCTGTCGATCCACTTCTGAATGCAGGGGCAAGGATGAAGAGTTCCCTGGGAGCTGCAGCAGACATCAGCACTTACCACCAATGGAGCTCCAGAGACATGCCACCATAAAAGGTTTGCTCTACCTCAGTTAAGTCTTCTTAATTTATATTTATGGGGCAGGAAATGGGGATCAGGGAGCAGGGGGAATACTACTGTGATGTCCCAGCATGCCCTCACACCACCTGCTGTATCGTGGGAGCTGTAGTCTCCCAGCATGCATTATAGAGCCATTATCTTCACAGAGTAGCTTAGCACAGGAGAGGCATGAGAATCAGAAGTGGGTTGTTCTCCTCAGAAGTCACCTCGAAAAATCAAAGTTGTTCTATTTGATATTTAAAACAGAGATTTTTTAATTTTGGGCTAAAAAAATAGGGGTCGTCTTATACATGGGGGCATCTTATACAGGGAAAAACACTGTAATTTACTTTAGAAGTGGAGGAAAGAGAAGGGTCTGAGCTTTCCCCTAAACAGTGTGTATCCATAGGATAAATATTTTTTTTTTCTTCAACTACACTAAGCTGAGGTTTAAAATGAACCACTTGTGCATCTTCTGGCTCAATTATCTGCCATTTAGGAGTTAAATCACTTTTGTTTATCTCTATGCAGCCCTAGCCACACTTCCCCTGGTTGTGACTGACACAGCCTGCATGCAAAAAATGGTTTAATTTTCAATCACATGTTTACCTACTTTAACAGTTTTTATCTCCTGGTCTGTAAAGTGAACTTTAATTACATACAGGAAGCAGGGTCTAGCAAGCTATTAACAGAGCAGGAGATAAGAAATTCTATATGAAAAAACTGCAATAAAGGAAGTATAAATGTTAGATGATTTTTTACAGGAAGTGTTTAGGAAGGCTGTGTAAGTCACATGCTGGGACGTGTGACTAGGGCTGCATAAACAAAGTGATTTAACGCCTAAATGAAAGATTATTAAGCAGTGAGACTGCAAGGGCATGATCTATACACCACAACTGCTTTATTAAAGGGACACTATAGGCACCCAGACTAGCTCATAAATGGGGATGTCAAGCATCACCCAAAACCCCATATGAAAGCATTGTATAATGCTTTTCTATGGGGAAATCCTAATGTGAGCGCAGCCATTGGAGCACATGCGCATTAGATCTCCCACACTGCCTCACGTTGGCCACAGAGGAGCGAAGGTGTACCCAAGTCAGCGCCGGAGGACGGCACTGGACCCAGGTAAGTGACAGAAGGGTTTTTAACCCCTTCTGCACCACGGGGGTGCCGCGAGGGAGCGGGACACTATAGTGCCAGGAAAACAGGTTTGTTTTGGTGACTATAGTGTCACTTTAAGGTAATCAGCGCTAAATACATAATATATCATGGAGCTATATAATGTATTCAATTTAAAATTTTGAGACCTTACTTCCCATCCATCGCTGCCATTACAGTAGTTTTGTGGATCTTACTCTTTTGTAACACCCACCACAGGTCCGGCCTTCACTCCTCATGCATTTTGGGGACATTTCCCCAAGCAAGGCAAACCTCCTGTGTGATGCCGACATGCTGGCTTCCTTGCCATCATCTGAATGCAGATGGACTGCCCGTGTGAGGTCTCCTCCGTTCTCCCTTGTAAGTCAATTATTCGACAGTCTATGCAGAATTCACTGGCAGGTGGGAGAAAGACATATTTTTAAATAGTTTTCTTGCTAGAAAGGCTGCTAGCACAATGTGGACACAGAATTGTATGTTCTTCCTAAAGACCATACATTATAATTGGTATGGCAAGTACCCTTTAAGGAGGTATATTAGAGAAAAAGCAAGTAAAAGCTCAACTAAAGAATAGTAAAAATAATACATAAACTCGAGATTAGAAGCATCATTTGAATGAAAACAAAAATGAAGAATTATTAGAATGCTAATTCTAAGAAATGAACAGTAATAAAAAGTAACATTTCAAGATTCAAGGTTATTTTTGACTGCATTGTAAAGCTAACAGTATAAACAGCAACCAATCTCTTACTTCATGCAAAATATAAAAGTAAACACAATATTCTCAGATATGAAGGCCAAGGAGAGGCTTGTCTTAAACGGGCACTCTCAGCAACATAACCACTACAGATTGCTGTATGATTCTGTAAAGCCTAGAGTCCCCTGGTGTCATCCCTTGGTTTAATAGCAAGTTGTTTAGAAATCTTTTGATATAAAACCAGGCCTCTTCTCAGCACCAGTCATAAACGAAGAGAAGAAACCCCAGGTCTGTAAAACGAGCTACATGAAACCATCAATAAAAGATTTTTTAATACATTTGGAGGAGTGCTGGGCTATTTAAAAAAATTAAAAAATTAAACATGAGACTGACTGTCGAAACAAAAACAAGACAATTGGTAGCTATGAAAGCTCTACTTAGTAAGCAGTCTAGGGAAGTTGTTGAGCAACAGGTATTGTGTCTTGCAGACCAAATGATTCCTTAAACTTGCCTATCAATCAATAAGCACTAAGGACTTTTAGAAGATGAAAGGGAAAAACACTGAATGGGTCTTTAAAGCCCACACATTCATAATGTAACAGTATGTTAATGGGCAGGAATGTGTTAAAAGATTAATTTTGTTATTTATTTTTAAGGTGGTATAATGGCATGGTTAGATTGAATTAAGCTACCGTCACTATTAGCTTTGGCAGTGTAGTAAAGATCTTGCTTCTTTTAACCAAATTAAATATTAACTTATCTACTTCCGCCAATGTTAAGGGAACTTTTAACTAAAAGACTCAAGGTTATACTGTGTAAATGAAGCTTTAGTACACGATTAAAAAAGCATATGTGTACTATAGTAAGAAAATTTCAAAAAAGATGATATATCAGGTCCCCAAATAGTCCAAATGATGGCTGGACATACCTAATTTCGTGGTCCTTTCCTGCCATCATTAGATGCGAGAGATCTGTGCATAGGCGCTAGGACCCTGCAGAGAGCGCTCTCCGTAAGGTCCTGCAGGTTGAGGCCTGCGAGATGGGCCCCTTTAGACCTTCACTAAGTAGGCCGACCCCTTTTCTGGGCAGACCCGCTTCCTTTCTGGATAGGTCCGTCCATTAGGGTCTTCGCCAGTGACAAAGTAGTGTTACTGGTGATGCCCCCCCTAAAGACCAATACCATACACAAGCTGTCACTAGTACAGTCTCTGCCATAGTAAACATTATAATAAAATAATATTGAGGCACTATCTGAAATAATGAAAAGGACACACAGATCCAAACTAAAATCAAGTGTTTGGGTGCTGAATGCCTGTATTTACTTTAATAACAGGTCCCCTGGAACAGCCTTAACGGCGAAACGCACAGCGGGACGTTACTTTGTATGGCATTGGTACAGTTGATAAGGGGACATGCCTTGACACTATTAGATTATACCACCCATACAAGACTTATTTTTATCTTTTATTTTTCACCAATTCTTTATTTATTATTTTTGGTTTCCTTTCTGTGGTCGTGTTTGACGAACTGCATTTATTTAACCCAGAGGAAGGGAGGGGGTTACTAGCATTTTTAAGGGGTGCCCTTGAAGGCACAGCAGAGTAGGGAAGCTAGTCTTTCCAATTTATACTTTCTCTCCTTGAAAACTACTTCGATCTCAGGCAGGACAAAGTTTTGCTACAATTTATGTTATATGTTATCATATTCCCCCTTCTGGGTTAGAAGACAAGCAACATATGTGACTCCTAGCTTGTAGTTACATTTGTTGCAAATCCTGTATTAACTCTTTGCAGAATTCGATTCAAGCTTCCAATTACCACTGTTTGACAGTGAGATATTATTGGACTTTTATTTATTTTTTCAACTTTAATTATTATTTATTTTTCCATTTACTTCTTCTTAATGTTTATTTAGACAGTATTACTTTGATACTTAATATATTTTCACTTAATGTTCTTTATGTATTTTGGGTCATATTTATTCTGCTGATAACCTTCATATATTTAGACTTAGTATTTTTTTACTACATTTTTTATACAATACTTATAAAAAGTTACGTTTTATTTGGGTTACTCGCTCTACAGAGGGGTTCACCTACTAAATGGTTTACCCTTTTTTTTTTCTTTTCTATACTTTGGCATACTTTAATAACATAAATAATTTATAACCAAAACGCTTGAGAGGGTGTCAGACGTTGATGAAACAAGAGGCCTTTTTATTTCCACTACTTGGTGACGAATTTTTATGTACATTGTTCTCAGTGATCTTACATGCTCCCAACATCTTACGTGCTCCCCCGTTACAGTCCATAATGAATGCGGCGGCGAGGCTCATCTTCCTGTCCGGCCGCACCTCCCACGCCTCACCTTTCTGTCAGTCCCTACATTGGCTTCCTGTAAGATATAGAGCTCAATTGAAAATTCTGGTTCTTACTTTCAAATCTCTACAAGTATGTCCCGTCTAGGCCCTTACTCACTGCTGAAGACTTATGTCCATCTTCTGTCCGTACTCCCACCTCTGATTCTCACCTTCAAGGCTTCTCCAGGGTTGTACCGTTTCTGTGAAACTATCCTTACCTTTTCTGACACTTTACCCCACTCACTCTAGCATGTAATCTCATTAAGCAGGGCCCCTTAACCCCTCTCTTCCTGTGTGTCCAACTTGTTGGTTACAACTACATGTCTGTTCATCCACCCACTGTAAAGCGCTGCGGAATTTGCTGGCGCTATATAAATAATAACATAATAATAACAACATAATAACCTAACTCAATCAAGGATCAGAGAAACCTGTTAAAAGACACACTCCATCGTCCGGTAACATGGTTCATGGTTGCTCATTAAGTTGCTAATTGTTTTCTAAACTAACCACTCAAGGTGAATTTCCAATTCTAGGTTTAGGATTGTAAGCCTGTTTGAGCAGGGTCCTCATCAACCTATTTTTCCTGTAACATTTTGTAACTGTCTCATTTTATTGTTATATTTTCCCCTTTAAAATATTGTAAAGCTCTGCAGAATAAGTTGGCACTATATAAATGCCAAAAATAATAGTAAACAGATAGCTGACAAGCTGAGTTGCACATTTATTTTTTTTAGTATGGCTACACAGATGACAGAAGGAGTTTGGTATATTAGTACAATACAATCAATCAGTATAACTCCCATACATCGAATAACGTTTGCACAATAGGATCAGCAATATTTAGGAAACTCCATCTCATCCCATTCCTCACTGCCCCACCTCCAATGCGGACCGTCACTCATTTTATATAAGTAAGTAAGTGAAAAACTAAAAACAAAAAGAAGATCATGAGAAGTATAATGCTACGCTGGAAACTACATTGTCGTTTTGAGCTGTAGTTGTGTCCCAGCCGTGTGTTTCATCAATTAGTCTCAACCTCATTGCTGGTTGTTTTTATAACGTGGGTACAATACAAGTGGAGGCATTATTATATATGTATAATTTAGGATGTTGCATCTTTTCAAGTAATTTCAGTAATTACAACAATAGAATTACAGTAAGATGCGCAACAAAGCAACAGCATACCATAGCCCCATGTCACAGCAGACAAGAAATAGTACTACTCAAGGTCGCCTCCTCCCCTTTCCCTCAGTTTCAGTGAGTAGACTACTAGAATACTGGTATTACCCATCTGTGGTGCAGCTTGCATTATCTACAAAAATAGAAAACATGACCCATCAGTGTGCTTGTGTATTGCTAATAGTGCCTGTCTGGATTCAACCTCCACCTCTGCAGAAGTCAAGTACTGCAAAGGGCCAGCGCCCGAAGCTCCCCAGAGCGGGACCGCACACCCCATCACAAATGTCCCAACCCCTGCTCCAACCTCTCCACCCAAGGAGCCCACACCTCTTCAAATCACGTGGTAGTGTTGCACAATATTGCTGTTACTTTGTCCAGAAGATAGGACTCTCGGATCCTGTGTATATATTCTGCCATGCTGGGAGCAGTGTCCCTTAGCCACTTTGCAGCCAGGGACTGCTTGGCAGCTAGAGCGATTTGGTTAAACAATTTTAGGGATCTAGCTGGTAGGCCACTAACAGGCCTAGCTAATATGAATGCCCAGGGGTCAAGATTAAATGGTTTGTCAAATAATGCTGTTAGTAAGTCACGAAAAAATCCTGCCAGAATGGTTTCAGTTTTGCACATTCCCACCACATGCGGAGGTATGAACCCTTTACTCCACAAGAACGCCAAGATAAATCAGTAGTGCTTTTCCTCATTCTGCAGACCTTAATCAGAGTGGTATACTATTTCATTACTGCCTAGACCGCTTTATTTGCATCCGCATACACACCAAGATCCTACCTGCAACCTCCCAAATGCTAGTTTGGCTCTTTTAGCATAAAAGTAGAAATTAATTTCGATGCATTACAATTCACACTTTAGTGACTAACCCGGGGTACAATCAGAATTAAAGGACCACTTCAACTCAATGAAGTGGTCTGGGTGCAAGGTCCATCTAGGATTAACCCTTTCTGCTGTAAACATAGCAGTTTCCTATGAGAATGCTTTCCTATGGACTAACTGAATGCGCGCGCAGCTCTTGCTGCGCATGCGCATTCAGCGGATGATGTCAGAAGAGGGAGGAGAGTCCCCAGCGCTGGAGAAAGGTACAAATTTAACTCCTTCCTCCCTCTTCAGCCTGGCGGGAGGGAAACCCAGAGGGTGGGGGGGACCCAAAGACCCTATAGAGCCAGGAAAGCGAGTTTGTTTTCCTGGCACTATAGTGGTCCTTTAAATTTAACAGTACTGAAAGTCTCAGCCGTCTAGCTCAGGAGAGATAATGGAACCTTCTGCTTAAGAGCTTCCAGCTCTCCATCATCAGTAGTGGAGGCAGGTAGTGGCACTGAACAGACCCCAGATAAGAAGTCAAACAGTTCTAAGAAAATGAGTTGCGGTGGTTATGGTGCTTGGAGTGTTCCTTTAACAGAACACAAATTAAAACCTTAACTGTAACACACAAATAGGCTCAGGATGAGTGTGCAGGGCTTCAAGGAGTGTCGCCATGCCATAACGGATGGGCCTGTCTGGGAAGTAGGCGTATGCGTGGCCCCCTGTCAGATGTCATCAGAAGGGCGACTGGACGCCAAGGGAGTAAATAAATCAGGTGAGTAAATAGAGGGTTTTAACCCTTTAAATGGCGGAGGAGGGGGCTGCACGGAAGCCTCTGGTCTAAAGTGTCAGCAATACAGTTTTCTATTCTTAACACTAGAGAACAGGCATAGGCAACCTTCGGCACTCCAGATGTTTTGGACTACACCTCCCATGATGCTTTGCCAGCATTATGGCTGTAAGAGCATTATGGGGGGTGTAGTGAACAGCATCTGGAGTGCCGAAGATTGCCTAATCCCTGCTAAAGAATCTCATTAAGTTTTAAATTCACTTTTCACTTTCAGTGAATAACCCAGTACTTTCAGACACCAGCAGACCTAAACAAAAAAAAAAATAACCACAAGGGGGCGCTCCGTCCCCGTCACGTGACCTCATCTCCAGCCAACTGGCGTGTCCCACATCCTTACTGGACCAGACCGCGAAGCACGTCCTGTGCGTGATGACGTCAGCAGACGGAGCCTATAGTAACGTGAAGCGCCGCTCTCCGTAGCCGCTGGAAGACGGAACGCCATGGTAACAGCGGCCATCTTTGGTATTGGCAAACTGTTTGCAACGGCTTGCGGAACGTCAGAGACTGCATTCACCCCACACCCACAGCGCTTTGTAAATCGCTTTTACCGTGCCGATGCTACATCCATAATATGTCACTATGTATCCTTGCAAACTATGAACTGTAACTGCCGCGCTACCTGCCAGCTAGACGGGTGACTATGAACTGTAACTGCCGCGCTACCTGCCAGCTAGACGGGTGAGTGCAGGAAGTTTGCCAGGAACAAAAATGGCGGCTTGCCATCCGTCGCACTGACTGTCGCAGGTCGGTGGGCGGGGTAAGGCTCCTCCTGGCAATGCTGACGTGGAGTGACAAGAGGCCGAATATCGCGTCATCCCAGCTGGAAGAGGAGGAGGGAGAGAGGGAGAGCCTGAGAGAGAGTCTGCCTGGTCCGTTGCTGTCCCAGTGTCAGCGGTGTGAGTGAGATAGAGACACAGAGCGGCCCTGCCTGCGCCAGCCATCACCATGGGCATCCGCAAGAAGACAAGCAAGACCCCCCCGGTGCTCAGCCATGAATTCATCATCCAGAACCACGCAGACATCGTGTCCTGCCTGGCCATGATATTCCTGCTCGGGCTCATGTTCGAGGTAAGGGTGGCCCATCCTGCAGGGCCCACCGCACCCCCAGAGTGCCAGCATGGCACCCTCCCACGAATGGAATGCTTGGCACCCCCAGATTGCCAGCATGGCACCCACAGATTGCCAGCATAGCGCCATGCCAACATAGGGGGTCAGCATGGCACCCTCCCACGAATGGAATGCTTGGCACCCCCAGCTTGCCAGCATGGCACCCCCAGATAGTCAGCATGGCACCCTCCCACGAATGGAATGCTTGGCACCCCCAGATTGCCAGCATGGCACCCCCAGATAGTCCACATTGCACCTACCCACAAATGGAATGCTTGGCACCCCCAGATTGTCAGCATGGCAGCTTCCCCACCTCCCCCCGTGTTATCCTGGCACCCCCAGGGTACAGGTTGGCACTTTCACAGAGGATCAGTATTGCACCCCACAATCCCTTACTGGTCTACACATCTCTTTACCTGCCTGGGGTTCCTGGGAATTAGAGTCAAAATCCAGCTGGGGAGTCATTCTAAGTATATAGATATCAACTAATAATGTTTAACCCCTTAAGGACACATGACGTGTGTCATGTCATGATTCCCTTTTATTCCAGAAGTTTGGTCCTTAAGGGGTTAATGGTCACCGAGTACTGATCACACTGGTCCCAATGTATATGGAGATTGTGTGCAATTAATGTGTATGTTTACTGTCACAGCTGGGTCCTGTGCAATCATCCCACAATACACATGCAGAGCAAGTGCTTACGTGTTACTCTAAACACTTCTCTTTAAATTTGGACAAGAGAATCTAGATACCTTGATGTATGGTACACGTGTTTTGTTTATCTCTAAAGCTTAAAATATTGCTGTCCAGTTTCATAGAGCCTATTGTGTCAATTAGTCTTACATTTTGATGACCCCCAAAAAATGCAGATTATGTGAGGGAATTTTATCCCCAACTAAACCGTAATAGTAATATTATTTTTTTTAGATCTACTATGTTTCTTAGTGCTGAAACGTCTCTGTGCATCCCTACTCCCAATATATAGTGCCACATCACTTCATGCTTGTGCATAACTTCATTTTGTACTGTATGGAACCCCATAACTCTAACTGTTCACAAATAGTTGTAGTTGATAAACTCCATGGATAAGAGAGCCTTATTAAAAGTTATTAATTTCTAGTTTAGTGATTGCATGTTTGTATATTTAATTTATTTGTAATTATTATTTATTAAAAATTCCTAATATTGTTTGCCATATGTCTGAATTATGGTGTGTCTATTTTCAAGGGCTACTAAACTGCTCTTATGTCTTTATCAGTTAATGTATTTGGACAGTTATTTTGTCATCCATATTTTATTTAGGAAAGTGAGAGTTAGCAGATTATTTACATTTTGAGTACACACGTAAGGTTTTGTAGACATGTAAACTGTATACGTGTATGCATTAATGGTCAATAAACCTTTCAGTTATTAGTGCTGTAAAAAAACATCAAAATGCAATTGTTCTATTGGCAGTGAAAACCCATTTTTCTTTCTGTCCCCTTTTGAATAGCAGACAAGTTCTGTAATTTCCTTTAACCTCTTAAGGACACATGACATGTGTGATATGTCATGATTCTATTTTATTCCAGAAGTTTGGACCTTAAGGGGTTAAATGTTTATACTTCACATGTTGATAGGATCATTTGACGCCTCACAAACTACATTTATTTTAACAGAAAAGATGTTGTTTACAGGCAGTCATTGAGACTTATTTTAAGAGATTTCATTATCATGGCAGTAGAGTGTTTTTTATTTTTTTTTTTGTTTTTTTTTTGTGTGTGTGTGTGTGTGCACATCATGTCCCATAAAGCTTAACTGGCATAATCATTGTCAAGTGGTTAGCCATAATGGCAGAGCCCATTTCCACAGTAAAAACAGTTTTTTAAAATCATGTATTGTGAGTATTATCAATACTAGTTTGCTAATTTACAAATAAAAAATGTGACTTTTGTCCTTGAAGACCAGTATTGACACTATTCGTTGTGGTTTGGTTACCCGCCAGGTCAGAAATATCAAGTTTCGCTAAGACACTGGCCAAGTGTAATCATTACATTAAACAGCTGCTGTCTAAATTGGCTAATGATAAATTGTTATTTATGGGATCAATACTATATAAACAGGACAAATTCTAAGAAAATTCTATGTAAAATATTATTGTAGTAAGTGACACAATTGTGAGTATCCAGATATCTGAAAATAAATTAATATATATCTAGTACATGCAACTTTAGAAAGATCAGCAGTGTTCCTGCGTGAATGGACACAGTTGCATCACAGCATCTGTACATCCGTTAAAAAGATCCCCATCACAAGACGAGTATGCATTGTGTGTATTACCTGTATAATGCTAAATATTTTTGTGGTATGTAATTTTTCTTTTCTTTTTTTTTTTGGTAGGAATTATTTATAAAAATTTTTTTATTTATTTTATGAACCATCAAATTACCTTTTGTAATGACACTTAATTTCTTACTTGAGATAATAATGTGTTCCTATTTTCTGATACACATTAGTTAGATGCACATAAACCGCTGATATGCCTAAATTGTTTTGACACACAGTTAATTTAACTCTTATTCTGTTTTGACCTTTCGTGTTGCTGTTCCATAGTTAGAGTGGCTTGGCTATTTAATCTAGCTGGTGTCTGGCTTGACATACTTTGTGAATCTAATTTTTTTTTTATTTTTTTTTACATTTTTTATTGTAAATATAATCTACATACTGTACAACGTATCATCCTCATAATCTTCAGTTTGTGACAATACTATTTTAGCACTGACCCAGAAACGTACACTACAAGGACCAAAACAAATTTAGCTTAAAGGGACTCTCCAGACCCCTAAAGGACTTTCTGAAGTACTTTCCTGGTTTGGTTAGCTCAGTGGAGCTAAACCCAAGATGCATCAATTGCCCAGAGCACTTGCCTTGCAATGACATCTCGTTGAGCTGCATTGGGAAGTCTCTGACTGGACAGCCACAGAAATTCTTGGCTCGGGAAGGAGGGGTGGGATCTGCAGTTCTTGCTAGCTGTTTTTAGATATAGTCCCAATGAAAAATGCATAATTAAATGTACATTTTTATTTAGGGCATGCTGAACAATGTTATGTTTGTGGGTTTTTTTTCTATATTTTTTGGGGGGGGGTAATTGTACAGTGGCGTTAGGAGTTAAATCATTTTGTTTATGGAACCGTAGTCACACCCCGCATGCATGTGATCTACACTGTTTCTACACATTTTTTTTTAATTTTTTTTTTTAAGAGAAATCTAATTTTTAAACTGGCTTTATTGCACAGTTTTTTTTTAATTTAAAATTTATCTTCTGCTCTGTTAGTAGCCTGCAGGACCCTATTGTTTAATCTTCAATTAACAGAGCAGAAGTTGAAAACTTTTGAAGTAAACCCCTTGTCCTGTAAAAGCTGATTGAAAATGAAATATTTTTGAAGTTGGCCTTGTCACATGCAGCAGAGGTTTGACAATGGCTCTTAAATGGCAGATAATTTAGCAGTGACACTGCAGGGTCATGATCTATACATCAAAACTGATGTATTATCCCCTTAACTATCAAGCAATTTGGGGGGAAAAGCAATCCCCAGAAGAGTGCTTTGAGTGTCCTTGAAACAAACACAAACATTTTGCTTGAACAGGAAAAACTTTTAAAAAGTCACGTAGCATATCCTGAAGTTACATATAAGAAACTGTTGCAAATAAATAACATTTCTTAATATATAACAGATTCCTACATTGCCCCTCTCCCGCATAGTCTATATGATCTCCCACATTACATATAGTTGCCACTTTGGACACCTATAAAATTAGAGAGATGCAGACCCATATTTGTGTGTGTGAATTGGCACCTGTGGGTCTGTTTGGCATTGTGAAGCATATATATGTTTGGGAGTTTGTCTGCCATTGATTATCCTTGTGCATCTGAGTCTATATCTGTGTGTCTTTGTACCTTTTGACTGGGTCTGTGAGCATGTACATGTGTGGGAGAGCTGCTTGCAGTGTGTTGCATGGGGGGGGGGGGATGCTTGTGGCTTTTATATGTGCATTGTGGTTATGGCAAGACTATACTGTGTGCATGAAGGAAGTCTATGCATGTGGGTTACTGTAACAGTGTGTATGAAACAATGACTGCTGCATTGTGTTGGGTGCTCTGTGTTGCACTGTTACTGGATGGCCTGTCGTCACAGTATGTGTATATAACGGTGGCTGTTGTATCACTAGGTGACATGTAGTTCTAAAATTGTGTATGTAATGGTGGTTGCAATATAGTGAGTATTAATGAGTGGCCTAGTTATATTATGTGCATAACCGTGCCTGCTGGCTTTGTGTTAGGTGGCCTAGTTACTGTACTATCTATGTAACAATATGTGTTATTGGGTGGACTGTAATAGTGCCTGCTGTATTGTATTTCTGGGTGGCCTTGTAGTTACGTTTGTGTGTAAAACAGTGGCTGCAGCATGCTGGGTTGTTTTGTTTCTGGCTGTGTGCCTGAAGCTGCAGAGCAATGTGAACGTGGCAGAAGTGTACTGCTGAACTAAGGATTGAATCGTTCTTCAAACTGTTCATAGCTCTGCTTTCACTTCAAACCCCACTGTTACACAGCTGTAGCTGTAAGATGCTTCTCAATTGTTGCCAAGTATTTTTAGAGTTAAGGAACTACCTTGAATATTATTTATTTTTATTTCTCCGATAGATCCATCAATAGAATTTATATGAAAAGAAAGTTGATTACCAATGCAACTTTTAATTATTGTTTTTGCTTATTGGATTTATAAAACACTCGTGTATTGTTTTTAGAAAATTTATACATGCCTAAAACTAACTTTTGTTACTGTATCATATTCATTTGTTATAAAATTACACACAAGCAAGCTAGCTTCTGTTACTGCAGCATTCCTCCATGTCCTTGTTTAATGAGGTACTAGTTGGGCACTGGCTGTATTTTGCCACTAGTACATGCCCAGTGCATTCTTGGAAAAGATTGCTATACATGGTGTGAAATGTGAGTTTCCTGTTTTTAGTTAAATTACAGTTGATTCGTTAGAGTATCGCCATAGGTAATGGATTCTCAAACGTCTGCCTTTGTCACATTCCACGTGCTGCTATGTGAATATAGTCCTTTCCAAACATGACCTGTTAATAGTGTATTCTAATGTAAGGAAGCCTTTTCCTGAAAATGTATTATAGATAAGAGATGGACCTAGGTTCCCACCACCCCACCCTAAAGCTGTTATAACACTGCAGCGCTTTATTTGTCTTATATCTAGGAAAGCGTTGTGGGATTCTCATTTCTACCTTTTTACACACCTGCGATATAAAACGTGGGGTATATCTGTTTCCAAATCATTGGCTGGCTTCAAACTCCCCTCAGCCATATTGTAGTGGCTCTTGCTCATTTGGGTGAATGGGACTTAAAATATCCTGTTTACAAAGAAAAATAATATTCATTATAAAGAAATTCTTGCTTTTGGTAAAATGCACTTAAAACCTAAAAAAATAATCCTGTTTAATTCTAAAAAAAGCTCTAATATTTAGGAGCCAGACTTTGCCATTTTTCAGCCATCTGGCACTAGTTTACCTGGCACTATAGTTTTCCCCCTTCACCAAGGCCCCCCTTCCTCCCCGTGTTGCAGAAGATGTTAAAAACACCTACTGTCACTTACCTATATCCAGCACCGATGTCTCTCTGCACTGGCTAGGGCCCACCCTCTTTCAACCCCGCCAACATCAGCCAGCAGGGGAGACTTAATGCGCACGTGTGGCAATGGTCACATTAGGGTTTCCCCATAGGAAAGCATTATTCAGTGCTTTCCTGTGGGGATTCTGGTGATGCTGAAAGTCCTCATGCATAGCGTGAGGACGTCCAGCTTCCGTTAGACAGCCACAAGAGTAGTAGTTAAGTAATTATTGCAGTTTAAAAACAACTGTTTTAATTACCTTTGCAGTGTTTAAGGGTGCAGGGACACTGCACCCAGGCCACTTCAATGAGCTGAAGTGGACTTTGTGCCTAAATCACGGTTTATGCTACCCTAGTTACACCTCCTTGCATGTGACTTACACAGCCTTCCTAAACACTTCCTATAAGTGTCGCCTAATGTTTACACTTCTTTTATTACAAATCCCTTTTAATATAGAATGTCTCATCTGCTGCTCTGTAAATAACTTGCTAGACCCTGCATGTAATTAAAGTTCATTTTACAGAGCAGATAAAAACTTTTAAAGTAAGTTGCATATGATTGAAAATGAAACCATTTTGTTTTCATGCAGGCTGTGTCAGTCACAGCCAGGGGAGGTGTGGCAAGTCAGCATGGACAGAAACAAAGGGGAAGTAACTCCTAAATGGCAGAGAACTGAGCAGTGAAACTTGGCCTGTTCTATGCACAATACTGCTTCGTCAAGCTAAACTTGTTTTGATGACTATAATATCCCTTTAAAATTTCTGTGGCTTGGTGTGTGGATTTTCTTGCCCATAATTCTTTTTATGAAAGCCAATAGTTCTGCAGAGGGAAACCCATAATTCTCTCTGTGAAGATTTGACGGACTTTGGACATTGGAATAGAAAATCTAAGGATGATGTACTTTATGTGGAGTTTCACTGTTGCAACCACTATTTCTGTAACCATAAATGACTGTTTCACATGAATTTGTTGTTTTTATTG
The DNA here is from genome assembly GCA_933207985.1 of Pelobates cultripes. Classification (NCBI taxonomy): domain Eukaryota; kingdom Metazoa; phylum Chordata; class Amphibia; order Anura; family Pelobatidae; genus Pelobates; species Pelobates cultripes. The sequence goes on along the minus strand of OW240915.1, from coordinate 271,705,127 downwards.
GTTTATGGTTGGTGTATTTATTTGTGTAAACATGCTATATCTAAACTGATCTGGTAACATACACTTTTTTAATAATTTTTTTTTTTAGATCACAGCAAAAGTGGCAGTAATGTTTGTCACGCTACAATATAACGTTACCATTCCAGACGAAGGCAAGTATTTTACAATCTGATTTTAAAACCTGTGCATGTGTTTGTCTTGCTTTGATAGTATGCATTTTTTTTTTCTTGCTGTGTTGTCTGTTCAAAGAGGATATTACAACTATACTGTGTGATTGACAAATTACAAGGAAATGGTCTAGTCAGTTATTCTGAGTAAACCTGCTGGTTTGTGTTATAATTCCAAACAATATAAATAAAAACGATATAAAAAAAATCACCCTGAATGTCACATTTTCATGCTGATCCCTAGAAACTGTAGTTTGAGTACTGTGGCTTGAGACCTCTCGGCCAATTGTTTCTCTCACTGAATGCATAGGTATACTTTCAAATTTTGCTAATAAGCAAGGATATATGGAGAAAACCGGTTTCATGCAAGTGTTCTCCACTTTCTGGGAGACATGGCAAGTCAATTTTGTGTGTTACATTATTTGCAAACACAATTTGCGAAAAGCAGAAAAGCAGTGGGTGTATTTATGATAAAAGGAAATATTAATTCAGTTGAAAATTCTCAAGCCTAGTGTTGATTTTCTTCCCCACAGTGTAACCTATACATTGCTGGCAGTTTAACTATCAAATATGTTATTCAACATCCAAACTTTTAAAAAGCTATATTTTGTTATTTTACAGTTACTAGAAACATGCAGTAGTAAGTTGGCTTACTTTTCGGCATCAATCTAAGGCACAGTTGGCCGAACATTAGGCCAGTCACGAGAGACTCGTTCTCCTCTTTGGAGTCTCTAATGATGCTTGCGTGTTTCTCTCCTCTACAAATCACAAACCACCTGTTATGTACCTAGGTACAGTAACCAATGAGAAAGGTATGGGATAGGTGATTAAAAAGCAGAATTCTGGAAACGTACATTGTTTCCATATAAACTTCATAAAATTGAGCATGCAAAAATTTAATGAATTTTTAAAGACAAACTATAAAGTATTTAGAAGTTGTGTTGATACCTGGAGTGTTTCTTTAATGCTGAGAGAATATTTGTGTGTGTGTGTGTGTGTTTGTGTGTATAGGACAGAATCAATGTCTAGCCTAAAGACACCCAATGGTTCAATTAGACATTGTTTTATTGTCTTTTAACAAAAAGGCTTATTTCTGCTGCTCTCTAGAAAGATGTGATATAGCAATAGTAGTATAATATGTTAATATTTGATTCATTTTTTTTTTTCTTTGTAAAATAAGCTCTTTAAACAAATCTCTACCAAGCTGACAAATCCTTATTATCCTTTTATCTTTGAGAGGAAAAAAAAAGGTTCAAAAATAGAAAGCAGTTACCAGCTGTTCTGACTATTTACAGTACAGCTCCTGCTAGTCACAGAGCAGCCCTGCAAATGGGAAGATATGCGTGGGACTTATCATTTAGTCCTAGAAACCCAAGCTGAATCCTTTCTCCATTTCAATTTTGTTTTTTACTTCTCCCCATGTCATGCTAATTAGATTCTTTAGATACCCTTTGACATAGTGTTAAAATGTGCCTAATGGGTACATTTACTGACAGTCTCTTCAGGCACAGCAGTGGAAAGAATATTTAACCTGCTAATGGGGAACATGGCATTTGTGTGTCAAAGGGACTCTCTAAGGGCCATAACATCCTGTGCCCATTACATAGGTTATGGTGCAAGGTCCCCCGTTGCCTTCTTGCACCTAGTTGCTTATAACTGTAGTGACTTGGGGGGAAACCAGCACTGCATGTTTCTTCTAACTTTGACTCTAGAGAAGGACTTTACACTTGACTTCCTGTATTGGACTGTTTGTTTTGCACCCTCTCTGGATGTTGGGGAAATTCCAAACTCTGACTCTAGGTATTCACAGTATGCGGTTTAGGTGAATGCTGTATTGAGCCACATTCACAAAGCCTTGAGTGGAATAGGCAGTAGGTTGCTTTAGTGTGGCTCCATTCAGCTTATTTAGCACTTTCACTTATCAGATAAGATGACCGGGATTGCTGTTGGTGGCTGAACAAAATTTCCTGAGGGATAATGTCAGACCCCCTGTGTCAGAATGAGAGGCTCCTGATTGGTATGTCCTCTTCCTGGTCTTGGAGGAGTTTCCCTGCTGGTTTGAAGAGCAGTGTGCCATTAAAGGTGCATACCTTTTGTATTCTCTGAATAAGTCTGTTTCGTACTGATGCTTGCAAGGTGCCTCGATTGCTGACAAACAATTACAGCTACTAGCACAGTCACTTGCTTTTATATGTTTTCAATATAGGGGTTCTAACATGGTCACCTGTATCAATGTGAACAAAAAATGAAACCCTCTTTTTGCAGTAGCAGTGACAGAAATATGTTGTCTGAGCAGAGTCTAATTGGCAATAGGAATAAATGAATGCACACCTCCATTTTACACCGTACCGGCCGCCGTCTGGCTGTAACATGGAAACAAAAAAACAAACCTTTAATTTCACTTTAAACCAGCACTATCATGGGTACATATCACATATATTTTGAAGAAGATACAATCTTGATGACATGCAATCAAGATATCATAATCCGAATTACAGAGTGCATTGTCTTTTTATCAAGCCCTAAGTTTATAAAAAGTGGAACCATCAAGTTGTCAGTTGTCAGTTCCCACAGCCATCGCTAGTGACTGCTATGCCACTTCAAAACAGCATCTAGAATGTCGTGAGTAAATTTGGTTAATGCAGTGACTAATACAGCATACAGCTTGCTCATCTCACTACAAGAGGATGTAACTTGCATATAGACACTGTTTTGAGGTTAATTTGTATTAATTCATTTTTGTTGTTTTAGGAGCACTTGTTGAACCAGTTTCTCTGTATCACTACGGTCTCAAAGATTTGGCCACGGTTTTCTTCTACATGCTCGTAGCAATAATATTGCATGCAGTTATTCAGGAATACGTCTTGGATGTAAGTATAGTGGATCTTTTGTGGTATCTTAATTACACCTTGTTTGTTTTTTCAGTCTAAACTGCATCTCATAGTGTTGTTGTTCTTATTGGATTTATATCCAATCTACTCTATAATCATTCATACATCTTCTAGGTGAGTTGAACCCTTTGTACAAAGCATACATTTGTGCAAGTTAAAGATGTGTTGTATTTTTTTTTGTTGTTGTTGTTTGTTTTGTTGTTTTTTAAAAAAAAAATGCTAATAAAGTGTGATAACGTGAATGTACCGATTTCACAGATTTGTATATCACTGATTTATTATTCACTTTCTTATGGAAGTCTATGCAGTCTGCTAAAAACCTTGCAGACAAAACAGAGGATTGTTTATAGTTTAATTCGGAAAATCAGAAGTTGCTTTCCTAAAATGCAGACCGTAAATGACTTGTTTGTTCTTTAAACTGCTTAACCTCATATAACATCTGATGTCTTTAGAAGCTGGTCTCTAATGACATGTGCCAGCATGAAATGACCTACTTAATTACCATCAGCAAGTCTTTAACATCCAGATGTCGTAAATGAGTGGGACATTCCATTCAGATACAGCGTCTATAGAGCCTGTTAAAATTACATTCTCATAAAATTTATTGTCATGATACCTGCTGCTGATGAGCCATTAACTATGTTGAAGTGTTACAATCCCACTTTTTCCATACTTGTCAACACTACTTTTACCATTACTAAATCCACGAAAATGGGCATTATACATTTTTGATAAATACTCAAACTTCTATTCAGACTCACTCTATGCAAATGTCCATCGTAAAAGAACATGCCTAGGGACTGTACCAGGCATTAGGAAGGGCTTCCCAAACACGGACAGTGCAAAGGTGGGCTAAATGCAGCACTGGATCCATTGAGAATGCGGTGAAAAAAACTTAAATTGCTTAGATGAGAACACTACATTGGACAAAAATTGGATTACAAAGAGTAAATAAAATTAACATGTTCACTTTTAAGAGATCAATGGTGTGTATTGCTCTTAACATTTTAGTTTCCTTAAATTATTTTGCTGGAATTTTTCTTTCAACAAATGCATGAGTCTTTCTTGCTGCTCATAAACTGGCATTCTGTTTACGTTTAACATAAAACATACAATTCTATCAGACTTTGAACTATTATGATAAAATCATGGAATATAACTGTCCACTATGTCACCTGCAGAACATGTTTTTTTAATTTCTTAAAAATACAAAAGTCGACCAGCACAGTCCCAATCTTAATAAGATGACCCTATATTAATGGTGGCGAATAATTGACCCATTTGTTTGAAACCATTAATAAAGGATCACCTTATTGTGATTGGGACTGTGCTGGACTAATGATTTTTCTACTGTTGATGTTGCTGGGGCCTTATGCCTGTACACACCAGATGGGCCTGGATCCTCATTATCTGCTATTAAAGGATCACTATAGGCACCCAGACCACTTCAGCTCAATGAAGTGGTGTGGGTGCCAGGTCCCTCTAGTTTTAACCCTGCAGCTGAAAACACAACAGTTTACACTGCAGGGTGAATCCATCCTCTATTGGCTGTCTCCCTGACAGCCACTAGAGGCTGCTCCCGCGATTTTACCTTGAGTAAATCGCACTTATTTGACACTGGACGTCCTCATGCAGTCCAACGTCAAAAAAGATTCCCATAGGAAAGCATTGAGTAATGTTTTCCTGTGGGCGGGTTTATATGTGCGCACGCCTCTGGCTGCGCATTTGGCTCCACTCGGAGGCTGCCGTCGATGGAGGAGAGGTCGCCAATGCCGAGAGAGCCCACTTTAAAATCATGGCTGTACTCAAAATGCGTCTGATTCGTATTTGAAATGATTACCTGTATCTTGGCTTGTACATTTATCATAAGTTGTTTTGTTCTAGAAAATTAACAGGCGTATGCACTTCTCGAAGACCAAGCACAGCAAGTTCAATGAATCTGGGCAGTTGAGTGCTTTCTATCTTTTCTCTTGTGTTTGGGGAGCAAGCATTATTGTATCGGTAAGTGTGTTTACAATGTAAAGACTATGACCTATCATTACTTGGTATTTTCTCATCTTTTTGCGAAAGACCTCTCTTCATGAAGTATAAACACCTAATTTTAGATGAGCTGTGACTCCCAACCCTCTTGAAATAAAGTATCAAAGCTATATTCTTGACCTATATTGAAAAACATGACGCATGCTTGACCTTATACCTTTTTCAATCTCTCCATGTACCAAGACTTCTATAATCTGTCCTATTTCTAGCAAAACTCAAGAAACCACATGTCACCAAATTAATGGAACAACCGTCCCATAATTATTAGCGACTAGGGAACTTGGTAGGTGTTTGACAATCAACCACTATCATTCAACATTCTAGAATTGTTAAATGTTGAACCCTTTCCACGCCATGTTCCAATAAAGGACAAGCATGACTACAGTAAGCTATTTCTTAAATTGTCATGCCTACTGCAAGGGATGTGTTGATTAACAGGAGAAAATATTGAGTCTCTTCAGAGTTACAAGTACCAATTTGGCTGCTCTGATGCCGTACTAATCCAGAGTGCACTCAGCCTTTGTAGTACCCATGGCAACCATCTCCACGCACCACTGTTATTTTCGGCAAAATAACTACCTGCACAGTAGCTAATTAAAATGTTTTGATTCTGGTTTAATGAATAAAGAATGCAACCAATTTCACTCTTAGTATGGCTTTGTTAACAGTTAATTGGCAGAATTTTTTTTTTTTTTTTTTTACTCTGTACATCTATATTCTGTTGATTGATCTAGTTTTATTCATATTGCTATAGAATTGCCAATTCTTTATGTATTTTTATATCTGTATTTTCCTTCTATTTCAGGAGCATTATTTTGCAGATCCTACAAGTTTGTGGAAAGGATACCCCCACTCAAATTTCCCGTATGTTAGTTAATTGTCCTTTTCCTGAGCAATCTCTTGTTTGTGTTTAGTGTTCCTCAGCTTTTTTTGAGCTACTCAAGTTAGTGTATAATAAGGTCACATAGAATAATTCATATATGTAGTCAGTTTTTAATGCTAGTTGATTTTACTAGAATTTTTATTTTTGTTTTTTTAATTCTTTATTTAGGTTGTGCTTAGGTTAACAAACAGATTTGCACTGCCTCAACAGCTGGTGCAATCAGAGCAATAGACTAGAGTTAAACACGACTGACTTCAGATAGAATGCACTTTTTTGTTCTAATAGAAGGGTAAACAATAAGCTAGAAATACAGGTCTAGACTAACAATGGCGTACAGTCTTACATGAGGTTAAGGGCGTAAGACTGTACGAAGTTTGGGTGCTGCGCGTACTTGGGGGTTGGGGTGCTGCTTGGCGTGCTTGGGGGGTTGGGGTGCTCTTGGCGTGCTGGTGGGGATTGGGGTGCTGTGGCGTGCTGGGGGATTGGGGGTGGGCGGGGGTGGGGTGCTTTGGGGGTTGGGGTGCTGTGTGCGTGGGGGTTGGGGTGCTGTGTGCGCTGTGTGCGTGAGGGGGTTGGGGTGCTGTGTGCGTGAGGGTGGAGGGGGTTGGGGTGCTGTGTCGTGAGGGGGTTGGGGTGCTGTGTGCGTGTGAGGGGGTTGGGGTGCTGTGTGCGTGAGGGTTGGGGTGCTGTGTGTGGGGTTGGGGTGCTGTGTGTGCGTGAGGGGGTTGGGGTGCTGTGTCGTGAGGGGGTTGGGGTGCTGTGTGTGCGTGGGGGTTGGGGTGCTGGGTGGGGGTTGGGGTGCTGTGTGCGGGGGGTTGGGGTGCTGTGTGCGTGAGGGGGTTGGGGTGCTGTGTGTGCGTGGGGGGTTGGGGTGCTGTGTGTGCGTGAGGGGTTGAGGTGCTGTGTGCGTGAGGGGGTTGAGGTGCTGTGTGCGTGGGGGGTTGAGGTGCTGTGTGTGGGGGTGGTGGTGGTAAAGATTATTTTTATATATATATATATATATATATATTCCCCCACCCCCCTTCTTCTTACTTTGGGGGGGAGTGGGGGGGCTAGCACCCATGGAATAGCCAGCAATGGTGGTAAGTTCTCTGCCACTTGTCTATTTCACTGTTATTGTTGAAGTGCTTACCTTGGCTTTTGGGGCATTGTAAGCCTATTTGTCTTTTTTCTCTATATGCACTTTATTAAAGTATTGTTGTTATAAGAAAAAACCACTAACTTACACAAATGTATTTCGGAGGTACATTTTATTTTATTTTTGATCCTACTCTCTATTGATCTTACTTCATCCCTTCCCCCTGCAAATCTTTATTTTTGACATCATTTCTCTGCAACTTTCTCTAATGTATATTGAAAACTTTCTGCAGGGTGGCCTTTTAATTGGCAGTGCTTCTAACATTGTTGCTATTCCTTTTCATAAACTTACCATATATACTCAAGTATAAGTCTAGTTTTTCAGCACATTATTTATGCTGAAAAACCCCCACTCGACTTATACTCGAGTCAGTGTCTGTATTATGGCAACTTACATTGCCATAATACAGACCAGGACCGCCGGGCTCATTACAAGCCCGGTAGTCCTGTTGGGGGCTGGCAGAGAGCTGTTACTTACCTTTACTGCAGCTCCTGTCAGCTCCCTTCTCCTCCACTGTAAGTCTCGTGCTCTGACCCCGCAGCTCTCGCAAGACTTACAGTGGAGCTGACCGGACCGGAGGAGAAGGGAGCTGACAGGATCTGCAGGAAAGGTAAGTAACAGCTCTCTGCCAGCCCCCCTCCTACACAGCCCATCCACTGGACCACCAGGGAATGAGAGCCCCCCTCCCTGGCCAGCTAACAAGCATGAAGGGGGGACGAAAATACAAATTAAATAATAAAAAAAAAATTACAATTAAAAAAAATTAAAATATTAAAATTAAAAATAATAAAAATGCCCTCCCCCACCCAGTTCACACACTCTGCATTGTATACACACACACTCTGCATTATATACATACACACACACTCTGCATTATATACACACTCATACAAACACACACTCTGCATTCACGCAAACACACACACACACTCTGCATTATATAATGTAGAGTGTATACCCTTGACTTATCCACGAGGCATAGCATATTTCACAATTGTTGGTCATAAAACCGCACTCGACTTATACATGAGTATATATGGTATTTTTTTTTTTTTTTTTATTGAAATCTCAGAATGTTTTGTTACATTACTTTCTGTTTGTGCTGCTACTTAGCTGCATGTAATGTGCTACAGATATACTGAGGGTGAAATGGGATCAGTACTTTACATTAAGATTGCTCTGTTTTGGCATTTGTACACAGTGCAACTTGTATTTGTGCATTTTCCTTCACCATTTAAGACAACATGAAATGTGTGGAATCCTTTGTTTACAATATGGCTTTGCACAAACTTAGAGTTGCTTTGATTAGAGATGGCAGCACTTTATAGACCAATCTACTGATGATGGAGACATATTACTGAGCTAGATCAGATTTACTTTGAGCACAGTTTGTCTATCTGGTTGTATTGCTGTAGGGTGCTTGTATGTCTCCACTATAATTTGTATTTCCTTTCTTAGATTCCAGATGAAGTTTTTCTACATTTCCCAATTGGCATACTGGTTTCATGCATTTCCAGAGCTGTATTTCCAAAAAACCAAAAAAGTAAATATATTTTCAATCTCTTGTTGTTTTGAGGGGTGGGGAAAAAAGGGAGGCTCTTTGGTTTTTGTTTTTTTTATATGCATTTTGTTTATTTCGATCAGATGGCTAAAATAATTAGTTGCAGAGGGGAGGATGGGGGTATTCCCCCTCTGAAATGATTTTTACTCCATGTAATGCAATTGATGTGGTCAGCTGCCGGATCAAAACGGAGATTCCTCTGACACTAAAGGGACACTCGACTGGCCAAATAAATATAAATAAAATCCCTTTTTAGTAGATCAATCACCGATGAAAACATGCATGCTTGTAATTATGCATTTTTAATTGGAGTATATCTAAGAAGACCTTGCAAAAGCTGCAGACCTCATGTCTGCAGCCTTTAGAAGCCCTCCCCTTCTTCCCCAGCTATACTTTATGTAGCTCTCCTTTCACACTTCCAAAGGCAGGTCTTTCAAAGGCCACTGAGCTAAACTACCAGGAAAAAACAAGACCAGTTGTCTGAGTGACAGCCTGATAATTGTAACCAGGTTATTGTAGAAAAGTGCCAATTTCTATTGGAATCTGCTCCTTTTGTGAAATGGAAAAAAGCACTCGCTCTTAAAGCATTTCAACAAGCTTAAGTGCATTGGGTGCTTGGAGTGTTCCTTTAATCAAGGGATTTTGCAAAACGTGTTTTAGTAATATCTTGTAACAGTATGGTGGGATGCAAAGTTAATTTGTACCTTAAATTTTGTGGGATGAGAAAACATTTATTTTCTCCTTCAAAGTGTTTTGCTTTGTTGTATGAAGCAAATCTTGAATACATTTTAATTTAAGGTTGTAAAACAACAAAATGACATTTCTTTTGGTAAGGGTTGAATATTTAATGTTAATTACTGTAATTAAAAAACCTGTAAATATCATCTAACTTCACCATTCCTCAGCAGTCCAAGTCCTCTGCTTTGCTGTTTGTGTATTATGTTTAATGGTGATAAGGTTTGTTCTGGGTGCGTACAAGATGATGTTGATAAAAAGTTTTTTTTTTAGATGTTGCTAATGGTGACTAATAAAGAACATATTGTTTTAATGATAAATTCAAAAGAAACCTATTTTAAAAGTCCTACAACCTTGAAATGGAGGGGGAGCTCAGATAGAATTGATTTTTATTTTTTTTATTATTTATATGTAAATGTATATTCCTTATCATACTTAATTGATCTTTAAGGAAGAGCCATTTATTTTTTATTTTTTATTTATCTTCATGAGATTTCTGTTTAATATAAATCGAGTGGTATTTAACAGCTGCCCTGCTCACAAGCAAGTCCAAACATGTTTGTATGGCTCCCCTCTGCCATGTAGTGTGTAGTGAACTGAAGTACCAGGGAGTGGGGCCCATTTTAATTTTGGACGTATGGCATGTCAGGACTTAAATGTTGGCAGAAAAGTTTTAAAACTGGGGGGAGGGGGAGGATTTTCAATTGGAATGAGGAAATGGTACTATGATGCTTAACATTTAATTTCATGTAATTTTACAGGAAGATATTCCCCGTCAGCTGGTCTATATTGGTCTGTACCTATTTCACATTATTGGGGCATATGTGTTAAAGTGAGTATATTTTATTTTAGTGTGTGTGTGTGTGTGTAATTTTTTTTTAACGGAATATTTTAATTTTCATACCTTCACAAAATAGTATTATAAAACATCCTGCTTGACTCTGTTGCAAAACCTTATGATTTGTCATTCAGTCAAATCTTTATTGTAGTTTATTATGATATAGTGTGCTTTATTACCCACTTAGTCAAACGCATGTAATTTTGTGGCAATCTGTCTGTTGCGTTGTTTTCCTATCATATTAAATGGAATAGAAAATTACACAATGCTTTTTAAATGACCATTGGTGGGAATTTCAATTACCGGTACTTTTATATGAAACTGTACTTGGACTAGTTCAGATATGTATGTGATATACCAGTGTACTTTACAGTGAGGGGAAAAAAGTGTTTTTATTTAAAAAAAAAAAAAATACAAATTAGCAGGGGATCAAATACTTTTTCCCCTCACTACTGCAGCCAGTATCTTTTGAAAAGGCAGCTTAAGAGAAGAAAATATAATCCCGTTTATATGAAATCTGTGTTCTGATTAACTGCTTGATTTTAGATTTAGGATACAAATTGTAAGGAGTGTGTCTCTGCCCGTTTTGCATTGTATCTTGCTCTGTGTCTGCCTGTTTGCCTGCTTCCTGTGTGTGTGTGTGTGTGTGTCTGACTCTCCGCTTTCTGTGGAGGGAGAGAAATCAATAGCTCTTTTACACTTCTGATGTAACACTGCTGCAAACAGATTGTAATCAATCAGTGGATTGCTTTGTGGAAACTACTTTAGGAGTAACAACCCTTCTGTTTAAATAATGCTTCTCCCATAAACCATCACGGACCTTGTTGTTCTGTAGAAGCTGTCGGATACCTTTTGGCCACTGGTGTACTACACTTTCATTGACCAATATAACACAGTTTGTGTGTTTTTAGGGTTCTGTGCAATACATATATGAAGCAAAATATTAATGTAAGCTAAGGCATTTCATGCATTTGCATGGGCTCATTTCAGTTGCTCCAGATGTTGGCGTACTGTGCCTTAAACTGCCGTGCTGCACATACAAAGTCTAAATCCAGTTGTAGTAACTTGAACTTGCTTCTTAAAACGTGAATACTTAAAGTGACACTCCAGGCACTAAATTAAGTTATGGCGCCAGAAGGACCTTTGAGGCACTCTAACCACAAGGTAAATGTATGTTTCTATCAAGCCAGTTCAGTGAATGGGGAGTCAGTCACTGATTGGCTGAGTGCGTCAGAAGCCGGATTCTTCCAGGGATGGAGTGGACATCGCCACTGGAGTCAACTTTGGGGTTGAACCGTTCTAGAATGGCACCATAACATTTTCATTTAGAGTGTCCCTTTAAATATTTTGGTTCCAAATAAAGATGTATAACCCTTTTTAAGATCAATGGTGAAACATGCCATGGTCTCAAGCTGCAAGACTTCCTGCATTGAGCCCTGGTAAAGTAGATGTTTCAATAGGACCAGATATTATTTTGATTGTCATTTGTCCTGAACCTGTTAGACACTAGATTGTAATGGTTTGTTTGTGCCATGACACATACCTATCATAATCGGTCCTGTCATAGGTCATATTTTCGTAAGTTATTGCATTAGAGTTAGTTTATCACTATGCATTGCAGCTCATCATATTTATTTTATTCTTTTGCAGTCTGAATCGTTTGGGTCTTGTACTACTTGTGCTCCATTACTTCGTAGAGTTTCTTTTTCACATGTCTCGCCTCTTTTACTTCAGCAATGAGAGATACCAGAAAGGGTATGTCATATTTTTAATTACAATGAACGTTGCAAATGGAGCCAGTTCTGTTGATTTTACTGGCCGCTTTAAATAAGTGCATGACCATTCTAAATACCAAGTATAAACTGGCAGGAGTGGCATAAGGAAGAGATGTTGAAGCTGACAAGTTTTGATTTTCATTTTTCTATCTGCAGTTTCACCCTTTGGGCTGTACTCTTCGTTCTGGGTCGTCTTCTCACCCTCATCCTTTCAGTTCTGACTGTTGGATTTGGTCTTGCCAGAGCAGAGAATCAAACTTTGGAATTTGATTCTGGGAACTTCAACATTTTAGCCATCAGGTATTTACTCATTATTTATTAATATTAACCTATGTTCTGGGATTAAATGATTAAACCCATCACAAATTAATGTAAGTTTTGACTAGGGCTGCTTTGATGTGAAAAGGAAAGCTCACATTCTATTTTCTTAGTTTGTACACGAGGGCTACTATTGTAGTCCACCCTGGCGTGATATGGTGTAATGTGCATTTGTTAATATTAAAGAATAAAACGTATGGCGAATACAAGGTTATCCTGAAGTATTCTATATCAGCACAACTAAATGTTCAGATTACAGTAATTTAGCAAATACTTTAAATGCATAATTTACTTCAGTTTTGGAAGTCTTTGAAATGTGAATGCTCATTAACTTGAATGCCTGATGAGTGCATTCTAATTAGAGCTTGTTACTTTCCCTCCTGCCTCCAGATTCAGCGTGCTTGCATCAATTTGCATAACTCAGGCATTTATGATGTGGAAGTTTATTAATTTCCAGCTAAGACGATGGAGAGAGCATTCATCCCCTCAGCCGTCCTCTCACAAAAGGAAATCTGTCCCTGTTAAAGGCAAATCCTCCCGAAAGGAAAAAGGTATTTGGCACATTACTTCTCCCCCCTGCATCCAAAATTTCAATTGTTCTAAAATGCTTTATGGTATTAGTGGTAAAGTTCCAAAGGACCATTTCGTATAATGCATTTTATTTATATATAGTCTGACACTCATATGTCATTAAACCCTTGCTACAGCGCATACTAAATAAATAGCTGGTCAGATCATTACGAGCTAAGCGCTATACCCTAGAGCAGGAGTAGGCAACCTCTTGCACTCCAGACGTTGTGGACTACATCTCACAGAATGCTCTTACAGCCATAACGCAGGCAAAGCATCAGGGGAGGTGCAATTCACAACATCTGGGATGCTGATGGTTGCTTACCACTGACCTAGAGAACTGTGTTGTTTTGGCTGGAAACCTGTATCCCATAGGGTTGCTGAATAACAATATTGTATAAATGTTGGCTAAGTAGGTGTTCCTGTAAGTAGTTTTATATGCGTGAATAACTATGCATGTTTATTGGAGTTAGTATATGTTTGTTGGTGTGACTCATGCACAGGTTTCAGGAAGCATTTTGTTCTTGGGTTAGCCCTAGATATAATACTATAGAAGCAGAACACCACCATCAGAGTTAATCACTAAATTGCCAAAAACTCTTCTTGTAAAATCTAATTTTAGGGATGAGTTGGACATTTGTGTTACTTGGAGAATTGTTTAAACTCTGCTATTCTTATCAAGAATTTGCAGTTCTCTTGTGAATTTCAAATGTAAAGTCTGCTAGATTTTCAGCTAAGCTTTTTTTGGCCTAAAACTTGAAATTTCCTTTTGAATTTCTTACAAATCACAAACTGGTGAATAACCCCGTTAGTATATTTTGGAACCTTGACCCAATGCGTGCCTTCTAAAACAGAATTTTATTTAAGTTGTCCTGTTTGAGGCTGAGGTTATAACCCTACTTGCACAAATTTACTTCGGAGATATATATATATATATATATATATATATATATATATATATATATATTCATATTCTCTTTTTTTTGAGTTATTCACTGAATTTCATGACCATTACATTTTAATTTTGAATAGTCTGTTTAAAAATAATAAATAGAGGTCATTACTGCAGAGAAGAGCAGACTTGTGTTTCAGCAGCTCCTGCAGTTGTGTGGAAAATACTCCTTGAAATTTGCGGATGCAAACACAAACTCAACAAATTCTGCCCACTTAGTGTGTGGGGACACTGTGGTGTCCATGGGGATGCCTTTTGATCTACAATTTATGAAGAAATCACCTGATCACTTTTTGCGGCCTACCTGCGTGGTTGGCGTGGGAGAGGCGACCGCTCTCCTGCTGCCATGGAAGGTTGGAACCTTATATTTGGAACCTCTGGACCAGTGGACTACACTCCTCAATCTGGAAGCTATCTTTTCGGCATTTCTATCGAACCTGGCAGGGAGGTAGAAGGGCCTGCAGTAATCTCAACACTATCACTCACCTGCAGATGACCACGAGAAATCCAGCAGAGTGGAACGGTAAAGCGGGTCCTTACTTACCGAACAATCCCAGCGTTGTACAACCCGATTTTGCAGCTAAGCCCAATAATATCTCTGCTGATTTCTGGAGACGGTCGAAACACAGGGCCAGTGAGTACAGCTAGCAACGATGCAATGCCAGAGATAAACTAAATCAGCCATCTTGGTAACTCTTGCAGTGTCCCCGGCTTTGGAGAGTGAGGTGAACCTGAAAAAGGCAAAGCCGCCTGAGCCAACGCATTAAAGCTGAGGCTGAGGGCAATATCTAAGCAGATCGTCCCAAGACCTACTCTCATAGGTGAAGCCCTCACAACTACTGGTGGGCTCAACTTCAAGTCCCACTTTGAAGCTACATCTGCAGCCTGCATCCTGGCCCTTGTGCTCCAAAGTCTGCTCTGGCGAATAGATCGAATGCTATGCCCCAGAGTGGCATTGGTTGATCCAGCACTGGGACCCCTGACGACTGGCAATAGGCATCTCATAATGTTTTTACACTGCTTGCTTTCATATTATTTTCCTTTTTAAATGTCACTGACACAAGTGTTTGTTCAGTTCATACAGTTTCATAGTTGATAACCGTTAGTTAGAGATGTTGTGCCGGCGAGTCTGAAAAATAATCTAGGGATCCACTAGGTGTTCTTTTGCCTCCACTCTGTCTCAGGCATACTAACTGAATGCTTGCTTTGCTGTTCATACTGTTTAGACACATAACGTAGCTTGACTACAACTATAGTAATTTATATTATAAATTTGTGCTAAAAAATCTCAATGCCATGCAATTGTCTAATTGTGTAATCTAACATACTTGTCCTTGCTCTCTTGGCAGTGCAAGCTTGCCTGTATATATATTTTTTTTTTTTTGCACAACAAAAATAAAGAACAAAAAAAAAAAAACTAATAAATAAAACACTTCACATTTTTTCCTCCTATTTACAGAGAATGGAGTAAACGGAACAGTGACATCTAACGGAGCAGGATCTCCTCGGAGCCGTAAAGAGAAATCCTCATAAAGAAGAGTAGAAAAAAAGAGCGAAAAAGAAGCATTTTGCATCCGATGTACTTTGTTCCCAAAGAGCAGTTGCCTTGTGCTGTACAGAGCCCCACAGCACTAGAATTCTTACTGTTACAACATATAATGCAATGTGTTTCTATCAGACGGTATGTTATGAATCTTCAAACTGTACAGGGTGTTTTTATTTTCATTACTTTTAGCATTTATTGAATGCTAGGACTGTCCCAATCAAGAAATATACTGCAAAAAGACAAATGTACCTGGATCCTTAGAAAAACACATTGGTTTGTCAATTCTAAAGCAGGTTCACACAGCAGATAACTTATCCAGGACTGGTACCCGTTTTGCACTGGTGAAAATAAAAATCTAACCCCCTTGCTGCCAAATGGGCCTTGAAAGCATTCCCATCTAGCCTCCTGTCAGCATCGGATTCAAAGCCAAATGTATCAATAGAAACACCTCCCCATTTAGTTTCATTGATGGGTGGCAGGAAAAGTGCAAAATTGGAGTAATTTGAACAATTTTCATTAAAGTATTTCTCTCTCTACCCGGTTGTACAGTTCCAGCATCCTTCTCTTTTGGTATGCCAACTAATATGTTTAAAAAAAGATGTAAATGCTGTGATAAATGTATTTTCACTTCAGTTTTTTTATAAGCCAACTTTTTTCTTATTTGATTAAAAGAATAAAACCTAAAAATTGAATTGTGCACATTTGCAACAGCAGTGGATTTTTTTTTTTTTTTAACATTAATCCTGATATTTCATTTTGAGAATTGGAATTACTTTTTTTTCTGCCGTTCTCAACTATCGTGGAATCTCTGCAACAATCGGCATAGTCTATTAATATAACTTAAGTGCTTCTGCCATACATTGCTTGGTGCCACTCATAAGGGAGTACATTGCAATCTGTATATTTGGTAATTAGATATACAAAATACTCCCATAATTTGGTGGGGGTGGGGGCGGGGGCTTGCATACAGCAATCCCTTTTAGTTTTAGATAGTTTTAATGGTGGTGGAAATAAGTCAGGTACATTTTTTCCTTTTAAGTTTTACATTAACTTGTGATTTTACTAGCACATTGTATCGCTTAAATTTCCACTTATCTGAAGTTGAACTTATCATGCACACATTGGTGGGTGACAAGTTCAGTTTAATTTAAACATTTCTAATACTAAGTGAGGGAGCCTGCTAATGTGTGGTGGTAGTGTGTAGATTTTATGAATCCTGTTAACAGTTCATAAATTGGCAAATGAAGTTCAGGAATGGTTGTCCTTAGTAATTGCTTTCTTTGGCACTGCAGATGTTTGTGATGGGCAATGCCAACGTTAGCCATCACTAACTTGTTCTGCTTCTTCTTATGGATTTTGCCACACAATATAGTAGTAATTCTTTTTGTTTTGCTTTGGTTTAATTTAATTAATGATTGTAAAGCCTGGAGATGTGGTCCTCTGCATACAGCATCTATATTTTTCGATACAAATAACATATATATTTATATATTTGCTAAAGAAAGCCTTAAAACGCCTGCTCAGTATGTCTGGTATTTGCTGTAAAAAAATTTTTTATTTTTTTATTTTTCAACATTCATTGATTTGATTTAGACAATGTTGTCATCGGATATCTAATTTCAGGACCAGTTTGTAAATGTTAATCTGCTGAAATAAGTAAAACATTTTGTTCAATTAGTTTTACGATGTATGTTTCGTTCACTCTAGAAGCTTCCATCACATTTTGTAGGCACGGATTAGAACCGATGTTAAGCATTTATAAGACAAACCTCACAAATGATTTGAAGTGATTTAAGCCTGTCACTGTAAAGTGAATTTAAGTAGAAAATGCATACCCTTTATGTGAAGCATGGCATGCACTGCCATCGTATGAAGTTGGCACGAAACTGCTAATTTGCGATTATGGGATCCTTAAACCACAAATGTCAATTTAAAAAAACAAAACAAACAAAAAATCAGTTTCTGAATTCTCTTAACTTTAAGTGTTCATTCTACCTTGGTGATTTGGCAGCGTCTGGGAAAAAAAGTGTATCAAGAAAAAATTATCAGATTGTTTGTGACAAAGTAGTATTTGACAATGAAACTCCCTTGAGTAATTTTTATTTAATTTTTTTGGTGATATTTGGTTTTTGAAGTTCCTTCATTTGGTGCACATTTTCTTCAATGAGCTCTTCATAGACAAGCAAATGAATTGGCCAATCTGATGACTGTATCAAGGGTTTCTGGGAGCTGTTATCAATCGCCTTTTAAGTAGTGATAGCACATGCATCCGTATTTCTGGAGCAGAAAAGGGAAGGCCTACAGGTTCAGAGAGAGGGGCAGAAAGGGTGGGAATATGGAAAGAAACTACAACCACAAAAGACAAAAGTCAAAACACCAAGCATAACCCTAGACTTTGGACCTAATCTATTCAAGTACCTAGAGTTCCCCTTTAACTCCATTGGTAGTTGTTTCGCCGGTTTCCCTTCCATGTTCCAAGTTTATCTAGAAGTTTTATTTTGGAGTCTCTACAGAAACGCTACGAATACCTATACCGAATGGAAAATTATTTATTTTCACTTTAAGGAAAATTCTCATTCAACAGTCATTTTCTTATTAAAAATGTAGTCTAGCCTCACTGTGCATTATTTTCTAATGAATGTTAACTTTTCGGGGCAGCTTTTTTTTTTTTTTTAATCAGAAGCACCACTTATCTAAGATCATGTACCATTTGAAAGTCTACCATACATTTTTCAGATGCCCAGCACTTACACATGATATTTTGGATTCAGGAATGCATCCTAACTGTTACATGCACGGAACTGGGTAAGATAAGCCATGCTTCTTGCGCAACAGCAAAACTACAAAGAATAATAGTCAGGGAACGAAGCACTGTAAATTAACGTTTAAAGGACCACTATAGGCACTCAGACCACTTCAGCTTAATGAAGTGGTCTGGGTGCCAGGTCCAGCTAGGGGTAACTTTTTTTTTTTTTTTTTTTATTAAATAGTTTCAGAGAAACTGCTATGTTTATAAATGGGTTAATCCAGCCTCTAGTGGCTGTCTCATTGACAGCCGCTAGAGGGCTTCCGCGTTTCTCACTGTGAAAATCACAGTGAGAAGACGTCAGCGTCCATAGGAAAGCATTGTGAATGCTTTCCTATGGACTGGCTGAATGCGTGCACAGCTCTTGCCGCGCATGCACATTCAGCCGAGGAGGAGAGCTCACCGCCCGGCGCTGGAGAAAGAGGTAAGTTTAACCCCTTCCTCTCCATCCAGCCCGGCGGGAGGGGGACCCTGAGGGTGGGGGCACCATCAGGGCACTATAGTAACAGGAAAACAAGTGTATTCTATTTGTTGAGGTAGTGGGCACTGTATTAGAGTGGAGGGAGAGGGAGTGTATTAGATTGGGTCTGCATGGAGGCACTGAACACTTCCAATGGAGATGCTGACTGGCTGCACAGCTTTTTGCCACACATAGGAAAGCATTGGACAGTGATGGCAAACCTTTTTGAGCCAGACTGCAATACATGCCAACTTTTTTCCCTCAAAGTGCCAACATTGCAATTAAGCCTGAAAACTGAGGTTTAAGTTTAGAAAAAAAAATTACTCGTACAGATGTCCGAACTAATGAACCTCTTTTGTTTTAAAAGAACACCACAACAGAGAGTTCAATGATACAAATTTTAAATGATACTAATAAATAAGCTTAATTTTATCTATTTATATCTACAACAAATGCAATACATACATTTAGACTGCTGAATACACATCTCCCTCTTTCTCTGTGTGTGTGTGTGTGTTTTAAAGAAACATAATTTAAAAAAAAAAAATATATATATATATCTATATCTTAACTTCTTACCTTTGGTAAGACTTCAAAGCAGAGTAGGCACCTGCTGTTTGGGCAGGCAGGTGCCTACTCTGCATGGTTGCTGACCGGTATAACCGGCCCAACTGCCCCCTTCCCCAGCGACCTATGACCGCGTGCCCACAGAGAGGGCCCGGCGTGCCACAAGTTAACCGTCACTGGTATAGACTGGTATGCCTTGGTGCAATCTCCCATATTATGAAATATGTATAGAAAAGTAAGAGATGCACTCTCAGGTCTTTCCCAAAAAAATCAATTTGTGTTTATTCAATAAAGGTGTTACATCATCTGACCGACATTTCGACCCGTTCGGGTCTTCCTCAAGATACATAAATTGATTTTTTTTGGAAAGACCGGAGAGTGCATCTCTTACCTTTCTCTTTTTTTTTTTTTTTTCTCTCCCTCTCTCCACTTATGCTGCAATGCATTATACACTCTACATGCACTATACACATATATACACCATTTATCCTGTGTATTATATATACAATCTGCAATGTATAGAGATATACAATATACCAATTCTCTCCGACTAAAATTATCGCTACAGATGAAGCAATCAAATGCTTCTCCATTAAGCTGTAGTGGTCCTGGTGTGTGCCTGGAACATTCTTTCCAGAGTCGTACTGTTTGTGCGTCCACAAATTTTGTTATGTATTTCCGTCCATTTAAAGCTGTAGTGGAGTCCTTTATTTTGTGAGATTTTCTTTGGCTGTGGTTCTGGTGGCTCCTTCTGGTATTGCTGATCCATTTGTCATTTTTTTCCTCATATCCTAGCTTTTATTTTTTTCTCCTTTTTTTTTTTTTCTTCAGTTGTCCAGTTGTTTAGATATGAAATCTCCATTCCATTCACCAAAATGTATCCCTAATTCAAAAGAATAAAAAAAAATAAAAAAATTGCTCTTTGCTATCATGGAAAATATGTCTATCTATCTATATGCATTATATGCTTACCGTAACTGTGCACATTATACGTATTATGTAACTATGCAACACTATATTATAAATACTGTTTACACACACACTGTATACATATATAATATATAAATCTTATATGCTAATGATTTACTCTAGTCATATACTCGATATCAAAACTCTACACAAGCTCTGTACATTGTATGTACTCTATATGTATATGTAGATTAAACACTCTATGTATACCTATTATGCTTAAATGCACTTTACACATATATACACTATATATCCTCTGTATTCTATATACAATCTGCAATGTACACAGGTATACACCGAATATACAATATATATATATATATATATATACACACACACATACTACATTCAATAGTTATATACTCTATATATACTTGTTATGTTTAAATGCACTATACACTCTACATACACGATATACATCTATACATATATACACCATATATCCTGTGTATTCTATATACAATCTGCTATGTACACAGGTATACACCGAATATACAATATATATATATATATATATACTACATTTCATAGTTATACACTCTATATGTACTAGTTATGCTGAAATGCATTATACACTCTACATGCACTTTACACATATATACACCATATATCCTGTGTATTCTATATACAATCTGCAATGTACACAGGTATACACCGAATATACAATATATATACTACATTCAATAGTTATATACACTTGTTATTCTTAAATGCACTATACGCTCTACATGCACTACATACATATACACACCATACATCCTGTGTATTCTATTTACAATCTGCAATATATAGAGGTATACACCGAATATACAATATATATATATATATATATATATATATATATATATATATATATATATACACTACATTCAATAGTTATATACTCTGTATATACTTCTTATGCTTAAATGTCCTATACACTCTACATGCACTACATACATATATACAACATATATCCTGTGTATTCTATATACAATCTGCAATGTACACAGGTATACACCGAATATACAATATATATACTACATTCAATAGTTACACACGCTATATATACTTGTTATGCTTAAATGCATTATACACTCTACATACACTATATACATCTGTACATATATACACCATATATCCTGTGTATTCTATATACAATATGAAATGTACAAAGGTATACACCTAACATACAATACATATATACTACATTCAATAGTTATATGCTCTATATATACTTGTTATGCTTAAATGTCCTATACACTCTACATGCACTTTACACATATATACACCATATATCCTGTGTATTCTATATACAATCTGCAATGTACACAGGTATACACCGAATATACAATATATATATATACTCCATTCAATAGTTATATACTCTATATGTACTTGTTATGCTTAAATGTCCTAAACACTCTATATGCACTACATACATATATACACCATATATCTTGTGTATTCTGTATACAATCTGCAATGTATAGAGGTATACACCGAATATACAATATATATACTACATTCAATAGTTACGTACGCTATATATACTTGTTATGCTTAAATGCATTATACACTCTACATACACTATATACATCTGTACATATATACACCATATATCCTGTGTATTCTATATACAATATGAAATGTACACAGGTATACACCGAATATACAATATATATACTACATTCAATAGTTACATACGCTATATATACTTGTTATGCTGCAATGCATTATACACTCTACATGCACTATATACATATATACACCATATATCCGGTGTATTCTATATACAATCTGCAATGTATAGAGGTATACACCGAATATACAATATATATACTACATTCAATAGTTACGTACGCTATATATACTTATGCTTAAATGCACTATACACTCTACATACACTATATACATCTATACATATATACACCATATATCCTGTGTATTCTATATACAATCTGCAATGTACACAGGTATACACTGAATATACAATATATATATATATATATATATATATATACTCCATTCAATAGTTATATACTCTATATGTACTTGTTATGCTTAAATGTCCTAAACACTCTACATGCACTACATACATATATACACCATATATCCTGTGTATTCTATATACAATCTGCAATGTACACAGGTATACACCGAATATACAATATATATACTACATTCAATAGTTACATACGCTATATATACTTGTTATGCTGCAATGCATTATACACTCTACATGCACTATATACATATATACACCATATATCCGGTGTATTCTATATACAATCTGCAATGTATAGAGGTATACACTGATTATACAATATATATATACACTACATTTAATAGTTACATTATGTATAATATAAAGGGTGGGCCAATATTAAAAGTAGGTTTTGACAGGTAAATAACTTGTTAGTAGTTGAATTTTTCAGTTGCAGGTACATATTATAACTGAGTCTTTGTAAATTCATCGTGGGTAATTTCATGGAGTTACAACGAGTAAAAGTAGTGGAATTTAAATCTCAAAACGGCAGGTCCATTATTTTAACGCAAAGAGCTTACCACCGTTACTTCAATGTAAGCTGCCACGTTTGTCCATCTTTTGAGCTCCTAAATACTTCCTGGGTGGATATCTGAGGTTTTTGATGTATATAAACAAACCGCGTACACTTGAGCAGATCAAGGAGAATATTCGTGCATAAATTCGAGCCTCAAACATTAGCTTTTGTTATGAACAATGCAATCGAAAGCGTCCGACTTTGCGAGGCGGTAAATGGAACTGATTTAAAAGATGTCATCTTCCGTACATAGTCAGGCAAATCTTCATACGCTGAGCATTCATTGTTTGTAATATCATTGAAATTGGTTCATTCAAAAAAAGTTATTCACCCCTCAAACCTTACTCTGAATTTGGCAGAGTTTAAACTATGTATACAATGAAAATACATAAATGCACTATATACTCTACACTATATAAATATTTCTTAAACACACATATATACACTTTTAACACTATTGACTTTAGGTATTTATACACTTTATATTTTATAAATATATATATACACTGTAGATTAACTTTATACATATTTACTATATAAACAGTATTCACTATACACACATACATAATTCTATATAATTATATTCTCCATATAGCAAGGCAGTAAGGAAAGTCTGCATTATTTTCTTAATTAAGAAGGTGGGAAATACCGACAATGCACTTTCCTTACCTTCTCTTATTAATCTTTCATGCATCCTGAACGCACTTAAGCTCTTCATTTATCAGACCATCTTGAAAATAGATCCACGTAATATCCTTCCCCTTCTTCTTGATCCTCCAGTCTCTCTTTGGCCCAGATTTTGATGAACATGTAGGACCCTCGGATTGGTGTTTTTAAACATTTCATCTAGCCTGGTTTTAGGTTGTCCTCCTTGGACCGTGAACACCAGCTGTAAACAAAACAACTCTAGTTGAGCCTTCTGATGTTGCTATGACTACTTTTGGTGTCATATCAGTGGATATAAATGATGTCATAAACAGTTTTGTGTTGTGCAGGGAAAGTCAATGCTACATGGTCAAGCATGCAAAATGTGCATTCTATTAACAGTCACTCACCCAATCAATCTGCAATGAATGATATCAATGTAGCAATGATTGATAGATTCCTAAATGTATCCCAAGGACTGATTTCATATCAAACGAGTTTTGTTTTTTTTCGTTTTGTTTTTTTACTACAGTAGTAGTGTTTCAAATTCATCTAAATAAATACTGGTTCTTACATTTATACTGGGATTAGACTATACCTTTAACTACTCTGCCAGAATATAATGTGACCCTACAATTGTGCCATCCAAGAAACTCCCCACCAGATATACATTAACATTAATATGAGGTCAAAACCTACAAAATGTACTTAAAGAAACACTCTAACATTAAGGAGACAAACATTTTTCTCACTATTTAGATTTATCCCCATCCCCCCTACCCTAAAAAAAAAACTTTAAATTTCAAAAGAAATTAGATTGTCTTAGCTTTAGTTCCATAATGTGACGGTTTCTGTTTTCACCGCAGATGCCAATTCTCTCCGGCTAAAATTATCTTTACAGATGAAGCAATCAAATGCTTCTCCATTAAGCTGTAGTGGTTCTGGTGCTTACAGTGTCCCTTTAAATTGGTTTGTTGCCCTACTTGTGCCTGGAACGTTCTTTCCAGAGTCGTACTGTTGTTTGTGCGTCAACAAATTTAGTGATGTATTTCAGTCCATTTAAAGCTGTAGTGGAGTCCTTTATTTTGCGAGATTTTCTTTGGCTGTGGTTCTGGTGGCTCCTTCTGGTATTGCTGATCCGTTTGTCATTTATTTCCTCATATCCTGGCTTTTATTTTTTTTCTTCAGTTGTCCAGTTGTTTGGATATGAAATCTCCATTCCATTCACCAAAATGTATCCCTAATTCAAAAGAATTTAAAAAAAAAAAAAAAAAATTGCTCTTTGCTATCATGGAAAATATGTCTATCTATCTATATGCATTAAATACTTACCGTAACTGTGCACATAATACGTATTATATAACTATGCAACACTATATTATAAATACTGTTTACACATACACACTGTATACATATATAATATATAAATGTTATATGCTAATGATTTACTCTAGTCATATACTCGATATCAAAACTCTACACAAGCTCTATACATTGTATGTACTCTATACTCTATATGTATATGTAGATTAAATACTCTATGTATACCGGTTATGCTTAAATGCACTTTACACATATATACACTATATATCCTTTGTATTCTATATACAATCTGCAATGTACACAGGTATACACTGAATATACAATATATATATACTACATTCAATAGTCATATACTCTATATATACTTGTTATGTTTAAATGCACTATACACTCTACATACACGATATACATCTATACATATATACACCATATATCCTGTGTATTCTATATACAATCTGCAATGTACACAGGTATACACTGAATATACAATATATATATACTACATTCAATAGCCATATACTCTATATATACTTGTTATGTTTAAATGCACTATACACTCTACATACACGATATACATCTATACACCATATATCCTGTGTATTCTATATACAATCTGCAATGTACACAGGTATACACCGAATATACAATATATATACATACTACATTCATTACTTACATACGCTAAATATACTTGTTATGCTTAAATGCATTATACACTCTACATACACTATATACATTTGTACATATATACACCATATATCCTGTGTATTCTATATACAATATGAAATGTACAAAGGTATACACCTAACATACAATATATATATATACACTACATTCAATAGTTATATACTCTATATATACTTGTTATTCTTAAATGCACTATACGCTCTACATGCACTACATACATATATACACCATACATCCTGTGTATTCTATTTACAATCTGCAATGTATAGAGGTATACACCCAATATATATATATATATATATATATATATATATATATATATACTACAATCAATAGTTATATACTCTGTATATACTTCATATGCTTAAATGTCCTATACACTCTACATGCACTTTACACATATATACACCATATATCCTGTGTATTCTATATACAATCTGCAATGTACACCGGTATACACCGAATATACAATATATATACAACATTCAATAGTTACATACGCTATATATACTTGTTATGCTTAAATGCACTATACACTCTACATACACTATATACATCTATACATATATACACCATATATCCGGTGTATTCTATATACAATCTGCAATGTATAGAGGTATACACTGAATATACAATATATATATATATACTACATTTAATAGTTACATTATGTATAATATAAATGGTGGGCCAATATTAAGAGTAGGTTTTGACAGGTAAATAACTTGTTAGTAGTTGAATTTTTCAGTTGCAGGTACATATTATAACTGAGTCTTTGTAAATTCATCGTGGGTAATTTCATGGAGTTACGAGTGAAAGTAGTGGAATTTAAATCTCAAAACGGCAGGTCCATTATTTTAACGCAAAGAGCTTACCACCGGCACTTCAATGTAAGCTGCCACGTTTGTCCATCTTTTGAGCTCCTAAATACTTCCTGGGTGGATATCTGAGGTTTTTGATGTATATAAACAAACCGCGTACACTTGAGCAGATCAAGGAGAATATTCGTGCATAAATTCGAGCCTCAAACATTAGCTTTTGTTATGAACAATGCAATCGAAAGCGTCCGACTTTGCAAGGCGGTAAATGGAACTGATTTAAAAGATGTCATCTTCCGTACATAGTCAGGCAAATCTTCATACGCTGAGCATTCATTGTTTGTAATATCATTGAAATTGGTTCATTCATAAAAAAAGTTATTCACCCCTCAAACCCTACTCTGAATTTGGCAGACATTAAACTTTATATACAATCAAAATACATAAATGCACTATATACTCTACACTATATAAATATTTCTTAAACACACATATATACACTTTTAACACTATTGACTTTAGGTATTTATACACTTTATATTTTATAAATATATATATACACTGTAGATTAACTTTATACATATTTACTATATAAACAGTATTCACTATACACACATACATAATTCTATATAATTATATTCTCCATATAGCAAGGCAGTAAGGAAAGTCTGCATTATTTTCTTAATTAAGAAGGTGGGAAATGCCCACAATGCACTTTCCTTACCTTCTCTTATTAATCTTTCCTGCATCCTGAACGCACTTAAGCTCTTCATAAATCAGACCATCTTGAAAATGGATCCACGTAATATCCTTCCCCTTCTTCTTGATCCTCCAGTCTCTCTTTGGCCCAGATTTTGATGAACATGTAGGACCCTTAGATTGGTGTTTTTAAACATTTCATCTAGCCTGGTTTTAGGTTGTCCTCCTTGGCCCTTGACACCAGCTGTAAACAAGACAACTCTAGTTGAGTTGAGTATTCTGATGTTGCTATGACTACTTTTGGTGTCATATCAGTGGATATAAATGATGTCATAAACAGTTTTGTGTTGTACAGGGAAAGTCAATGCTACATGTGTGCAGGTAGTGGTTATTGTGTGGTGCTACCCGTTATACCCACAAACCCGCTCTCCCCCCCCCTCCCCTTTCCTCCACCAATTAAGACAAAGAAACATAAATGTGGTATAAACAGGCTACAGCTTTATTTATTTATAAATAACAAGCATAAATATTGTAGCGGAATGCCAATATTAAATCCACGAATTCCGCTGGTCCAGAAACGAATCCACAGTCAAGCGCTGAAAACACCAAGGCAATATCCCCAACCTCCCAATAACCGGACGAGACACAGTTTTGGGAGTCAACTGAAATCCTTTAATCGGCACGACAATTTATACAAGTCCCCATGCAAGGGGTTTCCTGAGTCCCTCCCAGGGGCACTCCCAGAGGGGACTACATGGGGGACTTACAGTACAACATATTTCTCCCATCAGGCACTGCTGCACGAGAGGGATCATCCTCCCAGAATGCACCGTTAAGGGGATTATCCCCTCGTGCAGCAGAACCGGCAATTCACACAAAAATCTACAACTTTTACAATACACGGTGGATTTACACGAATGGACGTTCGGTAGATAGCTGGGGTCTGGGCGCATCATTCGTGAGATTGCCGCTCAGATCCCAGCTAAAATAACCGAACGCCGCACAGAAAACACATTTCTTTCAAAACACACGAAAAGAACCGATTACTTTTAGTGAACCTGGTCCTGAAACTCCCGAACGTCCTGGAGGCTCAGCGGTGTTCGTGCCGTCGAATAACTATTGGTAATGCTATGCGTTCGACAACACGGACCCGCTGAAGAACAAGGGATCCAAGATGGCCGACCGCCGCATGGTCGGTAGTCGAACGACGGCCACCCAGGAGAGCCTCTAATTACCGATTGCAACATTGTTGCAATCGGTTAACTAGCGCCACACGCCTCTAAGTGTGTGGGCTATTAGGGGGTATCGCGTTCGCTTCACGAACGGCCCTCCAAAGTGCCGTTCGCGAAACGAACGAGAATCCCCATACAAACCGCCATTGGCATTCGGCGGAACAGGTAATTACAGTCTCCACAGAAATACATCAAGCACGCACATAAGAATAAACCGCATATCTCCCCAGACCTGTAGGCAACCCTTAAAGGCACAGTCTCTAGTTATTGTCCAAGTGGCTAGGTTTGCCACAATGCTCCCCCAGAACCAAGCCGGCATACACAGTCTGATCCCAACGGATCGGCTTGGGGATGTCCGGAGGAGTGCTCACAGATCATTTCTCAAGGTCTGTTTGTCTGGACAACCCGTCGGCATTACCGTTTTGTTTCCCTGGGCGGTAGTGAATTGTAAAGTCAAAGGGCTGCAGCGCCAAACTCCAGCGCAGCAGCCTGGCATTGTCTCCAGCCACACGGTTTAGCCACACCAACGGGTTGTGATCTGTGAGCAAAGAAAAGGGTTGCCCATAGAGATACGGCTGTAGCTTTTTCAGGGCCCACACCACGGCCAGGCATTCCTTTTCTATGGCGGCGTAGCTCACCTCTCGGGGTAACAGTTTCCGACTCAAGTATGCTACGGGGTGTTCTCCGCCATCGGCTCCGACCTGGCTCAGTACTGCTCCCAATCCAAACATTGAGGCGTCTGTGTGAACAAGAAAACGTTTAGTTGGATCAGGAGCAGCCAGTACAGGGGCATTGGTCAGAGCCGTCTTCAGCTGATTGAATGCCTGTTCACACTCTGGGGCCCAGACGACCTGCCGGGGCAGGTTTTTCTTCGTCAAATCAGTCAGGGGTTTGGCCAGGGCACTGTAGTTGGGTACAAATTTTCTGTAGTACCCTGCGGTACCTAGGAAAGCCAGGACTTGGGTTTTGGTCCTAGGGGTAGGCCACTGGGCTACAGCTTCAATCTTTGCGGGCTCAGGCTTCTGCTGCCCGCTACCAACCCGGTGTCCTAAGTACTGGACCTCTGCCATCCCTATGTGGCATTTGCTGGGTTTCAAGGTAAGCCCTGCCTCTCGGATCCGATCTATTACTGCCCCTATGTGTTGTAGGTGCTCCGACCAGGTCTGACTGTATATGGCAATATCGTCCAGATATGCACACGCATAGTCCTGGAACCCGTCCAGTAGCCGATCCACCATCCGCTGGAAGGTCGCGGGGGCGTTCTTCATCCCGAATGGCATGACTCGAAATTGGTACAAGCCAAACGGGGTGACAAACGCCGACTTAGGGATGGCGTCCTCGGCTAGTGGAATTTGCCAGTATCCCTTACACAAATCTATGGTAGTGAGATACTGACCCCTGGCCATCTTATCAAGCAGTTCGTCTATCCGAGGCATCGGGTAGGCGTCCGACACAGTTTTGTCGTTCAACCTCCGGTAGTCCACGCAGAACCGGGTGGTACCATCTTTCTTGGGAACCAGAACTACCGGCGATGCCCAGGGGCTATCGCAGTGCTCAATAACCCCCAACTGCAACATCTCTTCAATTTCTTTTCTCATATGTTCCCGCACGGATTCGGGAATCCGATAGGGAGTCTGTCGCATGGGAAGCTGTCCCGGGGTTTCTACTCGGTGGGTGGCTAGTGGAGTGTACCCAGGTAGGTTAGAAAAGGCGGCGCCCTTGGTTGCTATCAGTTCTTGTACCTGGATACGCTCTTGAGGACTTAGCCGCTCCCCCAGTTGAACCCCCTGGGAGGGTTCCTTCTGCTCCTCCTGCTCTAACAGATCTGGAAGGGGCAGGTTCTCCTGATCTTCGGAGGCGGGCGTGCAAATAGCTGCCACGTCCTCCGTCCGCTCGTGGTAGGGTTTGAGCATGTTCACATGGAGCATGCGTCTCTTCCCTACTCCGGAGCATGGGCCGATCACATAGGTGGTATCGCATCTCTGCTCTACCACCTGGTATGGGCCCTGCCAGACGGCCTGCAGTTTATCGGTGCGGACAGGTTTAAGGATTAGCACCTTCTGTCCCACTTGAAAACTACGGTCTCTGGCCCCCTTGTCATACCAACGACGCTGTCGTTGTTGGGCGGCCTGGAGGTTGGTGCGCACTGCCTGGGTCAATTCCTCCAGGCGATCCCGGAACGCCAGCACGTAGGGTACAATTGGGGTCCCATCTGCGCTACTCTCCCCCTCCCAATGCTCTCTAATGAGATCCAACGGCCCCCGGACCCTTCTCCCAAACAATAGCTCAAATGGGGAGAAACCTGTGGACTCTTGGGGTACCTCTCTGTATGCAAACAACAGATGGGGAAGGAATCGTTCCCAGTCCTTATGGGTCTCTCCGAATGTCCGGAGCATCTGTTTTAGGGTGCCGTTGAATCTCTCACATAATCCATTGGATTGCGGGTGGTAGGCGGAGTTAATGATCGGCTTAATGCCACATATCCTCCATAACTGCTGAGTAACCTCAGCCGTGAATTGCGTCCCCCTATCGGAGACCATTTCCTGTGGGAACCCTACTCGGGAGAATATTTTCATCAAGGCTTCGGCTACGGTCTCGGCGTGTATATTAGTTAGGGCAATCGCCTCGGGGTACCGGGTGGCGTAATCCACCACGGTCAGGATATACCGTTTCCCAGAAGGGCTGGGTTTTGGTAGTGGCCCTACTATATCCACTGCCACACGGCTGAATGGTTCCTCAATGATAGGTAGGGGACACAGTTTTGCCTTGTGGCGGTCCCCCCTCTTGCCTACCCTCTGGCACACATCACAGGAGGTACAATATTGCCTCACGTCTTTAGAAATCCCGGGCCAAAAGAATGCGTGCGTTAAGCGATACCGGGTCCGGGTCATCCCTAGATGGCCGGACAGAGGGATATCATGGGCGATTCTTAGTAACTCCTGCCTATACTTCTGGGGCACTACTAACTGCTTGGTTTGGAGCGTCACCGAGTTGCCTATTGCCCTTTCCGCCACCCGGTATAGTAACTTCTTCTCCCACCTGTACTGTTCTCCCTCCCGCCCCACCTGGTCCGTATCTACCCTATCTCGGTATACCTGCAGTGTGGGGTCTGTCTGCACCTCTACTTCAAACGTGGACGGGGTGTCCCAAGTCATGTCTGTCAAGGGGGGGTCATGATTTCTTACCTGAGCCTCAGAGTGTGCGGGGAATGCCGTGGTGCGAGCCTGTTGCCGGGTGGTTACCGGATGCGCCTCTTGTGACGGGGCCTGGGGTAGAAAAGCAGAAGTCATCTGGCCCAAGTCATTCCCCAAAACAACATCGGCCGGTAGCTTTTTCATTATGGCCACTTCCACAACCCCCTCCCCAGCACCCCAATTCAAATGCACCTTGGCCGTGGGTAACCGGTACATGGCTCCCCCTGCTACCCGGACTGCCACTGATCCGCCAGTGTGGGCCGTATCTGGAATTAAATGGGGGGCCACTAAGGTTAAGGTGGCTCCCGAGTCCCGCAGCCCCTGCACTTCTTTCCCTCCCACAAACACAACTTGGCGGTGATGCTGCCGGTTGTCCGTGGCTTGCACAGACATTACCTCGTACAGAACCCCCAATGGTTCCTCGGTTGGTATACTTGTCAGCTCCGAATGGTCAGGTTCTGCGTGGTAGAAATGGGCCGCCGCCCTGGGAACGGAATTCTGCCGTACCTGGTTCCACGCCTGCCTGCTACGATTCTGGGTGCACTCCCGGGACATATGCCCCCACTGCCGGCAGGTATGGCATTGTATGTTGGCCCTGCCATTGTAGCGGGCTGGCGGTGGGGGGTTTCCGGGTGGTGGCCTGAATGGGGATGGGTTGGCGGGTGTGGAGCTGGCTGGGTGGTGTTGTATTGGCGGTCTTAGGGGACCCCTGTTGGTGAGCCCATGGTGTCTCCGGGCATCAAAGTGTTCGTCTGCCAATCGGGCGGCTGCTGTGAGGTTGAGAGGTTTTCGGTCCCTTACCCACTCCTGTGCCTCTGGTGACAGACCGTTGAAGAATTGCTCCAGCAAGATGAGTTGGCGCAGTTCCTCCATGGTGGTGGCTTGACTTGCCTGAATCCACCCTTGTGAAGCTTGGTCCAGCTTATGCGCCCATTCTGCGTGGGAATCTCTTTCGGGCTTTTTCAATCCCCGAAATTTCCGTCGGTATGCCTCTGGGGTTATGGCATATCTTTCTAGGATTGCTCTTTTTACTTTAAAGTAGTCTTTGCTGTCCTCTCTGGGCACAGCGCGGTAAGCCTCTGCTGCTCGTCCCGCCAACTTGCCTGCCAGTAAGGGTACCCACATTGCCGGTTCCAGATCGTGCAGGTCGCATAGCCTCTCGAAATCCTGCAGATATCCGTCTATCTCATCCTTCTCCTCGCAGAATGCTTTAAATGCCTGGTACGGTATTTTCTGCTTTGTTGGAGGGCAGAATGAGTTGACGATGGATTCCGCCCTGGATGGTGACCTCTGGGGTTGCTGTGCCATAATGTAGTCCTGGACGTCGGCCATTAGCACGGTTAAGATGTCCAGGGTTACTGGCTGTGGTACAAATTCCAGCCGGGTTCTCAGTTCCCTCTGGTATGGTGTTTCCTCTCTGGCAGGTGGGGGTGGACTGCTGTGTGCCTGGTCGCCCTCCATTAGCTCTGCAATCAGTACTGCCTTCGATTTGTTGCTAGCGCTTTTCCCTCTAGCCTCCAGCAGTTCCTTTAGCGTCTGTCTCTTTAACGCCGTGTAATCAGTCCCCATTCACTGATCGCTTTCGTCTGCTTGTTTCATACGAATTGCCTTTCCGTTCGGTTGTTCCTTTCATTCGAATGCGCTGTATTCGGCTGTAGAGTTGGATCCCGTCGCTTGCCACCAATTGTAGCGGAATGCCAATATTAAATCCACGAATTCCGCTGGTCCAGAAACAAATCCACAGTCAAGCGCTGAAAACACCAAGGCAATATCCCCAACCTCCCAATAACCGGACGAGACACAGTTTTGGGAGTCAACTGAAATCCTTTAATCGGCACGACAATTTATACAAGTCCCCATGCAAGGGGTTTCCTGAGTCCCTCCCCAGGGGCACTCCCAGAGGGGACTACATGGGGGACTTACAGTACAACATATTTCTCCCATCAGGCACCGCTGCACGAGAGGGATCATCCTCCCAGAATGCACCGTTAAGGGGATTATCCCCTCGTGCAGCAGAACCGGCAATTCACACAAAAATCTACAACTTTTACAATACACGGTGGATTTACACGAATGGACGTTCGGTAGATAGCTGGGGTCTGGGCGCATCATTCGTGAGATTGCCGCTCAGATCCCAGCTAAAATAACCGAACGCCGCACAGAAAACACATTTCTTTCAAAACACACGAAAAGAACCGATTACTTTTAGTGAACCTGGTCCTGAAACTCCCGAACGTCCTGGAGGCTCAGCGGTGTTCGTGCCGTCGAATAACTATTGGTAATGCTATGCGTTCGACAACACGGACCCGCTGAAGAACAAGGGATCCAAGATGGCCGACCGCCGCATGGTCGGTAGTCGAACGACGGCCACCCAGGAGAGCCTCTAATTACCGATTGCAACATTGTTGCAATCGGTTAACTAGCGCCACACGCCTCTAAGTGTGTGGGCTATTAGGGGGTATCGCGTTCGCTTGAAACAAACGGCCCTCCAAAGTGCCGTTCGCGAAACGAACGGGAATCCCCATACAAACCGCCATTGGCATTCGGCGAAACAGGTAATTACAGTCTCCACAGAAAATACATCAAGCACATACATAAGAATAAAGCGCATATCTCCCCAGACCTGTAGGCAACCCTTAAAGGCACAGTCTCTAGTTATTGTCCAAGTGGCTAGGTTTGCCACAAATATATCAATATTAACTATCCTTTAATTAACTGAAACTCGTCCTTGCCAACCGGACCAAACAACTCTAGAGTACCCCCTTTTGGGGGCCTGCCCTCCCCCCTCGTCCGAAATAACTGGCCTACACCTTGGCCTTCCAATACCCCATGCCAACCCCTGGCCGCCTTTCCTGGCACGGAGGGCACGCCCAATTACCAAATATTTTCCGAGGTTAGGGGAGGGACCAGACCCAGCATTCCTTCTTCCAGTGTACTCCTTTCCCAACTGGTTCGGCAAGGACCATACCCGCCAGCTGTGACAAGAAAGAGAATTAGTAATACGCAGTGAAAACAAACAGCAAAGGGTGGGAGGGAGGGAAGATGTTACCAGCCGTTATTTCTAAGATGGCTGAGGTAAGGGGACAAAATGACTGCTCTTTATATGACCCCACCCCACCCCTAACCTAAGTGACACCCCCACTTATGACACCTACACTCACCACACCCACACATGCCTCCTATCCGGCTAGCTTTCAGCCCGCCTCCTCTGGGCCTGTGTCAAGCATGCAAAATGTGCATTCTATTAACAGTCACTCACCCAATCAATCTGCAGTGAATGATATCAATGTAGCATTGATTGATAGATTCCTAAATGTATCCCAAGTACTGATTTCATATCAAACAAGAGTTTTTTTTTTTCGTTTTGTTTTTTTATTTTTTACTACAGTAGTAGTGTTTCACATTCATCTAAATAAATACTGGTTCTTACATTTATACTGGGAATAGACTATACCTTTAAATACTCTGCCAGAATATAATGTGACCCTACAATGTTGCCATCCAAGAAACTCCCCATCAGATATACATTAACATTAATATGAGGTCAAAACCTATAAAATGTACTTAGATAAACACTCTAACATTAAGGAGACAAATATTTTTCTCACTATTTAGATTTATCCCTATCCCCCCTACCCTAAAAAAAAACTTTAAATTTCAAAAGAAATTAGATTGTCTTAGCTTTAGTTCCATAATGTGACGGTTTCTGTTTTCACCGCGGATGCCAATTCTCTCCGGCTAAAATTATCTTTACAGATGAAGCAATCAAATGCTTCTCCATTAAGCTGTAGTGGTTCTGGTGCTTACAGTGTCCCTTTAAATTGGTTTGTTGCCCTACGTGTGCCTGGAACGTTCTTTCCAGAGTCGTACTGTTGTTTGTGCGTCCACAAATTTAGTGATGTATTTCCGTCCATTTAAAGCTGTAGTGGAGTCCTTTATTTTGCGAGATTTTCTTTGGCTGTGGTTCTGGTGGCTCCTTCTGGTATTGCTGATCCATTTGTAATTTATTTCCTCACATCCTGGCTTTTATTTTTTCTCCTTTTTCTCTTCAGTTGTCCAGTTGTTTGGATATGAAATCTCCATTCCATTCACCAAAATGTATCCCTAATTGAAAAGAATTAAAAAAAAACAAATTGCTCTTTGCTATCATGGAAAATATGTCTATCTATCTATATGCATTATATGCTTACCGTAACTGTGCACATAATACGTATTATGTAACTATGCAACACTATATTATAAATACTGTTTACACATACACACTGTATACATATTTAATATATAAATCTTATATGCTAATGATTTACTCTAGTCATATACTCGATATCAAAACTCTACACAAGCTCTATGCATTGTATGTACTCTATACTCTATATGTATATGTAGATAAAATACTCTATGTATACCTGTTATGCTTAAATGCACTTTCCACATATATACACTATATATCCTGTGTATTCTATATACAATCTGCAATGTACACAGGTATACGCCGAATATACAATATATATACTACATTCAATAGTTATATACGCTATATATACTTGTTATGTTTAAATGCACTATACACTCTACATACACGATATACATCTATACCTATATACACCATATATCCTGTGTATTCTATATACAATCTGCAATGTACACAGGTATACACCGAATATACAATATATATATACTACATTCAATAGTTACATACGCTATATATACTTGTTATGCTTAAATGCACAATACACTCTATATGCACTTTACACATATATACACCATATATCCTGTGTATTCTATATACAATCTGCTATGTACACAGGTATACACCGAATATACAATATATATACATACTACATTCAATAGTTACATACGCTATATATACTTGTTATGTTATAATGCATTAAACACTCTACATACACTATATATATCTGTACATATATACACCATATATCCTGTGTATTCTATATACAATCTGCAATGTACAAAGGTATACACCTAACATACAATATATATACTACATTCAATAGTTATATACTCTATATATACTTGTTATGCTTAAATGTCCTATACACTCTACATGCACTACATACATATATTCAACATATATCCTGTGTATTCTATATACAATCTGCAATGTACACAGGTATACACCGAATATACAATATATATACTACATTCAATAGTTAAATACTCTATATATACACTTGTTATTCTTAAATGCACTATACACTCTACATGCACTACATACATATACACACCATACATCCTGTGTATTCTATATACAATCTGCAATGTACACAGGTATACACCGAATATACAATATATATACTACATTCAATAGTTACATACGCTATTTATACTTGTTATGCTTAAATGCACTATACACTCTACATACACAATATGCATCTATACATATATACACCATATATCCTGTGTATTCTATATACAATCTGCAATGTACACAGGTATACACCGAATATACAATATATATACATACTACATTCAATAGTTACATACGCTATATATACTTGTTATGCTTAAATGCATTATACACTCTACATACACTATATACATCTGTACATATATACACCATATATCCTGTGTATTCTATATACAATATGAAATGTACAAAGGTATACACCTAACATACAATATATATATACTACATTCAATAGTTATATACTCTATATATACTTGTTATGCTTAAATGTCCTATACACTCTACATGCAGAACATACATATATACAACATATATCCTGTGTATTCTATATACAATATGCAATGTACACAGGTATACACCGAATATACAATATATATATACACTACATTCCATAGTTATATACTCTATATGTACTTGTTATGCTGAAATGCATATTACACTCTACATGCACTTTACACATATATACACCATATATCCTGTGTATTCTATATACAATCTGCAATGTACACAGGTATACACCGAATATACAATATATATATATATATACATACTACATTCAATAGTTACATACGCTATATATACTTGTTATGCTTAAATGCATTATACACTCTACATACACTATATATATCTGTACATATATACACCATATATCCTGTGTATTCTATATACAATCTGCAATGTACACAGGTATACACCGAATATACAATATACAATATATATATATATATATATATATATATATATATATATATACTCCATTCAATAGTTATATACCCTATATGTACTTGTTATGCTTAAATGTCCTTAACACTCTACATGCACTACATACATATATACACCATATATCTTGTGTATTCTATATACAATCTGCAATGTATAGAGGTATACACCAAATATAAAATATATATATACTACATTCAATAGTTACATACGCTATATATACTTGTTATGATGCAATGCATTATACACTCTACATGCACTATATACATATATACACCATATATCCGGTATATTCTATATACAATCTGCAATGTATAGAGGTATACACTGAATATACAATATATATATACTACATTTAATAGTTACGTTATGTATAATGTAAAGGGTGGGCCAATATTAAGAGTAGGATTTGACAGGTAAATAACTTGTTAGTAGTTGAATTTTTCAGTTGCAGGTACATATTATAACTGAGTCTTTGTAAATTCATCGTGGGTAATTTCATGGAGTTAGAATGAGTAAAAGTAGTGGAATTGAAATCTCAAAATGGCAGGTCCATTATTTTAACGCAAAGAGCTTACCACCGGCACTTCAATGTAAGCTGCCACGTTTGTCCATCTTTTGAGCTCCTAAGTACTTCCTGGGTGGATATCTGAAGTTTTTGATGTATATAAACAAACCACGTACACTTGAGCAGATCAAGGAGAATATTTGTGCATAAATTCGAGCCTCAAACATTAGCTTTTGTTATGAACAATGCAATCGAAAGCGTCCGACTTTGCGAGGCGGTAAATGGAACTGATTTAAAAGATGTCATCTTCCGTACATAGTCAGGCAAATCTTCATACGCAGAGCATTCATTGTTTGTAATATCATTGAAATTGGTTCATTCATAAAAAAAGTTATTCACCCCTCAAACCCTACTCTGAATTTGGCAGACTTTAAACTTTATATACAATCAAAATACATAAATGCACTATATACTCTACACTATATAAATATTTCTTAAACACACATATATACACTTTTAACACTATTGACTTTAGGTATTTATACACTTTATATTTTATAAATATATATATACACTGTAGATTAACTTTATACATATTTACTATATAAACAGTATTCACTATACACACATACATAATTCTATATAATTATATTCTCCATATAGCAAGGCAGTAAGGAAAGTCTGCATTATTTTCTTAATTAAGAAGGTGGGAAATACCCACAATGCACTTTCCTTACCTTCTCTTATTAATCTTTACTGCATCCTGAACACACTTAAGCTCTTCATATATCAGACCATCTTGAAAATGGATCCACGTAATATCCTTCCCCTTCTTCTTGATCCTCCAGTCTCTCTTTGGCCCAGATTTTGATGAATCTGTAGGACCCTCAGATTGGTGTTTTTAAACATTTCATCTAGCCTGGTTTTAGGTTGTCCTCCTTGGCCCTTGACACCAGCTGTAAACAAGACAACTCTAGTTGAGCCTTCTGATGTTGCTATGACTACTTTTGGTGTCATATCAGTGGATATAAATGATGTCATAAACGGTTTTGTGTTGTGCAGGGAAAGTCAATGCTACAGTGTCAAGCATGCAAAATGTGCATTCTATTAACAGTCACTCACCCAATCAATGTGCAATGAATGATATCAATGTAGCAATGATTGATAGATTCCTTAATGTATCCCAAGTACTGATTTCATATCAAACAAGAGTTTGTTTTTTTTCGTTTTGTTTTTTTATTACAGTAGTAGTGTTTCACATTCATCTAAATAAATACTGGTTCTTACATTTATACTGGGATTAGACTATACCTTTAACTACTCTGCCAGAATATAATGTGACCCTACAATTGTGCCATCCAAGAAACTCCCCACCAGATATACATTAACATTAATATGAGGCCAAAACCTATAAAATGTACTTAAAGAAACACTCTAACATTTAGGAGTCAAACATTTTTCTCACTATTTAGATTTATCCCCATCCCCCCTACCCTAAAAAAAACTTTAAATTTCAAAAGAAATAAGATTGTCTTAGCTTAAGTTCCATAATGTGACGGTTTCTGTTTTCACCGCGGATGCCAATTCTCTCCTGCTAAAATTATCTTTACAGATGAAGCAATCAAATGCTTCTCCATTAAGCTGTAGTGGTTCTGGTGCTTACAGTGTCCCTTTAAATTGGTTTGTTGCCCTACGTGTGCCTGGAACGTTCTTTCCAGAGTCGTACTGTTGTTTGTGCGTCAACAAATTTAGTGATGTATTTCCGTCCATTTAAAGCTGTAGTGGAGTCCTTTATTTTGCGAGATTT
The DNA here is from genome assembly GCA_933207985.1 of Pelobates cultripes. Classification (NCBI taxonomy): domain Eukaryota; kingdom Metazoa; phylum Chordata; class Amphibia; order Anura; family Pelobatidae; genus Pelobates; species Pelobates cultripes. The sequence continues at coordinate 271,665,307 of OW240915.1, read as the reverse complement.
TCTTTGGCTGTGGTTCTGGTGGCTCCTTCTGGTATTGCTGATCCATTTGTCATTTATTTTCTCATATCCTGGCTTTTATTTTTTCTCCTTTTTCTCTTCAGTTGTCCAGTTGTTTGGATATGAAATCTCCATTCCATTCACCAAAATGTATCCCTAATTGAAAAGAATTAAAAAAAAAACAAATTGCTCTTTGCTATCATGGAAAATATGTCTATCTATCTATCTATCTATATGCATTATATACTTACCGTAACTGTGCACATTATACGTATTATGTAACTATGCAACACTATATTATAAATACTGTTTACACATACACACTGTATACATATATAATATATAAATCTTATATGCTAATGATTTACTCTAGTCATATACTCGATATCAAAACTCTACACAAGCTCTATACATTGTATGTACTCTATACTCTATATGTATATGTAGATTAAATACTCTATGTATACCTGTTATGCTTAAATGCACTTTACACATATATACACTATATATCCTGTGTATTCTATATACAATATGCAATGTACACAGGTATACACCGAATATACAATATATATACTACATTCAATAGTTATATACGCTATATATACTTGTTATGTTTAAATGCACTATACACTCTACATACACGATATACATCTATACATATATACACCATATATCCTGTGTATTCTATATACAATCTGCTATGTACACAGGTATACACCGAATATACAATATATATATATTACATTTCATAGTTATACACTCTATATGTACTAGTTATGCTGAAATGCATTATACACTCTACATGCACTTTACACATATATACACCATATATCCTGTGTATTCTATATACAATCTGCAATGTACACAGGTATACACCGAATATACAATATATATATATATATATATATTACATTCAATAGTTATATACTCTGTATATACTTCTTATGCTTAAATGTCCTATACACTCTACATGCACTACATACATATATACAACATATATCCTGTGTATTCTATATACAATCTGCAATGTACACAGGTATACACCGAATATACAATATATATACTACATTTAAGTTACATACGCTATATATACTTGTTATGCTTAAATGCACTATACACTCTACATACACTATATACATATATACACCATATATCCTGTGTATTCTATATATAATCTGCAATGTACACAGGTACATATATATATACAATATATATACTACATTCAATAGTTATATACTCTATAAATACTTCTTATGCTTAAATGCACAATACACTCTATATGCACTTTACACATATATACACCATATATCCTGTGTATTCTATATACAATCTGCAATGTACACAGGTATACACCGAATATACAATATATATATATATATACATACTACATTCAATAGTTACATACGCTATATATACTTGTTATGCTTAAATGCATTATACACTCTACATACACTATATATATCTGTACATATATACACCATATATCCTGTGTATTCTATATACAATCTGCAATGTACACAGGTATACACCGAATATACAATATATATACTACATTCAATAGTTACATACGCTATATATACTTGTTATGCTTATATGCACTGTAAAGGATCCTTGCATTCGTGCAGCGATTATCCTTGCAGCTTCTCCCGAAATCCAACTGAAACGAAGTGATTATAGCTCCCAATCCCCCAAACATGAGTCGAGACTTCATGAAGGGGTAAAACGATCTGATTTACTGTGGGCTACCCGCCCGGTATTTATGCAGGTCTTCCACCTGGTGGACACTCCCCTAGGGGACAAGATGGAAGACTGGGACAAAAGTAACACAGTAGCCAATCACAGTGGCTATAGCATAAGCACTCCCCTTTCCATAAATCACTCCCTCTTTTCCATCCTGGAGATAATTAACTTAAGGTAACAAAGAGAGCCTTAATTATCTCCTGGAAGAAAGAAGCATGGCTTTTCTTATTTAGCAAAACAGAATAAAAACATATAACTTTCTTTTTACACAACATAAACTTTAAGTTCCACATATCCCCAGATAGCTTGGATCTGAGGGCATATTCTAGGCGAATAGCGCTCAGATCCCACGAACACAGTTCTCAGAATCATCGACTGAAGTTTGACTTTCACCGGCCGTTCGTGTGGTTGCAGACGACTGCAAGTTCCATACTATAGCTATCTGGGGTCGGCCACTTTCGCATTTATTGTTATTTCCACGAAATCCCGCTGTAATTCTCCAAATAACCTAACAGGCTTGTTCGTATAGTCTGTAAATAGGGGATTTCGTTACATGCACTATACACTCTACATACACTATATACATCTATACATATATACACCATATATCTTGTGTATTCTAAATACAATATGCAATGTATAGAGGTATACACCAAATATACAATATATATATACTACATTCAATAGTTACATACGCTATATATACTTGTTATGCTGCAATGCATTATACACTCTACATGCACTATATACATATATACACCATATATCCGGTATATTCTATATACAATCTGCAATGTATAGAGGTATACACTAAATATACAATATATATATACTACATTTAATAGTTACGTTATGTATAATGTAAAGGGTGGGCCAATATTAAGAGTAGGATTTGACAGGTAAATAACTTGTTAGTAGTTGAATTTTTCAGTTGCAGGTACATATTATAACTGAGTCTTTGTAAATTCATCGTGGGTAATTTCATGGAGTTACATCGAGTAAAAGTAGTGGAATTGAAGTCTCAAAATGGCAGGTCCATTATTTTAACGCAAAGAGCTTACCACCGGCACTTCAATGTAAGCTGCCACGTTTGTCCATCTTTTGAGCTCCTAAATACGTCCTGGGTGGATATCTGAAGTTTTTGATGTGTATAAACAAACCGCGTACACTTGAGCAGATCAAGGAGAATATTCGTGCATAAATTCGAGCCTCAAACATTAGCTTTTGTTATGAACAATGCAACCGAAAGCGTCCGACTTTGCGAGGCGGTAAATGGAACTGATTTAAAAGATGTCATCTTCCGTACATAGTCAGGCAAATCTTCATACGCAGAGCATTCATTGTTTGTAATATCATTGAAATTGGTTCATTCATAAAAAAAAGTTATTCACCCCTTAAACCCTACTCTGAATTTGGCAGACTTTAAACTTTATATACAATCAAAATACATAAATGCACTATATACTCTACACTATATAAATATTTCTTAAACACACATATATACACTTTTAACACTATTGACTTTAGGTATTTATACACTTTATATTTTATAAATATATATATACACTGTAGATTAACTTTATACATATTTGCTATATAAACAGTATTCACTATACACACTGTGACGAAGTGCCCTTCGCCACTTGTGACTGGAGAGGACTGCTTGCCCGCCTCTTGCCCTGTGACTATGGCCCCTGGGATGTATTGCCCTTTAAAGACATGATTTGGGCATAATGGATTTGTGTTGTGCTGCTGCTGGCCCTTTAAGAACCATCTGGGGACATACTGTGGAGTTACTGGGTGGCCACCATTTCCTGTATCAGAAGTACATGGTGAGAACAATGGATGGCGGCCATTTTAACTCACAGACACTGTTTGGACTTTTCAACACGGTGCCATCTCGCCAGTATTTGGTGCACAGAGACATTGTGCAGTGGTTTTGGACTATACAGCAGGGGACACATTATACAGTGATTGTTTTTTATTTAGCCTGTATATGTTCTGCAGAATCTGTATTAAACTGTATTTTCCAAAGTACTGAACGGATCTGGGTGAATTTTGGATATGTGGTTCACCCAGATCCCCCGGTTCCAAGGATATACTTTTTATGGGGTTATTGCATGTTTTGGGGTCCCTGTGTGTTTTATAAAATTGTAATGTTTCTGGCCAGCAGATGATTGAGCTTTGTGTATTGTAGAAACTCAATTATCTAGCCTGGCCCAGAGGAGGAGTTTTGTGTTGTATAAATTGTGAGTTCTGTGTGCCAGTAAATCAGTCTTGTTCCAGCATTAAGCCTTGGCTCATGTTTGGGGGAAGGGATACCTACACTCTGGGGATTGCTATAATCACTTACTCCCCAGAGGAAGCTCTTGCAACAGCTTGATTTGTTCCTGCTCTCTGGGGAAAGAGAGGTTCACCCACTGGAAGCTGGATCCTGGCCTTGGGTCCAGGGTGGGTGGAAACAGCAGAGACCCCGGCGCAGTTGCATAGCTGGAAGTGGGGTCTGCAGTGCTGATGGTGTCGGTTGGAGTGCGTGGAGTCCTCAGCGAGCACTAGGAGCATCGATTGGCGGAGGTACTCAGTCGGAGTGCCAGCGGTCCGTCACACACACATACATAATTCTATATAATTATATTCTCCATATAGCAAGGCAGTAAGGAAAGTCTGCATTATTTTCTTAATTAAGAAGGTGGGAAATACCCACAATGCACTTTCCTTACCTTCTCTTATTAATCTTTCATGCATCCTGAACGCACTTAAGCTCTTCATATATCAGACCATCTTGAAAATAGATCGACGTAATATCCTTCCCTTTCTTCTTGATCCTCCAGTCTCTCTTTGGCCCAGATATTGATAAACATGTAGGACCCTCGGATTGGTGTTTTTAAACATTTCATCTAGCCTGGTTTTAGGTTGTCCTCCTTGGCCCTTGACACCAGCTGTAAACAAGAACACTCTAGTTGAGTATTCTGATGTTGCTATGACTACTTTTGGTGTCATATCAGTGGATATAAATGATGTCATAAACGGTTTTGTGTTGTGCAGGGAAAGTCAATGCTTCAGTGTCAAGCATGCAAAATGTGCATTCTATTAACAGTCACTCACCCACTCACTCACTCAATCAATCTGCAATGAATGATATCAATGTAGCATTGATTGATAGATTCCTAAATGTATCCCAAGTACTGATTTCATATCAAACAAGAGGTTTTTTTTTTCGTTTTGTTTTTTTACTACAGTAGTAGTGTTTCACATTCATCTAAATAAATACTGGTTCTTACATTTATACTGGGATTAGACTATACCTTTAACTACTCTGTCAGAATATAATGTGACCCTACAATGGTGCCATCCAAGAAACTCCCCACCAGATATACATTAACATTAATATGAGGTCAAAACCTACAAAATGTACTTCGATAAAAACACTAACATTAAGGAGACTGTTGTGGAAATAAGGTCTATACATATTTCCTAGTTAGTAAAATGTCTATTTACTCATCTCACGAAAACCAGTATATAAGCTATATACACATATATTAGTCAAAATGGCTGCTAGAAGCTTCTAACCCCTCCTCCCCCAATAATATCGACTAACTACCTCGTGCAGTAAGATGGCGCCGGGAAACCGTGGGAGACCCTCATGGTCCTGGTGACATCACCCTCAGTAGGCAGAGCATTAGGAAGACCACTTAACACCTAACCAATTATTGATGTATTATTCCATGTTATCTCTGACAATGCTTATGATGTAATTTTGCTTTAAAAGGGACCTGCCGTCCCCTCTGAATAAACTTTCCTCAAGTTATTCAACAACCTGGAACCTGTGTCTGGTGTGCACGCATTGTTTCCATTAATTTGGCCAGGGGCAGATACACAAAGAAATATTCAATTCATTGATTGATTTTTCCATTTCAATTGGCGCCCAACGTGGGGCTACCGGAGTGCCGGTTCGGAGGGCCAGAAACCAACGGACCGGAGCGGACCTCCGGAAAGTGGGACGAGCGGAGCCTGATCACCTCCATAATACAGCCGTTGCCTGTGTTATTCTCCTGTTTTGTGTCGGTCTGTCTCCGAGTCCACTTCCGGCTTCCAGAAGGCTACTAGAGACAGGTAATTAACTCATCCGGTGTCCCTTTTGAACGCACCTGTCGATTGTCTATCTGCCTCCTGTATTTGTATGAATGAGTGTGATAACCGGTTTCTTCAGAAGTTTTAGCTTGACTGCCTAGCGGGCAGGGGACGCATTACAGCCGGTGAGGGCTGGGTTTTAGCTTGACTGCCTAGCGGGCAGGGGACGCATTACAGCCGGTGAGGGCTGGGTTTTAGCTTGACTGCCTAGCGGGCAGGGGACGCATTACAGCCGGTGAGGGCTGGGTTTTAGCTTGACTGCCTAGCGGGCAGGGGACGCATTACAGCCGGTGAGGGCTGGGTTTTAGCTTGACTGCCTAGCGGGCAGGGGACGCATTACAGCCGGTGAGGGCTGGGTTTTAGCTTGACTGCCTAGCGGGCAGGGGACGCATTACAGCCGGTGAGGGCTGGGTTTTAGCTTGACTGCCTAGCGGGCAGGGGACGCATTACAGCCGGAGAGGGCTGGGATTTAGCTTGACTGCCTAGCGGGCAGGGGACGCATTACAGCTGGAGAGGGCTGGGTTTAGCTTGACTACTGCTGTGTTTTCATTAAGAATTGTGTTACGGGGAACCAGCCTGGTGGGGAGGGCTGGGGACTGTTGCAATTTGAATATTCAGTGCAGGGTTGTGTTAACATGTACATGGCTATTTTGCTCTCTGTCATTTTGTGGTTTTTATTCAACTGCTGTTATAGTGTGGGTACCCTCGGTGTGTGTGTGTGTGTTGTGTGGCTAGTCCTGGATTCAGGGGTTTACACCCATCTTTACGTGTGTGATTTCTGTAAATGTCTTCTGGTTAGTGTTGCCACGTTCATCTTTTCATTTGTCCTTTATCTCTCCTGTGTTTGTTGCCCAGAGCTGTGTTAGTCACCCACGCTCGCTCGCTCCGGTCCGTGGCCACCACCTCGGGTGGGCGGACCCTCATGACTAGTCTACGTTTGGGGAAGACGCACGGGACTCAAGTCCTCGTGGCAGTCGAGCACTGTAGACATTCCTCTTTCTTCTTCTCTGTATATCTGTCTCTCACACGTGGCTCACTCTGTTTGATCAAGATGGGGCAGGAACATGCTAGACCTGCTAAGGGATTGTTAGCTTGCGACATTGTAAAAGAAAGGGCGGGGGAAGATGCAATGTTAAAGATTAAAAAGATTGCCAAAGTGTGTGGTTTCCAGATGTCGCCTAGTGGGAGGTTGCAACCTGAGTTTTGGAGAAAATTGCTCATAGATAAGGAGGGATTGCTATTGGATAATGGGCTTACGAAGGCTGTAGAGGCTTGATATTGAGTAGCTAGAGGTCTCAAATGGGAAGGGTGGATAGAGGAAGAGTTAGACTTTGAGGGGCAAACTGTACATGTGTACCATAGGAACGTTAACAATGGCGATGTTTCTTCTACTGTCCCTCAACCACCGCCCTATGATGGCGCCCAGAGTGTGACAATTAATTCCCGCCCTGCATCCCCCGTCACTGCTCCGACTCCACCCCCCGGAGGTGTGGTTCCAACCCCCACCCCCCTGTCCCCTGTGCTCGGGGCCGATGGTGCTTACTATTACCCTGTGCCACTCCATTCGTTCCCACCCACTCCTATGCTCCAGCCCCCTCCCGATCAGACCCCGTCCCTAGCCTCTCCCCCGTCATGTCCATAGACATTCCCCCGCCTCCCTGTCCTCCACCCCTCCTACCTACACTTGCCTCCACCTCAGCTCCTATCCCGGATCCTGCCCCATCAGCTCTTGTCCTGCCCACAGAGGTCCCCACCCCTTCTCTCTCCCTCTCCGCACCAACTTCCCCCTCCCCGGTTGCTCCAACTTACCCGTCTGCTTCCACTGGTCTATCGTCCCTGCTCTCTGCCCTCTCAACCCTTACCCATCCCACTACTCCAGTTCCCCCAGACCCTTGTCCTCCCGCTGATCCTTCTCCGCTTCCACCCACGGACCTCGCATCTCTTCTCTCTGTTCTTTCATCCTCCGCTCAACCCACTGTCCCTACCTCACCTGTCCTTCCCTCCACACCTTCTGATCCCTCTCCTCCCACTCCTGCCCTTCCTTCTCCCCCCCATCTCCCGCAGACCTTCCCTCTTTCCTCTCCAACCTCTTAGGGTTAACTCGCCCCGCAACCTCTACATCTCTACCTTTGCCTATGGCTCTGACACCTCCCTCCCTTCCTAAAGATCTCTCGTCCCTGCTCTCCGCCCTCTTGAACCTTACTCAACCTACTGATTCAGCTCCCCCCATCTCCACTCCCTCACCCACTATCGCCACCGACCCTCCGCCTACTCCTCCTTCTTCTATAGATCTTACGTCGCTCGTAACCGCCCTCTCCACCTTGTCCCATCCTCCTGTTCCTTTGTCATCTCCTACACTCCCAGGCTCTACCCCTCTTGCTCCCCAGGCTGATCTGCTCTCCACCCACTCGTCATCACCGTCACCTGGTAAACCCACTCCTACTACGTCATATCCTTCTGCCTTGTCGTCTCCTTCCCCTCCTACTGATTTGTCGTCCCTCCTCTCCGCCCTCACTGCCGTAACCCAACCTCCTCTACCCACCCCTCCTAACGCCCCTCCCCCAATGACCCCCGAGCCAACCACTGCCAATGACCTGTCTTCCTCCATATCCGCCCTCATCTCCGCTGTCACGTCCTTGGTTCACTCCGCTATCCCCACCCCGCCCCCTGCAGACTCGCCTCCTCCTCCTCCTCCAGATCCCCCAACCCCTTCCCCTCCTACCATCACTCCCCCCGAGTCCTCCGATCCAATCTCTGCCCTTGCTCACGTCCTTAACACCCACCTATCACGCCCGCCCCAGCTAGCCCCCACGTCCACCCCCTCCATGGCATTGGTCCCCTTTACTCCTCCGACTAGTTCCAGTTGCCCAATCATGATGGTTGGGTCCGATGTGTCAGTGACGTCGGACCAACCCTATGCGGTGGGTGTTTCCCCTCAGGCCTCGGGGTTCCACCCAACCACGTCACCCGTCACCGGCCTCCCGGCTGCTCCGGCCTCGGTTTCCCCAGAGATCACCCCCCACCGGGGCCTTGCAGCACCCGAGGAGGTTGACATGGAGGAACAGGACTCACCTCGCCCTGGGGGAAACAGATTCCCCCAACGGCACTCTGTCCCCAGAGGATATACCCAGGTTAATCCAGGAGCAGACGGTGCACCGCCCATGTATGTCACATTTAACCCCTCCCAGGCTGCTACCCTTGTTACCTCACTCCCAGATCCTGAAAAGCATCCCATGCCCTTTTTCCGAAGAATGTCTCAGATTCGGAAAACATATTCCGCTGCATGGCGGGATCTCTTAAGTTTGTGTGAAATTAAAGCTGGGGATGCATACTGGCCAATTATGGCGAGAAGTTTTAATGATGCTCCACTCACCTCCGATACTGATTTTCGTTCTGGTATAACCTTTTGTGAGCAACTCCGAGCTTGGGCACAGGATAAGCTAGCTGATCAGGCTACTTGTATAAATTATATTGTTCAGGACAAACTTGAGTCAGTTGAGAAATATCACTCCAGATTAACTCAGACCTTCTCAGACTTAGGGTTCAGTACTTATAATAAAGCAAACACCCAGATGTTATCCGCAGCCTTCATGGCTGGTCTAAAGGAACACATTCGTAAGGGGTTGATCCTATCTCGTCCAGAATACAGAATTATCCCACTTGACACCCTTTTGTTGGTAGCCAAAGGTTTAGAATCAGTTTTACAACCCACACAAAAGAGAGCTAGCCCACTGATGTTCACTGCACCCGCACCGGTCTCTGGTCCTACCCATGCTCCCCAGGTATACACTCAACAATACACTCAGCAGCCCCAAACACTTCCTGTATCTGTTCCCCCTTCCCAGGACCGGGCCCTCACGACAAACAGAACCTGTTATAACTGTAATCAGACCGGCCATTTCAGGAGGGAATGCCCACATCCCAAAGTGTTCCGCCCGCAACCTCCCCGGTACACTAATCCCCAGGTTACCGGCTACAGCTACCCCTCCCCAGGTTACTTCCATTCCTTGCCTCACCCTCAGTTGCCCCAGTTTCCCCCTCCTCTTGTGTCTACCCTCCGGCCCCTGCTGATGGGTTTGACACGGATGATTTCCAGGAGAATCAACCCTTGCCTAGACAAAACCGCCCTGCTCGTACTGCTATGCAGCCTAGCCACCCTCCCACTTCTTCCCGCCGGTACCAAGGGCCCGACCAGGCTCATTTAGACTTATTGCAATAGGTAACCGGCAAGCCTGTGTCAGCAACCCCTGCCATGGCAGTGTCTGCGGGGGAGGGAGGAGGGCCTTTAGCTACTGTAGTTCTCCCCGTAGAGGGTCATCCCACTACCTTTCTAGTTGACACAGGTGCAGCCCGTAGTGTTCTTAGAGAACAAGACCTGCCTGACCCCTCCTTTTTGTCTGACACCGATGTCTCCTGCGTTGGGGTTGATGGTACACCCCGCAGTAACCCCCTCACTAAGCTACTCCATGTTGGATCACACATTCTCTCTCGGTTTGTAGTTTCCTCTACTTGTCCCATTAACCTCTTAGGTGCTGATGTCCTCTCCCGGCTCCAGGCCTCTATTACCTTTACCGTTGATGGTCAGGTCCAATTAACCACACCCTTATCACAGAAAGACACTCTGCTCTCTCCCCATACTGTTGCATCTTACAGCTTCCACAGGGAATTCACGGGTCCCACATGCCCCCAGTGCTCTAGACCGGATCCCACCAAAGCTTTGGTCTACCGGCCCGGATGACATTGGACGCCTCCAGGTCCCCCCAGTTGTGGTCAAGCTCTTGCCAGGAGCATTACCTCCACGTAGGCCTCAGTACCCTGTGAAACCTGCACAAGCTCAAGCTATCACCAAACAGGTTGAAAGCCTACTCGCCAAGGGTGCACTCATTAAGTATGTATCTCCATGTAATACTCCTCTTTTCCCTGTCAAGAAGAAAACTGCCAAGGGCCAACCTGACCAATATCGTATGGTTCAGGATCTTCGTGCTGTCAATGAAGTAACTGTCAAAGATACCGCCATTGTTCCAAATCTCCACACTCTTTTGTCCCAGGTCCCACCTACTGCCACGATTTTTACTGTTGTGGATCTGGCTAATGCATTTTTCAGTGTGCCACTAGACCCTTCCTGTCGGTTCCTTTTCGCCTTTACTCACGAAGGACAACAATACACCTGGACTGTCATGCCACAGGGGGCCCAGAATTCCCCCACACAGTTTGCCCGTGCTATGTCTTTGGTACTGGAGCCTTGGCAGAAGTCCCATCCTGATGTTGTTCTCCTTCAATATGTCGATGATCTCCTTCTCTGTGCTACAGATCTCCCCACTGCAGAACGAGACTCCGAGGATCTCCTATGTTTCCTCGCTGAAGCGGGTTGTAAAGTTTCTAAATCCAAACTACAGTGGTGCCGGCTCTCTGTGGTCTTCTTGGGACATTGCCTTTCCCATGGCACCAGACATCTAACTTCACAACGTGTACAAGCTATCCTGCAGCTCCCATTGCCTGCAGCACATCAGACTCTTCATGCTTTCTTGGGACTCATTACATACTGTAGGTCCTGGATACCTGAAGCCTCAAAGCTCATGCAGCCACTTTATGATACCCTCAGGAGTGAACCTTTCCATCTTTCTACAGATGCTATTGACTGTTTTCACAGTTTGAAGAGGGCTATCGCGTCAGCACCTGCCTTGGGCCTTCCAAACTACCAGTTACCTTTTTATTTGTTTGTTTCTGAAAAATCTGGACATGCTTCCGGAGTCCTTACCCAAAAACATGGCACTCGACAACGGCCTATTGGCTATTTCTCATGCATGCTTGACCCTGTTGCTAGGGGTAGTCCCTCCTGCCTCAGGGCAGTGTTTGCTGCCAGTGCCCTCCTGGACAAGACTAATGACTTTGTTCTGGGTCACCACCTCACAGTGTTGGCTCCTCATGATATTTCTGCAATCCTCCAACAAGTTCAACCTAGACATCTTTCTTCTCAACGCCACCTTCGTCTACAAACTTCTTTACTGTTACCTGATAATGTGATACTTCAACGGTGCCTCTCCCTGAATCCGGCCACTCTTCTGCCACTTCCCAAGGGGGGAGTTGTGGAGTACTGGTGCAGCTTGGACATCAACCCAGAGGTCCGAGCAGACTTGCAGCTGCCTGCCCTTGCACCCCCACATGATGAGCAATCAGAGAACTTACTTCACTGCACCCTGTGGTTTAAGGGTAGCCCAGGCCCCGATATGAATTATGAGGAAGAACTGTTCCAACTCAAGGAAATTCCAATTACGCTGACTGACTTACTATGGGACTCCACAGGTAACATGATCTTATTAGTTCATCTCCCAGAAAATGTGACACATCTCTACCATCATTGGGAAACAGCTGTCCCACATATATCTCTCAATAAGTCCCCTGACATTTCATGGAGAGATTTAAGCCCAATGGCCAAGGCCTGGAATCAAACAGCCCAGGAACAACTGACCTCTATGGGGATAACCAAAAAGGCTATTAACCACTGTACAGCAGGGTACCCTAGGTACCACACAGAAGTCTGTGAGGACTTACTCACCATAGACTGTGACCCTGACATTCCTCATGATTGTTTTGAACAAATGAAAATGGAAACTACCCACTTGCCAACTGTGTATGAAGCTGCGTTACTCAACCCAGACCAAACACTGTTTGTGGACGGCTCTAGATTTGCTGATGAACAGGGCCAATATCACACTGGGTATGCAGTCACCACAGGATGTCACGTATTACAAGCAGCTGCCCTTCAGCCAACCAAGTCAGCTCAAGAAGCCGAGCTGACAGCCCTAACCGTGGCCTGCAAGTTGTCTGAAGGCCTACGTGTCAATATCTATACAGACTCAAGATATGCCCTGGGAGTGGCACATGACTTTGGTCTAATTTGGAAAACTAGAGGATTTCTTACAGCCACCGGTACCCCAGTGAAACATGGGGCAGCCATTGCAGAACTGATGGACGCTTTAGAACTTCTGGCAGAGGTGGCGGTATTGAAAGTGAAAGCCCATGGAAGGTTAGATTCAGAGGAGGCACGGGGTAACCACTTAGCTGATCAGGCCGCCAAGAAAGCAGCACGACAAGGGTGGGAAGTGGACAGAAGAGTGGCCACCGACGCAGTACCTATCTACACCATGCAGACATTACCTACGGATCTCAGGCTTCTAAAGATACAACAAGCAGCTGCTACCCCCCAGGAGAAACAAAGTTGGAAGAACAAAGGAGCTGTTCTCCATGATGATGTGTACACTATCAATCTCAAGTTTTGCCTACATAGAAATATGTATCCAGCTGTAGTTCAATGGGCCCATGGGCCGGCCCACCTGTCAAAACATTTGATGAACTCATTGATTGATAAGTATTTCGAAGCACCAGGCATCACTACCTTGACACAGAATTATTGTAGATCTTGCACAATATGCGCTAAATGTAACCCTGAGAAGATTGTTAAAACCGCACCTAACCACCTGGCCAAGCCCCAATACCCCTTTCAGAGGATACAGATCGACCATATTCAAATGCCAAAAAGTGGACGTTATGAATACGCACTGGTCATTGTGGACATGTTCTCAGGATGGCCAGAAGCTTTCCCAGTGGCTAATCTCACTGCGAGGACTACGGCCAAGCACCTCCTGACGGAAATTGTCTGCCGATATGGAGTCCCAGAAGTGATTGAAAGTGACCAAGGGACCTCCTTCACTGCCTCGTTGACACGGGAGGTCTGGTCAGCACTGGGGGTGACCCTTGCATTCCACACGCCATATCATCCACAAAGTAGTGGTAAGGTAGAGCGCATGAATGGCACCTTAAAAGCCAGAATGCTTAAAATGTCACAGGAAACTAATATGCCCTGGCCCGAGAGTCTTCCATTAGCATTGTTTAGTGTGAGGTACACTCCTAGGGGAAAATATAGCCTATCACCTTATGAGATTTTGTTTGGTACAGCACCCAGGCTAGGTTGTTACTTCCCTCAACAACTTCAAATCCAGTCAGATGCTATGGTAGATTATGTAACTGCCCTCTCACATGCCTTGACCAAAATCCATGCCCAAGTGTTTTCTTCTATTCCAGATGCTGAGTCGAATACAGGTACACACAAGCTGCTCCCTGGTGATTGGGTTATGGTCAAGAAATTTCTCAGGAAACACACTCTTGAGCCAAGATTTGATGGTCCTTACCAAGTGCTCCTGATCACAGCTACATCAGTTAAGCTAGCCGGAAAGAGTTCTTGGATACACGCTTCGCATTGCAAGAAAGTGCCTGCTCCAGAAGAGGCTACCCCTACTGAACTATGAATTTGTTATGTATTCTGTGTTTTCTTACGTTGCTACATTTTGCATGGGCCCAACAGGTGGCCATAACCAAAGATAACCATGTTTACACTTTCTGGTACAATTCTTCTAACACAGATTTAGCCACATATACCTTTGACTACTGTGACTGTTGTTTGCACCTTCCCACAAGCACACTATGCAGCCATATACAAGGACATACCTAACAAAAAAGATCCATACATTTGTGTGACTGGAGGAACTTGGGGGCATCATTGTAGTTCATGGAAAGCCGCCGGGTGGAACACGGGTAGACCATGGGGCTACAAACCCCAGAGTGCATTAGACAGAATTGACAAAGACGGAAAACCTCTACTCTCCAGAATGACCTTAAGTAAACCTTGTAACGGAACCGCTGGCACCCCGACCGGGTACCTTCCACCGACGGATGCTCCTAGTGCTTTCCAAGGACTCCAAGCACTCTGCCTGACACCATAACCACTGCAGACCCCATGAACTGCCGCAGCTTGGTTGGGGTCTCGCCGTCTCCACCCACTCTGGACCCAGGACCAGGGTCCAGCTTCCAGCAGGTCGACCTCTCTCCGAATTCCAGAGTGCAGGAACAGGAACAAGCTCTAAGCAGAGCTTAGTGATTATACCCTGGGGAGTATAGTGATTATAGCAATCCCCAGAGTGTAGTTCTCCAATCCCCCAAACATGAGCCGAAACTTCATGAAGGTACAAGGTGATCTGACTCCAATGAGCGTTTATTACTCCTTATATACAAGTTTTCAGGTCAGAGGCACACCCCCTGGACCTGGTGGTAAACTGTGACAAAAGGGACACAAACCAATGGGAACACTAATTAACATGATAACACTCTCACATAAACAATGAAATCCCTCCTCTCCATCCTGGAGATAATTGGCTTAAGGCACTGCAGTAAACTCAATTATCTCCAGGTACAAAAAATATCTACATTTTACACTAACAGCAAAAATACGTAAAAGTACATAAAAATACATAATTCTTATTATATTACACAGAACCCCCACATTTAACCTATCCCCAGATAGCTCGGATCTGAGCGCCCAATCTAGGTGAACAATAGACAGGAAACGGGGGAGGGGAAGAAACACACCTTCCCATGGATTCCAATGGGAAGAAACTGTCTTTAGAAGCCAATAATCCCCAAATAGTCTTTTTTAAATGGCAATACACCCCAGGGCCATAGTCATGAGGAAGGAGGCTGGCAATCAGGCTCCTCCAAAAGCCGGGGGCAAAGGGCAGCTTGTCACCTAACAATCCAGGGACAAAAGGCATTTCATCACAAACCTACTGGGTCAACTCCTATCAAACTTACCTTGAACATAGAGCACCCCAGCCCGAAAGATGCAGGAGAATATGTAATGGGAATGTACTGGAGGGGAGGCGGTTCATATAATAAACTGGGTACATTTTATCTACAGGACATGCTTACCTCACCAGACTGGGTAGGAACCACTTACATGACTATTAACCCATTGAAACCGCATATTAAGACTCTACATGACATGGTAGCTATAGCCAACCCCACCTTTGAAGACACCATGGCAGTAGAAACTGGGTTCTCAGACACCAATTTGTGGCTAGAATGGATGAGGTACAATGCTAACTCACACAATAAGACTAATTGTTATGTATGTGGAGGAGCCAGGCCCCATCTGGGTACAGTTCCTCTAAGTTTACCTCCTGAAGTAGAATTATGTGTTTTAAGCCTTTATGCACAATCCACCACAAATTCCTCAACATGTGAATCGTGGAAAAGGGTTTACCCAATCACCCAAGGACACGTTAAGCCACCCGATGGGGTCACCGTATATCCAGGTAATTACACGTGTTATTCAATACCTAAGAACGCTGGTGTGTATCTGGGCAAATTCCCATCTGGATATTGCTCTACCTACCATAGCCCACTGCTAATGAATCATGCAAAGACAGTTGGAGACATATATTGGTTATGTGGCGACAGACAGTTGAGGTCCCAACTGGTGGGGCAATGGTGGGGAGAATGTACCTTGACCAAGGCTATAATGCCCATCCACATCATTCCAGACGGTAGCCATAATACATTAGACCACACACACATGCATCCTAGAGCCAGGCATGAAGCCCCCATCCGAGGGAGCTTCGACCCCCATGTATATATTGATGCTATTGGTGTCAGGGGCGTATTAGCCGCGAGGCAAACAAGGCATTTGCCTTGGGCGGCATTTTTCAGGGAGCTGCAAAAAACGCCGCCCCCCCCAAATGCCCAGGGCAAATGCCTAGTTAGCCTCGCGGCTAACTGACATCCCGAGCGGGCGGCCGGCGAGGGAGCTCTTCCCCTGAGCTGACTGCTCAGCTCCCTCGCGGCCGCAGAGTGAGGCTGGGAGCCGGAATATGACGTCATCTTCCGGCTCCCAGCCTCACTCTGCAGCCGGCGCGCAAGGGAGCTGAGCAGTCAGCTCATAGGAAGTGCTCCCTCGCCAGCCGCCCGCCTGCCAGCACCGCCCGCCCGACCTGCAGCCACTGGACCACCGGACCACCAGGGAGAGAGACCCCCCCCCAGCACTCCCAAAGGTAAGGAGGTTGGGGGGGGGGATTTAAATTTAAAAAAAAAGCACTCCCAAAGGTAAGGAGGTTGGGGGGGGGGATTTAAATTTAAAAAAAAAGTTAATGTGTGTGTGTGTCTGACTGTGTGTGTGTGTTTGTGCCTGACTCTGTGTGTGTGTGTGTTTGTGTCTGATTGTGTGTGTGTGTGCTTGTGTCTGACTGTGTGTGTGTGACTGTGTGTTTGTGTCTGACTGTGTGTGTGTGTCTGACTGTGTGTGTGTGTGTGTCTGACCGTGTGTGTGTTTGCGTCTGTGTATGTGTCTGACTGTGTGTGTGTGTTTGTGTCTGACTGTGTGTGTGTGTCTGACTGTGTGTGTGTGTGTGTGCGTCTGACTGTGTGTGTAGTTTCTGTGTGTCTGTGTATGTGTGTCTGACTGTGTGTGTGTTTGTGTCTGACTGCGTGTGTAGTTTTGTGTGCGGGTTTTGTGTCTGACTCGTGTTTTGTGTTCGTGTGGGCTGTGGGGCTCCGATCTGTGTGTGTGTCTGACTGTGTGTGTGTCTGACTGTGTGTGTGTGTGCCTGACTGTCTGACTGTGTGTGTGTGTGTTCATCGTCTGACTGTGTGTGTGTGTGTCGGTCTGACCTCGTGCGTGTGTGTGCGTGTGTCTGACTGTGTGTGTTTGTGCGTCTGTGTATGTGTCTGACTGTGTGTGTGTTTCTGTGTCTGACTGTGTGTGTGTTTGTGTCTGACTGTGTTTGTGTTCGTATGTCTGACTGTGTGTGTGCCTGACTGTCTGACTGTGTGTGTGTGTGTTTGTCTGACTGTGTGTGTTTGTCTGACTGTGTGTGTGTTTGTCTGACTGTGTGTGTGTGTGTTTGTCTGACTGTGTGTGTGTGTGTCTGACTGTGTGTTTAGAAGGTGGGGTGGGGGAAGGGTTGGGTGGGGGGTGGCGCTGGGGACGGGGGCGTCTGAGTTTTGTCCTGCCTAGGGCAGCACAAAACCAGGATACACCACTGATTGGTGTGCCAAGGGGGGTGCCTAGTGAATTCAAAGCAAGGGATGAGGTGGCAGCAGGATTTGAATCCTTGATTCCAATGATAACTGCTAACAAGAATGTGAATTGGATTAATTACATTTATTATAATCAACAACGCTTTGTTAATTACACTAGGGATGCCCTACAGGGCCTGGCAGAACAATTACAAGCCACCACCCAGATGACATTTCAGAACAGGATGGCCCTAGATATGATCTTAGCCGAGAAGGGGGGTGTATGTAAAATCCTCCCCGAAACCATGACATGCTGCACATTTATTCCAGACAACACTGGGCCCAATGGTAAGGTAACTATGGCCATAGAGAAGCTAGATAGCCTCTCCGATGAGTTGAAAAATAACTCAGGAGTCACTGACAATTGGGACAGATGGTTTGGATGGAAGAATGGTTGGCAAAGAACCCTATTTCAGGTAGGAACGGCTGTTCTTATAATGATTATCATTTTCTTATTCCTAACCTGTTGTGTGCTCCCTTGCATACAAAAGTACAGAAAGCGGTAGATAAGACTATAGATGACGTGACTCCTACATCAAGATATCACAGACCTCGAGAGTGACACCCCACACACACCCCTCCAATCACATCAGTTCAAACAGACAACTGCATTCCTGTAGGGACAGTGTAGGGAAAGCGTCTGTTTCTATCTTAGAGAGGGTTCAGAGAAGGGCTACTAAACTGGTTCATGGATTGCGGGATAAAACTTACCAGGAAAGGTTAAAGGATCTTAACATGTATAGCTTGGAGGAAAGACGAGACAGGGGGGATATGATAGAAACATTTAAATATATAAAGGAATCAACACAGTAAAGGAGGAGACTATATTTAAAAGAAGAAAAACTACCACAACAAGAGGACATGGTCTTAAATTAGAGGGACAAAAGGTTTAAAAATATCAGGAAGTATTACTTTACTGAGAGGGTAGTGGATGCATGGAATAACCTTCCACCTGAAGTGGTAGAGGTTAACACAGTAAAGGAGTTTAAGCATGCGTGGGATAGGCATAAGGCTATCCTAACTATAAGATAAGACAAGGGACTAATGAAAGTATTTAGAAAATTGGGCAGACTAGATGGGCCGAATGGTTCTTATCTGCCGTCACATTCTATGTTTCTATGTTTCTATGTTTCTATGTTTCTATGTCTTGACAGGCGAGTCTCACGTGTGGAGATGTGGTGGATTAGCTACCGCGGGTTACCCACGGAGTGAAGTGTTCAATGCTTGTTAAGACAGATGAGCTGCAGGCAGCTAGGGATACGCTAGGGACAGTGGCAGTTGTTATGGTAAATAGCCATTTTAAGGGGGGACTGTTGTGGAAATAAGGTCTATACATATTTCTTAATTAGTAAAATGTCTATTTACTCATCTCACGAAAACCAGTGTATAAGCTATACACACATATATTAGTCAAAATGGCTGCTAGAAGCTTCTAACCCCTCCTCCCCCAATAATATCGACTAACTACCTCGTGCAGTAAGATGGCGCCGGGAAACCGTGGGAGACCCTCATGGTCCTGGTGACATCACCCTCAGTAGGCAGAGCATTAGGAAGACCACTTAACACCTAACCAATTATTGATGTATTATTCCATGTTATCTCTGACAATGCTTATGATGTAATTTTGCTTTAACCCCTTAAGGACCAAACTTCTGGAATAAAAGGGAATCATGACATGTCACACATGTCGTGTGTCCTTAAGGGGTTAAAAGGGACCTTCCGTCCCCTCTGAATAAACTTTCCTCAAGTTATTCAACAACCTGGAACCTGTGTCTGGTGTGAATTACTTCAGGGAGCGTGCACGCATTGTTTCACTGATTTGGCCAGGGGCAGATACACAAAGAAATAATCAATTCATTGATTGATTTTTCCATTTCAGAGACAAACATTTTTCTCACTATTTAGATTTATTCCCATCCCCCCTACCCTAAAAAAACTTTAAATTTCAAAAGAAATTAGATTGTCTTAGCTTTAGTTCCATAATGTGACGGTTTCTGTTTTCACCGCGGATGCTAATTCTCTCCGGCTAAAATGATCTTTACAGATGAAGCAATCAAATGCTTCTCCATTAAGCTGTAGTGGTTCTGGTGCTTACAGTGTCCCTTTAAATTGGTTTGTTGCCCTACGTGTGCCTGGAACGTTCTTTCCAGAGTCGTACTGTTGTTTGTGCGTCCACAAATTTAGTGATGTATTTCCGACCATTTAAAGCTGTAGTGGAGTCCTTTATTTTGCGAGATTTTCTTTGGCTGTGGTTCTGGTGGCTCCTTCTGGTATTGCTGATCCGTTTGTCATTTATTTCCTCACATCCTGGCTTTTATTTTTTCTCCTTTTTCTCTTCAGTTGTCCAGTTGTTTGGATATAAAATCTCCATTCCATTCACCAAAATGTATCCCTAATTGAAAAGAATTAAAAAAAAACAAATTGCTCTTTGCTATCATGGAAAATATGTCTATCTATCTATATGCATTATATGCTTACCGTAACTATGCAACACTATATTATAAATACTATTTACACATACACACTGTATACATATTTAATATATAAATCTTATATGCTAATGATTTACTCTAGTCATATACTCGATATCAAAACTCTACACAAGCTCTGTACATTGTATGTACTCTATATGTATATGTAGATTAAATACTCTATGCATACCTATTATGCTTAAATGCACTTTCCACATATATACACTATATATCCTGTGTATTCTATATACAATCGGCAATGTACACAGGTATACGCCGAATATACAATATATATACTACATTCAATAGTCATATACTCTATATATACTTGTTATGTTTAAATGCACTATACACTCTACATACACGATATACATCTATACATATATACACCATATATCCTGTGTATTCTATATACAATCTGCAATGTACACAGGTATACACCGAATATACAATATATATACTACATTCAATAGTTATATACTCTATATATACTTGTTATGTTTAAATGCACTATACACTCTACATACACGATATACATATATACACCGTATATCCTGTGTATTCTATATACAATCTGCAATGTACACAGGTATACACCGAATATACAATATATATACTACATTCAATAGTTACATACGCTATATATACACTTGTTATTCTTAAATGCACTATACGCTCTACATGCACTACATACATATACACACCATACATCCTGTGTATTCTATTTACAATCTGCAATATATAGAGTGTGGCGAAACCGACCGCGCCACGTGTCCTTGGAGGGGGCTGCTTGCCCGCCTCTTGCCTTTGGACTATGGACCAGACTTTATGTGAATGTTTTAACCCAGATAGCTATGCCATGGAGCCCATTCGTGTAGTTAAAGACTTCGGCTCCATGGCAATTGAACTGTGTGAATAGGATCTGAGCGCTATTCGGTAGTTTTGTGCGCTCAGATCCCAGCTATCTGGGGATATGTGAAATGTCTGTGTGTTATGTGTAAAGGTGACTTTATGTATTTTAAAGTGTTTTGTGTCTTTTGCAACCATGTGCTTAATGGAGTCTTGTGTCTGTCCTGGGAGATAATTGAATTACTCTCCAGGATAGAAGACTCTGAAACTAGTTTGGGCCAGAAAGCCATGCTTCATTTAGTCACAAAGGACTTTCCCTTAACTTTTGAACCCCTGGTCTGATTCGTGCCATTTTTTAATATGTTGTTCCCCTGAATGGATTGATTATGAAAATGTATGTTTTATGTTTGTGACATGTATATTTTTAGAAGTTATAAATATTGTGTAAAAACTGTATTCCTCTGCCGGTGATAATGAGATTACCCATTGTGTTCAGTAATCATATCACCTGCAGAGGGGAGGATTTTGTGTGGGAGTGTCTGGGTGTATTGTACGGATTGATTGGCTGTTTTGTAACGCCCTGTGGGCTGTACTATGTTTGTGGATTGGGAATAAAAGAGACTGTATGTGACAGTACAGGGAGTTCCTGCTTAACCCTCAAAGTGAAGTGTCGTCTCAGTATTGGGGGAAGGATTTATTGTATGCTGTTCCAGTTTGACTGCTAGGAGAGTAAACCTATTCGTATGGTTCCTATTCAACTGTCTACAGCATTCATATGCTTGGGAGGATTCATATGCTTCTCCAGTTCGGTGGTTGTGGTGTCTGCTGCAGTGCTTGGAGTCCTCAGGAAGTGCTAGGAGCATCCTTTAACGGAGGTACCCAGTCGGGGTGCCAGGTGATTCGTTACATAGAGGTATACACCGAATATACAATATATATATACAGGGAGTGCAGAATTATTAGGCAAATGAGTATTTTGACCACATCATCCTCTTTATGCATGTTGTCTTACTCTAAGCTGTATAGGCTCGAAAGCCTACTACCAATTAAGCATATTAGGTGATGTGCATCTCTGTAATGAGAAGGGGTGTGGTCTAATGACATCAACACCCTATATCAGGTGTGCATAATTATTAGGCAACTTCCTTTCCTTTGGCAAAATGGGTCAAAAGAAGGACTTGACAGGCTCAGAAAAGTCAAAAATAGTGAGATATCTTGCAGAGGGATGCAGCACTCTTAAAATTGCAAAGCTTCTGAAGCGTGATCATCGAACAATCAAGCGTTTCATTCAAAATAGTCAACAGGGTCACAAGAAGCGTGTGGAAAAACCAAGGCGCAAAATAACTGCCCATGAACTGAGAAAAGTCAAGCGTGCAGCTGCCACGATGCCACTTGCCACCAGTTTGGCCATATTTCAGAGCTGCAACATCACTGGAGTGCCCAAAAGCACAAGGTGTGCAATACTCAGAGACATGGCCAAGGTAAGAAAGGCTGAAAGACGACCACCACTGAACAAGACACACAAGCTGAAACGTCAAGACTGGGCCAAGAAATATCTCAAGACTGATTTTTCTAAGGTTTTATGGACTGATGAAATGAGAGTGAGTCTTGATGGGCCAGATGGATGGGCCCGTGGCTGGATTGGTAAAGGGCAGAGAGCTCCAGTCCGACTCAGACGCCAGCAAGGTGGAGGTGGAGTACTGGTTTGGGCTGGTATCATCAAAGATGAGCTTGTGGGGCCTTTTCGGGTTGAGGATGGAGTCAAGCTCAACTCCCAGTCCTACTGCCAGTTCCTGGAAGACACCTTCTTCAAGCAGTGGTACAGGAAGAAGTCTGCATCCTTCAAGAAAAACATGATTTTCATGCAGGACAATGCTCCATCACACGCGTCCAAGTACTCCACAGCGTGGCTGGCAAGAAAGGGTATAAAAGAAGAAAATCTAATGACATGGCCTCCTTGTTCACCTGATCTGAACCCCATTGAGAACCTGTGGTCCATCATCAAATGTGAGATTTACAAGGAGGGAAAACAGTACACCTCTCTGAACAGTGTCTGGGAGGCTGTGGTTGCTGCTGCACGCAATGTTGATGGTGAACAGATCAAAACACTGACAGAATCCATGGATGGCAGGCTTTTGAGTGTCCTTGCAAAGAAAGGTGGCTATATTGGTCACTGATTTGTTTTTGTTTTGTTTTTGAATGTCAGAAATGTATATTTGTGAATGTTGAGATGTTATATTGGTTTCACTGGTAATAATAAATAATTGAAATGGGTATATATTTGTTTTTTGTTAAGTTGCCTAATAATTATGCACAGTAATAGTCACCTGCACACACAGATATCCCCCTAACATAGCTATAACTAAAAACAAACTAAAAACTACTTCCAAAAATATTCAGCTTTGATATTAATGAGTTTTTTTGGGTTCATTGAGAACATGGTTGTTGTTCAATAATAAAATTAATCCTCAAAAATACAACTTGCCTAATAATTCTGCACTCCCTGTATACTACATTCAATAGTTATATACTCTGTATATACTTCTTATGCTTAAATGTCCTATACACTCTACATGCACTACATACATATATACAACATATATCCTGTGTATTCTATATACAATCTGCAATGTACACAGGTATACACCGAATATACATATATATATATATACACTACATTTCATAGTTATATACTCTATATGTACTAGTTATGCTGAAATGCACATTACACTCTACACATATATACACACCATATATCCTGTGTATTCTATATACAATATGAAATGTACAAAGGTATACACCGAATATACAATATATATACTACATTCAATAGTTACATACGCTATATATACTTGTTATGCTTATATGCACTATACACTCTACATACACTATATACATCTATACATAAATACAACATATATCCTGTGTATTCTGTATACAATCTGCAATGTACACAGGTATACACCGAATATACAATATATATACTACATTCAATAGTTACATACGCTATATATACTTGTTATGCTTATATGCACTATACACTCTACATACACTATATACAAATCTACATATATACACCATATATCCTGTGTATTCTATATACACAATCTGCAATGTACACAGGTATACACCGAATATACAATATATATATATATATATATATATACACATATATACATATACATATATATATATATATACTCCATTCAATAGTTATATACTCTATATGTACTTGTTATGCTTAAATGTCCTAAACACTCTACATGCACTACATACATATATACACTATATATCTTGTGTATTCTATATACAATCTGCAATGTATAGAGGTATACACCAAATATACAATATATATACTACATTCAATAGTTACATACGCTATATATACTTGTTATGCTGCAAAGCATTATACACTCTACATGCACTATATACATATATACACCATATATCCGGTATATTCTATATACAATCTGCAATGTATAGAGGTATACACTGAATATACAATATATATATACTACATTTAATAGTTACGTTATGTATAATGTAAAGGGTGGGCCAATATTAAGAGAAGGATTTGACAGGTAAATAACTTGTTAGTAGTTGAATTTTTCAGTTGCAGGTACATATTATAACTGAGTCTTTGTAAATTCATCGTGGGTAATTTCATGGAGTTACAACGAGTAAAAGTAGTGGAATTTAAATCTCAAAATGGCAGGTCCATTATTTTAACGCAAAGAGCTTACCACCGGCACTTCAATGTAAGCTGCCACGTTTGTCCATCTTTTGAGCTCCTAAATACTTCCTGGGTGGATATCTGAGGTTTTTGATGTATATAAACAAACCGCGTACACTTGAGCAGATCAAGGAGAATATTCGTGCATAAATTCGAGCCTCAAACATTAGCTTTTGTTATGAACAATGCAATCGAAAGCGTCCGACTTTGCGAGGCGGTAAATGGAACTGATTTAAAAGATGTCATCTTCCGTACATAGTCAGGCAAATCTTCATACGCCGAGCATTCATTGTTTGTAATATCATTGAAATTGGTTCATTCATAAAAAAAGTTATTCACCCCTCAAACCCTACTCTGAATTTGGCAGAGTTTAAACTTTATATACAATCAAAATACATAAATGCACTATATACTCTACACTATATAAATATTTCTTAAACACATATATACACTTTTAACACTATTGACTTTAGGTATTTATACACTTTATATTTTATAAATATATATCTATACACTGTAGATTAACTTTATACATATTTACTATATAAACAGTATTCACTATACACACATACATAATTCTATATAAATTATATTCTCCATATAGCAAGGCAGTAAGGAAAGTCTGCATTATTTTCTTAATTAAGAAGGTGGGAAATACCCACAATGCACTTTCCTTACCTTCTCTTATTAATCTTTCCTGCATCCTGAACGCACTAAAGCTCTTCATTTATCAGACCATCTTGAAAATAGATCCACGTAATATGCTTCCCCTTCTTCTTGATCCTCCAGTCTCTCTTTGGCCCAGATTTTGATGAATCTGTAGGACCCTCGGATTGGTGTTTTTAAACATTTCATCTAGCCTGGTTTTAGGTTGTCCTCCTTGGCCCGTGAACACCAGCTGTAAACAAAACAACTCTAGTTGAGCATTCTGATGTTGCTATGACTACTTTTGGTGTCATATCAGTGGATATAAATGATGTCATAAACGGTTTTGTGTTGTGCAGGGAAAGTCAATGCTACAGTGTCAAGCATGCAAAATGTGCATTCTATTAACAGTCACTCACCCAATCAATGTGCAATGAATGATATCAATGTAGCATTGATTGATAGATTCCTAAATGTATCCCAAGTACTGATTTCATATCAAACAAGAGTTTTTTTTTTTCGTTTTGTTTTTTTACTACTGTAGTAGTGTTTCACATTCATCTAAATAAATACCGGTTCTTACATTTATACTGGGAATAGACTATACCTTTAAATACTCTGCCAGAATATAATGTGACCCTACAATTGTGCCATCCAAGAAACTCCCCACCAGATATACATTAACATTAATATGAGGCCAAAACCTATAAAATGTACCTAAAGAAACACTTTAACATTTAGGAGTCAAACATTTTTCTCACTATCTAGATTTATCCCCATCCCCCCTACCCTAAAAAAAACTTTAAATTTAAAAAGAAATAAGATTGTCTTAGCTTTAGTTCCATAATGTGACGGTTTCTGTTTTCACCGCGGATGCCAATTCTCTACGGCTAAAGTTATCTTTACAGATGAAGCAATCAAATGCTTCTCCATTAAGCTGTAGTGGTCCTGGTGCTTACAGTGTCCCTTTAAATTGGTTTGTTGCCCTACGTGTGCCTGGAACGTTCTTTCCAGAGTCGTACTGTTGTTTGTGCGTCAACAAATTTAGTGATGTATTTCCGTCCATTTAAAGCTGTAGTGGAGTCCTTTATTTTGCGAGATTTTCTTTGGCTGTGGTTCTGGTGGCTCCTTCTGGTATTGCTGATCCATTTGTCATTTATTTCCTCACATCCTGGCTTTTATTTTTTCTCCTTTTTCTCTTCAGTTGTCCAGTTGTTTGGATATGAAATCTCCATTCCATTCACCAAAATGTATCCCTAATTGAAAAGAATTAAAAAAAAAACAAATTGCTCTTTGGTATCATGGAAAATATGTCTATCTATCTATATGCATTATATGCTTACCGTAACTGTGCACATTATACGTATTATGTAACTATGCAAAACTATATTATAAATACTGTTTACACATACACACTGTATACATATATAACATATAAATCTTATATGCTAATGATTTACTCTAGTCATATACTCGATATCAAAACTCTACACAAGCTCTATACATTGTATGTACTCTATATGTATATGTAGATTAAATACTCTATGCATACCTATTATGCTTAAATGCACTAAATACATATATACACCATATATCCTGTGTATTCTATATACAATCTGCTATGTACACAGGTATACACCGAATATACAATATATATACTACATTTCATAGTTATACACTCTATATGTACTAGTTATGCTGAAATGCATTATACACTCTACATGCACTTTACACATATATACACCATATATCCTGTGTATTCTATATACAATCTGCAATGTACACAGGTATACACCGAATATACAATATATATACTACATTCAATAGTTACATACGCTATATATACTTGTTATGCTACAATGCATTATACACTCTACATGCACTATATACATATATACACCATATATCCGGTATATTTTATATACAATCTGCAATGTATAGAGGTATACACTGAATATACAATATATATACTACATTTAATAGTTACGTTATGTATAATGTAAAGGGTGGGCCAATATTAAGAGTAGGATTTGACAGGTAAATAACTTGTTAGTAGTTGAATTTTTCAGTTGCAGGTACATATTATAACTGAGTCTTTATAAATTCATCGTGGGTAATTTCATGGAGTTACAACGAGTAAACGTAGTGGAATTGAAATCTCAAAATGGCAGGTCCATTATTTTAACGCAAAGAGCTTACCACCGGCACTTCAATGTAAGCTGCCACGTTTGTACATCTTTTGAGCTCCTAAGTACTTCCTGGGTGGATATCTGAAGTTTTTGATGTATATAAACAAACCACGTACACTTGAGCAGATCAAGGAGAATATTTGTGCATAAATTCGAGCCTCAAACATTAGCTTCTGTTATGAACAATGCAATCGAAAGCGTCCGACTTTGCGAGGCGGTAAATGGAACTGATTTAAAAGATGTCATCTTCCGTACATAGTCAGGCAAATCTTCATACGCCGAGCATTCATTGTTTGTAATATCATTGAAATTGGTTCATTCATAAAAAAAGTTATTCACCCCTCAAACCCTACTCTGAATTTGGCAGAGTTTAAACTTTATATACAATCAAAATACATAAATGCACTATATACTCTACACTATATAAATATTTCTTAAACACATATATACACTTTTAACACTATTGACTTTAGGTATTTATACACTTTATATTTTATAAATATATCTATACACTGTAGATTAACTTTATACATATTTACTATATAAACAGTATTCACTATACACACATACATAATTCTATATAATTATATTCTCCATATAGCAAGGCAGTAAGGAAAGTCTGCATTATTTTCTTAATTAAGAAGGTGGGAAATACCCACAATGCACTTTCCTTACCTTCTCTTATTAATCTTTCCTGCATCCTGAACGCACTTAAGCTCTTCATATATCAGACCATCTTGAAAATAGATCCACGTAATATGCTTCCCCTTCTTCTTGATCCTCCAGTCTCTCTTTGGCCCAGATTTTGATGAATCTGTAGGACCCTCGGATTGGTGTTTTTAAACATTTCATCTAGCCTGGTTTTAGGTTGTCCTCCTTGGCCAGTGAACACCAGCTGTAAACAAAACAACTCTAGTTGAGCATTCTGATGTTGCTATGACTACTTTTGGTGTCATATCAGTGGATATAAATGATGTCATAAACAGTTTTGTGTTGTGCAGGGAAAGTCAATGCTACAGTGTCAAGCATGCAAAATGTGCATTCTATTAACAGTCACTCACCCAATCAATCTGCAATGAATGATATCAATGTAGCATTGATTGATAGATTCCTAAATGTATCCCAAGTACTGATTTCATATCAAACAAGAGGTTTTTTTTTTTCGTTTAGTTTTTTTACTACAGTAGTAGTGTTTCACATTCATCTAAATAAATACTGGTTCTTACATTTATACTGGGAATAGACTATACCTTTAAATACTCTGCCAGAATATAATGTGACCCTACAATGGTGCCATCCAAGAAACTCCCCATCAGATATACATTAACATTAATATGAGGTCAAAACCTACAAAATGTACTTAGATAAACACACTAACATTAAGGAGACAAACATTTTTCTCACTATTTAGATTTATCTCCATCCCCCCTACCCTAAAAAAAACTTTACATTTCAAAAGAAATTAGATTGTCTTAGCTTTATTTCCATAATGTGACGGTTTCTGTTTTCACCGCGGATGCCAATTCTCTCCGGCTAAAATTATCTTTACAGATGAAGCAATCAAATGCTTCTCCATTAAGCTCATAGGCGTGCGCACGGGGTGTGCCGGGTGTGCCTTTAAATTGGTTTGTTGCCCTACGTGTGCCTGGAACGTTCTTTCCAGAGTCGTACTGTTGTTTGTGCGTCAACAAATTTAGTGATGTATTTCCGTCCATTTAAAGCTGTAGTGGAGTCCTTTATTTTGCGAGATTTTCTTTGGCTGTGGTTCTGGTGGCTCCTTCTGGTATTGCTGATCCATTTGTCATTTATTTCCTCACATCCTGGCTTTTATTTTTTCTCCTTTTTCTCTTCAGTTGTCCAGTTGTTTGGATATGAAATCTCCATTCCATTCACCAAAATGTATCCCTAATTGAAAAGAATTAAAAAAAAAACAAATTGCTCTTTGGTATCATGGAAAATATGTCTATCTATCTATATGCATTATATGCTTACCGTAACTGTGCACATTATACGTATTATGTAACTATGCAAAACTATATTATAAATACTGTTTACACATACACACTGTATACATATATAACATATAAATCTTATATGCTAATGATTTACTCTAGTCATATACTCGATATCAAAACTCTACACAAGCTCTATACATTGTATGTACTCTATATGTATATGTAGATTAAATACTCTATGCATACCTATTATGCTTAAATGCACTATATACATATATACACCATATATCCTGTGTATTCTATATACAATCTGCTATGTACACAGGTATACACCGAATATACAATATATATACTACATTTCATAGTTATACACTCTATATGTACTAGTTATGCTGAAATGCATTATACACTCTACATGCACTTTACACATATATACACCATATATCCTGTGTATTCTATATACAATCTGCAATGTACACAGGTATACACCGAATATACAATATATATACTACATTCAATAGTTATATACTCTATATATACACTTGTTATTCTTAAATGCACTATACGCTCTACATGCACTACATACATATACACACCATACATCCTGTGTATTCTATTTACAATCTGCAATATATAGAGGTATACACCGAATATACAATATATATATATATATATATATTACATTCAATAGTTATATACTCTGTATATACTTCTTATGCTTAAATGTCCTATACACTCTACATGCACTACATACATATATACAACATATATCCTGTGTATTCTATATACAATCTGCAATGTACACAGGTATACACCGAATATACAATATATATACTACAGTCAATAGTTATATACTCTATATATACTTGTTATTCTTAAATGCACTATACACTCTACATGCACTTTACACATATATACACCATATATCCTGTGTATTCTATATACAATCTGCAATGTACACAGGTATACACCGAATATACAATATATATATACTACATTCAATAGTTACATACGCTATATATACTTTTTATGCTAAAATGCACTATACACGCTACATACACTATATACATATATACACCATATATCCTGTGTATTCTATATACAATCTGCAATATACACAGGTATACACCGAATATACAATATATATACTACATTTAAGTTACATACGCTATATATACTTGTTATGCTTAAATGCACTATACACTCTACATACACTATATACATATATACACCATATATCCTGTGTATTCTATAT
Organism: Pelobates cultripes; assembly: GCA_933207985.1. Classification (NCBI taxonomy): domain Eukaryota; kingdom Metazoa; phylum Chordata; class Amphibia; order Anura; family Pelobatidae; genus Pelobates; species Pelobates cultripes. Next base: position 271,634,435 of record OW240915.1, on the reverse strand, counting down.
ATAATCTGCAATGTACACAGGTATACACCGAATATACAATATATATACTACATTCAATAGTTATATACTCTATAAATACTTCTTATGCTTAAATGCACAATAGACTCTATATGCACTTTACAAATATATACACCATATATCCTGTGTATTCTATATACAATCTGCAATGTACACAGGTATACACCGAATATACAATATATATATACTACATTCAATAGTTACATACGCTATATATACTTGTAATACTTAAATGCACTATACACTCTACATACACTATATACATCTATACATATATACACCATATATCCTGTGTATTCTATATACAATCTGCAATGTACACAGGTATACACCGAATATACTATATATATATATATACTCCATTCAATAGTTATATACTCTATATGTACTTGTTATGCTTAAATGTCTTAAACACTCTACATGCACTACATACATATATACACCATATATCTTGTGTATTCTATATACAATCTGCAATGTATAGAGGTATACACCAAATATACAATATATATATACTACATTCAATAGTTACATACGCTATATATACTTGTTATGCTGCAATGCATTATACACTCTACATGCACTATATACATATATACACCATATATCCGGTATATTCTATATACAATCTGCAATGTATAGAGGTATACACTGAATATACAATATATATATACTACATTTAATAGTTACGTTATGTATAATGTAAAGGGTGGGCCAATATTAAGAGTTGGATTTGACAGGTAAATAACTTGTTAGTAGTTGAATTTTTCAGTTGCAGGTACATATTATAACTGAGTCTTTGTAAATTCATCGTGGGTAATTTCATGGAGTTACAACGAGTAAAAGTAGTGGAATTGAAATCTCAAAATGGCAGGTCCATTATTTTAACGCAAAGAGCTTACCACCGGCACTTCAATGTAAGCTGCCACGTTTGTCCATCTTTTGAGCTCCTAAGTACTTCCTGGGTGGATATCTGAAGTTTTTGATGTATATAAACAAACCACGTACACTTGAGCAGATCAAGGAGAATATTTGTGCATTAATTCGAGCCTCAAACATTAGCTTCTGTTATGAACAATGCAATCGAAAGCGTCCGACTTTGCGAGGCGGTAAATGGAACTGATTTAAAAGATGTCATCTTCCGTACATAGTCAGGCAAATCTTCATACGCAGAGCATTCATTGTTTGTAATATCATTGAAATTGGTTCATTCATAAAAAAAGTTATTCACCCCTCAAACCCTACTCTGAATTTGGCAGAGTTTAAACTTTATATACAATCAAAATACATAAATGCACTATATACTCTACACTATATAAATATTTCTTAAACACATATATACACTTTTAACACTATTGACTTTAGGTATTTATACACTTTATATTTTATAAATATATATCTATACACTGTAGATTAACTTTATACATATTTACTATATAAACAGTATTCACTATACACACATACATAATTCTATATAATTATATTCTCCATATAGCAAGGCAGTAAGGAAAGTCTGCATTATTTTCTTAATTAAGAAGGTGGGAAATACCCACAATGCACTTTCCTTACCTTCTCTTATTAATCTTTCCTGCATCCTGAACGCACTTAAGCTCTTCATATATCAGACCATCTTGAAAATGGATCCACGTAATATCCTTCCCCTTCTTGTTGATCCTCCAGTCTCTCTTTGGCCCAGATTTTGATGAACCTGTAGGACCCTCGGATTGGTGTTTTTAAACATTTCATCTAGCCGGGTTTTAGGTTGTCCTCCTTGGCCCGTGAACACCAGCTGTAAACAAAACAACTCTAGTTGAGCATTCTGATGTTGCTATGACTACTTTTGGTGTCATATCAGTGGATATAAATGATGTCATAAACAGTTTTGTGTTGTGCAGGGAAAGTCAATGCTACAGTCAGTGGCGTACACATGATCCATGGGGCCCGGTGCGAAAATTTAACCGTGGGCCCCCCCGCGCTTACTCGGCGCGGGTCGGGGCCGCAACACATGGCGGCGGGCACCTGGTCGCAGGGGTTGCAGGGCTGCGACCCCGCGGTATGCACACACACTTAAAGGACCACTACAGACACCCTGATCACATGAGCTCAATGAAGTGGTCTGGGTGCCAGGTCCCTCTAGTTTTAACCCTGCAGCTGAAAACATAGCCGTTTCAGAGAAACGGCTATGTTTCACTGAGGGTTAATCCAGCCTCTGGTGGCTGTCTCATTGACAGCTGCTAGAGGAGCTTCCACGATTCTCACTGTGAAAATCACAGTGAGAAGACACTGTACGTCCATAGGAAAGCATTGAGTAATGCTTTCCTATGGGCGGTTCAAATGCACGTGCGCCTCTTGCCGCACATGTGCATTCGGAGCTGAGAGGCGGAGGGATCCCCAGCGCCAAGGGAGTCCGACGCTGGAGAAAGGTAAATGCTAAAGACATACACACACACACTCTCACGAACAGACGCATACACACTAGCTAACAGACACACACATTTACTGACAGAGACACACTCAGCGACAGACATACATACACACTCACTTACAAAACATACACTTTCACTGACAAACACACACTCACTAACAGACATCAAACACACTCAGTAACAGACACACACAGTAACACACTCACTAGCAGACACACACCCAATAACAGATACACTGACACACACACTAACACAAACACTAAAACACACACACTAACATACATACACATACATACACACACTAACATACACACATACACTATCACTCACATACACTAACACACACACATACATACACTAACACACACACACATACACTAACACACACACATACATACACTAACACACACACACTTTAACATACATACATACACTAACACACACATACATACACTAATACACTAACACACACATACATACATACACTAACACACACACACACACATACATACACTAACACACACACACACACATACACTAACACACACACATACATACACTAACACACACACACACACATACACTACTTACGCACACACTAACACACACATACACTAACACACACACTAACACACACATACACTAACACACACACACACACATACACTAACACACACACACATACACTAACACACACATACACATACATACATACACTAACACACACACACACACACATACATACACTAACACACACACATTTTTTTTTTTTTAATTTAATCCCCCCAGACTCCTTACCTTTTGGAGTGCTGGGGGGATTCCCTGGGGTCCAGTAGTGCTGCTGGGCGGGCTGGCTGTCTCGGTGGCCGGCGCGCGAGGGAGCACTCTCCCCTGAGTGCTTCCTCTTCAGCTCCCTCACGCGCCGCATAGGGATGCCGGCGCCGGAAGATGACGTCATCTTCCGGCTCCGGTATCAGTG